>CM060476.1:18251232-19451232 GCA_030544235.1 Lepturacanthus savala
TCTGTGGAGCAGCCTCCGATTTACATGTTAATAAAATTTTAGGTCTGGCTCCATGGTTTCTCGGCTTTGAAAAAATAAATGAACAGACAATACAAAAACATACATAATTGGTGGTTATTGATTACTGGTAGATCATTCCCTAGGCAACATCAACAACTGCAACCTGTATGTTGGTAGTACTAATCACAGTGGTGGAAGAAGTAGTTGGATCGTCTCAAAAGGGAAAAATCATCATCATTGTATTTGTTTTTTTGCCCAACTGGTAAAAAGGTTACTATCTTTTTGTTGATCACAGCACTTTTTTCAACCGTTTTCCACCGTATCCAACAGAAATGCATTAGCTTTCCACAAAAAAACAACAACACCAGAGCAAATTATTAACGAAGGTTAATGGTTTAAAACATACTTGACACAGAAAGTGCCATAAATACTCAGAAGGATGTAGAATTTTCCTTCAACCATTTTAACCGATCTATCGGATTATATTATGTTTATAAGCCAAGGAGGGAGCAGCATTGGTTTGATTTTTTAAGCAAACCTTGAGTGAAACTATTAATATTACATTGAATGTGTGGATATTGACAATATGTAGATTAGATTTATGGCCCAGGGTACTTTGAGGTCTCTTCTATCCATAGAGATCAGGGTTCTGTATAAAGGTTCTGTATTGCTATTTTTGATTTTTGATGACACTCACCTCCCAGGACCTTTGTCTAAGCTGTTAACAAAAAGGTAATAATGTTCATCTGAAGTTACACTGGATGACCTGTGGACAGGAGGAAGGTTTCTTGGTTGAAGGTGGGTCTGGGAAAAAGACAAAGAAATTGTCTTCACTTGGGTCTGGCACATGTATGTTACAGCAGTCTATCAATTAGCAATTAGTCCATTGGCTTGACTATATTTTCTATTCATTTTACAACTCATAGTGATAAACAAAAGTGTAAATTTTCATGGAAAACACAAAATAGTCTGGGTGACCCCAAACTTTTAAACTGTATTGTATAATTCAGGATAATTCTACTCAATATTGGAATAATTGTATCAAAAACAATATATTTTCTTTTTTTCTTTTCTTTTTTTTTTCCTAAATCAGGGACTACGTATTCTGATATATAAAGAACATCTGAAAACTGTCTGAAAATTACCAGCAATCTACATGAGGACCTTTTATAGAGGTGAGACGTTAGAGTTCTGTGACACGCTGAACTTAAAAAGCAGCTGACACTTTGTTTAAATGTATTTGCATGTGTGTATGGGGTGTGTGTGTGTGTGTATGCACGCTCGTGCAACGACCCATTTCCAACGACGGTGCTGCATTTAAACTGCGTCCTCCAACACATTAAAACTCACGTTGCATGTCTGAAGATGAGCTGAGTATAATGGACCTGTGGGAATCGTGCTTTGTAATGGCGTTGGCTCGTGCCAACTGTGCCCATGTACGTGCACACACGTGTGTGTGTGTGCATGCGTGTGTGCGTGCACACGCCTCCCTCTGACTCCATCCATCAGTCTAATTACACATCAATCCTATTAATCCTTCATTATCATTAACCTTGGCAATCTCCCCCTAAGAACACAGCCATCTGGTAATTCTTTCAAAACTTGCCATTTGAGTATCGTACATACACATGTATGAAAACACACATCGCTGAGCACGGAAGGAAACACACAGTGAACTTCTGTCTTTTCCCGCAGCACAACAGGGACTTGACTGAGGAGATAAAAGTTGGGGCTGCACACGTCTACCTCAGTTAATGAACCCCTGCTGCTGAATCCTTGTTAATGGATTAGTCCATTATGATTAGTCCCTGATAGTCGCAGTGCCCCTCCCCAGCCTGACATTTGTCATTTTACACACGACGGCGAGCCCCTTCCTCGTTATTCCCCGTTAATCAATCGATCATGAGTCGCCCGCTTAATTGGAGACTGATTGATTGATTGGACAAGAAACATATTTCTCTGAGCGCCGCTTTCATTCTTCTGGCGACTTTAATGTGCTCGCACAATCAACAAGTAAGCGGACTTGCTCAACTTGATGTTTATTATAATGGATGGAGAAACATATGAGGCAGCACGGATCATTTACTGAGGAGATTTGTCAAATGACTCAAGGCTGAGTCTGTGCAGCGACATATCCTGTGTTGGAGAGCAGCAACACCTCAAGTGTTTGAAACACAATTTCCCAAAAATGACATTTTATCAGGGGGAATCATCTTGTATTTAGTACAATTAGTTCAAAACTGAGTCAAATTATCTTGAATTATCGTATTCCATTGGAAGATAATTTTACTTATTTGAAGTTTTCTAATATTTTGAGATAAAAAAGTTAGAATTACAAGATAAGAAAAAAAAGTCCATAACATGAGAAAAAAAACAACATTATGATACAAAGTCAAATCTATTACAAATACTATTTTTCAAGAAAACAAGACTAAATTGATGGGAAAAAATAATAAAAAATAAAATATAATGTAATGTAGTTTCACTTAATATTGGACTAATTTTATGAAAAACAAGATATTTTCACTTGACAAGATTTAACTTTTTACAGTTTTAAAAACGGTTGTATTTGTATATTTGGGATAATTAATGTACACAACTCAACAAAATATGGAACCAGAAAAGTTACATATTGGGCCTTTTATAGCATCACTGTAAAATGAGACACAGTATTAATGATAGTGTGTCTACAGTTAGAATTTTTGTGTGTAGTGGTAACTACTTGGAAGTATAAAAGTTGTGTTTAAATGCTGGAAACTTTTCAACCATGTTTTTTTTTTTTTTTTTAAGTTTCTGTCATGTCTGAGTGGGCTTCAGTTCCTATAATAACTTGTTTGATAGGAAGACTGGATATGTCCTGCCCCCCTGTATAATGACAGCACTCACCCACCAGGAGGTGTCCTTCAAGCAGCAGTGCACACAACACACACACACACACACTCCACCATTGAGTGCACCATCAGGATCTTAAAAGGACACTTTTATGTGTGGATCCAGCAGGTGGTAAGCTGCTTTACAAACCAGAAGAGCTGGGAAATTTGGTTTTATTGTTGCAAAAACATTAGAGCGGCCATCGACTGCCTCAGACCAATTATAGCATAATGTTTTTGAATTTTATAATTGTTGTACAACTTTTTCTTCAGTTGCAGGTTTGTAGAATAATCACAGCCTGCTGTGTCGAACAATAGACTTAGACTTTTACAGTTTAATTATTTAGAGCTTACAATTATTCTCAAAAAAGAAGACTTAAAAAAGAAGAAGGTTTCAGTTTTTAAATATGTGGTAATTTTTATATCACAGAGATTTATGGCCATGGAGCATCAGTATCCATAAATACATCTAAGAACAGACAACTGAACAGGATTTAGAGTGAAATTAATAATTAAAAAGAGCTTCTCTTTTTAGAATTGAATTTATTTTACACTCCAAAAAAATGAAATGTCAACTAGTGAAAATATATTGTTGTCTGTACAATTTGTCCAATATTGAGTAGAATTATCTTATTCCGTTGGGAGATAATTTTGCTGATTTCAAGATTGGCTAATTAAGTCTTATTTTCTTAAAACAAGATTAAATTGTTTGACTTTTTATCGTAATGTTTTCTTTATCTCATTTTATGCACCTTTATCTCATAATCCAGAATTTTTATCTCAAATTTTTTGAAAAAACGTGTAAAATAAAATTATCTGCCAATGGAATGGGGAAATTCAAGATAATTCTACTCAATATTTGACTAATTGTACTAAATAGAAGACATTTTCCCCTGATTATATTAAATTTTTTTGCAGTGTATGGGTTAGATATGCACAGAAAAATTTGTGTGTAAGCCCAATGTATACACAAGTATATACAAGTATGGTTTAGATACAGTATTGTATAGCAATATTTGCAAAACACAAAAATCTTGCCTATAAAAGGTCACAAGGAATAAACAGTTAAAAGGTAAAAGCACCTTTTTAGCCAAAAACATGATCAGGTTAATTGGTGACTCTAAGTTGTCCCGGGGTGTGAGTGAATGCTGTGTGTGCACCACGATTGGCTGGCGACCACCTTGGGGTGTATCCGTACCTCTCACCTGTAATACTCTGTGATTGGCTCCAGCAGACCCCTGTGACCATAAGCTGGTATAGTAGATGAATAAACGTCATGAATTATGTGTATCAGTGTACTCACATTCTCACCACCCATTGTTTCTTTATAAATTAGAAAACTTGTGTGGAAACCTGCATAAGTAAACTTTGGTTTATACATTTGGATCCTGAACATGGAGAAGAACATTTTATACACAGAAAATATTTACCTGACTTTACAGTTAGAGCTTTTAAGATAAAATGTGCCATTGAATTGTATTAATTCTGAAAAAAACAGCTTCTGAATCTGAGGTAGGAAGATAGAAGTCTGTGTCCTAATGCTGAGTTTAAGGCACAGAGAGAGCATTGCCTCTCCAATAATGGACCCCATGCACTAGTCCAGCTCAGATTATTATTTGTCTTTCTTCTGTGTTTGGCAATATATTGTTTTTAAAGTTTTGTTGGCCTCATATTTGAGATCAAATCTTTTATTTATTTGTTTTTTGTTGTTTTACTTCATCAGTTGTGTCGTTACTTTTGTGGCTACAGCCCTGAATGAGTTACAACATCCCATGCATCTATTTTTATTTTACAACCACCGCTGAGTCTACTAAATATCACCTCTCATTTGGAGCTGCTGCAAACCTCAGAAATAAAGAAGTTTTCTTTATCTATTTATTTTTTATGATTCAACTTTGTTTTTCATTTCGTGACTTCTCTCTCATTCTTTGCTTTTTTGAAGATTTTATAACATATAAAACAACTACCAAATATAGAAAAAAAAAGAAATAGAAAAAACTAAAGCAATCAAGAAAGCATAATATAGTAACAAAACTAAAGAAATACAAAATAAAAAAAAAAATATTTTAATGATTGCTTAAGATTTTTATGCTTATTATTATGCCTATGCTAAGCTAATTAGATACTCAATGCCTCAATGCAAGACATAGAGTTTTGTAGTGTGGCTCAAGGCCAAACCTAAGAATAGTTCATGAACATATATAGTTCATGAACATAACATATATATATATATATATATATATATATATATATATATATATATATATATATATATATATATATATATATATACTACTGTACTGCACCAGGCAATACAGTTTTTACTAAGGAGCATATAGACTGCAGCAGGGTTCACTTTTGCACCTGCAAATGAACCAAAATTGTTCTGATTGACAATTCATCAATGTTTATTATCTGGTAGAAATAACTGCCAATTTGGGCTCATTATGGAAATTGCTACCTATCTTTGTGAATTACACCTTCTGTATTGGCCAGTCACAGCAGCATCTGGAGAACAATATGCAGATGCACTGGAAGACGCATAATGTGTCATTTCAGGCAGATGAGGATTTTCCTGAATTAGGTCATATAGGACAAACAATGTTCCACAAGGTAGCTATAAAATAATTAGTATCCCCTGTTTGGACCCTAATTTGCCTCCTCACCAGAGGGATCACACCAAAGTTTGTCATTTGGTGGAGTCAAACAAACTAAGACCACCTCTATTAGGAGGTCTCGGTTGCTTGGTTTAGTTCACATCTGAGTGAGATCGATGCTTTCATAACAACATAAACAACATGAACTAAGCGCCTTTGGTTTGAATGGACAGTTTGGTGTGAAAGATCTTCTGACCAGACCCCTTAGATGTGAAATGCCCTGAGATCACAGGCAGGTAAACTAATTAGCTATAATCTATTTAATCACTTCTTAAAACTCATTTATAATCATCTGGGTTGTTTTTAACTAATTATCTTTTTTATTATGTGACTCTTGGTGCGGGGCGACACAGTGGCGCAGGGGTTAGCGCTGTTGCCTCACAGCAAGAAGGTCGCAGGTTCAAGACCTCCTTGGTCCTGGGTCTGGGACCTTTCTGTGTGGAGTTTGCATGTTCTCCCCGTGTCTGCGTGGGTTTTCACCAGGTACTCCGGCTTCCTCCCACAGTCCAAAAACATGCTGAGGTTAGTTGGAGACTCTAAATTGCCCGTAGGTGTGAATGTGTGAGTGAATGGTGTGTGTGCCCCACGATTGGCTGGAGACCATCTGGAGTGTATTCCTGCCTCTCGCCGTAACATGCTGGGATAGGCTCCAGCAGACCCCTGCGACCCTAATGAGGAATAAGCAGGTATAGAAAATCACTGACTCTTAGTAAGTTTTTATTCTGTATTCCTGTACTGTTTCATTATATTATGAAGTTTAATTAATAGGAACCTTGTGACCTTGAGGTGATCTATAAAATGATGATGATTATTATTATACTATTTTTGACTAGGCTTGGAGGATTAATGTTGATTTATTATTATTATTATTATTTTTTTAGAGCATGCATCTTCAGATAGTTTTAGCTTCTCTAGCTTCTCGGCTCAGCTGCAGGTGTAATAGCTGGCTAACACAAGTTGTTTTTAAATGTGCTTTATGAATACAATTTATTGACTGATTGACTGAAATTTCAGAAAAAAAGACAATGAAGAATTAATCGCAAATATATAAAAAAAACAAGAAACAAACAAGAAACATATTTAACTTTATTTTGTTTGTTATACCTCACTCATTTTTCCCATCTTTCTTCAAAAGTATAAACTTGATTTCTGATTCTCCTTGTAAAAAAAGGGCATGAATCTGATATACACTTTTAAAAGGATCTTTCTCAAGAACAATTTTGTGAAAATAAAGGGAACAATAGAGAAGATATAGGGAAATGAGGCTAATTTTGCCCTTAAAATTTAATTACCCTTAATGACATGATGAGTGTCCCTGCAGGGCTCTGCAATTTCAATTCATCAACATAACAACTGCTGTAAACAACAGAAAAAAATGTTATTATTTTAAAATGAAAAGTTTTTCGTTGATTGTTGTGATCACATATACTTGATTTCATGTTGGAGTTTCTTAAAAATTGTGATTTTTATTTATTTTTTTTTTTTTTACAGTAAAATTCTGATTTGACCATTCTAACTACACCCTAATGAAAACAATTATACTTTCATTGTGCTTTCATCTTTTATAATAGCAAGTATGCTGTATATATATATATATATATATATATATATATATATATATATATATATATATATATATATATATATATATATATATATATATATATATATATATATATATATATATATATTAGTGCTGTCAGTCAATTAAAAGAAATAATTAAATTAATTACAGGATTTTGTAATTAATTAATCGAATTAATCACATTTTAATGTCATATCTGCTAAAGGTCACCGTTGATACTCATAATTAATTGTTTTAAATCTTTTAACGTTCATTTGACAATGAATCTTTGTATATATAAACAGTATATATAACAGTGAGCATATTTATGGTTTTGACACTGATTTTACATTTCAATAAAATCCATTTGTATGTTCACTACATTTGTATCTGTTAAATATGTTGAAAGGACAACACATTCTACATTACAGGTACTGTAAAATATTAAGTACTGTTAAGGGATAGAAAGCTAGTTTAATTAAGAAGTAAAATACTCCCACACATTTCAGTCTTCAATACATAGTCAAATTAAATGCTGTGTATTCTGTTTGTGTAGAACTATGTATAATAACAAGTTGTGTGTTACAATACCTATATTGATTGAACTTATGGATAAAACATTTGAACAATAATATAATATAATATAACTTGAATAATAAGCATAAAATAATACAGCATCTAACCAGCTTAACAGCTAACGAAACACTTTAATCATTTAAAGATCAGTGAGTCTGTGCACAACCTTCGTCCAAAAACCAAACATATCAAATACTTTTTCATTATCATAAGACATTTGCAAGGGCCACACTCATAAAAAAAGCTTCTGTAAAATTGTTACAAAAAAAAAAAAAGAATCTACAGTTTACATTTGTCTGTTCCCATAGCAACCATTACCATAGCTCAGCTTTTCTGTTGATAGCTGCTGGCGACTTGTTGGTTACAGCAAAGCAAAAAAAATGAACATAATTGAACACAGACTCAAACGAAGAAGGGAAATAGAAACAATTCATGGGAAACCATCCGTGAGGACTTTTGTTGAACTGTAAGGAGAAAAAAAAACGGGTCAGAGGCTGCGTCCGTGCTTCGCCACATCTGTGAAGAGGGTGTAGGGGACTTTACAGCAAAGAGCATACACACAAAACACACACCACACACACGCACAAAATAAATAAATAAATAAAATAAAAGACAATCATGGCCGGAGGGCTCTAGTGTCATTGTGTAGCTACTACAGCTGATGTTCAGTTTGTTCATTCCAGCGTACATTACACTCCTGAGAGCAGCTGCATTGGAAGCTCGCTGACTGCTCAGTAAAAGAGGGTTAATTCCTAAGTCCTGTCTTGAGGGGCTTTGATAATAATGGCAGCTTATCAGGGGAGTCCTTTTTTGTTCACAGAGCTAAAATTACCACACAGTCCCCCATTGTACACACTCTACAACACATCATCAGAGCCAAAGTTTATAACAATTAAAAAAAAAAAAAAAAGATACAAACTTCCAATATTGCTGACTGACTGAAACAAAATTGCTGTACTGGGATGTGGACAGCACAATCAAAAATTCTTAATGACATGGAATTGCTTGTTGTGCCTAAAATGAGTAAAAAACATGACAAAAACATATATTTGTTTCTCATACAGTTTATTTTTCCAATAGCATACTAGTAGACAATTTAGACAAAGGTTTTAAGCAAATAAATTAGGTTTCGAATCGTCTTCCTGGCCCTTCCTCCTAAGAACATGAATCAATCATGTATCAACTATACAGTAGTTTACCACTCATTTAATTGCTATCTTCTTCAGAAAGATACACATGATTTTTATTGAGTCAACTGATATAATTATATGCATGAAAACGTAGAAAAAATGGGTTTAAATTGGTTAAATTAAAGCCTTGTAGAATTTAATTATTCCTCAAAGAAGCAAGTGCATGAATTTCTATGCCTAGAGTGATACATGGGGCTCTCATACATTCAAACACCTGTTAATAGTGTAGTTGATGGTCATGAATAAACATGACTTGCTGACTTAATGTTCCCTTACAGATATGTTATATTTTGAATAAAAATGTGTGTCTTATATGGTTTGTCGAAAAAAAAAAAAAAAGTAAATATCTTGTACAAATCCATAAAACTAAACCTACGTAGTAACCTTTCTCTCCCATCTCCCTTATTGAAAAAATCAGTAGCTCTTCATTTTATGGGTCCTCATAAGTCCATTACATATGAATGTATTTTATATCAGCACAGTTATCAACTAAATACTGTATGAGCACATATGAAATGTATATGTGTGTGTGGTATCTTAAAAATTGAATATACCCCTCACATCTTTTTTAAAATGTAATTATATCTCTTCATGGGACAGCAGTGAATAAATAACATTTTGACACAATGAAAAGTAGTTAGTGTAGATATTGTCATATTAATAGTATTTATATAATATATCTTTTTTATTTTTTTAGTGACTGTTAAAGTGTATATAGACTTTCTGGATGATGTAGACTGCAAATGAACTGAAGTTGATATTTACATACTAAATAATTGATTTGCTCCAGCTAGCTACTAGGTTATTCCATGCAATAGACTTGAATTCATTACATGCAATTATATTATTCGCCATGCTGAGGACTGAGGATCCCTTAGCATCATACAGCTCATTGCTCATATTGAATGTGATTCTGTTAAATCAGGTCAACGTGTGATTTTCAGCACTTTTAGGAATATTGTGTGAGTGTTTTACAGCTAAGACTAAGACTCCTCCCATCCAAAGTTTCTTGCCAGTTTCACAGTCAAGAAGACAAGTGTGGTCACGGAGCCGTGGCGTTTGCACTGTGATGCCCATCTGCAAAGTCATTACATTCCCAGATTAAAAGCTATTACTAATACTGATTGCTAAAGCCCAATGAGGCGTAAAATGCACGTTTTTTTGCAATCAAGGGGTGAAAGAGTGATGGAGTCAAGCACAGAGCCAGAGTGGTAAAGTTGTGTCCAGCAGGCAGTGACGCCTGACTGATGCAGTTTTCTTTTTCTTTCCTTTTACTTAACCCATTTACGTTCAACTCATGTAGGTCTACAGAGTGCAGTGTACACAGCATGAATTATGAAGGAGTAGGATAGAATGTAATGAATGCATGGATCGCAACTGAAACTGTCCCAGATTGTTAGGGGACCTCTGGAGCTCAACACAAGACAGACACACACGTTTATTTGTTTCCTGGCCTGGATTCAGAAGCGACGACTGGTCATTAGACAAATGAGTGCAATCATGTGTGGGTAAGTGGCTCATAGGGGCCAAAGACTGTTCAATGTGGGTCACGAGAATGTGCTGGTGTATGTGCATAATGTCTGAGTAAGTTTCGGAAACCAGATTCTCACAATTAGGCTCTGGAGAATACATGAATATCAGCAGATGGAACTTTGTTAATCCTCAGTGAATAACAGGTCAGCACAAATATGCCTCATTTTGTATCTTAAAATGGTTTGGTTAACTGGTACCACATTTGTGTTAAAAGATGAGTCTGATTTTATTTTATATTTTTCTTAAAATAAATCCCATAGAAAGATCCAAACCAACAATGGATCAATCCACTTGTACATTTTTTCTCATCAGCTAGTAGCTGGTTGATGCTAGTTTGAACAGCATTAAGCACTGCTTAGGGTTATGGTAAAAGGAAAAGTTTGGTATTTTGTGCATCTATCATATTCCACATTCTCGGTCTATATCTGAAGCATTGAGACCCTAATTTCACAGATTCCTCCAGTATTGTTTTTTGTAGCAATTTGCCTCTGATCGGAATGTTCAATATAATGGAAGCGCACAGGGCAGCACAGCGGTGGAGGTTTACTAAAGTCGTACTTTGGTCTTCAAAATAGTTCAGAAACAAATCTAGCTCTGGTTTCAATACTCAGTTAGCATGTTGCCTACAAACTGCATGAAAACATTGACAACAGGTGAGCTTCCTGTTTGGGAAAGAGCCCAATGCACTTCCATTATATTGGAAATACAGTTGGAGGGAAATCACTACAAAGCCAAATGTAAATCAGTCCTAATGCTTTAGATTCAGGAATATGGGAAATGTGGCTAGATGCCAAAATACTGAACTATTCCTTTAAGGTTACAGATAAGGTAAATGTCCTTGCAAAATATGTTAGACAATTTTTTGTGATGGTTATTCCAGTGAAACAAAATGTAACCTTTTGCTTTTTTTTGGACATATATATGGTATATAACAAAAATGTACAATTATCACAGGGACAGATATTGGGTTTTTTTTTTTATTTAATGGGAACTTCAAGGTTAAAGTTAACATAGAAAGATACAACTTTGCACCAACTAGAGCTCTATTGTTATCGAGAAAAAAAAAAATAAAATCTCATGAGCTAGGACCACACCTTCAGCTAAGATGCAAATAAATTATGGCTGACAGATGGAAACAGGACACACAAATGTTCACATGAATAATTGTACTACATTCTCTGTCCTGCAAGCAGCCAAGAGCGCAAGTATAGCACACGGAAAGGAATCTCGCCGGTATGAAAACGTCACAGGGAATAAATTAAGGGATGGTAAAGATCCTGAACCGGAGAGGCAGATAATAGCTGCCAGTCAAATGACAAAAAGGACAATTATGTGGACAATGGCAATGAGATTAACAAAAATCAATACAGAGAAACATTATCTGATAGAAAGAGAGGACACATAGAAACACAGGTGCTGGATAACTGGTGTGTGTGTGCGCGCGTGTGTGTGACAGGTGTCTGAGAAAGAGGATCCTGAGTCACACACGCGCACACACACACACACACCCACGCAGTCCCACATACTGACAGCAGACAGGCAATGTGTGTAATGATGCAGACAGGCTGATAGGCAGCCACACACTGGCTTTCCAATGAATGATTCCTGTCATATATTACAGTTTAAACTGAGCTAAGAAAAGAGACTGTGGCTGTTTCACATATCACAGGCAGCCTCCTGCATTACCCAGACTGAGTTCATCATAACAGGGGCCTCCAGGCTCTCAACCAGAGAGATGGGAGGCTTCTGTTGGCTGAATTTGTAGAATATTGCACTTCCAGGCACTCACGGGGGGCCTCATGCAAGAAACTCTGCATCTCAACACATTCATGCCTAAATCTTTAAAGTGTGTTATGCATCTTTTACCAATTTACTGAGTTGTTTGACTTGATGGGGGCTGTAGATGAAACGGTAGCTTGAGATTTGACTATTTATTTCTTTTATTTTCTTATAGATTATTTCTATTCAGGACCAACAGTTCAATATCTTTTCAACAAAATGCATTTTTCAGCGCTTGCACAGCAAAAAATTTAATCAAGTGAAAACGTCTTGTTTTTGCTATAATTTGACCAATATTGAGTATATTATCTCGTAATATCTCATTCCTTTAGCAGATAATTTGGCTTATTTGACATTTTTTTTTCCTCAATTTTTTTTTCCTCAATTTTGATCAATTAGTTTTTTGTTTCTCATAATTCTGAATTTGTATCCTAAGTTCTATGGAAATCTTGAAAACTATCTGCCAATAGAATTAAATAATTCAACATAATTCTATTCAGTACTGGGCTAATTATACTGAATTCACATTATTTCCCTCTGATAAGATTTCATTTTTTGTAGTGTGGTTGCATAGTTTTCCCCAGCCCTGGGCTTGACTACCTCCCACTTAAAGGGGTCTTATTTTGCCATTCTCCTAGTTTAATATTTTGATTTCCATGATCTATTTGTAAAAATTAGCATGCCTTTGTGGTCCCATAGCACCTGGTTAAACCTGCACCCCCCCCCCCCCCCCCAAACCCTATCAAAACGCCCACTTTGTTGTGATTGGCTCAGCTCTGTCAGAAATGTCCTGCTCCTCAGAGAGCTGAGGTCATTCAGGGAAACAGAAGTCAAGTACTCTGGAATCCAGAGATGTTTACCTGATCAAACACTTTTAAAGGGCCAATACAAAACATAAACTGTAATATCTCTTGCCAAAATGTGACTAAGACTCATTCATTTTAACTGATCAGAGAACAGTTTTTTTTTCTCATTACTTTTAATTTTATAATTTAAGTAGTTCTAAAACTTTAGAACTTTAGAACACTTTATACATATAAAGGATAGTAGAAAGCTTGAGTCGATAGTACAACTTCTACAGAAGTATTTTTAATCCATCATATCTCCACTTCTACCTGAGTGATGAACAACTGCCAGCTGACAGGTGCATCTGTCGGGTCGAAAGAAGTGGAAACACAACTAGTTTGTGCTGTGGAGAGATTTTTGTGATGCTGTATTGATCTGAGCATTGATTTGAAAACTTAATTGCTCATGAGATATAACTCTCCAAAGATCATTTGAAATGCGGAATGGCTGCTGTCAATAAGAGGAAGCAGAGCATTGGTGGTATGTGTGTGTGTGTGTGTGTGTGTGTGTGTTTGGGGGGGTACTCAGATTAGATCAGACGACACTTCTAATTATGAAGAGGCCTCGAGGCTCACGTCCAGCAGCCCAGGAGAATCAGTCTTCCAAATGAACCCCGTGAGCCCCCGTTGCTGTCAGTGAAGAAGGGGCCCTTTTTCGCTCGTTGCGGCGCTCTTTCTGAAGCTTATTTATGCCGAAAAAACCTGATTACCATAAATTTCTTAGCGAGGGAAATTAAATCCCCTTCGCGCACTCTTGATAGAAGCAGACCGATGGCCAGAAAAAAAGGCGTTGATCACCTTTTCTTTCCCATTTTTTTACGAATTCAGAGATAATGGCCCATTCCTGAGCAAAAGCACAAACTTTTTTTTTTTTTTTTTTAATTCCATGAATGCATATACAAAGGTGTAGTGACAATCGAGTGTGACAATAATACTGTAATTGAGTGCCAGATGTTAGGTTTCTTTTTTCGTTCTTTTATTCCCCCCAAACCAAGCAGCACAGGGAAATAGTTTGGGATGAAATTAATAGTGTGAAAATGCATTTCCTGGAAGGAGTTTTCTTTTTTTTTTTTTTTCGTCACACATATACACAAGTCGTGTTTGTCCTCCCTTATTAGTCGCATGTGTAATGGTACACTATGTTTAGAAGCCCCTGCCTTATTATGCAGGGATCATCGCAGTGTGCGCCGCTGTTTCGGATGCGATTATATTTGTTTGTGTAATGAAGCCATCTGCTTTCCATTCTCTCTGTACAATTCCATTAATTAGTGCCACAGTTGATATTAGAAACACAATATTGAGAGATTGAGGGAGTGTGTGTTGGGGGGGGCTGGAACGATGAAGAGATGACAGAGAGAGAGAGAGAGACTTAGAGCAGGAATAGAAGAAAGAAAGAAGTAGGAGAAGGAGGCCGCCAAAGAAAATGAGCGCGGCTCGGAGTGATTGCGAATGCAGATGGTTATGAAGTGAAGGCAGATGGCATGTCAGATTGATTATCGTCGCCCCGGCGCGGCGTGATGGATACGAGGCGAATGCCGAGCTCCCTCCCCTTCCTTTCCTCAGCGACACGGAGTGATAGAGACGTGTCCGCTCGCCGGGTTAATCTCCATGCGCCGTTCGAGGCTGTTTCCGGACCATTTAGGCCCATCCGTGCGCGCCGGACTGCTCGTTCCCCGACAAGCCAATTACACCTGGAAATAAATGCAGCCCTTGGCGCGGTGGCGGGTGTAGGGGACGTCGTGGCAGGACGTTTGGGCCGCAACGTAACTTACGGGGTGGTGTTCCAGCTGAACAGTCTGGAAACAGATCCGGGGCTTTTTCGGCCACCAAGACACCAGATGCCATCAGACAATATGCCCAATCTAAACTGTATGATATAATTTCTCCGCTACCTGTTGGAAAAACGTCAAGTTGTACAGGTGTCCCCCCCAAACACAGAGGGATTGTCATCAACAGACACTGCTCAGCATGATTATTCACCATCGCATCAGAGAGCCATTGTCATGCCTTTGTCAAGTAGTCAAATAAGATGTAAGATGTAAATAAGATGGCGTGTCTATATCAAATATGAAGTCACAACATCAAAGCAGGTGGGAAAAGATCCCACTTACTAATATTTTCTTTGATTTAAAAAAAAGAAATAAAGAAAACAATGCAAACAAATTGTCTGGTCTATTAAATGTTCTTGTCTTATTTCATTGACATGTCTTTCCTTTTTTATTTTACTTAGTTCATGTTTTTTTGAACATTTTTTAAAAATTAAATAACATATAAAAAAAATATATATAATAATTGGAATATAATATAATCTAATATAATTGCTTGTATTAGAGAGCAGAAAAAAATATCAGAGGGAATTATGAATAAAAGTCCCTCTGATCATTTTTTGTCATATTTTAGCACAAGTGTTAATTTATTGCTCTGCATTTACAGTAATTATGATAAACACTGGAAATTGCCAGCTAACCTGTGGTTAACACCATGATGGTTAGGCTACATGATGTGTCGATGTTATCAGACTGAAAGGATAAAACTCTGGTAAAAAAACAACTCCCCTCAACCCAGCAGATCACACATTCAATTAACTCTGAAACAACCCATATGCAAACAAAATGTCTGTGTGGAACCTCTCAAATTGCACAATTTGCTAAATGATAATGCTTGCCAGAGTTGCAACATTGTTGCATTTATCAAACTGCGATGAAGTTGGCTCATTATTGAATACTGGGTTGACGTCTGGTAATGTGAAGATGATGTTTTCTGGTAAATCGTAAAATCATGAGGAACAGTAATATTCTAGTATATCAGAGTATGATGATGTTGGTATGTACTGCACTGTTTGTTGAGGTGGATACTGTCTTGGGGGGTATTCCAGAAAGGAGGTTAAAAAAACCTAAACAGAGTTTATCCATCAACTCTGAGTATGTTTACCTTGAGTTATGTGCATGCACAAAAAGCCATCATCAATGGAGCGTTGATACCATGAGAAACCATGGCAACAGACGTGACTGCAGCTTGATTTATTTTACCGCATTATAACTACCGGTATTAATGCAGCCTACGGAGAGTACGAACACATATTTCACCATAAAGTTAACACTGCTGCAGCAGCAAAGGAGAGAGAGAGGCAACATGGGAGAAAACTGCTATAAGTTTGAATGGACTATTCCAGTGAGCAGCAAGTTCATAGAATATAGTAGGAATATCAATAGGAATAAAATCCAACAGGGGAGAGGAGAAGGTAGAAATAACTAAAATTGAAATAAAATAATAAAATAAAATAATAATAAAAACATAATCCAAAAAGGTGACACATATTTTGCTAGGCTATGATTGCAACTCACTTAGATTTAATTGACATAGGCTCTTAAACAAGTATAAATTCAGTATGAAGTAAATATTAGTTCTGTGCTTACTTCAAGTAGTAATTTAAACCCCTAACAAATAAAATGTTGGTGTAGTCCCCTGAAAGTAACATTTCATACAATGTTTATGGGTCAGTGACAAATAATGTTTGGCAAGATGAGAAACTCAAAAACTTTTTAAAACACAGTTTTAAGAAGCATTCATCGGGTCTCTCTAAATGAACATTGTGTGTTCATGTTGGTTTTGTGTTATTTAAAAGTGCATTTGCATCATTTTTATTTCCAAAAATCTTGATTTTGTGTGCTTTGACAGAAAATGTCAAATTGTGTAACCCAAAAAGAATAATAAATGTTAAGTATATAATCCACCTAGAATATAAAACTAGTTGATGTGTTTTTTTCAAAGCCTTTTGAAGAGAATTAAACTATCTGGTAAGTTTTTAGGTTTACACCACATGACAGTTTTGTCACTCACCCTTACACATTTTTATGTATTTAAGTAATTTAAATTGTGATGATGTGAGCACAAACACTCAATAATGTCAGTCAGTCATTTTCTATACCTGCTTATTCCTCATTAGGGTTGCAGGGGTCTCCTGGAGCCTATCACAGCACGTTACGGCGAGGGGGAGGGATACACATGGTCGCCAGGCAATCATGGCGCACACACACCATTCACTCACACCTCAGCATGTTTTTGGACTGTGTTTTTGGACTGAAGCCGGAGTACCCAGTGAAAACCCACGGAGAGAACATGCGAACTCCACACAGAAAGGTCCCAGACCCAGGACCAAGGAGGTCTTGAACCTGCGACCTTCTTGTTTCGAGGCAACAGCGCTAACTCCTGCGCCACCGTGTTGCCCCACTCAATAATGTACTTATTAAAAAAAAAAAAAAAAACTTGGCAAAAAAAAAGGCAGAAGCCCAAAAAACTGACCTATATAGTCTACACTTTAATATATATACTCTATATATTCACCTAGATTATACCAGTATATGAAAAGCATTTGAATAGATATTTATTCGGAAATAATTGACAGGATATCCAGTCTCAGTCTGAAGATTCTCTCACAACGTAAAGAGTTTATAATAATTTGAACTTCGATGTCAATCGGATTGAGAAGTAATGGACCATCCATGTTGAAGAGCTTCTTGGTTGGTTCACCCAACCAACCGTATCATAAAATACTTGGACTACACCACTGTGGTTGGGCTGATCATGGACAGAGATCGGCGTACAGGGAGGAGGTAGAGAAACTGACAATCTGGTGATCGGACAACAACCTGTCCCTGAACATCCAATAAACCAGGAAACTGATAATGGACTTCAGGAAACACAGACCAGACCACATCCCCCTTGTCATAAATGGTGAACAGGTGGAAATCATCTCCACCTTCAAGTTCCTGGCCAACCACATCTCCTCCGACAACTCCTGGACGGGCAACATCAGGTCACTGGTGAAGAAGGCCCAGCAGCGACTCTACTTCCTACAGATCCTCAGGAAGGACAACCTGGACCAGAAGCTGCTGCTGGCCTTCTACCATTCTGCTGTGGAGGGCGTACTGACCTACTGCCTGAGTGTGTGGTACGCAGGCTCCACAGTGGAGGACAGGAAGGCGGTGCAGAGGGTCATCAACACAGCCCAGAAGATCATCGGCTACCCTCTGCCCACCCTGGAACAAATGGCCCCTTCCTGCTGCCTGAGGAGGACAAGGGCCATCACAGCAGACCCCACACACCCCGCCCTCTGTTTGACCTGCTGCCGTCTGGAAGACAGTACAGGTCGATCAGATCCCTCACCAGCAGACTGTCAAACAGCTTCTTCCCCTGGGCCACAAGGACTGATAATGCCCACAGAGACACACACATGAACACACCCCACACACCCGAACTGCCTCAACCAATCTACCTCCACCTACCTCCACTGCACCTTATCTTGTGCACCGGACACTTTTACTCTCATATTTTATATTTTACCTTTATATTTTCTTATTCACCTGTATAGTTGTCTTGTAAAAGTTATTTTGAATATTTTTGTACTGTTATTTAAACTTTTTAACTTGTAAATTTTTTTCATTGTACTTGTTGGTGCTGTGGGAGTACCCCTAATTTCGTTTCACCTCCTAGGTGTAATGACAATAAAGGACTTATCTTATCTTCTTCATGTGGGAGAAGACAGGTAGAAACTCATGGTTTCTTCAAGTAAATGTGCCAGCGAGCATGTTATGTTGATGGTGTATGTTACCATAGTGGTTGAGTCAGAGTTTTAGTTACCTCTCTTTCTGGAACAAATAACTCAGAGTCAGGAGTAACTTACTTTGAGTTTTCCTGGAATACCCCCCTGGCCTCCGATAGATAGCAGATATACCAGATAACAGCAAGCTAATATCCAATAATGAGCCAACTTCACCACAGTCCGCAACAAACCTGATCATCAACAGTCAACGGTCTCAATGGTTGAAATGGACGTTTGTAACTCCCGACTGGCAGACCTGCTGGATTCAGTAAACATGGAGCAGCTTGTGAAGTTAGCTGTTGGGATATTCCTTTTCTTTTTTTACCAGTTACACATGGCTCAACGAGCCAGAGATGATGAGAGATGCCAGGTTGTTGGTGCTTATAACTGCTTACATTACTGCATATAGTGTTCATGTAATGTACATTTAGTCCTGTGTTTGGTCCACTGAGCGATTACACAGCATACAAACCACACCAGTGTTTACTTGCAAACGAACCCCATATTCAAGTGAATCACAGTTCATTTCATTGGTCTGCACCAGAATTCGTATAAGATTTCACACCTGCCCCAAAAAAGTGAGGAAACAAACTCTGCATTTAAAGTGGACCACGACAACAAACGGCAACAGAGTGAAAGTGATCTTCCGTAAGTGACTGTTGAAGCACTTTTGTTCTTTTTCGATCAATCAGCATCACAACTGCATGACCGATTCTGCACATGAACCCCTGAAGATCAAAGTATCAAGGATTTTTCATAATCTATAGCTGATGGTCACTGAAGATGAAGAGAAAGAAAAAAAAAACCTTGGCCTCATGAAAGAAGAGCTGGGCATAAGATATCTGATGCTGTTTCTACGGTGACAATTGGAGATGTCAAAGAAAAGAAAATAGAGAAGATCCATAGCTTTGATAAATGTTATGGAAGCAGAACAGCAAAGACCAAATCTCCATATACTGTATGAGATGTCATTAGAAAGCTCCAGATCTGTACTTTCAGAATCTGTAAATAATACAAAACACGCAACATATATTACTCCAACCTTTAAAGCTGACATTGAATAAAGTGTGAGAGAAACAGATTTTCTGGATGAAATGATTTTATCATATGAACATAGAAACATTTGATTTCATGCATGTAAATATTTAAAGGTTAAGCCCCATATCAGCAGATGGAAGAAATTTGTAATAATGAAATCAAGTCTGAGGTGCAGAATGTACTGAAGGTCAATTAATGTTTGATCTCCACTGATTCTTTTGCATGATCGAAAGCGAAAGCTCAAGCCTCAACCCATATTGACATGATGTAAATTTTCGATGAAACCATTTCTTGTTCTTTTGATTTTTTTTTTTTACTTGCATTGTGGGATAATTTTTGTCCACATTTCAGGGTATTAATCTAAATTTAGATTCACTGGACTGTTTAGTGTACTTATATCTTATAAACTACAGAATCCAACAATTCTACAAAATACTAAAAACATTCATTTAACCTGTTAAGTTCCCATTAGACTTTCAAAATTCCCATCTGTGACATTATTTTTTGTATTATTTAGTATTATTATTATTTATTATCCATACTTGAATAAACTATGTGTTGTACCTTTGAAGAATGTAGAAGATGAATAGTACATTTTTTTTTAACTTTTACTTTTTTTTTACTTTTACATTTCAACGGTGCAGTTTTTTTTCTCTCTTGTAAGACTGAGAAGTAACTTTTCTGCTGATCTTCCCCAGGAGCAGAAACACAATCTCTCTGCTACTGAAGCCGAACCCTGCCTGTCCTTTCCAAATCCGCCCCTCAGCCCTCCAGCCTGACTGCTACACATCCAGGGCTGCTGCATTCGGTCCCTTGGTCGTCCCACCACCAGACGGCCTGCCAGTGGTCTCCAGTGGCCCCCTGCAAGATGATCCACCTCTGAAAATATGCTCAGTGGATGAGTAACAGCAGATCTCTCATGTAGTAGCTGATGACCTGCTGAGCTATGTAAAAAACATTATCTTGTCAAAAGGAAATATCTTCTACTTAGTCCAATACTGAGTAGAATTATCTTGAATTATGCTCTTCTGTTGTCCGATCATTTTACTTATCAGTATTTCAAGTATTTTAATGGATTTGAGATTAAAAAAACACAAATTATGAGATTAAAAAGTCCATAATATGAGATAAAAATGAAAACATTGAGATAAATGATTTAATGATGATGTTATATTTTGCACCTTGATGTAAAGGAGTAAACACTCAATATATGAACTATTCATTCATTACTATAGATTTTTTTAACCAATGTTGTAAATAAAGGATATTATTTTGTATAAGTTCCAAAAACATAATATTTAAATCAAAATCTGTGTTTGCAAGTTGATCTACACTGGAAAAACTGAAATTTTGTCAAAGGTAAATATATTGAATTTTGTATAATTAGTCCAATATTGAGTTGTTTTATTCCATTGGAAGATCATGACATAAATCATGAAAATAAAATAAGCAAAATTATCTGCCAATAAAGTAAGATATTTCAAGATGATTTGAATCAATATTGGACTAATTGTACAAAAATCTAGATATTTACACAGATTTATTTTTTTTCAGTAAACTCTTTCAATCAAATCACATTTTATATGATCACTTAAAAATCATTTGGTCTTTATTTTTTCCAGAATATGAAAGCTCTTTAATCACAAAAATCACAATAATTCAACTTTTGATTTTTTTCACTCTCGTGACGATCCTACTACTCACGCTTGGGTCTGTAACTGGTTAGCTTCTTTATCGGTCATCTTCAATAGTACAGTGAACATACGGTGATCATTGAACCCAGCATTCCTAATGCCCCTGATGTCATCAGGCTGTGGTGATAACCCCAGCAACTGCCAACATATGTCTATAGACGTCTATAGATATTCAATTACAGCCTGATCCATAGGCATCCATTGAACTGTAATAATCACTAGTGTGTTGAACACCACTGTTCAGGTCTAATTTTAACCACCTGGGAACCTAAACCAATGACTCATATTAACCTTAGTCCTTTGTACCCGTGTTTCTGTGTTACTGTGTATTTTTAATCAGTATGATCAGTATGTAAAGTATACAGAGACTCTTTGGGTGACTTTGCATCAGGGGGGCAACAAAAGTGCTAAAAGTGGGCTCTTAAGTAACATTTTTCTTCCTTATGAAGCTATGCAGCACAGCATACAGTACAAAAAGGTGAAGAAATACTTTGATGGCAACAAGTTTTCCAAACACTTGCCAATTATTTTAACCCTGGATGAATGGTTATAGAATTTGATGGCAGAAAAAGGCTCTCTATCAAGCCTGCAAAATCATGATACCTGCAACAGAATGGAAATAACAAAAAGGGTGTGGTAAACAGAAATGATTTTATCTGACATCTGTCAATCTGGCTGGAGAACTATGTTTGAAATGTAATATTTGAGTGGTATATGATTTGTGCAGTTTTGTTTGTGTGTTTTTGCCTATGGTGCCACATATGCTAGTTTCACCACTGAGTCCACAGACAAGGTGCTGGCGGGTCTATCATGTCATTCCAACCTCCTATTTTGAAATGCTGCTATGTTTTAGTCCGTTAAGGTTTAAGTGAAGTGAATATTTCAGACAGGAATCTGAGGTCATTTGACCAGAGCCTGCTGGCTGTCCCTCGGTTAGAATCCAAGACTGTCGTCATCAAACATATGACACAATGGAATCTGGTCATAGGACTAATGACAGGTGACCTCTTTTGTCATTATTTTGTCACTGGTACAGAAAACTCAACCATGTCCTGTAATTAATTAGTGACACTACAACAATAGAAAGATCAATCATATGAAAACAAAAATAATATAAAAACATGCAGATTCTATGTCATGATCAGGTAGAATGTCCTTCTTCATTGGTTATTGCGGGAGATACAGCATTTAATGGGGTCATCCCCATTTTGTTCTGTGACCGAGGAACAGAGGACCTGCTTAGACGTTAGGGTTAGCACATATGGTTAGAGTTCAGAGTTAAGTGTTAATAGATAGGGTTAAGCCAAGGGGTTAGGATTTAGGTTTAGAATTAGTGGCTAGTGTTAGGAACAGATAGGGTTTAGGCAGGGGTCTCCAACCCCGTCCTGGAGAGCCACTGTGGGTGCAGATTTTTATTCCAACCAAGCAGTTTCACACCTGATTCTACATATCAACTTCTAGGGTCCTTTCTAAGGACCTTCATTAACAGAATCAGGTGTATAATCAGTTTGGAACAAAAGCCTGCACCTACAGTGATCACAGGGGTCTGCTGTAGCCAATCCCAATGCATTACAGGTGAGGGGCAGGGATACATCCCAGATGGTTGCCAGCCTATTGTGTCGGCACACACACAATTCACTCACAGACTTAGTTAATTTAGCTTATCCAATTAACCTCAGCATGTTTTTGGACTGTGAGATGAAGCCAGAGAACCTGGAGAGAACCCACATATACATGGGGAGAATATGCAAACTCCACACAGAGAGGTCCCAGACCAAGGACCAAGGAGGTCTAGGAATCTGTGACCTTCTTGCTGTGAGGCAACAGCGCTAACCCCTGGGCCACCCTGCCTTGAAAGTTTGTATTATTGTTACTATAGTTTATTGGCACGTTAGAAAAAGAAAATACAAATAAGATAAATGAAAGATGATTTTAAAATATACAGTATTTAGAGGAGTACAATACAAAATGTATATCAAGAAAATGCTCGAGGAACCCAAAATAATAATTTTGTTAAGATTTCCCCCTACTGACAAACACCATAAAAATAATAATAAAAAAGAACAAACTCATAAAAGAAGCAAAATAAGATCTGCAGGGAGGTGGTGGAATTGGTAGGTCATGATGTTGCATTGTTCAATAGAGACAATAAAAAATAATGGTTTTGCTTCTTTAATGAGTTTATACCAAACTATAAAATGGACTGGTAAAGTGTTTTAATAATGAGAACCTCTGAATGTAATTGATGAATGTAATTGAATTTAGGATGAAAATGCAGTTGAGGTTGCTTTTTAAAGTAGTAGTTATTTCAAGTATCATAATCCTACAAACACAAATGACATATATATATATATATATGTCATGTATGTATACACACGGACAATACGAATCTGTATTTTTATGTTAAAAAAACACATTTTATATTTGGTTGGATTGTGAGATTTCACCCTTATTGCTAGACCACCCAACTTGGGAAAAAAAAAAAAAAACTCTGAAAAACTGCCTGACAAAGTTCATTAAGTGAGGAGGAGGTAATGGAACAAAACGTCTGACATTAACACCGGAGGTCATTGTTCATTTCCTGTTCCTAGGGAGAAGAGACTGGTCTATTTTAGACATGTTACAAGTTTTCATTATAACAGCCATGGCGACGACGATCCACTGACCTTTACAAAGTCATCCTTTTTCAACTCAGACCATCATCCACGTGGTCCTGTTGACAGGGGAACATTTGAATACATATACCTGTGTGCATAGTCATTGCTAAGAAATAATCTTATGACCAGAATATAGTGTACAGAAGCTACTTTTTTGCAACATTTCATCATACGTGTTCAACACGGCATCCTTTTGCTACATCCTAGCTACCATACAGGGAGAAACTTCTCCCTAACCTTGAGCACCATCTGCCCTTTCATAGACACCACTGACCCATGCATGACCCCGCTACTCCCACATTACCAGGGTTGGAGACCCATGGTTTAGGGCATAGGGCGAGGACCAGGTCTTAGATCTAAGGGTTAGGGTCTAGGGGCTAGGGATTAGGGTTTGTGATTGGGGCGTAGAGTTAGGTTTTAGTGGTTAGTGTTAGTGGAACATGGGACCCATTTGAAAGTTATTTGTTATTGATTAATTTAAATTCACAATCTTTTCAGTATCGGAACATTGCCACCAGATCAGAAATGTGCGCAACAAGCTATTTAGTTGGTTAATTTGGAGAACATATCTGAATGAAAGAGATATTACATGGCTTGCATCCTTAGGAGAAACAATAAAAGGAACACAAACATGGTCTGCAGGGAATGTCTACAAAAAAAAAAAGTTGCATGTTTAATGACAGAATGTTACAGCCAGGAGTCCTGCTCCTATTACTCTAGCTCTATACAAGAATTCTCAGGAGTTCATTATCTCGACTGTGCACCGGAGTCTCTCCTCTGGCTGCTGGTTTGCTAAAATCACTAATGTCCCTGCCAGGAGAGTGAGCAGCACTGGAGGACTGTCACATGGCCTGTTGTTTCGAACTTTCTCTTCTCTGTCTGTCTCCGTGTTGTTAATGGTGATTTATCACCCTGCTTATGTACCAACACTAACAATAGGAGTTGTGGTATCAAACACTCTTAAACTCCTACAAGTGTTTCCCAAAGCAGTACTAAAGGGCATATTAGGAGCTATTATCAGTTATTCTTTCAGTTTCCAGCATTAAAACAAAGCTTAATGTGCAGTAAACTGTGTGGAAGCTAGTTTAGGAAAGTAAAGTTTGATTGTTCAAGGCTGACGTTACTCTGGATATCATAAAATCTAAGGCGGTGGAGGTTTTTTTTTTTCTCCATCATTTCATTTTTTGTATTAGACTTGCTATAGGATATGTGTCATGCTGACACACACACACACACACACACACACACACACACACACACACACACACACACACACACAATTTTACTCCAATATTGAGGAAACTTATCTTGAAAGATCTTATTCCATTATTCTATTATTATTCTATTGTGGTCTGACCTCCTCTGTAGTGTTGCTGAAACCTGACTGACAAACAAAGACATGTTGAAATGCCACAGCAGTAGTAGAAGTTAATAGTAATTGCCCCTGGATCCATGTAGCCCCCCTACTGCTTCCAAAGTGTTAGTACTTGATTTTTGTTTCTCGAACCAATCCCAGCTCTCTGAGGGGTGGGACATTCCCTGGAGTGTTAAACCAATCACAACAGATTGGGCAGTTTGATAAGGAGGGGAGGCGGGAAACCGGGTTTTTCTGAGTGTGTGAAAAGGCAGACTGCATTGCTGCCACAGGTCTAACTAGGTGTTTTTTGGACCATAAAAACATGCTAATGTGTGTAAATTCAAATATTGAACTGTAAAAATGGCAAAAATAGGGTCCCTTTAAGTTTAGCTGTGTTATTTCTCTGTGCAGTTTTAATTCTCACAAAACAAATATGTTCATTTTCACATCTGGAGACGATCCTAAAATTGGTTTTGAACCAGCTACACCCGGCTAAAGTCAGCAAATAGTGCCAAGCGAGAAACTTCAGATTTCCACTTAGATTTGGTGGCAGTTTTTGAACCTAAAAACTGGGGAAAAAAGGATGAAGTTCTACAAAACACTGTTAGATTGTTATTTGTAGGGCATCTGAATTTTATCCTTGCTTAAATACAAAATAATTTGGTCCATACTTGAATTTCTTTATTGTAAAATGCATGAGTTTGATGTGTGTAGGTGAGGATGAATGACAGCTGCATATTTTTTAATATCTGTGTGTATGTTATGGAGATCCATGCATTAAATAAATGTTTGTAAACTCTTAAATGAGCCCAATCATACATAAAATCTATTGTTTATGTATTTTATCCATGAGAATACGAATAGAAAAATTCAGACAAGAATTACAAACAGGAAATAAAATTGTAAAATAATGCTTTATTCACTATGAATACAACTTCACAAGCCTGACTCTACTTTCAAAAATACTTCATCAAAAATGCTTCTGTTCGTACAATTGCTGCTGATTATACGAACAGAACAATGGACTCTGTGCTCCATTGATTTAGTTGAGTATTGCTATTATTTTATTTAACCCTGTAAAGCCTGAACCATGAAATAATTGACAGAGAATTCTAATTCTTTAAAACTGGAGTCTTTATTGGTCCTTCAGACACACACACACACACACACAAAAATCAAATATCATTTTGGAAGTATGTTTTTCAATTTGTATTATATCTGATACATCAGGCCTTAGAGTCCTCACAACTAATTTTTTTAACAAACAAAAACACGTAAAACACAGGATTGTTTGCTAATGGAACTGGAAAGATGGAAGAGCAACCTTTCAGTTAGTTTGTCTCATTTTTTTGGTTTGCAACCTCTTTATCTTGCATGGTGGTCGTCCTGAAAACAGTTTGTTTCCTTGTTCAGGCAAAGATGGACTTTGCATTTCTTACAGTAGAAGAGGTGAAGAAGGTGAAGCGGGGTTATCCGCACAATACATGTATTTGATTGTATATGTCAGGTTTATCAGGAAAAAAAAATATTGTACTGATGATAGAAAGGCCTTAAAAGTTAATGTATTATATACATACGGCTTTATAGGGTTAATGATTAGGCGTATCGATGTCTGGGTCATTAACTTAGCTAGCTAATGAATTTGCTCTGAAATCAAAATGTAAGTATTAATATTTATATAATACAACAGCTTTCAACTACCTGAGGGAGGCTGGTCCGGTGCAGCGCTGTTCCCTGTTCCTCTGTTTTTGTTTAGTGGTATAAAAATTTGTATATTTTTTTATATTATTTAATAGGAAGCCATTGACCAGATGACACTGTTGATCTCCCCCATGTCATCACTGCCACAATGAATGAAGAGGACATTCAGTGCTGCGCTTTCTCAGAGGAAGAGGAGGAACAAAGGTGAAGGCTTTTTCCATCACAGTCCAGCTGAACCAGGCCATGATCCACACTGAGCCTGTGAGAGGAACATAAATGAGTGTAATGAAAAACATAAAGGGTGGTTCAGTTTTTTTAGGTTGATAATATTTGTAATACATGTGTATATATCAGTAGGATAAAATGGTCTTTAAATACATGTTTGTCCATTAAAGACAGAGATAATATCCATGTCTATAGTTAAGTTAAGAATGAACTTACATGTTCTGCTGTGCAGCAGATGGAGGCATCACAGCAGCCTGGACCTTATAAGGACTGATATTCTGAAAAAGAATATATATCTGATATTCAGATTTTAACATATAAAAGTGACTTTCTTTCTATATAGTCATATTATAGATAATAATCTTACACAGTGTGTGGTGCAAGGTGTTGCATGTAAACACAAACATTAATTGATGTTGTTAATAAAATGTAATACATAGCATCCCATTGGCTGCATGTCTATAACCAGGACAGTTTGATAGTGTTTGGTGTAAACCGGGACATTACAGCATCCCGAAGGACTTTTGTTCAACCTACTTCAGTGACCCGTGTCTTTGTATTAACCCATTAAAGCCTATGGGCCATTAAGTCTATGACTGTCATTTTATACTTCAAATAAAAAATTTAAATGCTACTCATAATTTTTTTTTTTAATGACATGATAGTAGACAACTTAGACAAAAGGTTTTAAGCAAAATAAGTTTAAATAATATAATTTAAGATCTTCCTGTCATGATATCCAGACTCTGAAATAACCCCCCCAAAATAATTTGGTACATGGGATAAATAGGTTTTTGATTATGGTCATATTTGTGCAAGCGGCAACTATAATAGCCAATAAAATGCTGTTTTCTGCAAAGAAAAGAATATTAAATGGAAACAAAAATACAGGGCGACACGGTGGAGCAGGGGTTAGCGCTGTTGCCTCACAGCAAGAAGGTCGCAGGTTCAGGACCTCCTTGGTCCGGGGTCTGGGACCTTTCTGTGTGGAGTTTGCATGTTCTCCCCGTGTCTGCGTGGGTTTTCACCGGGTACTCCGGCTTCCTCCCACAGTCCAAAAACATGCTGAGGTTAATTGGCAACTCTAAATTCCCCATAGGTGTGAATGTGTGAGTGAATGGTGTGTGTGCCCCACGATTGGCTGGCGACCATCTGGGGTGTATCCCTGCCTCTCGCCGTAACACGCTGGGATAGGCTCCAGCAGACCCCTGCGACCCTAATGAGGAATAAGCAGGTATAGAAAATGACTGACTGACTGACAAAAATACATACATAACATGATTATTAGTAGTTCAACTGATATGCATGAAAACTGAAAAAAAAAATCTGAGCTTAAATGGGTTAAGTATAAATTGACGGTCATGGAATTAGCGACTCTTAGTCTTAAATGCGTTAATGAGAGAAATGCAGCTGAGTTGAATGTTAAGACTGTTGCTGTAGCCATCAATGTTTCAAACTAATGTAAACAAGCAGAGAATGTCAATATTTGCTAATTACCCTGGGATAATGTTATCTCTGATGTTAGCCAACTGGCTACCACTATGCTATTTACTAAGATAACGGTAGTTGTGGGGTACAGGAGGGATGGAATCATCGTACCACAAGCTTTTAGGAGAATGAGATGGTAAATCTGCTTTGCATCATCCCATCAGATACAGATATACCTCATAATCAACACATCCCCACGTAATTTGTGACCAGGAGGAGCCCATGTCACCACAACCTGCAATATACAGGACAGGCTGAGAGCAGGAAGCAATAAAAGTTCTTCATCTAGTGGTAGAAAATGGTCTCAGTGAGGGGACTACAACCCAATGTTTCCCTTATGTATCTGCACTGCTGCAAATAACAGATTATCCAGAAATGTATCCAACTCATGCCCTCTTCTTCACATGTATGTCGTTGGTGTAATGATTTCATTTTTGCAGCAGCCTAAGTCTGTTACTGCCGTGGCCTGAGTAGACCAGATGCACAACAAAACCTGGGCAGTGTGTCAGCACTAAATGAACACTAAATGATTTAGTTAAAATCTCTCCGGGTGATATGATGCAAAGGCGGAGTAATCATCGATACAAATCAAAGCTTTCAGAGCTTGTATTTACACAGCAAAAAACTAAATCTTTTTTTATACAGTTCATCTAATATTGAGTAGAATTGTCTTGAAATACCTATTGGCAGATATTTTTTTCTGAATTTTTCTCAATTTAGTCTTGTTTTCGTAAAATAGGATTAAATTTTTTGATTAGTTTTGACATTTTAACACCTAATTCTAATGTTTTATCCCAAACACTTAAAATTGATAAAACTATTTGCCAAAGGAATAAGATAATTCAAGATAATCCTACTCTATATTGGGCTAATTGTACTAAACATGAGACAGCCTGGTGCCATATTGGGCACATTCAAGGTTTTTATTAGGTTGGTCTGATTAAAAGGACATGCAGCTGGGGTGGGGGGGACTGTAAAAGCAAAAGAAAAAAAGGCGGGCCCTTTAAACAAATCTATCATGTAAAGGCAGCCTAAATCTCGTGTGTGCACTGCAAAAAAATGAAAACGTAAAAAGTATCTTGATTTTAGTACAATGAGCCAAATATGGAGCAGAGTTATTTTGAAATATCTTATTCCATTGGCAGATCATTTTGATCAACATGCCGATTCAGTTTGCTGGTTCAGAGTGTCATGTTGTCCCATATGACCTGCTGTACCTGTTACAGTGAGCTAATTCATGGCTCTGTGCAATCTGCTTTTAAGCTCTTAATTCATGCATAACACTGGAGGATGCACTAAGCAAACAGGAAACAAGCAAACAAGCAAGGTGGAGATTATAACTGCTTAGTTCTAATAGTTGAGGCTCAGTGGACCTTCAAACTTGCAAAAAAACGGATTGTCATGTATATTCTTGAAAGATGGAAATACACTAATGTGTGTGTAGTTTTTGCAGGAACTTTGAATTACATCAAAGCAGATGTATAATTTCCATTAGGGTGAAAGTTCAGGAGAAAGATAGTAAGGGAACTTTGAGTTAATTGAATTGTTAAACTGAATGTAGTGTTGTGTGGGTTCATTGTGTGGGTGATTCAGTTCTTCAGTTTCACACACATTTAATAAGTCTCTAGATATTACAAAGAACACAGGTTACTTCTCCAACAGCCTCAGCATCACAAATATATCCCATTGCACTTGACTTAACGGTCACTCTCATTTCATATCAACCAATCAAAGGCAGTACATGAAATATTCCCTAGAAACTAATTACTGTACCAGTTATTACCAACTACTAGAGTCCTTAGGAAGTATCTGTTCCTATAGAAAAGTGGAAGCTTAAGTAGATTTTTTTTTATGTTTGGCCAAATGAGGGAGTGTTGGATTGTCTTAATAGACACATTTTACATTGGGTAAGACATGGACATACACTGACATAAGGAAAGACATGTACATAGAGTTATTGTAAGAAAAAAGGATACAGTTTATGTTGGATGTTCAGACATCAATCTATGTATAGATTTTGAAATGATGTTGATAGGCCAAGTAAAATCAGACTTGAAATGAATAACAAATGTCTTACTTTGTACTTTGTCCTGTATAGTGTAACAACCTGGGCATGTTACTGTTATATGTGTCTCTAATAAATTGGTTTAGGCCCAAATTGAGTTCTTTAAGCTAATGTGAATGTGTCTTGGAGTAAGACCTATGTTAGCGTGAGGAATAAATTAGCAGCTAAACAGGCTAACGTTTTAGAGTATGGTTTGTGAGAGATGTTACGTTAGTTTTGTTATGTTGGGGTTAGGGTTAGGTTAGGATTTATGTTCACAAACATACTACCTTGATGAACACATGTCAGATGTGGATAAAACTTTGAGAAAAAAGCTGAGACTACAAGCGAACCATAAGATTGTCTCTAACACAACAGCCAGTTTGAAAGAAAAAAAAAAATCACAATGATTACTGAGCATGTGTCTACTCTTTGTATGTGTCAGTAACGCCACTGTTATGTGAACGCATTGATTCGAGCATTTACAACCTATTAACATGCCAGGAGTGCACTTGATGAATATCAGACTAGTCCTTGGCGATAATGAGTTTTTAGACGGATGGACACCTGTCAGTGCTCGTAACATCCACTCCCACTTCCCCAGTAAAGCAAGCGATTCTAGCAGCCTCAGGAATCCAACGGTGTCCATGGCAACGGCGCTGGATGCCTCTTTTACTTAGGAGATGAAAAGGGCACAGGAGATACGCCACATCCGGGTAATGTCATTCAACATGATCTCTATTCAGGAGGCATGTGATGGTGTCAGAGCCTGACAGTTAACATGATATCTGCTGTTCTACCTCCTTTGTCACTTCCTGTGGTCAGTGTTACTATAGTCATAGCGAGTCAGGCTCCTTGTTAGGGGATGGCAGAGGAAACAGGCTGCCGAACATATCATTATCCCATCGTGGTGTGTGACCAGAAATGAGTATTTAGTGCCCTTCCTCACTTCCTGAAAACTGGTTTAAAAGCACACGAATTGTTCAATTTATTCTTATCAGCCTCTCTGAGCTTTTAGCTCATTTGAGGACAGTAAAAAAAAAGCCTTGCTTGCACTGCTTCTGTGGCAATTTCATGGCCTGTTGCTCCTATTTTGGGTCTATTTCACCAATGATGGGACATATTCCCATCATATACATATAATTTTTTTTTTTATTTTTCTCATGCATGTTTTTGTCTCCAGATGGTCGACGCTCGGCTAGTGTTGGAAAAAAAAAAAAACACACACACACACACACACAAGAGAATGACAAAGGTGCATAAATATGAATAAAGCCTGCCTGTCAGCCTCTTAATGAGGCTAGTGAGTAATGGGCTGCAACACGGTTGTTTGTCACTCTTTGACACGTAGCATGTGGACAACTTCATCTAATCCAACTGTATCTATTAAATCCTGCTGCACCCAACTGCTGGTGATCCATGGGAAATATAATGGTTTCCGAGTGGTCTATTGATTTATCGAGGGGTGCAATGCTGTACTTTCACAGGACATGTGGCGCTATAGCTTGTCATAACACTGTGGTCGGGGTGAGCGCAGTCGTTAATACAGGACACCATACTAGTAGTTCCTGTGATACTGTCTTGTTTGCTAAATTAATGCACTCAGTCTAAATCTAAAATGAATAACATAGCAACTAGTGATGTGCAATGCCACTGATTTCTTTTCTGATCCAATACCAATTAAATTTAAGGCTGGTATTGATGATACTGATTTAATACTATGTACAATGTGTTTGGAAAAAATCTTATTAAAAAGTAGAACATTTCAAATTATAGCTTCATAAGGAATACACAACATCACGCAGCTCATGTCTTATTTAATTATTATCACACAAGAAACTAAAGCTGTCCTCCATCACATACCACATTTTTGCCCTTAGTAGAACTGTAATAGCTCCACATATGAAAATTTACATTCAGCAATTGTTGCAAATGGCTTTGAGTGACGCTTACACATTCATACAGCTGTACTTAAGTAGCTCTTACCAATGATCTTGTCATTTAGACGAGTAGTTACTTCCCATTCCGTTTATGATGAACTACAAAAACTCCAAACTGACATCTCGAATTTTAAAGAAATACTTATCTGCCATTGGAATGCGATAATTGAAGATAATTCTACTCCATTTTAGACTAAATCTACTAAATGCAAGATATTTTCCCCTGATAAGATTTCATTGTGTGCAGTGAACACTTTATTTGTACCCGAGGGGCAATTAAAAGACACAGAGGCATTAAATTACAAAATGCAAATAATAAAACAAACAGCTTTCTTGGCAACACTGGCAGGTCCTCAGCACCAGTGTGCAGTTATGTTAGTATATTTTTTGAGGGACTAAGCAACTATACGATGCTCGGCAGACGGAGGAAAATGTTCAGGAGCTGGACTGGAGGCTGACAGGAGCCATTTGAACACAGGGCATAAAATGTATAAGGGGTCCCATAGGACTCAGAACAATGTAGGTCGTCTGTTGACCACACATATCAGCCAGAGCTGTAACAGGGTGACCAATGAATCAACAATAGAATTCTTATTATTCAACAATTTTTACATATCAACAATGATGTGATATTAACGTTTCTTTTCTTTTTTACCTATTTGGACACCATGATGGCTGTGATGACTGGGATGCTTCTGAAGAAAGACCAACAGAATAGAACAGTTCACACTGTGATTTTCTTCCTGCAACAACACAACTCTCAAAAGACTCTCGCAAGACTTGTGGAGGCTTCCATTTTCACCCCCTGTGCCTTACAATAACAATCTGAGCTTGGCAGGGGCAAAACAATGTTGATTATGGAGGACAAACACAGCTGGGCATATAGGACCTGACTCTCCTTCTTATAATTAGAGCTGCAATGATTTTGCAATGAATTGCTTAGTTGCTAACTATTACAATAATCATCGCCTATTTTGATAATTGATTAATCACTGTGAATCATTTTTAAAAAGAAAATGTATCTGCTTCTCAGTTTCTTAAATCTAATTATTTTATTTTTTCTTTAGTCGTCTATCTTCGGGTTGTGTACTGTTGGTCTGGGAAACACTGATTGACATTTTACAACCATTAATGAAGCAAAAAGGTAATTAATTGATCATTACAATAATTGATGGATGAATTATCACAATAGTTGCAGCCTTTACAGTTTGGGGTCAATTATAAATTCCTTTGCTTTTGAAAGAAAAACACAGTTTTTTTTTTTTTTTTCTTTTCAATGAAGATAACTTCAAAATCAGAAATACACTCTATACATTGCTAATGTGGTAAATGACTATTCTAGCTGCAAATGTCTGCTTTTTGGTGCAACCTTGTGCAATCATATTAGAAGACCTGAAAACAGTTTAGCTGGTTAGAGGGGGTAAATAAAAGTATGACTTTTCATGGAAAACACAAAATTGTCTGGGTGACCCCAAACTTTTGAACAGTAGTTGTAATTTTCCATTAAACACAAGCTCGATGTAGGTGTCTTCTATTCATTAACAGTAGACCATCGGCTTGCTGCTAAGCAATTCTGTGCTCTTAGTTCCTCTACTTCTTTTGTGTAGTCTGGGAACAACCCAACTCAGCCTGGAGTGTGGCTACTTCACCAGATTCCCTGATTATTTGAAACATGGTGGGAACTACTCAGCCTTATGTTCCAGATGGCTGGACATGTGTCTCTCTCTGACCTTTGTCACAGATGCTGTTGTCAGCAGCACCTGGACTGGTCTTCGAGGGAAGAGAGATAGAGACACTTTTTCAGGTAATCATCACTCCAAAGCATATGAGTCATCATCCGGGGAGGTGGACTTTCTGGATCTTGGGTGATTTTTGAACCCTCACCAGCTGCTTTTCAGATCAACTTGTGTAGGAGGCGGATGGAGGACAGTATGAGTCTGCTTGACATGGACAATTCTTATGACAATTCTGCAGTACCATTCCAACACCTAATCTCGCAATTATATCACAATTCCACAGTGCATAATTACACTCTATATTACAGAATCATAGTATTTTTATTTATTTATTTATTTTATTTTATTTTATTTTATTTTATTTTATTTTATTTTATTTTATTTTTATTTTTATTTTTATTTTTATTTTTATTTTTATTTTTATTTTATTTATATATATTTTTTTTAATTCAGGAGAATTCTCTCTGATCACTCAAAACTGCAGCTCTTCTACAGTCAGTTTTCTTGGATTTTAAATCAAAACTCAAAGACTTACATTGTAAGGGTTTTATATGATCTTTGACTTTAAATTTCAAGATTAAGTGTCTTTTGGTGATCTTTTGTTGAATTCATCACTAATTCAGGGTTAACCTTTACTGTGGACTGACCACCACCTGCATTTGCAACATTCACAGTACAGCATTGAGCGCAAAAATATGCAGATACTATCAATAAATCCAGTTCTCGCTCTGGTTCATTTTTTATTCATATCAGTGCATATCAATTTTGGAATATCCATTTATTTATTCAATAATAAATGAACCCCAGTATGTACACTATTTATTTATCACCGCCTAGATCTCTGAAGCAATATATAGCATTCAGAAACTTCTTTCCCTGTGGACATAGACTCGTATAACATTATTTCTCTTACACTGAAATAAGCTTCTTCATACAGACTTTTGAGAGTAAAACTCAAACCACTTATAAAGCACTTAAAACATGTACAGATCAGATGCTCAAAGCCTTTCATCATCATATCTAAATTTGTACTAAAATTAAAATTTCTAAAAAATAATTTGCAATTTTAGAATTTAGATAATGCACTATACCTTCAGGAATTTACATGTACTGTCACTCTGTTAAATTTATTAGCTGTGCACATAAACCTTGAAGGTATGTATTGAGTATGTCTGTTTACTGTTTACTTATTTACATATTAGGGGATCAAATGTTAAGATTTTGGATTTATATGATTTTGTAATGGTACACAGAAGTCATGGTTTGGTATGTGCCTTGAATTTGGGGTTTGTTAATTTAATGGGAAAATACAATAAAAAAGAAAACAGCCTTGCTAGTAGGGAAGCATAGCCAGGTTTGCCAAATAGTAACTTCATTATGTAAATTGTCAACAGATGAGCCCACAGGCCATGTTTTTATTTGGCAATGGCTGATGTCTCACACAAAGTTTCATCAAGCTCCAGAACTTAAAAAAAAAATCTTTCTTTGCTCTGAAAATACTACAAAATCAATAACGGCAAAGAATGTTTTGGTTACTTTGGCCTGGGGCAGATGCATGTGAATTAAGACTTTGCACTTCTGACTCCACTTTTTCTGCCTAGCACCAATGATTGGCACATCTGGGTGATGTCATCGGATATGAATCAGTGTGCTGGATGTACTTCCATCCACATGCTGCCTGATACAATTATTATTTATTCTTAACTCCTCTGTCAGATCATACAGTGAGTTAAACCATTTCTTTTTTTATTCATTGGTACAATTGTGGTATATTCTTGACTCTAGCCATGTTTCTATCTAATTGTCAAATTATTTTTAAGCAAACCTTGAAATTTATTCCCACCTTGGTGGGAATAAATTAGATGCAATCATGTAAAGTGTAGGGTTTATCAGAAGATGTGGGCATAGGCTACATTAAACATGGCTGTAATACACAAAGTAGAAGAAGTACAGGTTATGAGTTGGGGAAAAAAAGAAGAAAAACAGTCACTCTAATCTATTAGAATTGGTGACAAGTCTTCAGGAACTTGTTTCAATTAGGAAAATTATAACTGTTCTTAAATGTAAACTGATATTGCCCATGTTTCATGCTGAGACAAGGACAAAGAATAACTATGAAGGCAATGATAGAAATAGTTGAGAAGTCATGAGTTAAATGTTCATTATGCTGAGATATTTGGTTTAGACTAAAGTGGTGGATTGATCAAGCAATGATCAGAAATTGGATCAATAGATTTTATTTCATTATGACTAACATATGTAGAGGTTGATAAATGGGCATGTACTTTTTTTTTCCAACAATCAGATGAACAGTTCACAAGATTTACAAAGAACAGATTCCTTCCTTTATAACACAAAGTGCTCAGGAGATATGATTTTTGTAATGGAGGTCCTGCCCACATCATTTCACAAGAAACCTGCATGGAATATTAAAAGTCTGAAAGATGGTCTGTACCAAATTTAACAATTGATCAAAATTTGTAGGAAGAGTGAAGAAAAAACTGATTTGGAGAAATTTCTAAATGGAAATATATATATATATATATATATATATATATATATATATATATATATATATATATATATAAGTTACAGGCAAAAATATATAATTTGTTTTAACAGCAGCACCATCTAGGCAAACAACCCCATCCATACACCCCATACAAGCAAAGATTCCTTTCTTTATACCTCCGTGAATGGATAGTGAGTTATAAAATCAGTCTAAAGGAATGCTATAATGTAATCATAGATAAAGCAGCACACATTAAATTTAAGATACATTTGAGATTACATTTGTATTCAGTCAAGTGACAGATTAATTTAATATTTCCATTACTGACAGGCCATGTACTTTTCTCCAACATATACAATCATACCTCATAACTGCATTAGTTTCATCACTGGGGGCTTGAGAAGCTGGATAGTCTTTTTATTCAATGCAGAGAGAGATCAATATAGATAATAGATAGAACAAACAAACATGTAATGTGCAGTTCAGAGAAAAAAAAGAATGGAAATCTTATCTTGACTGGAAAGTCTGATAGTTGTTTTCTCAGGGGAACCTTCACGCAGCATTTCCTGGAACACTATCCCGCTCTGATAAAGCCTTTTGTTCCATTTGTGAGATTCTGGACAACATGATTAGGCAAAACATACAGTAGAGACTTCCCTGTTAGAAGCCAGTGAAGTGGTGTAGAAAAAAATAGCTTCTTGTCTGAGGTTGGGCTGGCACTGCAGCTCCAGAATTAAAGCCAAATACAAAAAGGCCTTAAAATACATTCAGAACAGAGATTTCTTGGCCTTCTTGGGAGATTCTGCAGTCCCAGGAACATGAAAGTGCTAAGAACAACACACTTAAGAACACATGTTTCCCATCTACTGAGACATCAAGCAGCATCTCTAGAATTTGACCCCATTAACCCTACTAGCCCAAGGGATGTTTTAGAGATTGGTGGACTGGCAGGGATATTTTATTTTGCTTCCATTACGACATTCAGTGGAAAACCGCATGTTTTCACATTCATTACTCAGGTAGAAGTGTAGATACTCAGTACCTATATATTTTATATATATATATCTGCACAAAACTTTTCTTCAAAGAAGATTAAACTTTTTGACTTGTATCTTTTTATCTTATAATATGGACCTTTTATCTCAAGTTCTTTGTAAAACGTGAAATAAGTAAAAGTATCTGCCAGTAGAATGAGATAAATCAAGATAATTATATTCAAAATTGTACTAATTGTACTAAATACAAGATACAAGATTTCAGATTAAGATTGCATATTACTTGTTTTATTTCACGTCATTTTTTTTTAAGAAAACAAGACTAACATTAAGATAAATTGCTGGATAGGATACAACTACTAAATATATTTAGTAAAGTCTTTTAACCTGATTTCATTGTTTGCAATGCAGCATGAGCTCAGAGATTTCAAGTTTTGTCTGTCCACATCCAGTCAAGGATGGAGCTGTGTTGTTTTTTTGGGGTGAAGGCAATGAGAGGAAATGGGCTGTGAGTGACTATTTGAATTATTGTGGAACTGTCCTCAGTGAAGATGCCATCTGAGGATGTGACAGCACCAGCCGTGGCAGTCAAACAACAATCAAGTGGTCTTGCTTCAACAAGCACAGAGGGACATGACGGTCATGTTCAGACCTGCAGGAAATGCCTGAAAAAAACTCCCTCCTCCTGCCTGTGTATTATTTAGTGGTGCCACCTATAAAAAAACATATCAAATTTTCCAAAGCTATTCAAACTGCAGTTACCCATGAAGATAACAAATGCAATACAGTCCTCACACCTCTTACCGGTAAATTACAGTTATTATAGTGACCAGAAAAACACAAGAATGGAAGGGCTTATTCAGCAGACAAGAGATGAGACTGGAATTCATTTGTATGGGGATGGAAGATCCGATGGTCTGAGCCATCTTGCAAAATATGCTACCTACTCTTTCTTAGACAATGGAATGAAATAGATCATTACCTCTGCCAAGGAGGTAATGTTATCACCAGCATTTGTCTGTCAGTCTGTCTGTTTGCAAGATAACTCAAAAAGTTTGACTGAGATTTTCTTCAAACTTTCAGAAAATGTTGGGAATGGTACTGTGAACAGATGATTCAATTTGATCTGGAATAAATCCTGGGTTCTCAATTGCTTCAAATTTTCTTTTGCTTGGTTGGAGCTACCTGGAGTTGATCAGGGCTGTTGCACCATATTCCAAGCCCTGTACACTCTTAATGTCAATGGGCTCCTATTGAAGCATGTGAGCAAAAAATGAAATAAATAAATAAAATTTAATGAGAAAAATGGTACAGCCAGATCAGATTATATATATATATATATATATATATATATATATATATATATATATATATATATATATATATATATATATATGTATATATATATATAGACTAAATTGACCAAAATGAAACAATAATAATTAAAATAAATAAATGAATAAAATCTGTTACAACTAATACACTGTTTCTCAGAGACAAACCTTTATCATTGCCATGGACAGGAAGTTGAGTTCAACTGCACATCATGACACACCAAACTGTGTGTTTACTGTGCCACTAACTAAGCAGCCTAGTCAATGCTGGATTTCTACAAAAAAAAATCCATTTCTTTCCCATCGCCTCAGACCTCACTCATTTATTGTAATGACTTAGAATTTGTGACCTTACATCATTTTGATTTCAGATTGTGCTGCAGATGTCTGCACCTCAGCCAAATGGAAGCATTGGCCAACGCACTGCAATTTATTGGTATGCATGTCATCAATTGTGAAAAATGTAATAGTTGACATAACGCTCCTTATTGGATCAACATTTTACTAGTCAGCTATACACAATTTTTCACTTAGATTTTTTTTTTGCCTAAAAGATGTGATCATGCTTAATATATTAATCAAGGAATAAGCAGGTGTAGAGACTGCCTTTTTTGAAAGCAAAAGGGTTTCTAACTGTACTTTCTGTACTTCTCTTCTTACAAAGTTAGTGACTTCCTTTGGTTTGATTTATTCATTCATCTTATATACCCGATTGTTCCTCATTAGGGTCGCAGGGGTCTGCTGGAGTCAATCCCAGTGTATTACAGGCGAGAGGCAGGGATACACCCCAGATGGTCGCCAGCCAATCGTGGGGCAAACACACCATTCACTCACACACTAGCTATGGGTAATTTAGAGTCTCCAGTTAACCTCAGCAAGTTTTTGACTGTGACTGTGGGAGGAAGCCGGACATTGACTGTAAATGGGTCTTATATCTGCTTGATATGACTAACTCAGATTGCTGAATCCTCAAAGTGTTTAAATGTCAACACACTGTGGATTTCATACTTCATCACTTACATTGATGCACGCATGGTTGAAGGATCTTTTAGCTCTCCTACCATCAACATTTTAAAGCAGTGTTCTGTCAGACCATTCTATGTAATTTCATGGCTAGCGTTCACAAACATATCCATATTTCTTTTAAGAAGTTACATGAGCAGAATTGGCAGCCTTGATGTCCTGTGTCAATTTCTAATATTTATTTCTCTGTGTCCACTAAAACGAGCATTGATGTATTTACTGCTGCTGCATGTCTCCCTTCAAAGATGACTGAATCTTGTAGTTTATCATATTCTAGGCTATATTTTAAATGCAGGTACTGGGCACGATATGAACTTTTCAACTGATTAGAAACATGCATATCCACCTGTGTTTTGGCATTTGGATCATTTTTGCGCCATATAACAGGGATGCAGGTGTGTGTATTGGATGTTTTCAATGCATTTGGGTCTTTTTCGTCTTCATCCCTTCTCGCATGCTGTCCTATGTGATGATGTACATACATGTAGGTTCTTCAGCTGCTACTTGTTATCTCAGCTTGCTGACCAATTTAGCCTGTGGTCAGTGCCTCCATTGGTCCTGTCATCAGCTTGTTATCTGGGCCCTCACCTTGTGCCTCTGTCCTCCAGTCAAGTGACCCTGAGATCGATCAGGTGATACAGCTGTACCTCATCAGTTATTGAGATAGCGGCACACAAAGGAAAGGGTAACCGGTTTGGAACATCTGTCTCCGTTTTGCCAGCTTGCTTGATAATGTAGTCAGAGCGTCCGGCCTATTGAGTCTTTGAACCGGTGCTCGCCTGTTTCCAGTAAAGCTGCTTGAATTTCATATCAGTCCCCGGCCTCTTTTCAGCATTTAGTCTTGCTGTTTGTAGTGGCACTCTGCATGTAATAGTGCAGTGGCGCTGATCTCCACATGAAAATACAGCACAGCACTTCAGCCAATCTCAGAGGTAACAGGTTTCACTGGTTTGATCCACTACACGACTATAGTGTTTTTACGTCTTCTCCGTCCAGGCATGGTGTGAGTAATTTTAACAACCCAGCATGAGAGAAGTGTGAGCAAAATACTGCCTGCTACCCCAGGTTGAACCTCAGCGGGTGCAAATAAACAGCTGGCACACGGCAGGGGCCATTTCACAAGTGGATGGCACCGCTTTTGCAGCCACTAAACCTATGCAAATGGGACAAAATGATACTGTCTTAATTCACAAACTACCCACGCAGGGTGAATTGCATAGAAAACCACAGTGGCATGTTATTTGCACCTAATGCCTAATGTAAATTAGGCAATATGGGTAAAGCATCTTTCTATGCAAATGAGCCTCATTGCAAAAAAAACAAAAACAAACAAATGTAATTCACAAAGAACCAGTGCTGATTGCCACACACAAAGTGAAACTGGAGTGGTAACTGTGGATATTCTCTTTCATACTTATGGAGCATTGAACAAGCTGGAAAATGTTCCTAGATTATTGTATGATTCAGGCGTTAATCTAACACATTTCAACCTGCCTGTGTCAGATTAATAGCTGTATTTTGACATTTGACATGTAAATTATGTTATATGTATATGCAAAATACCAGAAAAGTAAAACAAGCTAAATATATGAACTGAAACTGAAATGTTGAGAAAAGCCTGAAACAATGTAAACCACTCTGTTCACACACACAACACAAAGGCAAATTGCATTCATGTGTATTGCACGCGGCCTTATAATTTGTGCAATGTCTTTTTTGACTAAGATGTTAAGGAGACAGTTCAGTATTTTGAACATCTAGCTCCCATTTTCCATGTTCCTAGCATATATCTGAAGCCATAATTTCTCCAGTATCTTCAATATTGAGCTTTGTAGCAATTTCCCTCTGACCAGATTTGACATATATTATTTATATTCATATATTATTATTATATTTGACATATACATATATGACAGATACTGACTTGAAGCTCACCATTAAAGAATAATACATTGACTGTTTGGCAAACAGTGTGGCAAACAAAAAATAGAAAGAAAAAAACTTTTCCCCTATCCTTGAGAATTTGAACATTCCTGTCACTCGGGTGTTTTTTTTTTTCACAATGATGGGAGTAATGTTGAAAATACAATTTCTCTGGATGGAAGGCAAACAAAATGCCCTTGAGCTGGAGTGCACTCCAATGCTCTAGCTATAGCAGCTGGAGGAAATTCTCTGGATGAGCCTGATTGGTGCTGCGGCTCAGCCTTGCTACCAATTGTCCCATGGTTTCCACTTATGGCATTGCAGTGAAAAACATTGCCTGCAGCCTGCATTTTCCCCATAGACCTCCATTATAAAAAAGAGATGCCTGAGAAACTGTCGGCAACACACCTTGAACTTCAATGATTTATCTCCCTACTAAAAGTAAACCCTCTGATCCAAGCAGGACATTTCCATGTAGCAACACTAGCAGGTTAGCAGCATAGCAGTCATGTCCCAATCTACAGTCAATGACAATTATAAGATGGTATATAAGAGGACTTGAATTGCAAAATTGTTCATGAAATAAATATAATTTGACATTATTTTTTATTAATTTTAACTGAAAACCTGTTGAACCTAAACCTAATACATCAGTATAAATATAGATATACAAATTTGTGACTGGAAGGTTGTTGGCTCAATCCCTGAATCAGCAGGATAAATCTCAATGGGAAAAGAAAGAGTAAAAAAGCAACACTTACCATCCTCATTATCACCATTAAATTGTCCTGGAGCATGACATTAACCCTAACTGCTCCCGTGGAGCTTCGTTTCCATGGGGAAACTGGGTAAATATAGATTTTCAGTCCCCTCTAGTTGTAAAAATTCAGCTGTGCTATTTTTTTCCTAGTAATGCGGTTTTATATTGGTAATAAGGGGAAAGGTCGAACCGCCTTGTTAACTATAAATGAGAAGTTATTTTTGCTGTAGAAAGCAAGTTTTGCTTGGACCTCAGAACATCAATGGACAATTGTCCATCATTGTCATCGCAAAACATGGATATCAAATTTATGATGATAGATGGATGTAAAAATCTTCCTAGTCGCTCTTTTATTACAAATAAATGGTGTGAATTTTGAATAGTTGCATTGAATCTCCACATATATTGTGGAGATTCAATGAAGACCTCCTGGATTATTTGGATTCAAAACGGCTGAATGACCAAAGTGTTTGGCTTCCCTCTGACCATCCGCATGCTGACATAATCAATCATTTTTAGAGTCATAATTATTTATTTGTTTTTTATTCTCATCATTTTCATGTTACTTAACAGTTAATTAAGGTATTTATTTCGTAAATACATTTCCAATATAACCTTTTAACTCTCGGTTTTTAGAATTTATTTATTTATAATAAATGAGGACATGCAATTTATGAAGTCACATTACCAGGATATCCTAGCCTATTGCTTTTGATGGCCATTTCACATTTGAGGATCTTTATCTCACAACTGGAAACTGTATTTTATTCAGTATTTTGGAAAATTAAATTAAAATTAAATGAATTAAAATTAAAAAAAATAATTGAACTCAATATATATCATAAGAAAACTGTATTATTATTATTATTTTCATTTACATTTAATTAATTAAATTTCTTTTTTCTAATATGCTAAAAAAAGATTTCTTGCCATATGGCAACAATATTCAAATGGAAAATTCCTAGTGCATACAACCTAATGGAGTCCCATTGACTTACATAACATGAAGCTGTTCTGGCAACATTTTCTTAAATATTGTTGATATAGCTATTATTTAGGCCATTTTAAGGAATTAACATATTTTTTAAAAACAATGTTTAATCATTTTTACCCTGTTCTTGCCAATTTCCAAATTTAATATTTACATTTTGGGGGTTTGCTTATACAGATTTGTATGCTTTTATGGTCCAAAAGCAGCTAGTTAGACCTGTAGCCACAATGCAGTCTGCCTTCTCACACACTCAGTTTGAAAAAACATGTCCCCCCTCCCTGCCGAAATGCTAACTCTGTTGTGATTGGCCTAGTGCTGTCAGAATGTCCCTCCCCTCAGAGAGCTGAGGTTGGTCAGAGGAACCTGAAGCACAAGCCCCCCTGAAGGAGGGGGCGGCTAGATGGATCCAGAGTCAGTTAATATTAACCTCCACTACTGTTGTGACATCACAACAGGAGCCATTTCAACAGCAACACTACAAAGTAGGTAAGACCATGATTTCACAGTTTGTGTGCTAGCAAGAACAACTGAGACCGAAATATATGCACAAAGCTTTGACAAAATTGTTTTTTCATAATAAGGCACCTTTAAGCCACATAATACCTTTATCAAACAAAAGGCACATTTGGATGTTGGATGTTTATTTGAAGCTGTGACACATTAAGCTTGTATTAAAAATACTAGAATTATGGTCGTATGAAAAAGAAAAGTACTGTGTCTACAATGTGCATGGGGATAAAAAAAAAGCAGAGCTGTTGCTTTAAATGTAAATTTGGTACAAATACCCTCTATCCCCAGCGCCCACCCGCTGTGACGGTGCCTATCAATACTTCAGCAGCTGCCACAGCAGAGGCATCACATCTCTGCTGTCTTATTTCTGGCCCCTGATGTAACCACTGGAAGCCACGTGGGACATTATATAACTCATTTACACATTTAATCTGTTGTCTCACACTTTTTTCCCCCCTTCCAACAAAGTACCAATGCACTTTCGTGTCACCATAAACGGCATAGAAAAATATTTTTCAAAATCGACTCTGTCGAATGAGGGTCTTTCCTCCAAATGCTGAAAAAATGACGATAAAAGGGAAACATGCTGGATAATGCATGCGCACACTGGTTATGTTCTATTCTGTGCTTTTAAAGCGTGTGTGTGTAGGATAAGGGTCAAGTACACCCACTGGCATTAAAATGCAGCAGCGTAACAGCTGGAAGCAGAATAGCTGAAGTACAGACACCAGGCTCTCCATCGTAAAGGCTCTCAGGCTATTTGTTTTACTAACAGAGCCAAAGCCATCTACTTCAGCTTATATGTAACTGAAAGTATGAACAGAACAATTTGTTTTTCCATGGAGAAAAGGCATATAAGAGGAAGATGACTCACTCCTTTCTACATGTGTCTTTTTTGATGTTACTTGTCTGTTTACGATCAGTCACATATAAGGTATTTATTTATGCAATCTATAACTTTATTAGGTATTTATAAATAATAAAGTTATAGATTGCATACATTTTCCCTACTGTTTAATAACAGTACGGTAATGTTTAAGATAATAAACCAGTACTAAATTCAAACTATAATATTTTTGAATATGAATTTAAGATGTGTCCAATGATTCATAGATTTTAATGTTGACCCTTGTTAAATTGTGCTTTTGATATAATATCTGGGGTATTTGTTTTCAATGTATTATTCTTTTTATTTATTAGCTTTTGTTCTGAAAAGGTTTGTTTCACTTGTATTATTGGTAAAAAAGGGTAGGCTTCAGTCTATGCCCTTTGAGTTATGGTTATTTATTGTTGTTTTCAATAAGACTTCTATTGTTTCTTAAATAACCAGAATGGAATTAGCAAAATTTCATTCAATTCATTCATCCACCAGGATGTAGTAGACTCAGCAGATTTGAAGACTGAAAAATCTGACACACACACAGGCAAAATACAGCACAACACCTGCAAGCATTATTTTCTCAACATCCCTCAACGAGGCGTTTTACAATACTGTCCTATTTCCCACCATCAAACACACATCAAGTCAAGAAGAGCAGTGTGGGATGGGGGCATCAATTTGTCAAACAATGCAACATGGAAAAGTGTGTATGTAAAATAAATAAATAAATAAATAATAAATGCAAAGTGGAGCTATCAAGTTGTGCAGTCATATTTAAAATCCCCTGAAAGCAAATCTGAATTAGTTCTTTATGATATTATATTTTCATTATAAGTGACACTTATGAGTTTAAGGATTTTTTTTTTAATTACTCTAAAAGCCCTGGTTTTAGTGCTCCAGAAAGAGGGGAGCTACATGGACAATGTACATTGGTCAATGGGCCACTCTTCTCATGGCATTATGCACCTTTATATTGCTGCCATAGTTTCTTAATCTTCAGATAACTTGCTCTCCCACCCTCTCAGATCCTCTCTGTCATACTCTTTCTGAGAAATATCTAGAAAGTGTGTTTTTTCTTTTCTTTTTTTTTTTCTTCACAGTTGACCTTTTATCTCTCACGTCATCAGACCATATTTCAATTAAAAACTGTCTCCTCTCCTGAGTTGCTACAGTGAGTCATTTTTTTTCCTACTTTCTTTCCTACAGTTCTTATAAGCCTGTCAGAAGTTACTGCAATTGGTCTGAGAAACCAAAACCATCCAAAAAAGATAATAATAATAATAATAATACAAAACAAACTGAACCCTGGTCCAGTTTAATCATAGCGTCTCTTTTTGTTAGACCAAAATCTTTTTTTTTGGTTCAGATCAAATTAGCAAGTCTAAAAATCTGTCTCAAATAAAGGAGATCTAAAATGGCCCTGGTATAGCATCAGGCTTAAACTTTACACCATTATCTATCAACCAGCATCATCAATCTCATCCAGACCTCTTTCCCGCCACCACTGTTGCCTGGATTAGGCCTAAATGAAACAGAATCAAGATGATTTAATCCACTGATTCAATTAAGACTAAGGAGCCAAACACTCAGTAATCCACTAATGTAAACCAGTGACTGAAATCGGGTTCCTGCTCTTTAATGAGTGAGAGAGTCACCATAGGCCAAGCTGCACAGAAATCACAGGAAGAAGAATTTATTAAGAGAGATAAAAAGTTGGCCATGGAGAGGGTTGTATGCATAAAATGGTCCTTTTATCAACAAATACACTTTCCTTCAAAAATACCATATTAGAGGTAAAAACTTTAAACAACAAACCCATAAAAATGGGACCTTTCAAGCCTCAACATTTGGGACTATTACACAATTACATTGGATTACATTGGATATGAATTAAAAAAAGATACATTTATTGTACATGGGTGTTGCTAAGTAAAAAACTCACTAGCTAACACTCATCTCTAAAGGAAGCGTTCATTTTTTTTCTTAAAATAGCAGTCAGGTGTCCATATGAACAGATCATTGCTCCTGTTCATAGGCCAGCCAAACCACCCTGAGAGACTATTTGGGTTTTCATAAAGCAAATAACTGTTTGAAACGACAAGCCTTGCAGTCTGCGACATTTTCTAAATATGTTTTTTTTGGTATTTTCTGAAGCCTAACATGTACTTAAGTAAAAATCTATCAGCATTTATACGTCTGATCACATCATATATGGTAGCCTATGGTTCTACTATACATTAAATTTGAACTTGGAATCCTGAAAAGAAAACAATTGGAAGATTAGAAGAGCAGCGTCTCCCTACCACTTTAAGAGGTAAATGGAAAGGAAGCCAGACAGGGTGCAAACAGCTGCAGACAGGGCCACGAAGGATTTTTCAATCTGTCTCATACCTGGGAAATGATGTCAGATCACCAGCAAATCATTGACTGTTTTTATGAAGATGGCTACTAAACATTGGATCTTGGATAGACACATAGATTTTGTCTATATTGGGCCTGCCTGTCCCAATTTCAGTGTCCAGTTTTGGTCCACCTAGGGGATTGTTATGCAGTGGCAGTCAATGTCTTTTTTTGACATTTACTGAATGTCTAACATTGATGTCCGTGGGACCGCCATATAGGACTCTTTAGAATACAAATGTGGTCATTTGTGGATGTCTTTTTAATTAAATGTTAAACTAATTTTACATGTAATATTTGTAATTGACATTCAAACAGATATGTTTAAACAGTACCCGTCTCAATGCTTTTTATTTTTTCTCTTTACATAATAATATATTATAAGGTCTGTCACCCAAAAGTTTCAGAAACAGCTGATAACTGGAGACAAATGCAAACTAAGAGTGACCCAATAGCTTAATTGTTACGGTGTATACTACAGTTCGAATCCTGGCTGGCCCGATCTTTGCTGCAGAAATATGTCTAAAATATATATTGAAAATACATCCGACAATGACCTCATTTAAATATAAGTAGCACTTAGGTCACATGGATGTCAACATTAAACATTTGGTAGTTGAAAGTTGAAAAAAAAACATCCTGGCATTAGAAAACGACCACATCAACGGACTGAAATTGGATGTCCAAAAATGACAAGAAAAAGTGGGAAAAAAGTATTTTTGAAAAGTGGCAAAAATAGAAAGCCAGAGACTGTCACCTTTTCCAATCACCAATTGTAAATTCCAGCCACCAAAGTATAGTGATGGTTTTATCATTAGGAATAATTAATTATGAGCAGGCTGGAGGAATCACAGCTGGTTTAATGCCCCTAATCAGCTGATATGAATGCAAGGGAAATTGGGAGAAAGAGTAAATGCAAATTAATGAATGAGTACATAGTCATCCTAAACTTCATTTTTAGATTGTCAAGCACCATGAAATGCATATAATGTAGGTTATGAAAGGTGCTATAGTATACAAGTGTATTGTTTTATATAGATCAGAGTTAACAAGCTGGATCAGATTGCCCATCTATATTCTGTTACAGAACCAACTGAAAGATGACCACTCACAGTGTTCTGCAGTCTTCTGGACATACCATGTACTGGACAAAAAAAATACACCTCTGCTACCATCCAGAGAAAAGCCTTCATCCTGCCATTGGCCAAAGAACTGAGGGTATAACACATGCTCGTCAAGGCCAATCTTGACAGTAACACCCAGGGAGCCACAGCAGCCAAAACCAGCACAAAGGAGGCAGTGTCAGGTGAACAGCCACTGCACACAAAATAAAACCTTGATCTCCTGTGATGGATGCAAAGGAACAGCATGTGGGAAATGTACCATAAGGGTGGAAAGCTTTTGCCCTGGCTGAAGTTAGTTTTGAATGAAAATGTCCAGCAGAGCACCACATACCAAGCTACCCATGGTGCCTGACTTTTTTTTCTTTCTTTTGTACTTTGACACCTGTGAAGTCACAATGGTTAGTGAAGTTTGTTAGTAAGTAGCCTAAGGTTATCTGAAATAAAAAAGTTTGTGGTTGCATTTTATCTGTTTTCACATGTTCCATTTGTTGGTCAATTTGGCTGCTGTTCAAAAGCTAATAAGCCTCAAATATGTTCAGATTGATAATAAAACTCTAAATACATTAAATTATTATAAATTATGTTTTGAACAAGGGAGATATGGTGGGGCAGGAGTTAGCGCTGCCGTCTCTCAGCAAGAAGGTCACAGGGTTGAGTCCTCTTTGGTCCTGGGTCTGGGGCCTTTCCGTGTGGAGTTTGCATGTTCTCTCCAGCTTCCCCCAAAGATCAAAAACATGCTGAAGATAATTGTCCATGTGTAAGTGAATGGTGTGTGTGCCCCACGATATGCTGGCGACCATCTGGGGTGTATCCCTGACTCTCGCCGGTGTTACTCACGCTTGTGCTAGTGACCTATAAATATCCAATGAGCATCTTTCATTTTTTAAAAATCCATTTTAATTAAAATCTCAAATCAAAGTTTGCTCACCATTTGATTTTCTCACCTGGAGTGCAGAGGAGAAGATCTGCTGTTGATGGTTGTTTTGTGTTACACACATAACTTCAAGTCAGCAAAAATGAACTGAGCTTCATTCAGCCCTGTGGTTGCAACTCATAGCACATGATGCATGACTATCCAAATTGACAAATCATAACACACCAGATGGAAAAGTAACTTAGCATTGGTGATGAGGTTTGGTCAAACTGCCTTGAAGCCCCTACTTCAAGAGAGAAAGATAATGTATAGTGGTTGAGTGAGCAGCGGTAGAGATAACAAAACAATAAACAAGCGCAATAAAATGTTGTTTTCTGATTTTTTCTTAGCAGTTTCATTTTTTCTCTTTCATCATCATACATCTCTTCCCAGGGAACCCTGAGGCATTCCCAGGCCAGCCCAGAGACATAAACCTATACAGTATGTCATGGTCCTCCCAACTTCCTTCAGATGGAACACCTCACTGGGGAGGCATCCTGGAGGCATCCTAAACAGGTCCCTGACCCACCTCATTCATTTCATTACGGAATTCTCCTTTGAGGCCCTCCTAGATGGCCAAGATTCATGCCCTCTTCACATCTCTATGGGAGAGCCCAGACACCCTGTGGAGGAAATTAATTTCAACCTATTGTATCCACCATCTTATTCTTTGTTGACTGACAAATTGAGAGCATTTTTGCTCAGCTCCTTCTTCATGACAGTCTGATGCAGAGCCTGCAGTACAGCTTATGCCATACCGATCAACATGTTGATGAGAAGGACCCGAGATATTTAAACTCCTCCACTTGGGGCAGGATCTCATTCCTGATCCCTGATGTTGCACACTAACTTTTTCCAGCTGAGAACAATGGTCTCAGATTTGGAGAGGCTGAATCCAATTCCTATCCACTTCAATCAGCTGCCAAAACTCTAGCCACCCTATGTAGGTCAGGGCTCAGTCAAGCCAACAGGACCACATAATCTGTAAGAAGCAATGACCAAATCCTGAGGACCCCATCAACGCCCTGGCTGTGGCTAGAAATCCTGTCCATAAAATTTATGAACATAATCAGTGACAAAGGGCAGTCCTGGCGTAATCCAACCCTTACAATGAGAACAAGTCTGGCACCAGTTGTTGCCCATATCAGGTGGTTATGGTACCCCATACTCTTAGACCACTCCCCACAGGGCTATTTGGACCAAAAGCCAATAGAACTTCTTCTCCAACTTATCAATTATGGCTTTCAGTGCATTTGGGCCTTCAGTGGTAGCTGAGGCAGTGACATCACCTCACATTGCATTCTTAAGATTTAAATTTGAACGATTAAGTAGAAACATATATCATTCATATTCCTCTAAGGTGATTGATTCTGTGTGGCATATTGTATATTATCTCTGGCTAAATATCAAAAGACTGTGATCAATACCTGGAGTGTGTATTGGCGAGGCGCCATATATGGTATCAGGATGTGGGACAAATAATCCATATGAAGACAAGAGTTCAAAGCATCGTCTTGTAGGTGGATTATAGTTTCTTTACTCAGACAGCTTCTGCCACCACAAACTTGCAGGAGTGCATTATTTTTATAAGCACAAACATACAAACATATTTTCACATTTCATGAATATTTTCTCTTCAGTTATATCAAACAATCCTCACACCTATAAAGGTAAAGTTTTTTGCTTTTTTTATTTTTATGTCTCCTTTGCATCCATTCATTATTCCAAGCACAGTTGCATTACACTAAATACAAAGAACAACAGAAGGAAACTTTTTTTTTTTTCTGTTGTTTCTCAAACATCAATGTTGTTTATTCCATCTGGTCTAATTTGCCTAATCTTCATGGCTTTTCCTATGTCATGTACACATGAAGAGTAAATATACAAAAAATTATTGTATGTCGTTAAGTATGTATGTTGTCATTTCTCTATATAGTGTAGATCCAGATCTGAATATATCCTTGCAGAAAAACACATTATTTAATTGTATCTGACTAATACTGCACCATCACCTCCTCAGCACCAGAGATGAGGTTTCTAGGTTGGATTTAGACCTAAGTTGCACTTAAGTTGCAAACATACTCAACTGGAGATTTGACTTTTAAAATTTGGACATTAGATTGGGAAAATGCCAACAATCCATTTTTATTCTTCTTCGATGCATTAACATTAACAAAATATCTGATGAGCTGAATGTCATTTGCGCTCAGTCTCCTGATTCACTCTCTAGCTTGCTCGACCACTGCTGCTGTCTCTTTGTCCTCCCTCAGTGCAGGGTTGTATAGCTCTTATCATGCAATTACATGTTACACCTACAGCTATTTATCATAACCTTTGACTATAATAACTTCACAGACAGCTCTTTAATTCATCAGCAGGCAAGATAGTCCTCTTAAAGTAGGACCTTAGTACTTGGTCTATACTGTAGCAGGTTCATGTTACAGCTTTTACTGTGTGTTTCCATATAGCATTGAAATAAAGTGATCACATACCAAATAAATAAACACTTCTGATACTGTAAGCTTGGCGAGTGCATATCTGCTTTGCATATAGTGTGAAGGTGCAATGAGCTGGGGAAGCGAATTCTATACGTTCTATTTTGGAGATGTAGACAATTCATAATATGCAGTTTGTGCTCATATAATGTGAGATACAATCTTATTCAGTTCATTACATGAAGGCCAAGATAAATATGCTTTTCCCTATGCAACATATATCAGGATATTAGAGACATAATATTACATACAGTGGTGTTGTCCTTTGTTCAAAGTTAAAAGACTTATGAAATGCTGATGTTTGCTGGGCCACATCTCAGATCCTTGGCATTGATATTCTCTTACAGCCCTTTCTCATTAAACCAGGAGTGTCACAGAATCAATCAAGGGTTCAAAGAGCTAAAGGATAGCTTTTATCTTACGCTAACATTACTGAGAGGAAACTAATATGCATATCTTGAAACAGGAAGGGTGTGCCTTATTCTACAGTAGACCTTTAAAGATTCCTTTACACAACAGACCTGCTGAGGTCGAGAATCAGGCAAGAGCCTATCTGCTTCCTACAATACATTTTATCCTTACTATCCAGGGCTGAGGCACATCCTCCACCTTGGGGTCTCAGGGTATTCCCAGAACAGAAGGGACATGGAGCCTCTTGCTGTCATCTGGATCTGACCCATCTTCCCCATCCAGTTAATGGATGAATCCTGGGTGAATCCTCCTAGAATAGGATCCAGTTGGTGCATATCACCCATTGGATTAGGACAGTGATATGCTGTTAAAATCATAAAAATAATAATAATAATAACAATAATAATAATAATGATAATATTAATAATAATAAAAGTTAAAATAAAATAAAAAAAACACTTGGTTTATCATCGTTTGGGTTAAAACTTTAAATACCTGACATTACCATGCATAATGCTGTGGTTAGAACATTCAGTTAAACAGGTATTTTCTTGAACAGCTATGTCTCATCTGAAATGCATCACTAGCCTATTCTAACACATATTTATGGGATTGAAAGCTGAGTGGTTTATTTGCTTGACGATAGTTGCTAACCCCAGATTTTGTAGAAAGCAAGACTTTTTCAGTAATTGGCACTGGACAAAACAAAAGTTATTGAACATTCCAGTGATCCCCAAGGTCTTCCAATACTGAGCCTCAAGTCTGGCAAAAGGCTTAATAAAAGCCTTTAGAGAGATGCCTGAACAACCTCAAAAGACTACAAAATTTCCAAATTATCTAAGTCCTTCAACCTGTCCTCATGAGCTTTATCTCAATCTTCAGGCTCCCTCTTACCTTTACACTCGTGAGATGAACAAGACCTGAAGATATGTTAACTCAGCCACTCTGTGTAACACAGCACCCACATACTCCCACTCTGAAAAGGTAGAGTACCATGGCCTGGCTAGGAAAAACTGATTTTTATCTCAACCACTTCTCAATCAGCTGAAAGTTGTCCCAGTGCACATTGGGGTTCAGAAGTACTAATAATATAAGAAAATCAGGGAATTGATTTTTCACCTGGAAGTCAGGCTTAGATATTGGGTTTTGAGGGTCTTTTGTCATTTTCCCTTTTTTTTTTTTTTTTTGTGCTGATTTGGAAAATATAAAAGCACATTAGATATAGAGTATAGTATGTATGAGTTGGAGTTAGTATGAGTTGGAAAATAAGTCAAGAAAATGACTTTACATACATACACCAAGATCTATTAACATGGAATATCCAGGGAATGTCCATATCAATATCCATACTGCCTGAATGCTAGCTGGAAGATTACTGGAAAAAGGCACTGTGGCAGTCTCGCTGCCCCCGTGGGTTCCCCGGCACCGAACAGACCCACAACAAGCCCAGTCTTTTTGAGTTCAATGGTTTTTCCGTGCTTTATTTCACACACACACCCACACACACACACACACACACACACACACACCGCACATAGACCCACTGCAGCCGATCACCGGCCCAGTACGCTGCCGTCTGCTGGGTCTCTAGTGTGTCCGTCGCTTTTCTTCCTCCAGGTCCAGCCTGCTACTGTTTTAAAAGAGATGGTGAGAGTAATTAGCGCACCTGTACTCGACTGCTCAATCACTATCACCTGGCGCCGCTCCCCTGAGCCCTCCCCACACCTCTCTCCTGCAGCTGATGCACCACGCCCCCTCCACATACCTCCACCGCCCGACTTAGGCCGGGGAGCCGTCCGGCCTAACCTACTCCCCCCCGCCTCCCCATGGGAGCGGGAAAGGAAGTCGGCCACGGCCATCTGTGCCCCCGGCCTATGGATCACTGTGAACTTAAATGGCTGTAAAGCTAGATACCACCGAGTGATCCGGGCGTTGGCATCCTTCATGCGGTGGAGCCACTGAAGGGGAGCGTGGTCCGAGCAGAGGGTGAATGGGCGCCCCAGCAGGTAGTACCGCAGAGCATCGACCGCCCACCGGATGGCCAGGCACTCCCTCTCCACCGTACTGTACCTGGCCTCCCTCTCCCTCTCTAAAGCACTGGGCGGTCGACGCCCCGCACCCGCTGGGACAGAACGGCCCCCAGCCCCCTGCCCGACGCATCAGTTTGCAAGACAAAAGGGAGAGAGAAGTTAGGTGTGTGGAGAAGAGGCTCCCCACAGAGGGCCTGCTTTACCCTCTCAAGCGACACCTGGCACTGCTCCGTCCACTGGACAGGATCTGAAGCACCCTTTCGGGTGAGGTCGGTTAAGGGGCTGGTTAGCTCCGCGAAGTTGGGGATAAATCGCCGGTAATAGCCGGCCAGCCCCAAAAACCGCCGCACCTCTTTTTTGGTCTTGGGCCTTGGGCAGGCTGCAATCGCTGCTGTCTTGTCTACCTGTGGACGCACCTGCCCGCCGCCCAAGTGGTACCCCAGATACCGTACCTCCCTCCGTCCAACTTCACACTTCTTTGGGTTGGCCGTAAGCCCCACCTGCCTCAGTGACTCGAGCACCGCGGCCACCTGCCGCACATGCTCCGCCCAGGTGTTACTGTGGATGATGACATCATCCAGGTAGGCGGTAGCATATGCGGCATGGGGACGCAGCACCCGGTCCATGAGGCGTTGAAATGTGGCTGGGGCCCCGAACAACCCAAACGGAAGTGTGACAAATTGGTACAAACCGTACGGAGTGGAGAAGGCCGTTTTCTCCTTGGACTCTGGAGACAAGGGAATCTGCCAGTAGGCCTTGGTCAAATCCAGCGTCGTGAAAAAGCGAGCAGGGCCCAGGCAATCCAGGAGTTCGTCAAACTGTGAAACATCATTCACCTTGCGATAGTCCACACAGAACCGGATAGACCCATCTTTCTTGGTTACAAGAACGATGGGGCTACACCAGGCACTGTTGGACTCTTCTATTACACCCATCTCCAACATAGCTTTCAATTCAGCCTGAACCACTTTTCTCTTGTGTTCAGGTAGCCGATAGGGCCGCAAATGCACCATCACCCCTGGGTGAGTCTCGATATGGTGTTGAATAAGGCTTGTGCGTCCTGGCAGGGGGGAAAACACATCAGCGTAACGCTGCTGCAACCTGGCAATGTCTGCTCCCTGGGACGGTGAGAGATGGTCTTCACAACGGAGCGGGGCAGGATTGGTCGATTTTGGTACCTCGGGCCCCAACTCATCTCTCTCTCTAATTGTCGTCACCAGGGAAACAGGCTCCGCCTCTCTCCAAGCTTTAAGGAGGTTGAGGTGATAAATCTGTGTTGCCCCTCCCCTGTCAGATCGCACAAGCTCATAATCAACGTCACCCACTCGCCGTGTGACCACAAAGGGTCCTTGCCACTTGGCGAGTAATTTGGAGTTGGAAGATGGGAGCAATACAAGCACTTTATCTCCCGGTGAAAATTGTCTTAGCTTCGATCCTCTGTTGTACAGCCGCTGCTGACGTTCCTGGGCCCGGAGCAAATTCTCACGTGATAACTGCCCTAGTGTGTGGAGTTTTGCTCTCAGGTCCAGGACGTATTGAACTTCGTTCTTACTTGGGCTCGGACCGTCCTCCCAGCTTTCTTTAACCAGGTCCAGAACCCCCCGTGGTTTCCTGCCGAACAGCAGCTCAAAGGGAGAAAATCCCGTTGAGGCCTGGGGTACCTCGCGCACTGCAAACAACAGAGGATGTAGCCATTTATCCCAATTATGATTATCATCGTGCACAAACTTACGGATCATGGACTTCAAGGTCTTATTCAGGCGCTCCACGAGGGCATCCATTTGAGGGTGGTAGATGCTGGTTCGAATAGACTTGATGCCCAATAACCCGTACAGTTCTCTCAGTGTTTGTGACATAAACTGGGTGCCCTGGTCAGTCAGGATCTCTTTCGGGATCCCGACTCGGGAGATAACTTGAAACAGCGCTTGCGCCACACTCTTTGCAGAGATGGTGCGCAGCGGCACTGCCTCTGGATATCGCGTTGCGTAATCCACCAGGACTAACACAAAGCGATATCCCCGTGCGCTCCGGTGAAATGGCCCGATAAGGTCCATCCCAACACGTTCAAATGGGACCTCAACCAGTGGTAATGGGCGCAATGGCGCTCTCGGGACAGCCGGTGGGTTAACTAACTGGCATTCGGGACAAGACGCACACCAGCGGCGCACGTCTGCCCGAATGCCTGGCCAATAGAATCGGGCCATTATCCGGTTCAGTGATTTATTATATCCCAGGTGTCCAGCCATCGGGTTGTAATGAGCCACCTGGAAAACTATTTCCCGACGGCTTTTCGGAACCAACAACTGGGTTATTATGTCGCCTGTCTGAGTGTCACGACTCACTCTGTATAATCTGTCCCTGCGCAAAGAAAAATGTGGATATGATAGCGCTGCGTCAGGGTGCACCATGTGACCATCAATTCGTATCACTTGGTCAAAGGCAAAGCGCAGAGTATCGTCACGAGACTGCTCGAGTGGAAAATCTTCCATGGAGTCAAACACGGGAACCTGCGGAGCCTCCGGTGGAGGCACCGCCGGCTCCCCCTCCCCGTCTGCAGCGTCGGACAACCTCGCGTCACCGCTAAGCACAGTGCACATATCCCCTGTCCCTGTCAGTCGCGAGCGCACCCTCACACATTGCCCCACTAGTTTATCAAACCCCGGCCAATCCGTGCCCAAGATCAGAGGATGCGCCAGGCGGGAACTAACCGCAGCCTTCACACTATGCTTTTTACCCTTGTAGCGAATTTCCACCGGCACCACAGGATATCTGTGAATATCCCCATGCACACACCTGATATCCACCCATCCTGCCTCTAACAATGCCCCAGGTCGAATCAGGTTCTGGTGGACTATAGACTGCATGCAGCCCGAGTCCACCATTGCCTGATGTGTACCCCCCTGAATCCTTACCGGAACGCTGTACATCTCTCCTGGACCGGGGGAGGGTGCCGGGGGGCCGACAACCTGGATCACCTGCCCAACCTCCATTAGCGGACACTCGCAGCGGAAATGTCCGGGCTGCCCGCACCTCCAGCACTCCTGCCCTGCCGCCTGAGGGACCCTCTGCGGGCTAGGAGCAGCGCCCGTAGCGGCTGGACCCTGTGGGAAAAAAGGAGAGGGGACGTTAGTGCGAGGGGCAGGGGTGGGACGGGTGGATGTTTCGGGAGGGGGGCCAGGTGTTGTGGCGGGTCTCCTGCGGGGTGCCGGGCTGGGACAGCCGGAGGACACTGGCCGCGCCTCCAATGTCTGGCCCCGGGAGAGGACGGCCAGATGGTCCTCCGCGAGGGCGACGGCCGTCGCCAGGTCGGCGGGGCGGTGGCAGCGCACCCATTCCAGGGTGCCCGCCGGCAGCCCCTCCACGAACTGCTCCAAGATTATGTTGTCCATCAGCTGCCCCTCGCCTGCTGTCTCCCCCGGCTGCAGCCATCTGTAGGCGGCGTCCCTCAGCTGCTGGGCGTGGACGAAGGGCCGGTCGGTGGGCCCCAGCTTGGCCCCCCGGAATCTCCGCCGGTGGTCCTCCGCCGAATATCCCAGTCGGTCGAGGACAGCCCTCTTCACGGCCCGGTATTGTCCCCGAGAGGAGGCAGGCAGGCCGAGCGCCGCTGTCTGCGCGTCCCCCGCCAGCAGTGGCAGCAGGCGCACGGCCCACTCTGCCTCCGGCCACCCGCACGCCGATGCTGTCGCCTCGAACATTTCGAGGAAGGACTGGGCGTCGTCCCTCTCGGCCATCCGCTGCAGAGTCACGCTGGAGAGCGGGGAACCCGGTACCGCTGCCCCCGACCGAGCCAGCATCCTCTGCAGCAGCTGTGTCTGCCCCTCGACCTGCAGCTGAAGCGCCGAGAGCTGTTGTCTGCTGGCCGCTGCTTGGTCCCGGCTCATCGCGGCGACCTCCGCCAAAATCTGGGCCAGCGCCGTAACTGGTTGGGTCTGCTGCGGCTCGGACATGGTCTCCGTGCCGGGTTCGTATTGGGCGCCAAATGTGGCAGTCTCGCTGCCCCCGTGGGTTCCCCGGCACCGAACAGACCCACAACAAGCCCAGTCTTTTTGAGTTCAATGGTTTTTCCGTGCTTTATTTCACACACGCACACACATACACACACACTGCACATAGACCCACTGCAGCCGATCACCGGCCCGGTACGCTGCCGTCTGCTGGGTCTCTAGTGTGTCCGTCGCTTTTCTCCCTCCGGGTCCAGCCTGCTACTGTTTTAAAAGAGATGGTGAGAGTAATTAGCGCACCTGTACTCGACTGCTCAATCACTCTCACCTGGCGCCGCTCCCCTGAGCCCTACCCACACCTCTCTCCCGCAGCTGATGCACCACGCCCCCTCCACAGGCACTTAAAGAGTTGCATCAGTGTGGCATTTTGCGCCTGTGAATTATTGTGAATTCTCAGCTGTTTTTATTCGTGCACACATGAATAGTCAAAATATGTCCAAAATAGTCAAATGTGACTATGTAATTAAAAGGCAGCAAGAAGCTTATTGCCTGGTTTGAACAGGCAATAAAGGCCTTAATGTTTAATGCTAATAAAATAGCATTAAACATTAAGGCCTTTTTTGTCTCTTTAAAAGAAAGTAAAGATGAATGTTCACACAGCACCTAATTTTTGATAGCAGGACTCAACAGACATCAAGGGAAAACACTAATCATTCATACTGTTACTATGCAACCAGTGAACACTTGTTTTGCTGAGTTGTAATTGCTTTGAACATACAAGCATACTGAGCACATGGTTAATTTTGTTCTTACCCTCAATTCAAACAACAAAGAAAAAATAGTTAATGATGGATGATGATACGATTCATGAATATCAGTATGTGATTATGATGTCTACAAACCTCTGGAATGAAAGGAAATAAAGTAAGAATGAGAAAAGAGAAAACTAGCACAGAAAAAAACAGGGAAGAGAGAGAGAAAGACAGATTGGTTAATTTGTGACCTCTGTGACCTTTGTGGTTGCAGTGGGTAACGATTGATGCTTTTTACAGGTTTCTTGCCCATTAGTGCTGTAATAAGAAAGAGCCCCATCACCTGTGTCACCCGAGGCTGATGCCACCTACACATCCATCATCCCACAACAAGAGATGACCTGTGTTTCCAGGTAGCCATCTCTAATAATGCTGTTTTCTTTAAGAAGAGAGCTGCACCATGGCAACACTTACTTTTTATTATTTTTTTTACCCACTTACCCACCCTCTCTCAAAATGTGGTATGAATGCAAATGCAAATCCAAAAGAGAAAACAATTCAGGCTAAAGACCGCCAACAAAAAGGAATATAAAGAAAAATAAGTAAAGTTCATCTAATCATTAAATTTTCCACAAACAGTGGATGAAAATACTTTGTAGAATGTGAGAGGAGTAAAAATAAAAACTTGTTGAGCTGCCACCTTATTGTGGTGGATAAGGTTGTGTGTTCCAATGATCCCAGGAGGGGCTACCTTGGTGGAAAGGCCTCTACAACATTGCATGGACATCAGGGGCAGTGCAGTTCAAAAAGGGCAACCTGATGGTGTGTTCCAACTACAGGGGGATCACACTTCTCAGACACCCTGTACACCTGGTGTCAAAGCTTGGTCTGCATTGTAAGTTGCATAGTAAGTCAGACTTGTTTCCAGTGAGAGTTGGACTTTGCAAGGGCTGCCCTTTGTCACCGGTCACCGGTGGAATTTCTTGGCACAGCCAGAGCGTTGAGGAGGTGGGGTTTGGTGTTCTCAGGATTGGTCGCTGTTTTTTGTCCATGATTGGGTCCTGTTCTTCATTCAAACATTTATTGAGTAGGATAATCACCTTGAGAGGAGTCCTCTCATTTTCTAGACAGTCCCAAAAATGAGCTAAAGCAAACACAATTAACAATCAGCAGACAAAGAAGAATGAAAACAAAAAAAAAACAAAACAACAAAAAAAAAACAGTGACAACCAAAAACACAAACATTACCAAAAAAATTTCAAAATAAGCACATCTCTATGGCAGAATTACTGTGACAGTAGTAAAATAAGCCTAGCGAAGCTGATTACAAATTGAGATTATAATGTGCTATAAATCATATTGATAAAACACCATCAGAACAGAAACATGCATTTTAATTCAAAATAAGAAGACAAATCACATTTAAACCTATGAAAATAAGTCAAGGAACAAATGTTTAAAGGAAGATTATTATAATTTGATGGAGCTTTAAACATGAATGATCTTTTACCAATTGTTTTCTTCACTAATGGAATGGAAAATAAGCATTGAAAAGAATGTCTTATATATTGAGGAACATGGAATCAAAAACTGCTGTAAATAAGCAGGACAGTTGCAATGTATACATTTAAAAAGGAACTGTAACCAGTGAATATGTCTTCTTATATTGATTGTGGGCCAATTAAGTGAATTATACATGATACAGTGATGGTAGGGGCGACACGGTGGAGCAGGGGTTAGAGCTGTTGCCTCACAGCAAGAAGGTCACAGGTTCAAGACCTCCTTGGTCCTGGGTCTGGGACCTTTCTGTGTGGAGTTTGCATGTTCTCCCCGTGTCTGCGTGGGTTTTCACCAGGTACTCCGGCTTCCTCCCACAGTCCAAAAACATGCTGAGGTTAATTGGTGACTCTAAATTGCCCGTAGGTGTGAGTGTGTGAGTGAATGGTGTGTGTGCCCCACGATTGGCTGGCGACCATCTGGGGTGTATCCCTGCCTCTCGCCGTAACGCGCTGGGATAGGCTCCAGCAGACCCCTGCGACCCTAATGAGGAATAAGCAGGTATAGAAAATTACTGACTGACTGACAGTGATGGTATAAAAGGAGCAAACAAAACAAAATCTAGAAAGACAGTTATATACAGTGTTGAGGGGCAGAAGGCAGGTTTTAGAAGTATTAAGATACACAACAACAGCATAGTAAAAAAACGGTAAATAAGTTGTAAGGCAAGTTTCCTTCTAACACTAAATGTAAAATAATTTTTACATTTAGTGTTTTTTAATAATTTTTAAGATCATGTGTTTTATTTTGTCTTAATTTTATGATTCATGTTTCCTGTTTTATTGTGATACCTCTCCTCTCATTTCAGACCCCCTCACTTCCTGCCCCTTGTTTTTTTCCTCCAGTTTTATTGTCTGCCCCACCCTCATTGGATTCACCTGTCTCATTACCTCTCCCCTCTCTTGTGTATTTAGTCTGTGTTTTCCATCCTCTCTGTGCCAGTTTGTGTTGTACCTTAGTGCCTTACATCCCAGCACTTTGTTATCTCTTGTGATTGGATTATCTTGTTTTTTGGGTTTTTTCTCTGACCTCTGACTTTGCCTTTGCCTAGCCCTTTTTGGATTTGTTTGCCTTGTCTGCCTGACTACTGTGTACCGAACCCTCCTTCTGGCAAGTAAACTAAGAGTTGTCTAAAACCCTGAACTGATTTTGAGTCCAACCTTCCGTGGTGCACCAGTCTTAACAGTAATATTGGTTTTAGAGGTATAGATCACTGTATCGTCAGCATAAAGTTGAACTGATGTATTGGAACAAATTAGCAGAAGATCGTTAATAAATATTGAAGAAAGAAGAAGGCCAACTGTTGGAACCTTGTGGCATACCTCTTTGTTGAACAAATAAATCAGACTTACACCCTTGAAGAAAAGCACATTGCTTTCTAATATGTAGATAAGAATTAAATCCAAAAAGTGAAAACGCAAAAAGTACAATATGTATTTTAATTTAATTATATACTTAAGAATATTATATTTCACTTCTGCTAAGTCTCTTTCACTAAATCCTAACAAATGCCATTAAATCACACTCCCTTTTCCTTTAAAATTTAAAGTGGCATATTTCATCACTGACTACCATAATAACCATTACAGATGCATTATATTTATTTGCATGTGTATTAAGAATGGGTGTCTTAGGAGAATAAGGAGGCCCCTTACATGTCTACTGTAAATATGAACATTTCCAGCTATATAGTCCAGTAACATTGGATTCATTACTGATGGCTCGACATTCAGTAAAGATATTTTTCACACTGTCTCAACTACCTACCAACACAAAGACATATAGCTTCCTCACAGTGCCTATGTCCTCTGGGTAAGAAATCTCTTCAACTTTCAGAAGTTCAAACAGTGATCTCCTGCTGTCACTTGAGGCCACTGCTGGCTTTGAAATTTCCTTCCGAGCGTTCGTTTTTTATTTTTTTTTTTCCCCTGTCCAGTTTTTTTTTCACTGCCTCAGGCCTGTGTGCTTTGTGCCTCCACAGCAGCTATGTCATGTCTGTGAAACATACATGTCCATCAGTACTGTGAAGTGGAAACACCTGAACAAGACAGGCAGATTCTAGATTTCTTTTCAAATAGGTTTTTGTTTACTTCCCGTATGAGTAGAACCTCTCTTCAGATGGGCTGTTCCTGCAATTATCATTCACAAGGCATAAGGAAAAAAAGAAATATATCCCCTTATTTTATAACCCCTACAACTGAGAAAAAGCTTCCTATAATGCATAATAAAAGACAATGGAACAAGACTGCGCTCGAGTCATGTTTTATTAGCAGAAACAAGAAAAAGATCCAGCTTTCCAATAAGCGCTAGTTGTACACTGCAATATATACAACTTCAGCACAATTATTCAAAAGCATGTCAGACTTAAAAGCAAAATAATTAAATCTTTAGAAAGCTGAAAAACTATCAAAATTAGTTAAGTCTTGTTAAGTTAATAAATATTGCAGTGATTGGAAAAAATATGAAGATAGCCTCACTTCAAACCCTTTGATGCATCTGATGATGTTGGGAGTTTATTTGCGAGCTAATGCCCACAGATATTTGATTAGTGTGATTATTTTTTGCTGATTGCCGTTCAGTGGAGATAAAAGCATTGCTGTTAAGTCTATCCTGGCACACTATTGGTCTCAGATCAACTCGCTGAAAACCTCTTCACTCCCAGCAACAGTCAATGTGCAGAAAAGCTACAACCCATTAGAAAAGTTCCCATCTTATAGATCCATTAAGGAACTTAAAGTCAAAATGTGGCACTTATTAACATATGACATTTACAGCATTGGTGGTGCTGCACGTTCACCTATTGGCTTTGGCAAAGGTATGCAATCTCCGGGTGACTTTCTATTTAGCAGTTTTCCCTCAGTTTGCTTTGTCAAATTTTTTGGTCCGCTGACTTCTCTATCTTAGGGAAAGACCTGACTCCATCACAGTGCACATTTTCACTCCAGCATTAGCAGTCATTTGGTTGATTAGCTCAGCTGTATTTAGAGAGAAATCCTAGGGGCCGACTAAACCGTTTTGTTCCTTTAAGTTATATTTGGTCTCTCAGACGATTTATGCAGCAAATATTAGTTAAGTTATGCTGTTAATTACTATATTTTAATTGCAAATTACAAACAAAAAGAAAGTTTCTATTCCAAACTTTTTTGAAGCCCTGGATAGTCAGCCCAACCCACCCCACCCCCCATTATAATAGACATAAATGCAGCTACAGCATATAGAAAGAAAGTACTCAAGGAAAAAGGCTGCCAACATTCATTAGAATCAATCCATAAAGTGGAATTTAGAGGCGAGATCACATATTGACGCACATATTGATTTTACATTTTTTTTTTTTTTTATGAACAACTTCAAGTCAAAACAGGATAATTCCTCTTATATGCAAATGAGTGCAGCAAAATTAATCAAGCAAAAAACAGCAAACACAAAATTGTTTGTTCTTTTTCCATTTGTAAGAAAGAGCTCAGTCACTAAGGCATGCCACGGTCATTCATTAGTCAATATTGTTCTGCATTAGTAATCATTATTCAGTAATATTTAATTAGGAAAAAGAATGAGCTAACATCATCTTGTTCTTTCCTTCTTACTGAAGACATTCATTCATATTCATATATATATATATATATATATATATATATATATATATATATATATATATATATATAATGCACTCATTCAGTGGTTATCTTCCAGCTGCTGCATCATCTGTATCCATCTGAATATGGAAGCAAACAGTTATTTTGTGCTTTCAGCAGAGCAGTAGTTGTGCTGCAGTGTGGAGCAGCATTTCAAAACGTGGGCCCCTCGCTCCAGATTGCCATAGACAACATTCGCTACACATATACAACATGTAAAGATGCACCAAAAAGTCCAATACCCTGACACTGAGAGGATATTGGCAATTGTGAATCAAAAGATTAATTTTTAACCATTTTCACATATATTTTAATGAACTAGTCTTAGGGATTTTATCTCACCAGCTTCAATTCACTCATCTTAAGACTTTGGAGATGAAAAATTATCAAAAGCATTTACTTACCTTGTTCTTGGTTGATGGGACTACGCAGCAATTTTTATGTCTTTCCATGAAACAGAAACTTGCTATAGCTTCAGTATACTTCATCCAGTCACCACCAAATGTCTCATGCTTCATAAGTGACCTGCGTTGAACACATCTGCATAACACTTGCCAGTAGCGAGTGTTGTTGCACTCGCTACTGGCAACAAGAAATATAGTCGTAGATGTACAAAATTTGCCTCACGCATATCAGGTGAAGACAAACAAAGATGTTTCTTGGACATATACCTTAAGTCCTGACGTCTGCCATTTTGAATTAACCATTACCAGAATTTCCATTTATATGCATTGTACATTAATTAATTCCTTCTAGAGAATTGTTGCACTGGAAAAAACTAAATATTTTCAGGGGGAAATATTTTATATTTAATACAATTCGTTCATTTTGAGTGGAATTATCTTATTCTATTGGCAGATAATTTTAGTTTTCCAGCTTTTTTAAAAGAATTTGAAATAGTAAGAATTATGAGATAACAAGTAAATGAGATAAAAAAAAGCATCATTAAAATAAAAAGTCCAACAATTTCACCTATTTTAAGAAAACAGAATTGCCCAAAATCAAGAAAAAAAAAAAGAAAAAACCTGAAGTAAGCAAAATTGTCTGCCAATAGAATACAATATTTCAATATAATTCTTCTGAATACAGGACTAACCAAACACAAGGTATGGTACTTGTTAATATTCCATATTTTATGCTGTGCAGAACAACTTCAAAGTGTTTTACATCAATTAAAGACCTTTGATGAAAAGTTACCAAAATGGCAACGTCTCACTGAAGAGGAAGTTGTTTTAATTTCATTATACTTGTGTGATGAAGCAATTACTTTCTGTTAACAGAAAGTAATTGCAATGTGGTGAATATCATCCAATCTACCTGAAAATATGGTATACAACAACATTGTGTGTAAAGAATTGGTGTTCTCTGCAACACAGTGCACGCAGCCAGTGATATTTAACATCTTTACACATGACCTAATGAGTCCAGGTTGTAGACGTGTGAGAGTCTGTTCATTGCAGCTTGTAGCTTTAATTTTTCTTGGGTTTTATTCAAGAAACATTTTTTTCCGAAACGATGTGTTTTTATATTATAGGTCTATTTGATTTTGAATGCTTCACGCCTTCTACTTTTTCTCTTGAAGTATGATTGTCCCTGGGGGTGGACAGCATAAAGGCAGAAGAAAAAAATTAAGTAGTGAGGGAGGGAAGCAAAAAAAAAAGGCCATGCTTAAAAATAAGAGGTTGAAGCTGTTCAAGAATGACAGTTTCTGTAACATCATTTTGTCAGAGTTTAAAATACTGGCAGCTCATTTCTTCCACTGAATGGAAGAAGTGACGGGAGGCAGACAGGAACATCAGAGAGACTTTGTTGAATCTAGGATATGCATTTCTGACACTGGAGGATATATTTTATATTTGTTTAAACTCATGTATATGGTTTTTACTGTTGGTAGAGCTGATTTGAAAATATTCACTGTGGTTGTAATAATGTGAAGGACACAGAGGAGCAGACATCATTCAGATTGTTCTTATATTTAAAAAAAATCAATCCCTTACATGTTCCCATTTAGTTACTCTAGAGATGTTTCATGAGTCACACAATAATTACTATAAAATCATAATTACGATTATGTTACTCATTATTTAAACTAACTGAATAAGTAAACTTTAACATAGATTTAAATTATATAATGAAGCATACAAAATATGTTTTTATTCATATTAATTTGCTCAAATTGACTGAATTATTGCCACAGAGGTCTAGGTTTACTTTTGTCATTATTAACACATAATGTAGAACAACCAAAATTAGTATGCTTGTGTGCCTCTCTGCACATTCATCTCGTCTTTATGCTTATACATTTATTTTGTTTGTTTGTTTGTTTTCAGGCTCATTAATTACCTAAACACTCATTAGAGGAATATTTTTGCATTTGTTGGGGACTATTTTCAGAGGCAGGTTAATTCACATTTGGTGCTCTAGTGTTTTTTTTTTTTTTTTTTTTTTCCAATGGAGTGGTGGTGTGTGTTTTAAGTTTTTTAATATGATTTGTTGACAATTAATAAAATGATAAGTCTAAAACATCACTTGGTTTATAGACATTTGCAAACTTATTTTTAATAATGAATTACTACTTAAAGGGGGCAATTATTGTGTTATGAGTAATGTGAAAAGCCGCTATTAAGCAAACCCTGATCCTATCAACTGGGGTCAGTTGTTTTCATATCTTGCAGATGCTTTATTCTGCCAGTGCAATTTTTCATGATTTTTTGTCAATTTCTTTTCAAATAACTTCATATCATTGTTTTCAGTTTTAAACATACCAATGTATTTTGGTACCCCAGTCAAGAACCTTAATTCCGCTCTTCCTAAGACATGATGTTTAATTTCAGAAACAACATAATTCCACAATGTTTTATGACTATCACATAAACTATTTATGATCCAGAGGTGTGACCAGATTGTTGTGTGGGAGGGCAGTTAGCTCATTTTGGGGGTAGAAAAAAGTACTTGCAAAATATGTAAAAACCATGACTTTCTACTCCTTCTAGGCCTACTCTGCCTAATGGCCTAATAATGATATTAATACTAACAACAACAACAAAACGTTTACATTTTAGAATTCAAATATATATTTAGCATTGCCAGGCCTTAAAAAATTGATTCGTTGAAAGGTGGGGGGGCGCACAATTAGTCACAAATAAAGAATGAATTGATCGGATTGATCAGCCTTGATCAATCCGAGATATGTGTTGATACGGCCAATCAACAAAACACCATAATGGGGCATTTTGTTTTTCTTTACTGTCAAAATTAAACTTTACACAATGAAAGGACCCATAAATAGTTAATAAATAGATTATTATTACTTTTTTTTTTCAATAGTTTTTTTCTTGTACACTGTAAGGGTCTAAGGACAGGGGATGTTGTGTTGTACAAACTGTAAAGCCCATTTGGAGCAAATCTGTGAATTTGGACTATACAAATATAATTGAATTGAATTGAATAAAAAGTACCATTTTTGTATTAGGGGTTTGTATTTGAAAATGTCTTTAAATATGCACATTAGCTATACACTAAACAAATATTCTATGCCCCAAAATATAAGTTTTTAGTTGTGTGCAAGCATTTTTAAGGAATGCAAGTTATTAGGTAGTTGTATTGGGTTACACAAGGTTCAAGCAGCTGTCTACAGATCCATCAACATGTGTCTCTGTAAGGGCACAGAGAGACTTGTCCTTGCTACTGGAAAGGAAAAGGCACTAACTAACACAGTCCATATTCAAACAAACCAATTAGAAAGGAGTTACGTTTTGACAATCATTCTGTAACTAGAGAATGATATACAGAGCCCCTGGAAATTGTGGCTGAGGGGAATTATTTTTAATGAAATGAAAAATAGACCTGAAAAAACTAAAAACCTTTGCAAATAGATTTTTAATTTTTTTTTTGTTTTGTTTTTTTTTAGGTTGGATAGAGCATATCCATTTATGACTTACATGGAAATTGGTGATTGGTTAGTTGAGAATCACTTCATTTACAAAGCACTATCTATTTTTTATTTAAAGTTAGGCTGTGTTAAACATGCTTATATTTTTATAGATTTTTTTTTTGTCACAGTCCCTTAATGCTCCTTACAAAACAACAATATGACAATAAAATAATACAATAATAAATTTTATTTTTGGCACCTTTCTTAATAAGGTTACAAGGTACTTCAAAAATAAGTTGGTATTTCAACACATATCAAAACAACACAGATAGGGAAGAATCAAATAAAAACAGCACAGATGAAAACAAAGCTGATAAATAACAGAATGTGAAGGGCAGCAACACAGAAACAACACAGAAATCATAAAACATCAGGAGATAAAATAAAGCAAAAACTATATACTCTTAACATACCTGTGTCTGAGTTTTATAAAAATCAGGCAAAATTCCCCAATTACAAAATATAAACGCCTGTAATATATAAATTTAGTAACATCTACTTAAGGGTGACATGGTGGAGCAGGGGTTAGCGCTGTTGCCTTACAGGAAGAAGGTCACAGGTTCAAGACCTCCTTGGTCCTGGGTCTGGGACCTTTCTGTGTGGAGTTTGCATGTTCTCCCTGTGTCTGCGTGGGTTTTCACCGGGTACTCCAGCTTCCTCCCACAGTCCAAAAACATGCTGAGGTTAATTGGCAACTCTAGTGTAAGTGCGCGTAATGCGCTGGGATAGGCTCCAGCAGACCCCTGCGACCCTAATGAGGAATAAGCAGGTATAGAAAATGACTGACTGACATCTACTTAGTTAAATGTCATTCTCTTTGCTTATATCCAACAAAACATATCCCTGCACTTCAGGCATTTACACAATGTTTCATTCTGTTTGTTACGCCTCCACCAGGCAGGTCATTTTCCTGTTGTTCTGCATCTGAAGGGTACATTGTCCATGCTCTGCGGTGGCTCTTTTGATGTGGTCCACCTCTTCAAGCAGCTCCTGGGCCAGGTGAAGCATGAAGTCCCTTCTGGGGATATCTTTGCTCATGCAGCTCCAGTACAGCACCCAGGCATCGATGGCAGCAAGACCCAGTACATTGTAAAAAAAACAGCAACGCGTCATCTACACTCACAAAGAGAGAGAGACAGACTGTCATGACCATAGGGGCTGTGCATGTGTGTGTGTGCCTTTGAATGGCTGGTCATGGATTACATCTGCGTACTACGGTTTGCTTACCGTCCCAACTGATCGACGAATGCCGCCATAGCCCACGCCCGCCATAGTTCCCTTCAGGCTCTTCACAAAGTTCAAGGATCTGGAAACACCTCACTGTGCATGTGGATCCTTGACTTCCTGAAGGGCAGCCCCAGGTGGAGAAAGGTGGGCGGACACACCTCTTCTCCCCTCAGGGTTGTGTTTTAAGTCCCCTGCTGTAATCCCCGTACACACATGACTGTGTAGAATCAAATTCAGAATAAAAAGTAAGAGTAAAATAAGTAAATAGAAAAAGGTTTGCAAATCTTAGTTTTCATCTATACAAAGGAAAAGTAGAAAATTAGCTAGAATGAAAGTGTGAGAGCAGACAGTATATATGATAGTGCAAAGACAGTTTTTTTTTTTTTTTTTTTTTTTTATGGATCAGTGACAAATAATGTTGGGCAAGATCAGAAAGTCAAAAACGTTTTAAAATACATTTCATGAAGCATTCATCGGGTCTCAAAATGTACATTGTGTGTTGTTGTTTCTGTTGTTGGTTTCTTGTTATTTAAAAGTATATATATATATATATATATATATATATATATATATATATAATTTTTTACAAAATTCACAATTTAGTGTGACTAGAAAAAGAATGATAAACTTTAAATATATAATCCTAGAATATATAATTTGTTGATAGCATGTGTTTTTATTTATTTATTTTTTTATTTATTTATTTAATTAAAAAAATCTGTTTATGATTTTATATTTTTAAGTTTTTAGGGGTACACCACATGGCAGTTTTGTCACTGACCCATATTTGAATGAATGAGGTTGGCATATTCATTATAACTAGTGCAGTATAGAAAGGATATGGTTATTGCACAGTGACTTTCACTTTCGTTTCCAACATTGTCATCAAGTTTGCTGATGACGCAGCGGAGTCGAAGGAAGTAGAGGACTTGACCTACTGGTTATGTCTACTAGTGTTATGTCTGCATGTGAAAGAGTAAAGAGTATTATGCATTATGTATAAAACAAGAGCAGAGACACTAGTTTAAGCCTTTTATTTAAGGTGCAAAGTCTGTAAACATGTACTTGATGATTCAGAGCCCTGCCAGAGTAGTCCCTAATAATTATTTCAGTAGCTAAATGTTTATTTCAGTTTCCTCTGAAGTTTCTTCTGTTTATGATTTTTTTTTCTTTTTGCTGCTTAAATGCCATGTAGTATTTAGTTCATCCTTTATACATAGGCCATTGTAAAGGTGTGGGCAATGAGTGTGATCTGTTGGGCATTTAAGATGGCAGTGTTTCTCACGCTTTTGCTACTGAGCTACAAATATTCTAATATTCGTTTGATTGAGCCCAGAGGAGAGGATCACCTATGGAGTAACACAGCACTGTTATAGCAATGGTGTCAGGATATGACAGATGGCAGGATTCTGGAAATAATAGCTTGTACTATCTGTACATATATATATATCACACAATTTCAGTGCTTAAATGTCCGTCATACATTCAAAAGAATGCATTAAGGATGTTTTGTGTTACACAGATAACCAGGGCCACCGACAGCCTTGGCCGGGCCCAGGACAAAATACTCTGAATGGGTCCTTCCCACCATTGATCTAAGTGTTTGATTTGAAATTGGAGCATTGTGTTTTACTTTAAAAGGTGACAGAAGTATTACGCTGAAACTGTATCTGACTTCCTCTCTGGTGCAATCCAATGAGCTGAGATTGACACACTTGTGTGTCAATCTCAGCTCTCAGCATGGGCTCCACATGCTACAGATTCATAGCATGGGGAACTGCGACTGGGATGTTGCTGGTCCAGTCTGAAAGTAAGACAATGTCCAATGACGCACTGAGCTGAGCTCCCCTTCAGCTGCCTGGTTGCAAGTGGCAGCACATGACGCACATCTCTCCAACTTGCTAAATAGCCATGTGCCAGATGGGAGTGTAGCATGGCTTTTTAAAGGGAATGGGAGATGACACTCTGATAGGTTGACTTCATGTTACACCCAAAATACTCCTATGAATAATTTAGGAACGCAAGAAAATTCCTTTGTGCTTTGTGCTGTACCACATATTGTCTTCTAACTACCAAAATAACTTAGATATACCCCCAAAGTACACTTTGTGCCAGGAGTGTGAGTTTCTGTTGTCTAAATAGGGTCCAAACGAATTCCTCTCATCTAAAGAAAACACACATGTACATCACACACATTCTATCTAAGCCAACTAACCTTTTACTCCCTGACTCATAATTATAAATGCTTTATGCTATTTTCTATATGTATGTTGTATGCCTCCTAGGTTGCTTTATATATAAGTTCTAGTCTGACATTGGGCCCCTTCAGGCCCATTCAATAATCAGTGACTGCAAATAAGCTTCGGCGTAACATTTTGATGCTGATCAGATAAAAAGCTTCGGGCCTTATCTCATTAAAGAGAAGAAAAAAAAGCTTGCTGAAGCTTAATGTGAAATCAAATTAATTGATATCCAGAGGAGGTCATATGTCTTGGATGTGATATTGGTAAACATTTACAATAAATCACTTCCAACCAAAAGGGACCATCTGTTTTAGGAAGTAATTGTGGCGGTGAGAAGGAGACAGTATCCAGTTTATAATATATAACACTATTGATGATGCTTCCCCGTAGCACTTATCAAAATAAATCTGCTGCATCACATACACCATTAATGACAGGCCTGATGTTGATACTAGCCTATTATCACACAGCAGTGAACACTAAACATAGTGCATTTTGCCGGGAAACAAAGCAATGTTCTCTTTACATGTATTTGGATATATTTGGGTATTGCATGCGTTATTATGTTTTGCTTCTGCATTAGCATTTAGTTTGGTGACTCACCTCCCTGTTTTTCTCTCCCTCCTACAAGTGAGCAGTCTGTTGGTGTCGTTTCACATCAGCAGTCTCTCCGCTAATGAGCTGCTGCTCTGATTGGCAGCTGAACTGCAGGCCCAGCCAAGAGGCCACTGAGCAAACACACACTGGGTTAGGTTAGCATAACAAATCCAGCATGTACTCTGATATCAGAGCAAAGTCTGAATGAATAATAGACTGCAGAAAATCTAAAGATTTATTAAAAAGTGTAGGTCAAATCCTAGTGTATAGCTGCACCATTTATGGTCAATATGGGAGATTATGGCCAGTTACTGCTATAGGCGGTGCTGCAGTGTCTGTTGACCCAGATGTGTGTCTGATTGACAGCATATAAAGTTCACAATATAAGTCATACTCGTCTCGCAAAGGTCATCATTTAGTCATATCCAAACATGCATGGAGACACTGGCATTTTTGAAGACGAAAAACAACTGTAGCATGTTCTCTGTCCAGAGGCCTGTACTACAAAGCAAGTTCTACATACCTGGGATGTCATTTCGTTATCTGGGTTTGCTGAATCAAACATTGGCGATCCAGTATATCTAGAAGTAGGAAGCTGGTGACCACTCTTTTTTTTTTGTTTTTTTGTTTTTTTTTTATCTCACTACAAGCATGTTCTTATGAAAGAGGCAAGGTTGTTCGTTACAAGTGCGCTAATCAGACATATGGGTGATTTGGGTACTTTATGTGATATGATGTGGAAACAGTGATACCATGTAGCCTCTGTGCAGAAAAACTTTGGTTTAGGGATAGAAAAAAATGCATATTATAAAAATGCACAAGATAGTTAAATCATAAAGGGGGACCGATCAATGGTGGCATTTGTTCAGACAGAATGATCAGACTTTAGGGGGCAAAAATGTACAGTCTAATATGTTAGGTAGGCATGTCCCTCAACTCTCAACACTTTCTACTAATGAGTTAATCTGTACCAATCTGCATAACAAACCACCAGTAATGGATTGGGTGCTGATTGGGCCACAGCATGGGGGAATCTACAGCCTTTTTTTTCAATTGTCTCTAGTCATGTGGTACCGATTTAAAAACAGGAGAAACGAGATAAATAAAACTGGCTACCTACCACTGGATACAGATTGTGCTTTTGGGCCGTACTAATAAAATTGAAATGACCACTTTTGTTTAAATGGTAAATGGACACTCTGGGCAACTCGGGGTTAAGTACTTTGCCCAGAAACATACTGACATGCAGCCCAGAGTAGCCAGGACACTAACAACCAATCCTTTGATTGGTGGATGACTGATCAACCTCTGAGTCATATCCAACAGTGTATTACAGGGTATCGGTTATATGTCTGTGTTTGTGCAAATCTATTTAAATTATATACTATGCAGAAACATGACTGGCTATTCAGATGTGGAGAGAGGAGAGCTTGCAGGAAATGGGGGAAGCCAATCAGGGACACTTATCTTCAACACACATCAGAAACATTGGGTTCAGATACTGTGCCACCCAACCATTGTATTGCTGAACAATCAATCTGTGAATTTTTTTTATTTACAATACCTTCATCACTAGTTCCAGAACCTCGATTCATTTTTCAAAACTCTAGATACAAAACTCAAAAAAGTCATCATTTGGAACATAGGTTGTCTACTGTTCAAAACATTGCATTGTGCATTCATTTTTTTTTTTTTTTTTTTTTTTAATATGTACTCTCAGAATCATTGGGTTCAAAATGACTCTTTTGTCATGAACTACTACGGGAATATTTGTTTCGGTCTCCCTACAGACAGTGATGGATTCACTGTTTATCTGTTCGTAAAATCATTCAAAATTCGAAATATCTGATTCATGATTCATTTTGGTACTAGACGTTCCATCCATCAATGTACAATGACTACCGCCACAGTGTAGTATTGATGGGCTATAATGAAATCACAACATGGGCTTTCTTGAATCTAAATTAATTAACTAAAAAATAAAAAAAATGGAGTAAACTAAAATAAAAAAATGGAGTAAACTAAAATAAAAAATACTCTCGCTTACTGTAAAAAAAAGGACTGATTACTGCACCTTAAGCCCTGTTTTTTCTCATCCACATCGTGATGGAAGCTTTCCACCTCCCACTGCTTGTGACTGTGATCACCCGTTGGCTCCATGTTATCACTCTGTTGTTGTAGGTGGACACAATTATATATATACTATATATATAGTATACTCATACCAGAATAAGAACTCAATTAACAGTAATGATGTGTTGTTAGTTTTCTATCTAGAGTTTTAAATGACATCAAAGTTCTGAAATTAGTGAAAAAATGATTTTAAATATAAAAAGTAATTCCTTAAATCATGAATTGCAGCAAAAAATATATATAATTAGAATTATCATTCTCATTGTCAAACAATGCTAAAGAAGACATTTCAGAGGCCCTTATATATTTTTATGTAAAATGTGATTATACATGTTAAACTAATCTTGCAAATGGGAAGACAATGTGTGATTTAATGGTCAATTATGTTATTTTAACATGTGTATGACTACATATACTCTTTTGATTGTATTTTTTTGTTATCTATGTTAATTAAATTGTGATAGAATCTGTGACCAAACTACCACAGCATAACAACATGATTTGATCTGACAAGAAGTGACAAGTATAAATTCAGCTTCCTACATGTTCAAAGATGAAAGAAAGCTTAAGTACAACTCAACTATATGAGCTGACCAAAAGCTACCGTACAAACTATGAACAGGGAACAGGGACTCCTCTCTTGAACATTTAACACCATGTTTCACTAAATTCCTGCCATGCCATTGATTTCCTCCAATATTTCCACAGTGTTCAAGTGTTGTTTTTTTTTTTTTTTTTGTGGGTGTGTGTGTGTGTGGGCCACACCAGTGAAGGTAAACATCTTGGGCAGTTCCTGTCAGATCGCATAGCGTGCAGCTCGGAGTGATTATGCCGCCCCTGCAGTCTTCCTCGACAGAGTCTAAATTGGATGTGGCAACGAGAATCAGAGGGAGCCGTGGGAGCGGACAGATAAACTTTCCAGGGACAAACACTGTCATGTGCTCAGAGCTTGCCACATTCTGTCCCTGATGCCACGCTGGTGGCGTTAAGACATCTCCATGCTGACACCCACAAACTTTGAAGAATAAAAGGGAAAAAAAGGCGAGGGCTTGATGTTTTATTTTTTTCATCTGAGTATTTTCTCCATCCTCAAATTCTTATTCTATCCTCCCATATTCCAGCTTCTGATATGCTTCCTCACAATGAATCTGAATTCAAATTGACAGTATTAAAGAGATAGTTTGGTATTTTAGACATCTATCCCAACTTTCCCATGTTCCTGGCATAAATCTGAAGCATGGAGACAATAATTTCACTGATTAACCCTTCGAGTTAAACCTTCGACTGGATTTTCAATATAATGGACGTGTTAGGATGTGAGACTCCTGAACTCTGGCCGCCCTGCTGGACAGCAGCTGTACTACCTCTGTTCTGGACTGCTTATTTGTTTTGGTTCCTCACTCTATCCTGCCCCTCATCTGTGTGACACCTGATTGCTTGTAATTACGTCCACCTACGTCTCGTTTTCCGGTGTGTCTGTGTCTGTATTTAAGCCCTGTTGTACTGTTCCTATCTGTGTGTAAGGCCAGGAAGCGAGCCAGGAAGTGAGCGCCTTGCTCCTTTAATTTCCAGTGTAGCAGGTGAAAATCGAGTAAAACTGAAATAAACAATACAACCGAAAATTATAGCCTGACATTACAGTCTTACAAAAGCAAACGTAGCGTTAGCTCATTACTAATTAACTAGCAAGCTAACAGAGTATAACTTAGCTCATTAACAAGAAATGAACGTTAGCAACGTAACATGGATACTGATACACATGCTTGAGTGTTAACGTTACAGACTATGCTCATAAAGCTTAATTCTATACAAGTACAAATACACGTCATTACGGACACTTACAGACATTGCTGACATGGATGTGTGGGAAAACCAACACTTTGGGAGTGAACTATCATGAACATTACAGTAATCAACTAAGGCGTTGCACGCATCTCTGGGAAGTTCGTCGGCGGAAGCTCACGGGATCGCTCAGATGTAAACAGGAAGTTGTGTCAAAATAATAGCTAATCTTTTACCTTACAAACAGTCGTCTCTTTTCCTTTGCAATAAATGGAATTATAAATGAAGAATCAAACCTAGAAAGAACAATTTACACACATATTTATGAATATTTCCCATATATATATATATATATATATATATATATATATATATATATATATATACTTATAACCTGAGGACAGAACACCTGTCATTTCTCTGCTCTGCGTCTGATCGTTTGGTTTTTTCCCGCAGAGACAAGAAGGACTTGTCTCTGTGGTCCCTGCCTGTGAAGTAACTTTGTGCTTTCTTGATTTCTTTTTATGGCCTTTGTGGATTTACTCGTTGACACCCTAAGTTACCTTTTTCTATTTTTTTGGAACTTTATTCCCTATGTGGACACCTTTAGTTACGAACATTTCCTACAATACAATAATAGCAGTTTATTGTTTGGATGCCCGGTCTTGACTCTATGAACTTTGAATAAAGCTGCTCTCAAACTGGATCTGCATTTGGGTCTCATTCTCTGGTGAAGACCCTAACAGGAAGTGTACAGGACAGATTTGAATCGTAGTAGAACAATCTATTTAAATTTGTGAAAAACTGAATAGAATCTGGTAGGTACCTCACTGTGAAATAGTAACTGTATGATAAATGGAAAACATCTATCTCCAGGTTTTAATAATTCGTTAACAAGTCATCTATAAATTGAAGGACAACATATTGACCACAAGTAAGATTAAACCATGAGGTTCCCATTGTACTTCCCTTTTGGGAAAGAGCTACTGGAAATCTGCCTGATGCACTTCTATTATATTGATGATCCAGCTGGAGGGAAATTGCCTCAACACTCAATACTGGATGGATCACTAAAATTATGGTATCCATGCTTCAGATATATGCCAGGAACATGGGAAATGGGTTTAGATATCAGAAATACTGAACTATCCCTTTAAACCAGCCTTCAGTTTGGTGAGGCACAGCCAGAGCTAACTGCGTTGGAACCTTCGTGACATGATGATAAATTACTCATCAAGCCACATACTAGGTTTATTTGAATCAATACAGAATTCAAGTAAACCGATGAACATGATGGTCATACATGGGTGGAGGCTATATTCTACAGCACATGTGTCAAGCTCCAGTCCTGGAGGGCCGGTGTGGGTGCAGGTTTTTGTTCCAACCAAGGAGCTACACACCTGTTTCTACTAATCAGCCACTACAGCCCTTGCTAACGACCTTCATTAGTAGAATCAGTTGTGGTACTGCTTGGTTTGAACAAAAGCCTGCACCCACACTGGCCCTCCAGGACTGCAGTTTGACACCCCTGTTCTACAGTTATGTCCAGTCAGTTTCACTTTCCTTTCTTTTGCTGGACTCAGCTAATCGTCCTGTTTTGTCTGTCTCTTCCTGGATTGCCTTCTGGTCATGTTGACCCAGACGGCGTATTGTTACCTATTTCCAGAGATTAATTTGGTTGGCTGATTCACTGGCAAGAGCATGACTCACATTTGAATCATGCGATATATCTAATAGTGCTGGTACAGCGGTCATACCAATACAGTTCTGGTCTCCTGACTGCCCCCTTCCTTGTCTCCAGTATGGAAGGGAAGCTGCTCTTACTGTGGGGTACCCTCGACCCACCTGTGGATCTTGAACCAATCAACGTTTATGAACTTTAGGTGCTTGTTTTTCAGGAGATTCTCGGAGGCCGAACTCAAGATCACAAAGAATGGAAGAAGAGGTAGTGCCCATCTGAAGCTGAAAAACCAGCTGCTCTTGTACATGCCTCTACCATCGACAATGCTCACCAATATCCAGTCCTTGTGGAACAAGACTAACAAGTCCAAATCCACTACAGTCTGACTACTTCTGCACTATGAATGATTTTAGACGGGCGGCTTTGACTTCGATGGTGAGAAGTTAGTTAAAACAGAAATATTAGCAAAAACTGATTGAAAATAGCTAATAGCTAACATCAGCAAATAACTGATTGAAAAAATGACTACTAGACGACTGTGTGCACTGCTTCAAAAGTATTACAAACAAAGTTCAGGAGCCTGCATGAAATTTTTATTGCTTTAAATTGAAATGAAATTGCTTTTATGCACTGTGGTTTTATGTGCTTTATTATGTTCGAACTGTGTTATTTCAGGGGCTTCCATGCACTGTGGTTTTATACCCTTTAATATCCTCATGTATGTAACTGAGTTGTATATTTTTATGTCTAATTGATCTATTGAATGTATATTGACCTGCTGCACACCAAATCACCCTTCAAGGGACTCTGAATCTGAATCCTCACTGCAATAAATTGAATTGTGTCATTCCATTGGAACGGTTGCCAGCCAATCATGGGGCACACACACCATTCACTCACACATGCAGGCAATTTAGAGTCGCCAGTTAACCTCAGCAAGTTTTTGGACTGTGGGAGGAAGCCGGAGTACCCAGTGAAAACCCACACAGACACGGGGAGAACATGCAAACTCCACACAGAAAGGTCCCAGACCCAGGAGGTCTTGAACCTGTGACCTTCTTGCTGTGAGGCGGCAGCACTAACCCCTGCTCCACCGTGTCGACCCCAATTTCAATTTTCTTTTTCAAATATTTTGAGACAAAGAGCAAGCTATATAAGATAAAGAGTCCAAAATGAACTTGAAATAAGCACAATTGCCTGCCAATGGATTACGATATATCAATTCTTCTAATTGTATAAAAAACAAGGTATTTTTTTTTGACTTGATAAGATTTAATTTGTTCCAGTGCTGAATTCCCAAGCTTCCAGCTGTCTTCATACACCCATTGTGCAAAACATGTTACATATCTGCTGAGGTAAAGTCAGTGTTGGATGACACAAATTCCTTAAAAGATATTATATTTAACTTAGGTTAAATAGCTCAATTAGTATCACATTCATGCATATCTGATGCCATACATATGTGGATTCTATTTATTTCAGGAACCTGCTATAATGTATTAACATTTGTGTTTGCTTATAATTAATTGCAATTCAAAGAAGGATTTAATGGTTTGTAACAGAATACTGATTTTATTACCATCGTCTAATGTCAAAGTGCTATTTTTTTTTTTTTTAACCACTGCAGGCAAAGGTTGAACCTTCATGGGACAACAAGCTGCTGGTCTCAGCAAAAAACCAAAGACTACCAAGCCTATGTGTTGGGAAAACAGAACCCGGTTAGTGTCTTTGAGCAAGTCACTGAATCAGCTGCCATGGCTGAAAGGTGTAGCCAATGCAGAATTGCCTTTGGCAAGGACCTTATGCATTTTTAGCATTTAGAGGATGACATTTTACAATGGATTGGTTGGCCTTGAAGGATGAATAGTGCATTTAAACTGAAGGGGGTTTGTGTTCTATCTGCCCGGAATGCTCTGAAGCCAAATACTTGTCCAGCCCTTTTACCATTTTTGGAATTTCGGGGGACTGCGTCTGTCACTAATTTTTATGGCTTTCCAAAATCTGTGTTTTGACAATTTCTGAGTTAGTAGCTTTATTGTTTATGTATATTTCTTAATTATAGTTGGGTGTATCTATTTTTTTAAGAGCATGTATGTATATATATATATATATATATATATATATATATATATATATATATATATATATATATATATATATATATATGGTGATGGGTTTCAGGTTTGCTATTGGGTGTTTATTGCAGGGAAGAAGACTTATGAGCTGGTATGTGCTAGCAGGGTAATTGCCTGCTCTGTCATTGCAGGGTTGAAATATGCTGATTGTTTTATGGTACAGTGCTTAAGTTAATTGTTTTAAAAAATAATAAAAAATCAAATAGACAAATACAAAAATTACACAAACACAGGTCAGCTGAATGTAGGCTAGTTTACCTGCGTCAATGCTTCTTTGAAATTGTTGAACTTTTGTTTTTAAAGTTATCTTCCACTTTCATGAAAAGTTTGTTATGAAGTTTGTTGAGTCATGTCACATAAAATAATGAATGCGCAATGTGCAGTTTATGACAGATGCTATGAATGTGTTATGAACTCACCTGTCAGTAAAGTGTACCATGTTGTACCACATGTTTTTTTTTTTCTCTCCCTGTGAGATGCATCATGTTTGAGGAAAATAAATGTTCCGTTTGAACAACATGTTATGGTCATTGAGTTTGAAACTTCACCAACACGCGAGTTGGATGGAGACATTTCAATTCGTAGTAGCAACCACTTTTTTAGGTAGTAATAGTAGCAACGTTATAATGATGTTATAATGACGGAAAGAGTAATAAATTAGTATTCTTCACTGGAAAAAGTAACACCATTATTTAGAATGTTGTTATTCCCATCACTGCATTTGGGTCATGAATTAGAGTTGTGTTTTCATTTAAGAGATATTAAGGCCCACAGTGGAATATGACCACACTTGACCCAACTAGAATTTTCCAGCCCCAGTGACCTGTAAAGGTGACAGCGAGCCACCGGAGCTTCACAACACACCTTCAGAATCCCATGACATTGCAGGCGTTGGGTTGTTTTTTTTTCTTCCCTCCACTCTGTGCACTGAATCCCAACCAGCTCAAGGGCGGCTGCTCTGCACATGACCCCGACCGCAGACCTGCCCTCCTTACCGACAGGGCAAGAGCTTTTTTCCCCTCGGGGATTAACGGAATATCAAGTCCGGAGACAGTTCTTCAGGAGAGTAAAACCTCTCTCATTTTTGTTCAGTGTTTAAGAATTCTTCACGAGCAAATTTGGCATTATCTTCCTGCATCGACCAGCTGGTACCTATGGAGGTAGATTTTTGTCATTATTTTTAAATCAAGCTAAAATTTCAAATTTCAAACAAAAAAGTGTTTGAATGCAAAAAAAAATATATTTGACACTCAATAAAATGTATTTGAACTCTGTTTTTCATTAATTGAAAACATTTTCTTTGCTAGAGGTGAGGTTTTTTGTATTAAGGGCTGTATTATTTGAACACTTTCTTTGATTGAAAATCTTTTTCTTTGATTGAAGTTATTTCTTTTTTTAAATTGAAGTAATCATTCCTGTGTGCTGTGTGAGAAGATGACCTGTTGCTGCTAAACAGGCAGCGCTACATGCAATAGATAGCTTGGGGACTGTTGTTTAACCAGTAATGACCTTATTTATTATAACATAATGGTGCACTAGAACATAGCAAGCCTCTGTACTTGAGTGAAATAAACTGTTTTTTGCAGGGCATCGGCTAACTTTATCAGCTAGCCATTAGCGCATCCTGCTAACCTGCCTGACAATATGATAGATATGTAACACCGTCACACAAATTGGCAAATGTGAATTAAGTTAAAAAACTTACCAACAACTCCACTGCTGCTTGCTAGCAACCATGACTGCTTGTCAGGAAGATGTCGTTGGTGTAGACACCTGTCACTCAAACATGTCTGACCAATGGGGAAGCAGATGTCCACTGTGAGATATTTGTTTGATTAATGAGTTCTTTTGTATTTTTTCAATAATTTTATATAATTATACTTTGTTTTGTTTTCAATCAAAGAAAAACTCAGCTATTGCTAATGTTTTTCTTTGATTCAAAGGTTTTTGATTATAGTGATTTTTTTAAATTGAAAATATAGTAACTTTTTTTTTTGATTGAATCATAAAAAAAACATATCTTCCTCAATAGGCAATGGCTATTAATCAGAGCTATACAACATACAGTAGTTTCAAAGCAAGGGATCAGTCCCATCATTTAAATCATTTTAATATTGCCTCATAGCAAGTCTTACACGTGGTCTTGCAGACAATGGAAAAACTCATTTAGTTCTGTGTAGCCTCCACCTTGCAGAAAAAAATGAATATGTCATTAGCCCGGTTTAACCCCAGAAGTAAATTGTTTTAAATCCAGGCTGCGTTATATATGCATTATGTAAAACAGCCCGTTGTCCGAATCCATACACCACAATTAATCTGAAACAATTGTTCATAGAGAACAAAAGGAAAAAAAAAACGTAATTTACTTTTGATTTACCCCAGTCATATCAATTTCATACTCGCATGAGTAACCTCGCCCAGAAAAAAAAAACAAAAAAAAAACTCAGTTGTCCAATGTTAATTATCCTCCCAGGGACTTGGAACATTCTACATTGTTCTTTTCATGTCCACGGAAAAATCCTAAATCTGCTTTTAGAAGCCCTTTTGAGAGCAAATCAAATGGAATAAAGTGGGCGCTGATCCCTCTGAGATACCGAGGGCACCAGAGGGGGAAACGTTTGGCGAAGAGTGAGTGCATTCACACCAGCCTTTATTAATTTTACTCTCAGTTGGAGCAGATTGATGTGATTCTCGTTTGCTCCCTTTTAGCCAAACTTTCTCCCTCCGCTGCCCTCGGTATCTCAGTAGGATCTGTGACAATTTTTTCAATGCCAAAATGGACACCTTCATTATGAGTCACGTGCACACATCGCATCCGGAGATGAGGGGAGTTGGTAAACCACAGAAATCCTTGAGCATGACCCTTTCGAATCGGCTCCTGAGAATTTTCGGGAACTACGCGAAATGCAAAGAAGGTAGACGGAGAGGGTCAGGAATTGCATTGGCACGGCACCATCATGGCCTCCCTAGTAACAAAGCCAATCCATCCGTTTTAACTCTCTGACCTCTGTTTTGATTCCCCTCATCAAACATCCTGCTCATTGTTTGCCATGTTTAACGCCCTGTCCCGCCGTGGCCATAACTCTTGGCTTGGCCAGGTCAACTGTTCATTTAGGTGTGACGGTCTGTTCCTGCTGGTCCGGCTCAGACTGACCTCGTCATCGTTCACCTGCCTGACACCAACGCTCCTCTGGGCCTTCTTCACCTGAACTCATCTTCCTAAAGTGGCCCACCATGACCAGTGAAACAAATTACAATATTATGACAAAATTATCAGCAGGACGTTTGCTGTGGAGGAGGCAAAAAGATGAGGCCTGTTCTTGAAAACCAGAGTGTTTAACCAAAGTATCATTAGCCAGTTCTTTGCACAAATGTAATGTTCTACTGCAAGGGGTCAAAACATGAACAACATAAATGATGTGGTGAGGGATCACGGTATTTGCAGCCAAAATGAGCTTGGCTATTTTCTCTGAAAGACAAATGTTTCATTCATTATTGCTGGATTTGCTATAGAAGGAGGGTTTGAGTTTGGATTTTGGGTATAATTACGGATGAAATCCTCTTGTGGAAATCACATATAATTTATCACATATAATATTTTCTGAGGTCTCTCTCTCTCCAAAGCAAACAGATACAGCAAATGGTTGATAATAATAATAATAATAATAATAATATATATATTTTTTAAATGAACCAGTTTCAAGTAAACACACTAAATCACCCTTCAAAGGACTAAATTGAATTGTGTCATTCCATTGGAATGGTCACAAAGCTTATCGTAGAGCACACACGCCATTCACACTTAACCTCAGCATGTTTTTGAACTGTGGACTCATTCTCCCTCTGCAGTAGGGCTACAACAAACAGCTATTTTTGATAGTTGAATAATCCATTGGAATTGATTGAATCTATTATTGAAATGATGAATCGATTAGTTGTTTGGTTCATAAATGATGTAAAATATTGATCAGTGTTTCCCAAAGCTGGGAAAGATGCAAACTGAACACTGAACCAACAGTCCACAACCCAAAGATCATCAGTTTACTATTATAGAAGACTAACAAAACCAGAGAATAATCAGATTTGAGAAACCAGATAATTTGGATTTGGATTTCATCTTAAAAATATGTTTAATTAAAGGGATTAATTGTCTAATGTAGCTGTACTCTGTGGTCACTCTGTAGATTATAAACACATATATTATAATATTTATAAAAACTAATATAAAATACAAAATAATATATAATATATATATATATATATATATATATATATATATATATATATATATATATATATATATATATATATATAATATATATATATATATATATATATATATAATTAAATATTGTCAATGTTTGCCTCAATTTTGAGATTTAGGTCGATTTTACTTCCAGTTTAGTGAAAAGAAAGTCCACATTTGTTTATGTTTCCTCACTATTGTTGTTGATTGTAAGGAACGAAATCCACTGTGGAAGTTTCAGGGTGATATCTATTAGTTATTATTTTCATCCTATTCACCTCTGAAGTGTCTCCTTAAATGCAAATTCCACTTGTTTTATATGCTGGTTTTACATGAATTCCCACACCTCGTTAATCTGTGGGGCTGAAATCAAAACACAGGTCATTTGCACAATTTAGTGCTTCCAACAAATCCTCAGGTAGGCTGGTGAATTACAAGATGTCACGTATGTATGTCCTTCATGACTTTGGTAAAGGAGAAAAAAACATCGTGCACAATTCCAGGGCTATATTTTCAGCCTGCTGCTCTATGCTTTGTTTTTTGTTTTTTTATATATGTGCTTGTACCAGCTTCATTCAAATTGCCCCTTGAGGCATGAATATATCATTTTGAATTGAACTGAAAGTTACTGTGCCAGGAATCTCTTATATTATGTTATCAAATACATCCTTTTAGTTTTCACCCTGACAAACGTGATGCTGGTGCAAATTAGAGTTTCCTCGACCTGAGCTGATATGATGCATTTTATCTTGGGAGGGGCGTATCTAAATAAAGCTGGATTTTTTTTTTTCCCCAGTCAGCTCAATTTGTTCTGATGAGATAAATTGAATTGATCAGAATTCCGATGGCAGACGGCTTAACAAGAGGCATTAAAGGTCTTCACATTCATTACTCTGGTAGAAGTATACATACTAGCATTTACAAATATTTGATATACTGCAGGAGTATCAACTCAAGTATAAAAGTAAAGGTAATGTAAGGGGGGACAATTTCATTAAGGACAAAAAATTAGGACAATGCAAATGCATTAAAGAAGCTTAAAAAATGTCTTATTTTTATCAAATATCTTTTTATTTTATTTATTTATTTTTTTTTTATCTAGTGAGAACTAAAACTAAAAAAAGCTAAATTAACTGGCAATGCAATTAGACAATTCAAGATAATTCTCAAATAATCAATATTGAATTAATTGTGCCAAAGGCTGGATATCTGTGTAGATTCTCACTCATCCAGGTCATTGTAGTCAAGGGGTTTAAAAAACGTAGGCAACTGGACTTTTTCTTTGAGCTTGAAGATGTTTCACCTTTCATCCGAAAGGCTTCTTCAGTTCTAGCCTGATGATGGAAACAAAGGCTGGATACATGGCAAAGAATGACATTTCAACATGTCTTGTCCAATACTGAGTAGCATTATCTTATTCTATTTGCATTTTGTTTTCTTTCTTTGTCTGGATTTGGGCCTATTTGGTCCATTTCCTTCAACATTTTCTTCATCAAAACAAAACTTGTCTGCCAGTGGAATAAAATATTCTTTCTCCATGTTGGACTAATTGTACTAAGTACAGGTCATTTTTTTCACCTGATAAGATTTATTTGTTTTTGCAGAGTATGTGAAAGAGGTGTAACATGGCTGTTTTTCTAATGTAATAAGTAACAAGTACAAATAATTATGTAAAAATAAAGAGAATAGATGAAAAAGTCACCTGAAAAAAGTAAGTAAGGTAACAAAATATTTTTACAAAGTTACTTTGACACCTATGTACATTACCTTTTTAAATCAGGCTGCAGTGGTGTGGTTTCTCTTTTCCCTCCTCTGGGTTTTCTGCCACAGGTGCATTGGCCTGCTTGACATCCAGCACCTGTGTCATGACTTCATTAACCCTAACCGGAGGAGTCACTAGTTAGTTTATTGAAACTGAGCTAAAGCAAGAGGACCAAGTCGTGCCTAATGAAGTGAGACTCTCATCAATAGGAGTCTTGCCTTCTCTGAAGCCTCCTCGGTGAAATAACGCCTCAGGTAGCCCGTCCTGACAGCTGCTCCCTTGTTTGAACATCAAATTCATTTTCACTGCTCCTTTGCCCCTCGCCTCACCAAATCCCACAACAATTATGACACAGATAAACTGTTCGGATGGGGGGTGGGCGGGTGTGAAGGGGGGGGACAGCCCTGCTAATGAAATGTGGCCTTTAGAGCCACTAGTGCACAGTGATTTGTCAGTGCAGAGGAATAGCCTGGGGCTAAGCGTGTCTCCGGGCTCACCAGCAGCAGCAGCCGCAGCAGGACTTTGTGTTAACCTACATGTGAAACATCTCGTTTGTTCTGCTGATGGTATGATTGTGAAAATCGTGCTTCGACTCCCAGGAGAGCAAACCTTCATCTCACCCCAGGAAGGAATTTTATCATATTTCTCAAGGATAAGGATGAATACACAGAGGAGCATTCCTGTTTTCTATGTGTTCGTTCACTTATATTGAATTATTTTTTAAAGCTAAAGAAATGGAGAAGTTGTTAACTGGAAACATGTATATAGGTTTTGTAATTAACTTAATTTAAGTAACATGGAAAAATAAGATGCAACATCTTGATTTTGTAAGTAATCAATCTTTTTTTTCCAATTAGTAGTAGAAATTACAAATGATTTAATCATTACACAACAGTGGATGATACACTAGGAGAATACACACACACACACACATATAGATAGATAGATAGATAGATAGATTATAGATAGATTAGACAGAATCATTATAGAAATTAGAAAAATATATGCAGATGGAATAAGAGAGTTCAAGATAATTCTGCTCAATATTGGACTAATTGTACTAAATACAAGTTCCACATGATACAATTTTACATTTTTTCAGTATAGTCAAACCATCCAGATTTTGGCACATTTGAACTATAGGTCTTATTGTTATTAATATAGATATTACAGTTTTGTCACCGCATTTGGTGTCACTTTTCCATGCACGAGTGAAGCCTTTCATGCTCAATGACTCTTCACATATTATCTGAATAGCAAAATCAAGTGGAAGCAAGTGAGAGATTATGGATAATTCCTGTCATATCGAGTGCCTTGTTTATATTGATAGCTCGCCTTCTAATCCTGATGTAGAGGCACCTCGAGGTATAAACACCATGGTAACATTTCATAGCTAAGACAGATGGATTTCTGATGTGTGTGTGTGTGTGTGTGTGTGTGTGTGTGTGTGTGGTGGATGTATGATGTCATATCCTCTACGGCATGTTTCATGAGCTGAAGTATTTGCATTTTCATCTCTGTTGGACTGACAGGATCTGGCCTCCAGAAGAACCCCCTACCCCCGTGCAGTCCACTCCCCCCCTGCTGCTGAGGTAAAACCTGTGCTACAGGCACCTAGCGACTCAGTAAAGTCAGAGTGACGCAGCAGACTGAGGGAATTATTTTATTACTGCTCTCTGCACTCCCAAACCTGTATTTCAGACGTTTGTAGGCCATTTTAAAGGGAGATTAAGATTCAGGTTTCCCTTCATTTGCTCACAAATGACAGATAATATTGTCCTTTGGAACCTTTATGAATTTGACTGAAATGAAAATTCTGCCATTAACACAGCCTGATACCATTGGCACCATTTAGCACTATTTGCTTAAAATAATGGATTACCGTATTTTCCGGACTATAAATCACATTTTTTTTTCATAGTTTGTCCGGGGGTGCAACTTATACTCTGGAGTGACTTATATGTGTGAAATTATTAACACATTATTACTGGTATATCATTTCACATGTTATTTTCATACTAAACCGCAAGAAGGTGCTCTAGGCTTGTGTTGATAATTTTAAAAACAACTGAGAAGGTCTTAACATAAATGGCACCGAAAAGAAAATCATATTCTACAGATTACAAGCTGCAAGTATTAAAATATGACATCTGACATCAGCGACGTAGAAGAGGAAGCACCGCGTCTTCTACATCCGGAGTTAGAGGAGTTGATGAAAAGTGACACCGAGGATGAAGATTTCATTGGATTTTAGTTAGCGGGTATTTGGAGTGACACGGATAGTTTTGGTAAACTTCTTAGCATGTTGTTGATGCTGTAGTTATGGGAATAACTCTTAATATGTTATATTAACATACCAGGCACGTTCTCAGTTGTGTTATGTAACGTCAGCACCGTTCAGCCTGTTGTTGCCTCGATTTTTTATTTTAAATTGTTCGTCATTTAAATTTTAAATCTGTCTGTTCTTGGTGTTGGATTTTATCAAATAAATTGTGGTAACTTGTCAAAACAAAGAACCACAAAACCACTCTCTTCTTCAGTAAACCTTCTTGCCACAATGATTACAGCTGCACCCACTGGATAAACAATCAATTGCCCCCTAATTACCTCTCCTTCACAACATAAATTCACCCCAAAAATGCGACTTATATAAGTTTTTTTCTTCTTTATTATGCATTTTATGGCTGGTGCGACTTTTACTCACGAGCGACTTATAGTCTGGAAAATACGGTAATCTTTTCAATCAGCAGTTCTTCATAACAAGGTTTGAATATAATGTGAAAAAAAAATATCTATGACTGTTTAAAGGCAAAACAATGCTTTTCAAAGGAGTCACACACAAACTGTTAATTAAATACGTAAAAAGGTTTCCTCTTAAAGGGATAATTTAGCATTTTTGACATATTTCCCACATTTCTGGTATATATCTGAAGCAAAGAGTCCCTAATGTCTCTGATCTCTCCAGTATTTCAGCTTTGTAGTGATTTCCTTTTACTGGAATTTCTACTAGAATTTCATTTTTTTTTTCAATTCTAGTAGAAAAAAAATGTAAAACTGTGCAAAACTAAAACACTTGTATGAAGCTCTGTGTGTAATAATACTCATCTCACTAAGTCCTACGATATAATGATTCCCATTTCATTCATTGAAATATCCATAGTCCCTCCAATTGAAAAGCTTTGAAATAAGCATTGCACTCCTATTACATTAAGAGGTTTACTAGACCTTTACTGTGGTCTTCAACATAGTTCCAGAACAAATATATCTCTGGTTTCAATATTTGATAAACATGTGATCTGTAAATTGCAGGAAAATGTATTCACAACAATTAACATTAAACCATGAGCTTCCCGTTTTCCCTAGATTTTCAGTACTGAAACTACTGAAAATCTGGAGAGAAACTTGCTACAAAGCTGGAGGGATTTGTGACATTGTGGTCTCCATGCTTCAGATATATGGCAGGAAAAGTGAGAAATGGGGATAGATTTCCGAAATAACAAACTATCCCTTTATCCCTCATTTTGTGTTCTCGGTCAAATCTGACTGCTTCAAAGTTTTTGTTTCTAAAAAATGTGGTTGATTTGATCAGGTTCACCTAAGATTCCATGACTTTGTCCACAAAGAGGATTTCAGCACACATAATAAATTGTATTATTTTACATACAATTTTGTTTGTTTTATTAAACTTTTGTACACTCTTGGTGTTCCCGGTCAACAATAACCGATCATTAGAAATGAACATGGGAGACCAGAATTAATGTAAGACATTAAACTTGGGTACATCTTTATTTGTCAGATGGACACGCACACACACACACACACACACACACACACACACACACACACACACACACACACACACGCCACATTTTAAATGGTTTCAAAACAAATGTCCTTGTAATTTTGACCCACTAGTCTGTGATAAACAGCAGACTATGTTTTTTCTGATTATTTCTTATCCATTTAATTTCTTATTCTCAAAATAATCCAGAAATTGTGTTGTTGAGAACTTGAATTCAAGATGTATAAATTTACATCAATGAGACATACAGCAAAATACTTCCCTGCTGAAGCTGCTGCCCCCGCAACCCGAGCACGGATAAAGTGGGAGAAGACGAAGACAAAGAGACATACAGGCCATAAATAACAAATAGAGTAGTAATCTAATACGGCAAGAGGTGATTATATATGTAGTTTTTATGATGAGTCTTACTGGAATGGTCAAATTTGACTAGGAACACCCAATTGATCAACATGAAATGAACACAACATGAGGGTTAAACCTAGTGCTGGTGAACAGATACTGTACCACTTTCGGCACAGATGATTAATTCGTGGGAACAAATTCAACAATCCCCATAAATGAGTAAATGATCAAAAACACCCTATATATTGCCAAGGATAATGCACACATATTTTACAGAATCCTGTAAACACAACTTCAAAGAGTAGATTTTGTAGGTGTACTGCATGTGCACTAACGTGTTGTGAAACAAATTAATCAAGGAGCCCACACTGCTGAGAAAACAATAGAAGTGAAGACCTAATAATGCAGAACAAATGTGTAATGACATTAAATGAGATAACCAACAGTGACTACGTTCACATGCACATTAATATCGCCACAATTTGCAACACACTCAGTCATATGTGTTGCAAACAAATTAACAATGCAGCAGTTTGCCAAGGAGCAGAGTATGCATTACTGCATGTTAACAGGAATATTAGTGGCGATTCTATGCATGTAAACATATCCACTGATTGATCTTAATCACAAATGAGTCACACATTTATTATTTGTTCAATATTGACCGTAAAAGGATATTAACACTTCTTTCTCTCTCTCTTTCTCTGTCTCACTCTCTCGCTCTCTTATCAGCATGGGACAAGACATGCTTCAAATCTCAGATCTCTGCTATTTATTTTTCAAAATCAATTAATGCAAAACAGGTGCTCAAATCATAACTTAAGGCGAACCCAAGCTCAGCAGGCAACAGATGGGCACACTGGCAACTAAATGTTCCATTAATTCAGAACTGATTGAAGACCACACCCTCTATCCCTCACTTCAAAAACAAACCACACAATGTAATTGTGTCCAACCCCCCATGGGAGAAGAAAAAAATAAATAAATAAAGGCTTGCAGAAGCATCCTCGCTTGCTCTGAGATAAAAAAAGGGATAATACAAGATAAAACAAACAATTAATGAAGTGGGCAAGAAACAGTAGGAAGGGAGAGAAAGAAAGAAAATGACTTTGTCACTTTGGTCATCATACAGGTTGCGTATCTTGGATACTCCATCGTCAATTAGTCTGTACAGGACCCTCAGATCTTCCTCTACATAGCTGCTGATTGTGGGTTTGTCCAATGGATGGTTCGTGGCTAACAAGACCACCAAGATTAGTATTAAGAGCATATATATATATATATATATATATATATATATATATATATATATTGTGATGCCCTATGTGGCATCCTGAGTGTGCTCCTTCCTCCTCCTCCTCTCCTGGGTGTGGCCTATCTCTTTCTCTTCCTCTTCTCGGGGTGTGGTTTTCTGTTTGCAGGTGTTTTCTATTAATTACTCTGGGTATTTATACCATGGCAGGCTGGTACTCTTGTTCTCTCTCTGATCTCTGGCTGTGACCTGTTCTGGGCTCTTCTGTTCCCAGTCAGGTTTGGTTTGGTCTGGTTTGGTTTGGTCTGATTTGGTTTGGTCTGGTTTGGTCTCGTTCAGTTTGATATTCTCTTGGTTTTCCTTTGTTTCTGTTTCACACTACCAACACACCCACACACACACTTGTCACTCATGCACACCCTACACCACTAATACCACTGTTTCTACACACTTCATAACCTTACATACCTTATGAATGTTTAAGTTGATTTAATTGATTCAATAAATATTGTCTAAACGATGCCCATGGTGTGAACTCCCTTTTTTTGCCATGACCCTCAGAGCCAGGGTCATGACAAATGGGGGCTCGTCCGGTCCTTTGAGTGGATGACAAATTAGTATTCCATTTAAAGGTTTTTCTGTTGCCTTAGGGGTTGGACTTAAGGTAGCAGTCTGTTTATAGATTGGTCTTGGTTCAACTGTGTGTTGTTCTGATTTTTGATCCAGGCATATGGTTTGATTGAGTATTGTATATGTATATATGCTGGGGGGATCACCATGTGGTTTGGGAGTCATTTGGTTTTTTCACTGTATCATTCAGAACTGTCACTGGTTAAAGCACTCTCTGAAGGGAATTCCTCCAGTAGGTTATAGGGGCACTTCCCTCTAGGGGTTGTGTTCAGTTGTTTTGTTTTTTCTGTAGTGTGGTGAGAACGTGGAAAGAGCAGTTGTCTCGGGGGCACATCCGCTGCTGCAGGTGAGTCGCCAGTTTATGGTTGCTTTACCGGGCTGTCGGGCTAAGCCATTGTCTGTGTGGAGACAATGCCGTGCATAAATACCCACCACAAGTATCACACGAAGACTAGGGTTGAGTATTAGCCAGTTTTGGTTAGGCAGTCAGGGGGGAGATTCCCTGGTAAGAGGCTGAGAGTGAACAGTACTTTCGGTATTTTTTGTTTTTGATTATGGCTTCTTTAAGTGAATTTGTTAAGGCACCGACAGTTTCATTTGTAGATAGGTGTAAGAAGGATCAGTTACTGTCGATAGCCAGCCATTATGATATTGATGTTCCTGAAAAATGCCATAAAGAAGAGCTGAAAGAATTAATTTTGTTACAGTTGTTTGACCAAGGGGTGCTGCATAAGAGTGACCCTGACATCGAAGTTCCACCCGAGTCAGTGTCTGTACCATCAGTTATGAACGTTACTGGTTTGACATTTGAACAGCGTAAAGAGCTGTTGTTGCTACAGTATGAGCAGGAGAGAATGCAGAAGCGGATGGATAGGGAACAGGAACTTGAGTTGGAACGGCTGCGGCAGGATACAGAGAGGATGAAGTTGGAGTTAGAGAGATCTAGGTTGCAGTTACTCCAGGAGGGGAAGCTTACTCCGGCTGGGTTTGGTCCAAATTCTGTTATGTCTGGGTTAAGTGGTGGTGAGGTTACTGCTAACTTACAGTTGCTTCCAAAATTTAATGAGCGTGATCCGGACATTTTCTTCACATTGTTTGAGCGTGTTGCTGATGCGAAGAAGTGGCCTGATTCTGATAGGGTGCTTATGCTGCAGAGTGTGCTCACTGGGAGAGCCCAGGAGGCGTACTCAGCAGTTTGTGGTGAGGACCCTGATTATGACACTGTGAAAGAAGTGGTGTTGAAGGCATATGAGTTGGTCCCAGAAGCCTATCGTCAGAGGTTTCGAAGCTGGAGCAAAGGTCATGATCAGACACATGTGGAGTTTGTTCGTGAGCTGACCATTCATTTTCAACACTGGTGTACAGCCAGTAAAATTAGCTCTTTTGACGAGCTTTCGAATTTGATTATTCTAGAACAGTTTAAAAATTCTATCCCTGAGCGTGTTGCTACATATGTGACCGAGCAGAAGCCCATCAATGTAGTGAAAGCAGCAGAGTTAGCTGATGATTTTGTGCTCACACATAAGGTTGGCTGGGTAACACGTTTTGGGGGGAATGCCAAAGGAGTTAATATTGGCAGTGTACCCTTGTGTGGCAGTCCTGAGGTCATGAGGCCCGGTTTTCCCCGTAAGCCTGTATCTTCCGGGCGGCAACAGGGTTCTAACGAGTGTCACTACTGTCATAGTGAAGGCCACTGGAAAGCTAAATGTCCTCTGTTGCGGTCAAATGGGAGACACAATGCAGCAGTGCATGATCCAGCTATGCTTTGTGCTGTGCCTGAAAATACTGCTTGTGTTAATCCTGATAAGTGTCTTGCTGGGTTTGAGCCGTTTATTACTGATGCAGTTATAGCATTGGTTGGTGGTGGAGCACGTGTTCCAATTAAGGTGTTGCGTGACACAGGTGCAAATCAATCCTTTGTTTTGGATACAGTGTTGCCTTTCTCATCAAAATCTGAAACTGGTGATTCCATCCTTATGAAGGGAATGGAGTTGGGCTTGATCACTGTGCCACGACATATTATAGAGATCGATTGCAAGCTAGTCCAGGGTGTTGTTCCTGTTGGCATTCGGCCACAGTTACCACTCAAAGGTATTTCTATGGTTCTGGGTAATGACCTAGCTGGGGGTCGGGTGTGGGCGGAGGTTCCACCTCCGCCTGTGGTTGTTTCCAAGCCAGTGGTAGAAAGTGACCCCATGCCAGCAGTTTTTCCAGTTTGTGTTGTGACTCGGGCCCAAAAGAAAAGGTCTCTTGACCAGTCCAGCTTAGGTCTTAGTAAGAGAAAGGTAGTTGATAGCCATGTTGTACTGCCTCATCTTCCCCCTACTGTTTCAAGAAAAGACTGGGTGGCAAGTCAAAAAGCTGATTCCTCCTTGTCTCTGTTGTGGGCTGAGGCTTATTCAGTTGACAAAATCAGGGATTTAGCTCAGGGGTACTTTGTGCAGGAAGGTATGTTAGTGCGCAAATGGGTGCCCTGTGATGGTAATTTTGTGGGGGAAGCAATTTTTCAAGTGGTTGTGCCGCGTGATGTCCGTGATGTAGTGCTGAAAACTGCTCATGATGATTGTGGACACTTGGGTATAAAAAAGACACATGACCGTGTCCTGCGATATTTCTTTTGGCCACGATTGAAGCGTGATGTCTCCAGGTATGTTAAGTCTTGTCACATATGCCAACTGGTGGGTAAATCCAACCAAGGTATTAAGCCTGCCCCCCCTTAGTCCGATTGTAGCTGCAAGTACACCCTTTGAGCATTTGATTATTGATTGTGTGGGGCCGTTGCCTCCTTCCAGGTCTGGTTGTACTTATATGTTGACAGTGATGTGCCAGACAACGCGGTATCCTGCTGCCTTTCCCTTGCGCTCCATTACAGTTAAGGCCATTGTTAAGGCTCTGACTCAATTTATTTCCATATTTGGTGTTCCACGTGTGATTCAGAGTGATCAGGGTTCCAACTTCACACATGTTTAAGCAGATTTTGCAGCAGTTGGGAGTGAAACATAATCGTGCATCAGCCTATCATGCGCAGAGTCAGGGAGCACTGGAGCGGTTTCATAGAACCTTAAAATCTATGCTGCGTGCTTTTAGTATGGAACTGGGCAGGGACTGGGAGGAGGGATTGCCCTGGCTAATGTTGTCTGCTAGAGAGGTTGTCCAGGCTAGCACTGGTTTTAGCCCCAATGATTTGGTGTTTGGTCATTCGGTGCGTGGTCCTCTAGCCCTGTTGCAGGACAGGTTGGTTGAGAGTGAACCACCAACTAATCTGGTAGACTATGTTAATGGATTTCGTCGCCGTCTGTATATGGCAGTGGAGGTAGCGAGGAAGAACTTGGAGGGTGCTCAGGATAATCAGAAACGCCAGTATGATCGTCAGGCTGAACATCGCCAGTTTAGCCCTGGGGACCAGGTGTTGGCTCTCTTGCCGGTACAGGTTTCTCCTTTTCAAGCTAAATTTGCTGGCCCATACACCGTTACAAAAAAGGTTTCTGAACTAAACTACCTGATTTCAACCCCGAATCGTAGGAAGTCCTCTCAGTTGTGTCATGTGAACTTGTTAAAACCCTATTTTGCTCGTGGAGTTAGTAAATCTGATCTCTCAGGAGATCATGTTCACCCGACCTTGATGGTGGACGCAGTGTTAAATCTCAGTGATGCTGATGGGAGTTTGGACAGTGAGAGAGATGTTGAAATGCCCAGTGATCCTGTCATGTGTGGCAGATTGAAAAATTCTGAATCACTCTGTCAACTTGACAAATTATTGGGTCACTTGTCTGCATCACAGCGTGCTGAGCTCATGGGGTTGATTGGGAGGTTCTCAATGCTCTTTGGTGACACACCCACACGGACGCATCTTATTAGTCACGATATTGATGTGAGCAATAGCCCACCCATTAAGCAGCGGTTTTATCGCTGTTCATTAGAAAAGCGGAAGGTATTAGAGGCTGAGGTCAAGTACATGTTGGATAATGGGATTGCGGTTCCATCATCTAGTTGGGCATCACCTAGTCTGCTGGTTGGTAAATCAGATGGGTCGCCACGTTTCTGTACGGACTATAGAAAAATCAACAAGGTCACGAAGGCAGATTGTTATCCTTTGCCTCGAATGGAAGATTGTATAGACCTAGTGGGCTCCGCTGGTTTTGTTAGCAAGTTTGACTTATTAAAGGGGTATTGGCAGGTCCCACTGTCAGCACGTGCACGTGAAATTTCAGCTTTTGTGACACCTTTTGGTTTGTATGAATACACTGTTATGAGTTTTGGCCTTCGTAATGCGCCCGCTACATTTCAGCGCCTCATGAACCTAGTGGTTGCAGGTCTTGATGGTTGTGCAGTTTACCTGGATGATGTTGTTGTGTTTAGTAACACCTGGGAGGATCACATCCGGTATATTGGTGCTCTCTTTAGTCGTTTGGCTGAGGCACAGCTCACCGTCAACCTGGCAAAGTGTGAGTTTGTCAGGGCAACAGTGACTTATTTGGGCCGGGTGGTTGGACAGGGGCAGGTTCGTCCAGTTGATGCAAAGGTTCAGGCGGTCATGCAGTATCCTGTTCCTGCTACCAAAAAAGGACTTATGCGGTTCTTGGGTATGGTTGGCTATTACCGTGCATTCTGTAAAAACTTCTCTACGGTGGTTGCACCTTTAACAGACTTGCTGAAAACAAATGCTAAGTTTGTGTGGGCTGCTCAGTGCCAGCGTGCATTTGAAAATGTGAAAACTCTATTGTGTGCTGCACCTGTTCTTGCTGCACCACGCCTGAATCAGCCTTTTAAACTAGAAGTTGATGCTAGTCTTGTTGGAGCTGGTGCTGTGTTGTTACAGGAATCAGAGGGGGTTGACAGGCCTGTATGCTACTTCTCCAAGAAGTTTAATGTTCACCAACTTAATTACTCAACAGTTGAGAAGGAAGCGCTGGCCTTGGTCTGGGCCCTAAAACATTTTGAGGTGTATGTTGGCTCTGGAGTAAGTCCAGTTGTGGTCTATACTGACCACAATCCTTTGACTTTTCTTTGTTCATTGAGTTGTCCAAACCGTCGTCTGATGAGGTGGACTTTGTTTCTTCAGTCTCATGGTTTGGAGATTAAGCACATCAGAGGTAAAGATAATGTTGTGGCAGATGCTCTATCACGTGCCCCTGTAGAATAGATGCCATGCTGCTTTGTGATCTGTATAAGTGCAGTCTTTGTTTCTTTGGTTAGAAGTGTCTGTTATTAAGGGATGATGTTGCAGGATCCCTTTTGGGCCCTGTCTTAAGGGGGGGGGTGTGATGCCCTATGTGGCATCCTGAGTGTGCTCCTTCCTCCTCCTCCTCTCCTGGGTGTGGCCTATCTCTTTCTCTTCCTCTTCTCGGGGTGTGGTTTTCTGTTTGCAGGTGTTTTCTATTAATTACTCTGGGTATTTATACCATGGCAGGCTGGTACTCTTGTTCTCTCTCTGATCTCTGGCTGTGACCTGTTCTGGGCTCTTCTGTTCCCAGTCAGGTTTGGTTTGGTCTGGTTTGGTTTGGTCTGATTTGGTTTGGTCTGGTTTGGTCTCGTTCAGTTTGATATTCTCTTGGTTTTCCTTTGTTTCTGTTTCACACTACCAACACACCCACACACACACTTGTCACTCATGCACACCCTACACCACTAATACCACTGTTTCTACACACTTCATAACCTTACATACCTTATGAATGTTTAAGTTGATTTAATTGATTCAATAAATATTGTCTAAACGATGCCCATGGTGTGAACTCCCTTTTTTTGCCATGACCCTCAGAGCCAGGGTCATGACAATATATATATATATATATATATATATATATATATATATATATATATATATATATATATATATATATATATATATATATATATATATATATAATTGCAGTTTTTAAAAGAAATGCAGCAGAGTGGCATCTCTAAATTCCCACTGACAGAAAGCGATGTTGGCAAAATGTGCTGGTAGGTGACTGTCAATCATTCAAGAACATGTCAGCTACTAATAGCATCAGTAGGATTCATCTGACAAGATGCATGTCCAAAACTGATGGAAGTTCAAGGAGCTAACAGACGTGTATAGTAGAGTAAGTAAACAGATAATGCGGTTGAGGGATGGTGATGAATAATTAGATATGTTATATGTGATAGAGCAACTGTCAATTAGACAGAATGCAATACTGTGATTTAAAGGGGTCCTATAATGAAAATGTCTGTGTTCCTGCTAAAAAACGAACTGTTAAATTAGACCCCACCCATTCATTTTGTTGTGGTCTGGCCTCCTCTGTACTGTTGCTAAAACCTGGCTGGACAGAAGCCATTTAGAAATGGCTCCTGATGTGATGAGTGGAGTGAAACTTCCACGAGTGGAAGTTAATAGTAATTATCCCTTGAACCATGTAGCTACCCCCCTCCTTCCACAGTGTTTGTGTTATTCTCCGAATAAGCACACCTCTCTGAGGAGCGGGACATTTCTGACAGTGATAGGTCAATCACAGCAGAGAGGGTGTTTCAGTAGGGAGGGGAATGGTTGTTTCTGAGTGAGTTTGTGTGAGAAGGCAGACTACATTGCTGTTACAGGTCTAGCTAGGTACTTTTGGACTATAAAAATATGTTATATTTGAAGTTGATGAAAATTTAAATATTAATCTGAGAAAATGTCAAAATAAGGCTCTGTTAAAAAACAGAAAATGTACATAGCGTTAGTCTTATAGCTAAGTCATAATTCAATGTTTTGGAAAAGAAGAAAAAATAACTTTTAGAACTTATGTTGGTATTTTTTAAAATATTTATTGGTTTTATTATTGATATTTTAACAATACATTCAACCAGATTTGTGATCAAATATGCAAAAAGAAATAGAATCACCATCAAATGTTTAACAAATAAAAAATTGACTCAGAATTGTGCCTTGACATAGGCATTTTCGTCTTACATAAATCCAAACTATATCTATCATACCTTGAAACAAAAAAAATGGTAATTTCAATTTTAAATACACAGTTCATAATCCCTTTTTTGGTTTACAATTTCATTTAATATCTACAAAACTGCAGCTTCTTTCTCTTTGCCTAAAACCGCCTAAATGAAATGAATGGCTTAGGCAGATAGTGTTTTTGGATTCTAATAGGTGTTGGGATTGGCCAATGGCATAGAGGCAGAAAAACAAGATGATAGAGCAGTGGGAGTAAAGTAATGCAAATATCACAATTTGGCCAAAAAACTGCTTAAGCAATTATGCTATGAGGCGAATGTATTTGATGTATATTACATTTACATATGCTGACATCAACGTCAATCATATGTTTTCTTGTCATGTTGCATGATGTGTCAATGGGAAACATTTCCAGTGGACCATGGTCACATGCCTTTATCCTATTTTTCCAGCCTCTGCTGAGGCCAGGTTAGGATGCTCATGGCAAAAATTGCACAGATGGAAGAGGAGATGTGATGATGTCTCATAGTAGAGCTCAGCCAGGCTGCCGGCCTGGATCAAGATTGTGTTTCCAAAGCATGAAAGGCAACAACCCACGCTCCCTATTTGGAAGGTCCTGGCTCAAAACAGGAAAAAAAGATGTTGCCAAATTAAAGGGCTTCAAACCGGCTCTGGGTGACATCCCTTGCCACACTGGTTATTCATATACAGTCTGTGGTTCCAACCGTAATGCGCGAGCTGTAATATCTAAAGCTCAAGCAGGAAGAGGGTCATTTACATACTCTGAGGGTAATCAACTGGCAGTTACAACCCTAATAGCACTACCATGCACTTCATGCAATTTTCTGGATATTTTAACATCAAAACGGACCACAAAGCCATGGAATTCAGTGTGACACTATGCATTTTAGATCTCAGCTCTTAGGTGACAAAAAATATGTGCCAAATATCAACTTTCAGAAACTAAGAAAAAAAAGGGTTTAATGAGTCAAGAGTGCTCTGTGCATTTTGCATTAATCCTAGAAACATGACTCCATTTGATACGAATGTTGCTCTTGTGTCTGCTGCTACACTAACATGTTCCCCATATGTATCTTTATACTGGAAAAATCAATTGAGTGCAAAGAACCCATCTACAATGACATTGAATAGATGCACAAAATACACAATAAAAGAAGGAGGATCAATTCAAATAAACAAATAAATACAAATAATAAATAATGTAACAACAAAATCAATTCAAACAAGTACAAACAGGAGTTAAAAGGTGTAAGATCCTGGATTTAAAATGACCAAGGGATACCAACAAATTAATTTTTAAAGTCTTTGTAGTGATTTCCAGGTAGATGGTGCAAAGAAGCCGATAGTAGATCTTCCAAGCTCCGAATAAGCTCGAGGGACATGGAGCGTAAACCAGTTATTAGATGTAGTGTAATGTGTTCCAGTGCAGCAAACTAGCAGAGGAGCTGCAATCAGGCAGCCTTCCAATAAGGGCTTTATAAATAAACAAATGCGTATGCTGATGATGCCGAGAGAGAGAGAGAGAGAGAGAGAGAGGACCACCCAACCATGTTATATAAGATGCGATGAGTGTTGTAGTCATCACTAGTAATAAATTTGAGTACAGGATGATAGACAGCACCAAGGGATATTAAAGTTGTAGCAGAAGCAAACTCATTTGCCATAGTTTATTAACCAGATTAGAAATATGATTTTTTAAAGGATACGTTTTTCATTAAAGTATATGCAAACACCTAATTAATGCAGGTTTAAGAATTAGATATATATAATGTATAATAATTACATTAATTATGTATGTATTAATAATTAAAAATGCTGTCATCTGTGCTTGGGATTGGGCACCACCAGCACAGAGGCCCCCACTGAGGCAACACTGGATATATGGGAAAAATATGTAAACACATTTTACAATAACACAATTATGTTGAAAGCTAAAATGAACATGAATAAATATATAGGAACATTTAATACAAAACCAATATGAAAGTATTGATTATAAGAATGCAATTGAAGAACAATTGGGATAAAAGTCAAATAAAATGTGAGTCTGAATTAATAGTAAAATAAAATAGGATACGATAAAAGAAACAAAAAAGTATATTAAGAATATAAAAGCAAAATTAAATAGGTGGGTCTTGAGCCTATTTAAAAAAAAACAATATTCAGGTTCTCTGTGGTCGTCAGGTCATCAGCAATCGCGGGCCATAAAAGAAGGATGCCTTTCATAATGTTGTTGGTGAAAGCTGTTAACTAGAAAAAGTGTATATAAGTTTTGTAATTACCCTTTAAGGTTCTGTGTAACCGTTTGGTAGACCACAGAGTCACTATATCTCATTGAATAATGCATTGAGCTTAACTCAACCTGAATGAGCCATCGCTACCACTTGGTTTAGTTGTGCTATGCTAAAAAAATCCTCTATATGGCTCTGTGTCTTTGAGCAGTATGTTTATTTATTTTATTTATTTATTTATTTTTATTTTGGAAAAACAGTTGATTGTTGTTATTGTTATCCTAAGTGAGTAAAAAACGCGAAGAAAAATTTTGTCCATTGCTTTTTTCTTGGTGCGGACCTCAGAAAATAATTTAGAATGAAATTAGGCATGCACCTTCTTAACTACATTAATGGAGAATATATATATATATATATATATATATATATATATATATATATATATATATATATATATAGCTTGACTTCTATATGACAGTATGAATGAAGAAAAGACACTGTATATTAGAACAGGTGTAAATCCTGTCAGCATCAAGAGTTTGTTATTGTAGAATGTTTGATCTCAGTGTCGGTTTGGGTTTTATTTTAATAGAGGTATTATATTAAATAACCTTTGCATGTTTACTGAGTAATGTCTCCCTTTGAGGTGCAAAACGATGAGAATACAGATTCTCATCTTGCTACCAGAAAGACAAAGATGGTTTAAGGATAAGAGTGATCACATAATTGTTTATGTTACAGGGAGTTTTAAAATTATGAAGGAATCATATTAAGAAATAATGTTACTTTTTTCAGTTTGTTGTTTAACTTGATTAGCTAACAGCTGGCACTAATTGTTTATTGATTGTATTTTGTAGGTGTCTGAAAGGCCAGAAATCTGGCGTCTTTACCTCCTGCTACAAAAAAAAACACGCTGTTTCACAGGTCAGGGTTTATTCTCATTCATAATAATTGATGAAATGTTGTTATTTAAGGGACGTTTTCAGATGTCATAGCACCATCTTAGGTTTATTGACTTCCTGTTAGTAGTTTGATGGTTATAGGCAATGGGCTGAAATAATAATACTGTGGATGTTGAGTTCTGTTGTTCTATTGGGGCTGTAGACACTAGCTTTTGTTATACTATCTTTGTTAATTTTGTGTTTGATAACATTGAAACATCCTTTGGGCTCAGCTATAGTAATGATATGGGAATATGTTGTATTTTTGTTAAAGAGAATGGAACTGGTGGGACTGACCGACCCATCTCACCTTGAGTTTCTGAGACTCTGCTTCTGTAGAATGAGTATCTTGCATTAAACTGTATCCCTGTAGCATGACAAGATCTTCTACAGTAGAAACAAGACAACTGAAATGGAATCCTCACCCTACCAGATGGCTCTTAGTTGTCCTCAGAGAGGAACTTTTCCTACTCTGCTGCACATTATAGAACCGGCTGAAGGCTCCACAACTTGTAGACCAAACTGACTGTTCTGGGGTCTATAAGTCAATACCAGACTTACAGTAACTGTTTGAGTGCATATTAAAAGTCCATTTGAACTAACTCAAATTTCAACCTGCTTTTACATTCAACGTCATAGTTGGTAAATGGTCGAGAATCAATGGTCAAAAGCCAGAATTTATTAGAGGTGAATGAATGGCTGCTTTTCTGAAGAAAAAAATATTTTATTCAGTCAAGAATAAAAGATTCAATATTTGTGGACCAGAAATATTACTGACAGTATGGTGAATCAGCCTTAAATTGTGTTCAGACATTAAAGCAAGACTATTATCTTTGCAAAAAGGAAATATCTTCATCTTTTACCCATGAATGAAAACTGAATAATAAAATTTTCACACAATAAGACGTAGCCTTACTCGATATAATAAGCTAAGAGGTTTTGCTTCAGCAGCCTTACTTGGCCTGGTCCCTTTTGTTAGCTAAGGTTAGGACAAAGGCAAAATTGCATGGCTGCCATATCCCCTCAGTTTAGCCTTATGCCCTGTGGCACCAGTGCCCAAGCCAATTAGACCATTTTTTCTTCAACTCTTTCCTGTCAATATGGATTTTAGACGCCAGAGTCTTTTATTCATATTCTGGTTTCTCATTGGGTGACATCAAGTGAAAAGATGCCAGTGGAGGTTTCTATTTCTAATCTTGTATGAACCTCTGGGAAACAACTGCAGTCAAACTAGCTGTCGATCAGAACTCCGATCTAAGTTTGGTGTGCATGTGTATTGCCGCCTTTAAGGCAAATACATTGAAATCATCCAGAGCAAGCATGGAAAAGCTAAGATGCAGATATACTCCAGAATCAACAGCTGTGGACACTGTGGGGTTATAGTAGTTTCTCACACTACATTCTGAGGTCTACGTTGTTGCACCTGGTTGTAGGCATCTGGTTGTAGATACACAAATATATGCAGATGTTATTTCAACTCGCTTTTCAGAGACTGTCCTGTTTGATTTATCACTTTCCAGAGATACCTCATATGGTGTTGTGTGAACAGCGCTCCCAATGCTGCATGCTGTCTTAGCCAGCTGACTTTTGGTGAATTTAGGAGAAATCTACAGACCCCACATGGAGAAAGTGAAGTGACATACACTACCGTTCAATTGTTTTCTTTTAAACTTTGCTTTCGTCAAAGGAACATCAGTTTTATAGCTTCTCTAACCAGCTAAACTGTTTTCAGCTGTGCTAACATGATTGCACAAGGGTTTTCTAATCATCCATTAGCCTTCTGACGCAACGAGCAAACACATTGTAGCATTAGAACACTGGAGTGATGGTTGCTCCAGTGTATAGAGGTCCATTTCCATGGCTGGAAATGGGCCTCTATACACCTATGTAGATATTGAACCAAAAACAGACATTTGCAGCTAGAATAAGTATTTAGCACATTAGCAATGTATAGAGTGTATTGCTGACTAGTTTAAAGTTATCTTTACTGAAAAAACAGTGCTTTTCTTTCCAAAATAAGGACATTTCTAAGTGACCCCAAACGGTATAGTGTGAACGTCTGAAAGAAGACAAAGCAAAATAGACTGAAATCTCAAAAATGTATTTCTGCCTGCTGTGTGTGTCTTGCTTTAAGAAAAGTATGATACCGCTGCCTATCAATAAATAACATATACAGGACGACATGCACAGCATGTCACCTCAGGCACCAGCCCAAGAAAAGCACTGTGCTCAAAAGGTATTGCATCTTATCTGTGTGTATTGCTAAAGCCTGCTTATTGGCATATTTTTGCCGTCTGTTTGCTTTTATTGGCGTGGCCACATTAGAAGATTTATTAAATATTTGTTCCGCGGGGCTTTTTTGTTGTCTTTACTTCAGATGGAGATTCCTTGTCTTTCTGAGAGTGCTGTTTCAAAAGCATGCTGAGAGGACTTGTCGCTTCGTATTAAAGGTGGACATATGAGCAAATAGTCTTGACATAATAAAAATAGACTAGAACAAGTGAGAATGGAATGAAAACAACCTCATATTGTGCATTGGACAGTTTTTCAGATGATGGAAAAAACTAAACAAAACTTAATGTTCTATGGCTGAGGTCCAAACAGTTCTATTAAAGCTGTATTGAGTACAAATTGGTACCCTTGGCACAAAACTGTCTCTAGGATGAAACTATATGATTCTGAGAGCTTCATCTTAGTCAGAACGTGTAGCACAGGTCAGGGATTTGTGGCACTGCAACAACAACAACCAGAAATATTCAATGATTAACTGGCTTGAGTGAAATGGAAGGTGGGAGCATGGGGGAGGTAGTAAAGATAAAGGTCAGCAGTCAGAATGGTTGGATGAAATGGGGGGAAACCCAGAGCGATGAGGCTCCGAGAGGGAGCAACGTCTCATCTCTGAGGCACCAACCATTTCCCCAGAGATCCCCGCAGATGACGAATGAGAGAGGAAAGGAACATTGAAAGTGAAGCAAACATGGACGTCATGGTCGAGTTGGTTTAAAAAACAATGGTGAGGAGATACAGAGATGGAGAAAAGGCCCAGGCTTGGCCTTATCCTGTGTCAAAGTGTGTTTCCATTTGCAACATTGTTTCCCAGAGGGTTTCCCTTGAGGTTAGGCTTTAATTCAGTTTAATATTAGATTAAGGCTATAGACAGGGATGACGGAAAAGATTGGGTATAGGGTACGTTCAGGGGAAACCTCTACACAGCTATCGTTACTTTTTTCTTTTACCTTTTTGGAAGCTGCATTCATTTGCTATTTCTGTTACTAGCCTTGGATTTGACTGCTGTGTAGTTTTTTTGTTTTTTTCTTGGGCTTACAGGATGTTTCCATTGTTTTTTGGATGATGAAAGATTTTAGTGATCGGACCTCTGGATAGTGTGGTATTTTGTATATCTTTCTCCAATTCCCATGTTCCTGACATGTATCTGAAGCATAGAGACCATAATTTAACCAATCCCTCCAGTTTTGAGCTTTGTAACAATTTCACTCAGATTTTGAATGTAATGGAAGTGCTCTGAGCAAATGTAAAACTTCGTAGAAAACCCTGTTTAGCTTAGTGAAAAACTGAATAAATACTGGTCTCTATGTTTCTAATATATGCCAGGAACATGGGAAATGGGGCCAGTTAACCCTAATCCCCTAACGCTATCAGTAACCCAAAATACAGATTTCACCTGCAGTGCGGGAGTTCTGTCTCCCTCTGATGAGTGTAATTACACAACAATGAGAGAAAATAATGGCTGTAAAATTCAGATTAATTGTTTATAGTTTTACACAGCTCCCTTGAAATGACTCATTTTGCAGAATATGATCAATTTCGTCTGAGTGTCTAAGCGGCTGGAAAGATTGCATCATTTTATCCACTATCCAAATTGGCAGAGGGCTACTTGGTAATAGCTGATGGAAGTCTCTGATGCAATCATGTCACCTTCTAGTAAAGTAAACAATTCACCATAAACTTTGCAATATAGTGTTTTCTATATCAGTTTGTTACTAATTAATACATCTAAGTCTCGTAATAACAGTTGGAACAGAATCATAGAGGTACCATCACCATGGATGTATAATATAACTGGATACCAGACTGAAAAATGGCTGCCATTCATTTCTTTCATTGCTCGCCTGGCACATATGCCGAAAACGTTATGCGACCCATAGAGACTGCACAGTAGAGTTAATCTCCCATGATGCCCCGTGGCCTCCCATCATGCCCTGGGGCGATGAGAACGTGTATATTGTGAACAAAACTCACATTTAAGTCATTTAATTCACTTGCTTACCATACTAAAAAAATGTTAGAAGAAAAATGACTAAATACATTAATAAATAAAAATCATCCTCACTCCCAAGATAGAAACTTTTCCAGAGCTTTTCTGGCCGTTAGAAAGGTTTTTGACAGATATATAGTCCATAACTTAAAAACATGGGATACAAAATTTGTAATTAACAGGTGTAGGGTAGTTGGGGGTGGCCTGTCAACAGTTGTATCGGCTTCTCTTTTACTATTATGGTCTATGGGAAAAATGCTTTTTGGGTCACATGGGATTTTTTTGTTGCAGTACCACAAATGTACACTGGAAAAATTGGCGTGCTGCTGAGAGGCAGTACCCCATCCAGGTTTTATAATACATCCATGTCCATCACATATCTGCCATATATTAGAATTAGCACTACTTCCTGTCTTCATACTACCCAGCGCTATTGCTAACTGCTGCCAGGTGGCTACAGCAGCTAACCATGAAAACCTACAGTGTGTTCCAAAGAAGTACATTCAGAATGTGAACCTAAATGTTTTCGATTAGGAAAGCACATGGTCGGCCCAACATCTTTTCAAGTGTCACTCAGTCAGAACACTCTCAAGATAAAGATACACTCGCCATTTTATAAAGGTGACAGTGTCAAACGGTGCAGTGCAGTCATGCTTTTTATTTTAGGCCGTACTTCTCACCGCAAATGTCTGTGATTTTATAACATAAAAAAGGATTAAATAGAACAGGACTATAATAGAATAAAAGCTACCTTTTTTTTCTGCACAGGTATTGTTAGGTGACTCACAACAGTAGGCAGGAAAGTCTTGATGAAGATAAACGACTGTGTTGGAAAATATGTTTGAAAAAAAAGAAATAGAAAAAAAGAGCTAAAGATTATGCTATTTTTATCCTGCACACTCTTCTCTCTTCCTTAAAGCCACCGCCAACAGTACATCACCCACTGTATGCAACTGTAACTCGGAGCATTATGCTAGTAGAGGGTAATGTAGCCTGGAGCCGGCAGAGACGTGAGTTGGATTCTGGGTCAATTTTGTAGGATGTTGCAAACTGTGGTGAAGTATTCTGCACTCAGCGACAACAGAGGAGTAAGGTACATAGTTGTCTGAAATTTAAAGCTCAATATCCATGAGTAGCAAAAGTGGTATCATTTGTCTGAAGGATAAACTTCATTATGGATATCAAGTCTAGCTATTAAATGTGGAAATTGACAGTTTTTTAAAGATTTAAATATATCTTAATCTTATCTTGTGACAAGGAGAAATAAAGCTTTAACTATCTTAAAATACAACATCTACTGGTAGGAATATGATCATGGATATTTTAAATTTAAAACTCATTCAGGCCTTCACATGAATAGCAAAAGTGATTCATTGTTATTGTCATTGGACCTAGAAATAAATGCATTACCTGTATCTGCAATACATATCCAATCTAATGTGTACAAATAATCATAACTACAAGTAAATTATATTTTTTTGCACAGAATGTCTTCAAAATCAGAAGCAATATGATCAAAAAAGAAAAGAGAGAAGCCTTTTGTTGTTGTTCAGTGCAGCCTCACCATGTAGACACAGTAAAACAGAGGGTATTAAAGGTGTCTGAGATAAAGGGTGACATTCTGTCAGGAGGCTTAAATATCAGGAGTTGACTTTGGAGATTATCTAACATTCATTTGCATACAGACACTTCTGACAGACTCAATGAGGCGTAGAGCTCTCAAGCAGGAATGTTTGTGAAATTTTCATGAGAGGGAAGCACCACTTGCTCCAGACTGATACAGCGCATGTGTGATACTCACAGGCGCCGGTTCGACAGCAGCGGAAGTTGTGGCAATCAAACCAACCCTCGCAAGATCTGATGGTCTGTTGGTCTTTGATGAATAAAATAGTGTGCACATTATTTTTTTAATTAGCAAAATCTTTTTTTTTTTTTTTTTTTTTTTTTTTTAACCTTGACCATGTAGTTTTCCTGATTCCAAAATAATTATTATTCATTCTGAAGGAAGCATGAATGTCAAGTTATTATTGTTTGTAATAAAAAAAAAAAAAAGGTAACATCCTGTTGTGTTGTTTTTGGTTAACCAATCAAAGAATGGTACCCACTAGCCCTCTGAACCACTATGAAACTAAATATACTAAAGTATGGCACTGTGTGCAGATGCAGAGCAATACATATTATCTATCAATAAAGATCCAAACACCTGGAAAAATAAACCAAAGGTCCAGCCCATCTCAAACATGAAATCTTAACAAGGGGAAATATCTTGATTTTAGTACAAATTAGTCCAATATTGAGTCAAAGTAACTTGAAATATATTATTCCATCTGCAGATAAAGTTGCTTATATCATCATTTATCTGGCCAATTCAGTTTTGATTGTTTACAATATAGTTAAATTGTTTCACTTTTTATCGTAATGTTGCCTATTTATCTCATATTATAAGCTTTTTATCTCAGGTTTCTGTGTTTTTATCACAAATTCTTTGAAAAACTTGAAATCAGTAAAATCATAGGCCACTTGATAATTAAAGATAATTCTACTCAATACATAATATATTTCCCCCTGATAACTTTATTTTTTTGTAGTGAAGTGTTTCCCCACAGCCAATCAGCTCCTTGTCTTGTTGTATAGGTATTTTAAGAAGTAATTAAACAGTATATGCATTGTTGTCTGCTGGACATAGAGCAGATTGTGTGACTTATAGCGGTAAAAGACATTTCAAAGTGTGTCATATATAGCTGCTTCAGATTCTGATCCAAGTCACACGTTCTCCCATGTTTTTAAGAGGCTCTGTTCCTCCCTCCAATGCATTTATGCATATTTTCATTTTGATGACGCTCTTGAAATTGACATCCCGGTCATGTATTTGCTTCTTGGTGTTTATGTTTACATACTGAAATATTCACCTAAAGGAGAGAGAGGGAACACACTACTGATGTGTTGTGAGAAGATAAACCATCACAACGGTTCCATCTATCAGCTGAACCCCCTACAGCCAACACATTTTATACAGGATTATATATATATATATATATATATAGTGGTAGACCTAACCAGATTGTCAGGATTTAGGAGGCAGACTCAGATTTTCCATATCAAAAAAGAGTGATTTATTATATATATTACCAAATATGTATTCCACAAAAAGAGAGAGAGAGAGATCATTCTTTTAATCTTGTTTTTCACCATTTCTGTCTGCTAATTTTGATTCTTTTTTTTTTTTCTTCATCCTCTTATCCCCTGGTCATCATTAAAAATAATTAGTTGTTAAGTGTTTGGTCTGGTAAATACAGATATAATAATAAATAAATAAATCAAATAAACAGCTTTGATTGTACATGCAGACATCTGTCATCAACGCTTTAATCATTTCTCCATATCATATGTCATAACAGTATGATGTTCGAGAAGCAGCATTATTGTTATTCACCTCAAACTACTAAATTAACCAGCTGGAGCTTTTCAACTTGGATATTGTTTTACTTTTATTTTGCAAAATGTTGTTTTTCTGTTCTTCTCCTTTCTAGTAATGAGAGAGGAAGCATGTCTTTCTGTGTGTTTTTCAATCTGGACCCTATTGTCTCATGTTTTAGATTTTTTTATAGTGATCTGAGCAACTTGTTTATATTTGCTCCAGAACTGAGCAAGAACAAGCAGCCCATGTCACTTCAATAGAGACGGATGAGGCATGAAAGAATAATTTTCTTCCCAAAGCCCAATATATCCATTTTACATTTTTTTGTGCCAGAATGACTAACACAAAATTGTTTATTAAATTAGTTGTAGTAGTTTCACTCTTACTCTCGTTAATTCTAGTTTTTCTTATCAATAAATGAAGAAATAGTTGTTTCAGCTCTAGCATAAATGCTAAAATGCTAATGTTCAGCAGGTATAATATCTACCACCTTAGTTTAGTGTATTAGCATGTTTTGCTTTTTCGCACTGAACACAATTTACAGTATAGCCACACATGATGTGAATGCCATTAGTTTTGGAGGTGTCTGCTTCATAGTATTAAACATATTTATATTTTGATCAGTTAATGGTACTGAATGAAAAGGCAGGAGATGGTTAAAACTATTAGTTTTACCATAGGGTAAAATAAATATGTACAAAACATCATGGCAACCCATCCAAAAATTATTATTGCTTGTAGAGAAAACACCATACTTGTTGTCTGTACACATTTTTGGGCTAAAGGGAAAGTCAGGGGATGATCAGAGTGATCAAAGTTCATCCTGCGGGGACGATGGATATCTGTACACAATCTGGTGACGGTCCAACCTTGTAACATGTGCTGCTGAGTAATCTATGTTAGTGTTGATCATGAGGGGGAAAATGTGTTCAAACATTCACTGCCTCTTTCCTGACAGATGGCTTGAAGCCTTTATACAAGCTGTTAAAAGTGGTGCTGCTGTAGCATTAGCTCAATGATTCGTCTAAAACATGGCAATATAGGCAAATGCTAAAGGTGCCGTCCATCCAAGGTGTGGGGGAAGAAAAAGAAAAAAAAAAATGTTCATTTAAATTATTTTATTTTATTGTTGAAATCATGTGACCAAGACACCTTCAACTTCAATATCTTGTTTAGTGCAGTGCCTTATTTATATTGTATTAATAAGTTAATCTATGTCACAAGTTTACACTTTTTTGGGGAGCATTTAATCTAATATTTAAGGTATTTATATTAGATTTCATATATTCAGTTAATATTTTTGTATTTGTTCTTTATTCTTTCTATGTATTCTCTCTATCTATCTTTCTTCTAAGTATTTTGAATGTGCAATTTCTTTATTTATACAAAAACAATGTCAAAGATAAAGCTATTCAGTTTCCTGGAAGAATTTATTGCAATGCAAGGGGGGTGCCTCCTAAAATCTTGCTTAGGCACCAAATTGGTTAAAGCCAAGCCTGATCTTATTCATTTATAACATAAAATTAACTCCTATTTAACTCCTACCCTTAAATAAAGTACATTCACAGTTGAACGTGTAAGTTGGAGAGGTAGGGCCAGGGGATAAATTGGGTTTCTGTGAAATCACCTCAGGTACTGTATGTTGCTGTACATATACTTTAATCAGAAACTAGGATAGTGAATGGTTATAATTAGTATGGGACTGGTATATTTAGTAAAAACGTGTTTAACAAATGTAAATGTTTAAAGGCTACGAAAAAAGAAGGGAAAAAAAAGGTTTTCACCGACCCCAGCCGACATTTCCAACATTGCTACGCCATCCACGACAGAGTGTGTGTTTAGGAAGAGATGGAAGAGGGGAAATAGGGTTTTTCAGATTGAGTGTGTGAAAAGGCAGCCTGCATTGCTGCTATGTTTTACTGGGTGCTTGTGGACCATAAAGGGATGCTACTTGTTCATGACTAGACCATTTCTATTTTTACAATTGTTGCAACTGACCAGATGTATGAAGGTTACAGTGGTTATATTTGTTCTGCCCCGTCTCTCCTGAGAAGCACCACACAGAAACAACGGACATGCGCTGCAATCCTCATGACCGTCTTTAGATCTGGAATTGCAGCGAGGGCTGGTTCCCACTCTTGCTGCAGTGTGGGATTTCTTTCTTTTTTTTTTAAAATAATGATGAAAAGCCCACTTCACAGCTTATCCCGGCCACAAAAAAAGAAGACTTATCTATTCAGTAAGATTCCAATTTATGAAAGGCAGAACCTCGCTGGCAGATGTGCTCTGCTTTCATCAAGCTGACTCCTATTTGCTTGGGTTTATCTGCCTGCAGATATCCACAATGTGACAGAAATACATTTTTACAGCTGTACCGACAAGCGGACCAAATCCTGCGACGGAGTAACATTCAGCAATCCTTTGTAGATGGTGCGCAGACTGCGTAGTTGCATATTAGTCAGAGCGAGATAACATTGAGTCCCACTTTATTATAAAGTGAAAACAAACAGTGCGCTGCTGTTAATGCTTACCGAAGGCATCTGGAATTTGGAAATGATGCTCTCCTCAGGCAGCTGACCCATCACACTTGCAGTCGATCTTTTTTATACCTTTCTTTTTTGATGAGTATTCAAGACAAGAATGTGGTTTATCTCGCATCGCAGACCAGATGACACCCAAACTGTAACTAATGCCTCTAAGCTCACTGTGCTAGAAACTCATTCTGCTTGCCAAGCCATACAAAATCAATGTCTGTGCAATCAGAACACCATGGATCCAGCCTCACCATACAGTATTACAGTGCATGTTTGACTCCTTGATGTTAATGGAAAATATATGTATCCGATGTGTGAAAAACCCTGACCAAAGAAGAGTTGTGTATTTGTGAACCCTTGTCAAAGGTGTGGAAATGAGCTGAAATCTAATTGACTGAAGACTGTTTTTTTTCCATATCAGGTTGCTTCATTTTAATGATTTTAAAAGCCTGAAGAGATAGATGTATCAGGTATTTCTCAAGAAAGCGACAGAGAGCACTTCTCATTGCTGAAATATAAACTAGCAGAAATGACTGTGATGTGTGACAGGCCATTGTGGGCACACTGTAAATTATACTCTCCTCTCAACCCTAAAATGCTTTTTTTATACCCTGGGAGACACAGACACTTGAGAGGCTGTCGCCAAGGCCCTAAATTGAGATGCCTACATTTTGAGTGGGAAACATTGGGCCTCATGCAAGAATCTAACCTCTTATGAAAATTGAAACACGGTACAGGTTCCTGTCATGACTGGACTAGGATTCTGGATACAATTGCACCAATCAAATCAAAATAAAAGTGTTTTAATGATAAAGTTCACCACAAAACACTCTTGCTGTGGAAAATAAAAGTTCCTCTTAACATAGAAAACCAAACACTCTAATAACCTGCGAAAACTGAAAATCACTCTAAACTAAACTAAAACATTGCAAAAACCAAAGTGTCAAACAAAAAGCAAAACCCAACCAAGGGCTGGAACGCCCGAAGGACCATGAACATGGAGTCTGGTGTATGCAACAAACAGAACAAGAAGAACTGGCACAGGACAATGGGAAACGCAGACTCATATACCCTCAGTAATGGGAACAGGTGGAAACAATCAGGGTGAGGAATACAATCACCCAGACAGGAGACGCGGGAGAAAGAGGCAAAGTCAACCGAAAAGAGAGGAAAGACAGATTTTAAAGTAAAACATAAAATAAAGCACAGACAAACCTTAACAACTGTGTCTGGATATGACAGTTCTGTTCATTTAACCTCTACATTTTCCTACATGCACCAGTTATAAATGAACAGTGCTGCTTAAAGCAGATGTTCTCAAAGTGCGATCCAGGGACCTCCAGGTGTCGATTCACTGGCAAAAAGGGGAATCATTTTTTTCAACTACTATTTATCCAATAAGCAGTAATGTGAATGACAGCATTCTAAATAACAGTGTGACTTATTTCAGTAACTGATTCCTCTTCCCATCATTATAACACCATTACATATTTGGAGCTGTTTTTCATCAGACCAACTTACTGTGTAGTTGGAAACTTTTAAACATTTTTTTCGTCAAACGTGATGCCACACTCTTTTCTTTTGTAACAAACACATGCCTGACCATTTCCTGGCGACTTCAAAATAAATGCACCTTTTCACAAAAGCATCTTTTTGGCAACTGTAAATAAGGTGTTATCAATACATTCTACAGACTAATACTGCATGTTTACCATTTCAATTAAACTGCGAATAAATGTAATCAAATGGAAATACTGTAAATAGTGTGGAGGCTTTCACTATACCACAGAGTTGTACTACAAGTAGTGCTAGGAGCTGTGTGCTACAATGACATAATATGGGACTATGTTGATCATGAGTTCCTCACACTTTCTATAATATCTAACATTTTAACAATTTGTGTCAGTTTAGCGGGCCCTTGATGCAAAAAAAAAAAAACATTAAGAAGCGATGCCTCAAAGCTGAGTTTTCAATCACAGCGGGGTGTTAATGTTCTCTAATATTGTGTATTTTTTCAACAAAAAGAGTATTTTATTTAATGCGTGCCTTATTTCCTCTCAAACACCTGCTTCAGTGGTGTAATTCCAAGCTTCAGCAGCTCCATAGCCGCCCACGGTAAACCAAGGGTACTGTGGAGCAGCCTATGATATAAGAAGGAGCAAGGCTGTGTAGGGCTTTAGAAGATATTAATAAAACTTTAAAGCCAATACTAAATCTAAAAGTTAGCCAGTGTAGCATTGCAAGGATGGAAATTATATGGATTATCTCTTGAAATTTGTTAAAAGTCTGACAGCCGAATTTTGTACAAACTGAAGACAGCCTTTTGACTGAGTCCTGAAGACAGGGAATTACAATATTACAGTCGTGTCAAAATTAAGGCATGGATGACTTACCAGTCATCAGTAGACCCATGGGAAACTAGCAACATCCGTCCAAGAAACTGGTGCAGGATTGGAGTGGCGTGACAAAGGGTGACAGGCCTACAGGCCTATTCCCAGTCCCAGTTGGATGCAGAGGATTTCCAGTACAGTCAACAAAGAAGATGCTTACAGCATTTGGGATTATCATGGAGTAGACTCACAATCTTTAAAATGCTTCTGTCAATTAGAGTGAAGACAATCTCCCAGCTTCCGTTGCTAAAACTGTGAGGAAACATTTCAAGAGGTTTGCCATTTTCACAGTTTAATATTTAAATTTGCATGGCCTATTTATAAAAAAATAGAATACTTTTATGGTCCAAAAGTCCCTGGTTAGATCTGTAGCAGCAAGCAGCAATGCAGTCAGCCTCCTCACACACTCTCTCTGAAAAACCCTGCTTACCCCCTCCCTACTGAAATACCCATATATTTATATATATATATATATATATATATATATATATATATGTGTGTGTGTGTGTGTGTGTGTGTGTGTGTGTGTGTGTGTGTGTGTGTGTGTGTGTGTGTGTGTAATATGTAAATATGTAATGCAATTATGAAGTTATGCAGCACAATTATCATCACGGAGACTTGGCTACATCAACAAATCCCCGACGCTTCGGTGCAGCTAACAGGCCGCACGCTACACAGATCGGACAGAACTAGCGACTCGGGGAAAACGAGAGGCGGCGGACTCTGTATTTACGTGAACCAAGGTTGGTGTAACAACAGCACTGTACTGGACAGACATTGTTCCCCAGACTTAGAATTCATGGCGATCAGATGTAGGCCATACTTTCTGCCCAGAGAGCTAGCTGCCGTCATCATCATAGCTGTGTACATCCCACCAGATGCTAATGCCAAAACAGCTTTCCCTCTACTGCATGATGGCGTAAACAAACATCAGAGTGCCTATCCAGACGGCGCGCACATCATTGCAGGAGATTTCAACCAGGCGAATCTAAAATCGGCATTACCAAAATATCACCAGCATGTAAAATGCCCTACCAGAGGTGGAAATACCCTAGACCACGTTTATTCAAACATCAAACGTGCATACAGAGCTATTCCCCTCCCCCCCCTGGGCCAGTCTGATCATCTCTCATTATTCATGGCCCCAGCTTACACCCCCCTCTACCGACAAACAAAGCCCACAAGACGGACCATTACCACCTGGCCCGACGACGCCCTCCCCCAACTGCAGGACTGCTTTGAACAAACACAGTGGGACATTTTCAATCATGAAGACCTGGCTACAGTCACAGAGACAGTACTGTCATACATCAAGTACTGCATGGACATGGTTACTGTGGAGAAAACCATTCAGGTCTTCCCGAATCAGAAGCCATGGATGACCAGACAGGTCCGCTCACTCCTCCGGGCCCGCGATGCAGCCTTCAGATCCGGTGACAGGGCACTCTACAGCACAGCCCGCGCAGACCTGAGGAGAGGCATCAAGGCCGCCAAAGCAGACCACAAAAGGAAAATAGAGGAGCAACTCAACAACCCAAGACAGGTATGGCAGAGCATACAGGCGCTGACCAACTACAAGGGCTCTGCTGTAACACCAGGGGACTCAGATGCAGCACTGGCAGAGGAGCTTAACAGCTTCTTTGCCCGCTTTGAGTCACGAGCGCAGCACTCAGCCACCCCACCCCAACCCCCACTACAACCCACACCAACCCCTGACACCCCCCTCACCCCACTCACCGTAAACAAGGATGAGGTGAAACGGGTGCTTAGGGCCATCAACCCAAAGAAGGCCACAGGCCCGGATGGAGTACCAGGGAAGGTACTCAAGGCATGCGCTGAACAACTGGCACCAGTATTCACAGATATCTTCAACCTGTCACTGGAGCAAGCCTGCATCCCAGCCTGCCTGAAATCGGCCACCATCATCCCAGTCCCCAAAAAGTCACCCACCACGGACCTCAATGACTTTCGTCCAGTAGCACTCACCCCAGTCATCACAAAGTGCTTTGAAAAACTAGTGCTGAGACACATCAAAGACTGTCTCCCACCCACCCTCGACCCACACCAATTTGCATACCGGGCCAACAGATCGACAGAAGACGCCATAGCCACTGCCCTCCACTCCGCACTGAGCCATCTGGAGAAAAGGGGGGCCTATGTCAGGATGCTGTTCATTGACTACAGCTCAGCATTCAATACAATCATACCGGACATTCTCATACCCAAGCTGGCCAGCCTGGGTCTCCCACTCCCCACCTGCTCATGGATCAAAGACTTTTTGATCAACCGGCCCCAGCACGTGAAGCTGGGGCCCCACACCTCAACCGCCCGCACGCTTAGCACCGGCTCCCCCCAAGGCTGTGTGCTGAGCCCACTACTCTACTCGCTCTACACACATGACTGCAGACCCACCCACCCCGAGAACATCATTGTGAAATTTGCGGATGACACAACGGTGGTGGGGATGATTACAGAGGGAAACGAGGCAAGCTACAGAGACGAGGTCCTTAGAATCAGCGAGTGGTGTGCCCTCAACAACTTGGCACTGAACATCTCAAAGACTAAGGAACTCATCCTGGACTTCCGCCGGAACACAGCCACCCACGCCCCCCTGTACATCAATGGTGAAAGTGTAGAGCAAGTGGAGACATTCAAATTCCTTGGAGTCCACATCTCTGCCGACCTCTCCTGGTCAGCCAACACCACAGCACTGGTCAAGAAGGCCCAGCAGCGGCTCCACTTCCTGAGGGTGCTTAGGAGGGGGCATCTTGACACCAGCCTGCTGGTGACCTTCTATCGATCTGCCATAGAGAGCCTGATGACCTATGCTGTGCCAGTGTGGCACTCCAGCTGCACAGAGGCTGACAGAAAGAGGCTGCAGAGAGTGACCAACATCGCACAGAAGATCATTGGCCGCCCTCTTCCCTCCCTAACCTCCATATATGACTCCCGCTGTCTCAGCAGAGCCAGGAGCATCATAGCAGACTGTACACACCCTGGCTTCCACCACTTCAACCTGTTGCCCTCTGGCAGGCGCTACAGGGCCATCAGTACAAAAACAGACTGAGGAATAGCTTCTTTCCTAAAGCTGTCACTAGACTCAACACAAGGCTAGCACAAAAGAACTGACAGGCTCTGCACAACAGTCACTTTATACACCGCATCCTTCATGTACCCTCATGTACATGTAACTGTGAAAATTGTTAATAGTTTCTTGTTTTTAAGGTTTCATGTATATACTAGATCTGTTTATTTTACTACTTATTTTATACTTTATTATTTATATTCATTACTGTGTGCACTTTATGGGAAAGCGGAAATCTCATTGTACTTGTATAATGACAATAAAGGCTTTCTATTCTATTCTATTCTATTCTATTCTATTCTATTCTAAGTTATCTTGAATTAGAAAAAGAGAAACATTGCTTTTCTTTCTTCTTCTTTCTCTTTCTTTCTTTCTTTCTTTCTTTCTTTCTTTCTTTCTTTCTTTCTTTCTTTCTTTCTTTCTTTCTTTCTTTCTTTCTAAGTGACCCCAAACTTTTGAACCCAAATGAAAGGGAAACTGAGAATAACTAACCTGTTTTCACTATTTCAGTGATCTTTCCCATTTAAAGGAGCCCTATTATGAAAAAAAAACGACCATTTCGAAAGTGGAAGTGAACAGTAACATCCACGGAGCCACCTCTCCTCCTGGAGTACTTGCACTTGACTTTGTTTGGTTGTCTGATTGACCCCAGGTCTCTGAGGGGTGAGACATTTCCAACAGCGATCTGCCAATCTCAAAACAGTGGGCGCTTCAGCAGGGGGGTGGGGGGATTAGGGTTTTTCAGAGTGAGTGTGTTAGAAGAAGAAGATTGCAGCTACAGGTCTAACTGGGTGCTCTTAGACCATAAAAATATGAAAGTTTAAATAATAAACTGAGAAAATACCAAAAATAGGGCCCCTTCAAATACTGATTATTGCACTTAAAAGCTATGTCAAAATTGTTGTACATTATGTTGTTTCGAAAAGATTTAATATGGAGGATGGAAATAAACTTTACAGTACAGGTAAATACGTAGTATACAAATCAATAATTAACATAATAAATAACAATGTTCTACATGGCACCCTATTTATTCCATATTGGTGTCACATAAAAAGAAACATCACTGAGAAAGCTGCATATTATGAAGTCATAACCGCAGATTAATTTTTCGCTCTGTTCATCTACATCCCATTCAGCCCCATGCATTGACAGATAAACACTGTATGTGTGTGTACACGCAAGCACACAAGCATAAATCCATATGTACACAGTGACACAGGATATATAACTTTGCCTCTGGGCGCTTTAGGTGTTAAGAGAATATCAGAGTTAGAGGAACAGCACGCTCTGCCTCTTCTCTTCCTAATCTTCTCTTCAGACCTCCTGTCTCTTGATGGTTCACAAGTTCTCTCATGCCTGTCTGTTTGTCGTTGTGACCTTTTCAAAGTTATACATACAAAATGAGATTCTCTCCATTCAGGAATGTACCATTCGAGAGCGATCCCATAACTTACAAGGCGCTTTCACATCGCCGCAAAGGTTTTCATATGCCCATTGAGACATACTGTGGGAGATTTTCTTTCTCTTCCCCATTCTTCCACCTCTTTGTTTTCTCAGTCATTCCACACTTCAGCTCTCACTCTACATCTAATATTGGGCCAAGATTTCAATTTGTTGTTTGACCTTTTCTCAGCCACATTATTTGGAAAGTGCAAATAGCCTTGTGCTCACAGGACTGTAATAGTGGGTGCCGAGCTTTGCCAAAAGAAAAGTCCATCTCAATTCTTCAAACTAATATATCTTTTCTATAGTGTAATGTTTTTTGATGCCCTGGAAATATAGCCATTATTTATTAGATACTAGCCTACACAACATTAGGTTTTGAGTGATGTAATGAATGCATCTCTGCTGCCGCCTCACCCAGACTGTAATGGTATTCTGGCTGTTTTACATGACCAATGGCATTTTCATTGTGCAAATGTACCTCAGATCATAAATAAGCTTGTTAATTTTTGCCCTGCTGTTTGTGATGACAAATCGCCCGTGTGTAAACATTGTCAACAGATGGCAAAATTACTCAAGCGAGGTGTGCCCGATACTTCTGGGAGGTGTAATGACGGCACTGTGTCTGGCAATGGGATTCTAAGTGATGCAGGGCTCCATTCTTCTTAGCTCTGCTCCAGCAAACAGTTTCATACATCATATCAAAGCCTGCTCTTCAGACAGATGTGTGCGATGGGAAAGATGGAACACATGGAACTATTACCTCAGACGGGTCTCGCCAAAACAAAATGCAGGATGGATATTCCACAATCCCCCAGCTCGACAGGCCCCTGCAATAACTGTGCCCCCACTGTGAGTACATTCGGATTTTGTGTGTGTGTGTGTTTGTGTGTAAATGTAAGCGAAAGAGTGTGTATTGCCTTCCGACTTAGACTCATTCTCCCAAAAAATTCCATTATCAAATTCCATTAATTTCCAGAGAAAATATTATGATTTCCATAAAGTCATAATTTGCAATTATCCACTTTTATTATGAAATGACAGTTACACAGCACAGTTCACAGTCAACAGCATTATACTTGTTTGCACCAATTTCTTCCCATCCACCTCACACTGAATTTCCTCCTCTGCTTGTTCCAGAGAAAGAGACACAAAAAGAGAAGAATGAACTGGCAGAGACCTTGTGAATATAGCTTTTAACAAGAATGCGTTCATTGTATCTGCTGAGATGCTATTGCATTTCCTTCTTGCTCTTGCTCATGACTTACCTTGTTTACCTGCCAGCTGAATGGTGATATTCAGATGGTTGGGGAGGATGCTCTGAGTGTCTGGTCTAACACTGGTGTTTCGTAACGAAATGGTAATGTTCAAATGCAGTTTATTGGCTTATGCAATAGGTTGAAACTTCCCAGTGGTCAGACATGGACATATTTACATGAAACTTTTATTCCAAAAGCATTCCTAGGCATTTATTGCAATGTGTTGAAGGCCAAGAATCATACTTTTTTGACCAAAAGCATTGAAGCAAATGGTTGGCAGCAGATTATCCTGAGTAATAAGGACATTGTTTTGAGAAAGAAACAGTTTCTAAGTAGATAGCATATGTTAGTTGGTCCACCAGTTTAATATAGACTAAACAATCTCACCAACCTTTGGCTGTAAAGTTGTAAGGTTTTCTACAGATGCCCAGACTCCAGCAGTTAGTTTTACATGTGTAGTTTTGAGCAAATTCATCCCCATGGGGGCTCCAAACTGTTCCACAGGAAACTCAGTTAATGGAAGTATAAAAATATTATAGTAGTTATTACATTAGAGTACATATATGTGTTTATATGTGTTTTCTTCAAAGGCAGACTAATGAATGGCTTAGGACATACATTTGTATATATTTGTAGTGAAAAATTGTGTCAAACAGCAATATTAGGGTATTTTAGCTCAATGATTGAGTGTTGAGTTTTTATGGGATCGAATAAAATAATCATGAACCAGAAATTGTGTGAGGTAAAATTATGCCTAGGTGCATCTGTGACAAAATGTGGAGCTGTGTGAAGGGTCACTTCTGGGACAAATGTCTGATGGAATCACAACCACTTTCAACAGCTAGTGACTCAGCTGTACATCTGCATCTGAAGGATAAAGGTTACTCTTTTGAGGCTTGGCTTGGACGGGGAAGATCATTTGAGAAAGCAGTTAATGAAGCCATCTATGTTCACTTAGAGAAAGCTTCTCTAAACAGAGGTGGTGACCTAAGGCACAATCTATCTGCCACTTGCATTCTTGTCTTAGAAGCTCTACCCAGGAAGTTTTAACCTCATTGACAGTGGGGGCATGTGACAGCTATCCAGACCCGGGGGTTTGTTACACCTATTTAAAAGACCACCCCACAATTTTGGGGGTGTGGTCATGTCACTTTGATTTCACACCCACTCAAACAAGCTAAAAAGCAAAGTTGCTTTCTTTTTTACAACTTCACAAGAATAAGATGACCTGGATAACTGAGAATCTTCATTGACATAAGCAGCTGTGCAATATGTGTAGGGTGAATTAGTTCAGAATAATCCACTATAGGTATTCACCAATGGCTTTGCAGTCCTGCTTCTTCCTGATTATCTGCCATTGTAATTCTAATGGTTTATTATGGTTTATGGTTTATGGTCTATGGTCTAATGGTCTAATGGTTATTGTGTTCATAACTCAACATATCATCTAAGCACACATGCTAAATAAACCTAGGTGAAGGCAGGATGTTGAGTACTCAGACAAACAGCAAAGGGCCAAAACTCAAGTTTGTTTGTTTTTTTAACACAATATGCTAATCCTTTCATTTACACAGCAGGAGTCCGAGATACAGCTTAGTTTTCAGGTTCAGAATATTTCAAGACATGAGAGACCTCGTTTTTCAAAGGAAGTACACAGTGAGATGGAAAAGGTTGGGCCCTGAATAGAATCATAATTAGTTATTTCAGCACAACAGTAATTAACGTTGTGTTTGACAGCAGCAGAAGTTATAGTCTTGTCTTGCTTTGTATCTCTTCTCATCTTGCTCATGCAAAATATTTGATTTTTTTTCTATTAGAAAATGTATTTATTTCATCATTCTATGAAGAATGAAGAAGTCCAGTGCATGACTGATGCTCAAATATCTGCAAAGGAGCTGCCACATCCTGTACTAGTTTGTCTCTTTGGCTTGTCCTCACACATAAGTAGATGTTGTAACAGAAAACAATTTTGCAACCATAACTCTGCAGAACTTAAAAATTCTAGCCTGAGTCTGAAAGACTCAGCTAGCATTTGTGAGGATGACTGTGAAATGAACTCATGTTTTGTCAAGTGTGAGCAGTCTTGACTTCAGTATGTAGGATATGTATTGTGCTAACTGATGGATGGATAACTGATTGTTTGTGGGAGAAAACAGTTACAGAAGGAAAACAACATTTGATATAACTGTCTTTAAAGGTAGAGTGTGTAATTTCTCGTGACATTTAGTGGTGACCATGCAGATTATAACCAGGTGATCAAGGAAACAACTACAGTGGTTGTCAGTTCTGTTCTGTAAAAACATGGTGCAACATGGTGGAATCCAGGAAGAGAGACCCATGTAGACCCCATGTAGATGAAAATGGCTCAATCTAAGGTAATAATAACACAGCAAATCATATTTGATTAGATTATATAATATTTAATCTTGTGAATAATACATTTGATTTCTGCCAAGGAAATATGCTAAATTCTCCCTTTACATGAACTGTTGAACACTGCTGATATATACAGACAAAATAAATAAAAGGAAAAATAAATAAAAGTTCAGTGTAGTTCTGTATATTGTAAGCTACAAGACAAACAAAATAAAGTGGAATGTGTGAGACTCGTGAGGGAAGCAGTCACATTCAATTATAGAGATGATGAAGATGTTTGCAGAATAACAAAACTACTTTGGTTAAAAGTTATTTTTTATATAAAAAGATGTTTTTTGATTAAAATCTAAATTTAAGTGATAAAGTATTAAGGATAAAGATATAGAAATGCCTCTTTTTGAAAAGTTGTTTTTGATGTCTGTGTGCCTATTTCACCCCCATTTAAACTGCAGCAGATTATATAACCCCACTCCCCCTTTAGATCCATGAGCATATGGATCAAGGCTCTCCAGACTCATACAGCAGGGCTTCATGGGCATTTTATCCCAGACTCCAACAATCAGACAGGAAACTCTGATCCGAGACACTACCTGTGCAGTTATTTGGACCCGTTTTCTCGTAATCTTGTGACGCATCAGGGTCACAGCTATTAATTTAAACATGTTAAACATCCGATTTAATGTATTTTTCTATTTTATTTGACATTTTAATGTAATTAACATGCTATATTTGTAATTTAAAGTAGACAAATTCAACTCAAAAAAGCTCCAAAAAACAGGGCATGTTTGGTAAGTCTCCTAAATATTCTTGAGTCTCTCTTCTGATTGGCAGATTTTCACATGGAAGACAGAAAAAAAGTGGGTGAGAAGGTCGGGTCAGTTGGGCCATGCTGGAAGAGCAAGCTACTGCATGACATCATAAAGTCAAGGAAGTACAAACAGCAACGTTTCTGTTCAACAGCCTATGAGAGAGTCAAATCAAAGGAGATGAAATAGAAAGAGAAGAATTTTGAAATGTTGACTGCAAAGATAAGGGTTAACATTCTAGCCCTTGATCCTAAGAGTACTCCCAATACTACTCTTGATGGATAGTAAAACTGTCACTTAAAATCTCACCTACTGAAAGCTCTCACTTGGTTAGGTGTGAGCAGGCCAAGCACTGGACAATAGCTCAAGGAAATCTTGCTTTAGAATAGAAAAAAAAGACACACATGATGAAGGGTGCACGCGACAACTGTGTGGGAACCATTTTTCGATGTGTAATTTTTTTTTATGTATGTCTTTGTCAATGTGGAGTGGTGGAGTGAATTATGACTGGTTTGTGCCATGTTATTTCACTTGATAGGTCCCATTTTTTTTTTTTTTTTTTTTATTTGACCTCATTTCATCAGTGTTAAATGGAATTTTATTTTCTGTACCACTTCTGTTTAGCTTGATATGTTTCTTTTTTGTCTATTTTTATAAACATATTTTGTGAATTATTTGTATTAGAGATTATATATAATATATTAAGAGTAGAAGGAAACATGCATTTTTTAAATTTGTTTTACTTGTTCCTTTTTGTTTTCTTGTCTGTTATCTATCTTTCATTTTTGATGGATGGTGTTTGTCCTGTAATATTTTCTTAAACATCTATTTTGTTAAAGAAAATTCAATAAACGAACCCTGTCACTAAAGGAGTTAAACTCTAGACCTCAAACACTGAGACAATCCTATGGGATTGCTGTACTCAGACAGGCTGGGATGTATTTAAGGATGCAGCCACCCTGAAGGACTCTTCTGTCAGTGTACGGAACTATGCTGAGTATGTCAGTGGGTGCATTAGCGCTTGTGTTGACAACATCGTGCCCACAATACAAGTCAGAAAGTTCCCCAACCAGAAGCCCTGGATAAACAGACAGGTGTGCCACATGCTGCATGTCCGCTCTGTTGCATTTAGATCAAGTGATGAGGCAAAGAGTACGAAGCTGTGAAGTATAGACTAAGGAAGGCCATCACAGCGGCCAGAGGGCAGTACAGGGAGAAGCTGGACGACTTCTATTCTGCTGCTGACTCCAGGGTGGATGTGGCCTAAAGCACAACACAACTGTATCAAAAAAAAAAACGTTCCATTTCACTGAGTGTGACAGTCACTTGGGTTGTTTGTGATATAATACGCCACACATTGTATTGTTCATATATATACAATATACTACCATACTACCATTCAAAAGGTTGGGGTCACTTAAAAATATTCTTATTTTTGAAAGAAAAGCACTGTTGTTTTTGTTTTTTTTCAATGAATAGGACTTTAAACTAATCAGAAATACACTCTATACATTGTCAATGTGGTAAATGACTATTCTAGCTGCAAATGACTGTTTTTTTGGTGCAACATCTACATAGGTATACAAAGGGCCATTTCCATCATCTAAGTGTTCTAATCGTACAATGTGTTTTCTCATTGTGTCAGAAGGCTTAATGGATGATTAGAAAACCGTTGTGCAATCATGCTGGCTAAACAACTGACCTTCCTTTGATTAAAACAAAAATTAAAGGAAAAACTTATTTCAAATGCATGTCAATGTCTTGAAAATATTTTCTATTCATTTTACAACTCATGGTGGTAAATAAAAGTGTGACTTTTCATAGAAAACACAAAATTGTCTGGGTGACCCCAAACATTTGAATCGTAATGTATGTATACATTTATATAGCATGCTGCTCTCACTATGGAACTGGCAGGAATCCTCCCATTAGGGCGCCTGTGTTAGTACCACAGTCAAAAAAAGGAAGCTGCTTCTGATTGGCTATTGTGTACCCAATCCAAAAAAGAAGCAGTACTGTATTTGGGTAAATATTAAACCAATAATCAATGAAAAAAGCACTATTATCCTGGAATTGTTCACTTCTACGCACTGCTACAACCAGCACAACCTGGAGGTTTTATTTTCTTTGGAAACTACGACTTCTAATACTTCTATACAAAAATGTCCCGCACAAGTGCGCTGAATCAAAGTGAGCAAATAGTGGAGCTTACATGTGTGTGAGCAGTGTTATCAGAGCGATATTGTCAACGTCAGAGTGTTTGCATCATATCATCATCTGATGTCAACAAACACGTTTACCTGTAGTGAGGTGTTGGATATTTTATTTGCAGACCCGGATTCTGAAGGGAAATATATGGCTTTCAGAAGATGATGCATTTAGTGACTGCGCTACAGATGCGTCCCTGTTTTGCAGTGATGCTGCTGGGCGAAGTGAAAGTTTAGTCCGACACCAAGCTCAAACTTAGATCCTTTACCCAACGTTTGTGGTTCGACAGTGTTTTATGGGGTCAGGGTGTTCATCGGGAAGTTAGCAGGTGAAGCGGTCCGGGGATCGAGACCGGAAGTAACATCGGCATACAGTGTTTTTACCGCACCTGTGTCTATTTTTTCCATCCGTGTGGCTCTCTGTAATCACAGGGTCAGAAATGTGGTGGAGTCTTTGTCTAATATGACTGGGTTTGCAAGACGATAGCGAAGTGTTCATAGGAGAGCTAGAGGACAGCGTAGGGCCAATGTGAGGAGGATGGGAGCCATGCTGTTTCTTGCCACTTGTGCGTGTACTGGTGGCAGAGTGTGGGTGCATGAGAAAGAAACCTCTGGCAGCTATGGGGTTAAAATTTGGTCACGTTATCCGCCTGAGCCATGGTTCAGCCATGGAATGCACACCACCAACTGTGCATCTATACCAGACAACCTCAACACTTTGCCAGCTTTGAGACCTCCAGCCATAGATATCTAAAGAACAGAGAATGACTCACCCACTGCTGCTGTTCAATGAGCCTGCATCTGCACAGACAACCGTCCATCGGTTTGCTTGCTCCCTTAGAGCCATAAGCCTATGGTGGACAGGATAGAATGATACAAATTATTCAACCGATTTTCTAACTATTTGGTTTGTTATAAAGGTCATTATTGTTGTTATGACATTAGATACTTATAATTATGAATGATTATAATCATCAACTTTCATATAAAAGTAACATTTTGCAGATAGTTAAAGTAATACCTTGGACACACACACATGCAAAGTGTTTTATGCACGATCACAATAGAAGAACCATCATATAAGCAAAAGCAGAAATTCCATATAGTGAAAGCACTACATTACAATGAATTACATTACAATGACAAGTAAATGAAAAGCTGCAACTTCAAAATATTCAATCATCCTCAGCCATAGTTACGCTAGGAACATGTGGAACAAAGCAAAACGTTTGGAAATCTGTCAAAATTTCAGCGAGTCATGCGTATAATTGTACAGATCTTTCATTTTAATGCAGTAAGAGAACCAGATTACAGCCAGATCTGGTTTTCTAATAAAGTGTGTGATCTGTTTGTTACATTTTATGAGTGTAACTATGATATAGGATGATTGAATATGTTTTAAAATTGCAGTTTTTCCATTTAATGTTTACTGAAATGTAATTCATTATAATAAAGTGCTTTTGCTTTTTTTTCTTATGTGAAGGTTCTTCTATTGTGATCATGTGTACAATTTTGTCTGTGTATTACTTTAGCTTCTGTTTTATTATTACCAAAGCTACTTACTGTGTTGCATTGGCATTCGCCTTGGGAAGCAAGGTAAGAATTTCATTGTACAAAGAACCTGTTTCTTCCATGCACATGACAATAAACACTTTGAATCTTGAGTCTATGTATTGATAAAGAAAAAATTTAAAAAAAAGAATCTCACCTCCAGTTCTTTCAGTTTACATCTGCTTCCCCTTGAGATCACAGGTGCAATAATCTTAATAACATCCTGTAGTGTGCGATGCTTCATTATTTCCAAATCTTGTTGTGTGTGCATGTTTGAGATTAGAGAGAAGAATGTCTGTGAAAATTCTCCTCATGACTGTGATGCAGCCTGATTCATAAAGAGGTTGGGATTTTAAAACCTCCTGTAGCTGTGCCGAGGCTTTGTAATGGCGGCCATGAGTTCACTCAAGATCCTTTTCTTTATTTACTCATAAACCTGAGCCTCCTTCTTCTTTTATATGCTCTACATGTAGAGCAAGAACCCCATTAGCATTATGAATAGACATGAAAAGAAATAAATGAAAACAATGTAAAAAAAAAAAAAATACAGCACTTATTTTTCTTGATTAGATATCAACCCATAACCATGCTCAGGTTGTGTCTGTTACTGACAGGAAATAAACAGTTGAGTCCTGGATTTTGTTTTTTTTTTTTGTTTTTTTTTTACATAATAGTAGTTGCAGAGCATCCCTGAAGTCACTGCCTCAGGCGTTCTTGCATTGGGGAATGACACCAGCTTGTTTTCCACACTTCTCTTCACAGTTTTACAAATGTAGGACAGAATGAATAAGAGGCGTACGAAGAAGAGAAAATAGCATGTTGTCTCACTCTGCCCATTGTAAACATATCTTTATTGTGCGGATTACATTCTTTTTCTCAGTGCAGGGAGGCGATCTGTCTATTGTACGTGTCAGAATAAGCGGCTGGAGTTGGAGGACTGTGTTTAAAAGCTGCATCATCATCACTTTTCACACTGGCTTTATATGAGTTTATGTAATTGACTATCATGAAAGCGGGAAAAAGACGTGACTTAATCTGTTTTCCTTTTTTAAAATAATTACACCAGCAGAAGGCTGTGACCTTTTTTTTTTTAATTTTTGGAGGCTTTCTTTTTAAAGCTTTCTTGCAGTCATTTTCTGCATGTAAGGCTGGGCATGTAATTAATTTCACTTTTCAAGTGGCAATGAAAATGCTCTCTACTCAAATGTGGAAATCATGGTGAAAAATGCAACTCATGACTGGCGTTTGAAGATTTAAACACAGTCAGGCTGCCAGTTCCTCTCATTTATTTTGGAGTCAAATAGATTGTTTCAACAATAAATTAGTATACACATTTGCAAGAAAAAATAATAAAATAAAGAAATAACTACCGAAGGAAATAAATTAAAACATGAATTCTTTTCACTTTTAGTGTTCAGCTGTGAATAGAGACTGACTGTCATTTCACTGATGTGTGGGTGCACACTGAAAATAGATACTCATCACATTAATTTCAATGGGCCACAGGTACAACCAGCATGGGACCAATGTTGTTACCAGAATGCTAATTGCTAAATAAAATCAGAGCTGGGTATTAGCAAGGGACCTCACGATTGTATCACAATATATCAAGGTATGATATGTACTAAAGTAACAAATGAATTATTTTTTTATTTAATATTTTTTTTGGATTAATTTTAAAAAAACAAAACAAAAAAATCTGGGGTGTATCCCTGCCTCTTGCCTGTAATGCGCTGGGATTGGCTCCAGAAAATCCCTGTGACCCTAATAAGGAATTAGCGAGTATAGAAGATGAATGAATGTTTTAATTATTTATTCTTTTCTTTCTTTCTCTGTTCTTTCTTCTCTCAAAGTGATGGAGTTTTTGCCCCCCTAAATATTTGCTGCGTGTGTACAATATATCACGATTTACCAAAAGGTTTCTTTCTTTCTTGGACAAATACCTGATCTGATTTTCATGATGTGCATGTCGCATGGTGTGCTCTCCACATGATATACACCAAGAGTGACATAATATTGAGTCAAAGTCATAGTACCACCCCCTACTGGGAACAGGAAGCAACTGCAATGTGGTAAATATCATCTAATTGACATACAATGACAATGATACAATTTCCACAGCGTGATCCACACATCACACGCAGCAGCATGACATGTAATCATTGAGTGTTCTCTAGCGCAGCCTAGAGGACACAGAAAGTGACGTACCCTCCTAGGTCCAGTGTGCAAATGTTGTGAGAATTTAGAGCCATGTTGGCTGCTCAGGGTCCAGCAACCTAGTTATGGCAGCGCTGGAACTATAGACTGAGGTGCAAGGGCCCATCCATCGCTGCTTGAAGCTTTAGTTATTTTCTTTTGCTGAAAGTTACAGGAGTGCTTATTGTGTGTCAAACATACATAACAATCACTATTTAGTTATTTCCGAGGCTTTAAAAGCTATAAAAGACAAGCAAAAGGCAAAAAGCCTTTGGATATAGAAGATATAGAAGAACAAAAATGGTCATAGCCGTGGTTGTCACAGGCAACCGCAATGTATGAAAAGATGACTGATGTACAGCAGTTGTGAGAGAATGTGGAATGCATCATAAACTCCGTGGTGGTAACGTGAAACTTTAAAGCACTGGATCCCGCTGAATATTTCAGAATAATGTTCATTTTGAAACATCTATGAAATAGCTTATGCAAAATCACTATGGTGTCCTTCTTATCAGTGTTAAATTGTTTCTTTTTTCTGTGCTCATGGCTGGTCTTTTTCTTGGTTTTGTGGCTTTAGACTTTTGATGATAAGTTGTGTAAATTTGCATAGACCTTAATGTCCCATTACGGCATTCTAAGGATCTGAGAGCAGCTGGAAGGGTTGAAATCTTTAGATATGAACTTAAAACTTCCTTCTTTAGCCTGGAGTTGATTAGGAATTTTTCATTGACATTGTTTACTTATTTTATTGTATTTCTATAGTGTGTCAAATCACTCTTGGTGATGGTGACCTCTGCTGATGACATCATAGATGCTCAGGGAAGGTTTACCACAAAATGCATTCACACATTCAAAATGATAATTGTATGCCTATTACTTACTTCCAAACCAGCAGCTGTTATACTTTCACAGAAGTAAACTAAATGTGAACCATATGGAAAGAGAGAAGTGGTCTATAATATATCATAAGATGTTAGCACCAGCACGCTAAAGTTTTATTTTGAAGTTGTTACACTTCTGCTTCTGGTCTATCGTTGTCATGTTTATATCAATTAGAATTGAAACACAAAAAAGGACTTCGCAGAAATCAAAATCAGACAATTTGTTTCCGTTATTTTGTTTTAAAACAAAAAATGAAAAATGAAAGTATTTCCAACATTCTGTTTCATTCTGAAAAGGAAATATCACACTGAACACCGTATTTCTGATATTTCTTTTTATTCTGAAAACAAAAGGCCCACTGACCGCACAGGCTTTCATACACAACGGCCCAGCTCAGTATAAAAGTATAAAAATAATGTGATTAATTATTTTTCCAACATGAAACTCAGTGGCTCAGTTTATGTGAAGAACATGTAAGCAAAGAACATTGCCATTGTGCACACACGCACTACTACTATACATTTATATTACATTTGTGGTGTTCAGGTCCACTAGACCTGAGAGCAATAAAAGGTTAGAACATTCACTCTGTCTTCATCCTACCTGGACTTTTGTATGTGTGTGTGTGTGTATGTGTGTGTGTGCATGTTCCTTTTGATTTGCAATATGTTTCATAGATTGAACAAGACCTTCTCCACTTATATAATATGACATTATTGTCCCAAGCTTAGAATCGGACAATAAAACATAAACAAATCCTGAAGTGTTTTCATCATTCTAGGTTGCCCATAGCCCACAGTAACAAAAGGAAGTGGAATGTATGTAGGCTCAAGTAGGACAGAGGGACAGTATAAATGCATCAAGGACAAGACATAATAAAATCAGTCATTTTCTATACCCACTTATTCCTCATTAGGGTCATAGGGGTCTGCTGGAGCCAATCCCAGCGCGTTACGGGGAGCAGGGATACACCCCAGATGGTCGCCAGCCAATCGTGGGGCACACACACACCATTCACTCACACCTACAGGCAATTTAGAGTCTCCAATTAACCTCAGCATGTTTTTGGACTGTGGGAGGAAGCCGGAGTACCCGGTGAAAACCCACGCAGACACGGGGAGAACATGCAAACTCCACACAGAAAGGTCCCAGACCCAGGACCAAGGAGGTCTTGAACCTGCGACCTTCTTACTGTGAGGCAACAGCGCTAATCCCTGCTCCACCGTGTCACCCATAGTAAAATGAATGAGGTTTATTTATAATTTCTTATTTCTTTATTATTATTATTTATTTCCAGCTTATTATTTTCAAAGCAATGAACATCACTAATCATGGAAGCCTTGTTAGTTCACCCATCAATACTTTTATTTGACTTTGTTATTCATACTTTCTAGCAGAGGTAAATGGCAAATATTAACCATATATGCTTTATTTCTTTTCTGTGGGGAAAGTCAGGTTTAGAAAACTGTTTATGTTAGATGCAAAGAGATTATTCCCAGGGATGCAGCACATCCTAATATATATGTACATATTTTAGTTGGAGATGTTACTGTCATGGCCTCACTTTAAAGACGCCTCACCCTGCTCTCCCCTAAAATCTTCACAGCGGAAATAAACATGTTTACAGCCTGGTAAGAAAAATCAGTTTCAGCCTCGATAGATAATTTATATATTCATGACCAGCCGTGGAGAACCAGGACCCATTTCCACATTATTGAAAACCCGAAAATCAATACTGCCATTGAGTCTAGTGGGTCCTATAACCTAAAGTTGTATATTATTTGAGGATCACATAAGTTATATGAAATGGTGCAAAAACATGCATTCATTGTCTAATATACAGCATATACAGTAGTTTTAAATAAAACTAAATTACCCTCCACTCAACGGAGTCATGGTAAATGCACCCAGACCTTGTAGCAAGTCCCATTTAAAACATAGGAATCCAATGTTGATGGATGATGAAAGCAGCAAACTAATTAAACAAATTATAATGAGTTTAAATTATGATGACTTCAAGGTCTGGACAGTCAAAAGAGTGCTAGGCAAGGGTAAAAAAATGCCATCACAATGTATTCAAATGTGACTTTAATCTAGTAAAACATGTCACTTTTGATGAGAAACTTGAGTAAATCCACTTGTTTGAATGACAAATGACTCATAAATATAGTGAAAAAAGCTAAATATGAATTGATGTTTTGTCTTTCCACTAAATGATAAAAACTATCTATACAGGTTGTAATACAGACTGGAATTGATGTGTTTTCTTTAAGATATATTTCAATCAAAATGAGGATTGCTTTTCACTACCTTAGACTGGGTTGTTCATTTCCATGGGGAGCAGGTCCATAGATATAAATAAGAAAGGCTAGATGTCTCCTTCACGCTGATGGCCAATAGAGTTGAATGTCTACACTGGCGGCCATCTTGTCACAGGCAGCTTGCTCACCCAATGTATAACAATGTATTTTAATGGTGCATGTTTGTTTAAATGACCAAAACTTGCTCAATTTTCAACCCATTTTCAAAACAGTTTGGTTTGTTATGAACATCAGACATGTAGTTATGACACTCACTACACACATGTATATATAAATATATATATATATATATATATATATATATATATATATATATATATATATATATATATATATATATACTGTATAATAAAATTATAGTTTGTTCAGATCACTCACGTTCCCTTATACATCAGGTCAGACTGTTTGCCTGTAGCAAGATGGCCGCTGTGTGAGGACATTCAAGTTTGTGCCATAAAATATCTAGCCTTTCTTATGTATATCTATGAGCGGTCTCCCTCTGTGAAAGGTGCCATGTTGCACCACCCTGTTTCTACGGCAGCCCAGAATGGACAAACCAAACAAAAGCTCTACAGATGGCTTTTTTATTACTTTTTTGCATTTTTCGCAGCCATTGTTGGTTCCCATACACAGTTAAGCTAATTGGGTTTCAATCTGCATCCTCACCCCTAGTTGCTACCAAAAACTATACTTGAAAACGGGTCAGTTTTGACCAAAGACAACAGGAGTAAAGCTGTGGTAACTTTGAGTGACACGTGGATAGCTGCTAGCTGTCTGTTAGGTTCAGGTCATCCCCAGCTCCACACTTTTGTTCAAATGCGATCACTTATGGACAAAAATATCAGTCAAAATGCTAAACTCAAGGCTTCAAAATGTGAGTCCATATACAGTATACAGTCTATGGCCTGAAGCTGGTTCTTTAGTTCAAGGATGTGAGCAACCAGTGTTACATTTTTAAATGAAGCCATTATTGATTAGCATTTTAAAAACCTCACATTTGATGTTCATTCTTTCGAAATGCCAGAGAGCAACAAGCACAAACATGTCACAGCACAACTGTCATGGCCACTTCATCGACTAAACGATTAACTGACTAATTGAAAGATAATCAGTGGGCTAATCAGGAACGAATGTTAAACTTTACGACTGTTCAGGCAACCAAGGCTGCTTGGTCAGGTGAAGCACTTGACATTATTCATTTTATTTATTGGCTGCAGGGTCAGCATTTTCTTCACAGTAAAGGTTTTAAATGTAAAGTCAGGGCATGTGCTCTGGCTTTTCTTTTAAAGCTATTGCCTTTTATGCATTTTTATTACTTTAACACTTAGTTTGTCAGATTGTGATGTTTATATATTTCATTGCATTTTTCTACAGACGTTGAGGCTTTCAGAGCATTTCTGAGTACATGCACAACAAGCTCTCTATAGGAATCCGGGATATGTGGGGTTGTCAGTTAATTAAAAGCAAGCTATTTTTACTTTTGAGAATCACTCAGGTCTGTATGATGCATCCTGTGGGGAACATGAGCATCTATCCAACATATGTTAATTCAAATAATAGTTGTTGAGATGCTTCAGTGAACACAACACACTTCCATGCTGCTAGTATAGCTACAATTAAACTCTATTAAATATTTTAGTCAAATAGAAGTATGTTAATTCCTCTGGTGTATGTCTTTAAACATGTTTTTTCTTAATTTGTTTGTATTTACTGATTGAATCAAAGTGTGTGCCATTGTCACCAGACTAAAGGAACAGTCACAATACACTTCCATACAATCAAATTACTTTGTATACAGCCTTGAAAAAGTGACATGATGTTTATGATATTTAATGTATAGATATTGCAACTATAAATTAAGCAGAGTGATCACAAACTGTTAACAGTGTACAAGAGTGACATTTGTAATCTTGCAAATGCTAATGTCTAGCCAGCTGCAGATCATAAAACAGCAAATGCATGCAAAGCAGCAAGTTACACAGGAATGTAATTTGACCATACCTGACTGGCTCTTGGTATAGATTTTTTTTTTCCTTTTTCTCATGTAATTAGCATTAGAGTTTTATTAGGTAATGGACTGTGCAGTTTGTAGAAGAAATGTAATCAGAGACAGGCCTAATGAAGTTAGGCTGTTCTTTAAATGATCATTTACATCACCATTTGTTGATTGAATCTTCCCTGTAGCTGAGGAGTTTAATGATATATTCCAAGCACTATAGTATTAGTAATCTAATGGTTTTGCCTTTTTTTATTTTAATATTTTTTATTTTTTTTATTTTTATGAAACACCTCATAGTAAAGAATTATAAACTGTTCTATTGAAACCAGGTCTTATAACTGGGAACTATTATTGTGAAGTAACTTATTTATATATCTTTCACCCACACCAACAATAATACATCCTCTCAATCTCTTTCTCTCTCAGTCGTTCAATTACACCTAATGGCCATCGGTACAACCCTTATTTTGATTTAAGTCACATTATATCACTTGATATCTCCTTGCAATGCAGCACGGAATAACTGTTATGAGAGCTTTTTCCATATATCTGCATGCTTCTATTGAGGTCAGTGCTGAGATGCTGATGTGTGAAGGATGTTCTGCACTGTTAAAGCAGTGATATCTGTGATGAATTTCATTTTTGTCTGAAAGAAGACATTTAAGTTCGCCATCCTGAGTTTAGTACAGAACATACAGCTACAGAAGAAGAAAAAAAAAAGGTTTTTGTCACCAGCAGCTGGACAATAATGTTAATGTCATATAAAAGTAGCCTTGGTTTGGAACTATGGAACGACTCAGCAGTGAAAGTAAATTAAGACTTTAAAGTTAATGCAAAGTATTCCTAAATATGTCCCAAATCTTGTAATTTCTTATGAAACTATTTTTGTTTAGTACCATAAAGGAAGCATGATGCTCTGGGGCTCGTTTGCTGCACTGCAACAAAATTAAATCATGAGTAAAATATCTTGGTTTTGGTACAATAATCAAATATTAAGTAGAATTATTTTTAGTTTTTTATTCCATTGGCAGGTAATTTTGCTTATATTAAACTTGAAAAAGAAGCCAAATATTCTGCCAATGGAATAAGATAAGACTCCCCAATATTAGTCTAATTGTGCCAAATATAAGACCGTTGGATCCAAAGGTCAAGGGTTTCCATGCAGTACCACGTAAATAGTCAGGGTCCATCTTACAGTAGGAGAATGACCCGAATCTGACATAACTGCTTCCAAAAGGAAACTCCTGACTCCTGAGGCTTCAACTCTTTGGCTGGTTTACGATAAAATGGACAGAAGGGTGAAAGCTGAAATGTGAACTTCTTTACAGTTGTTAAGAACAATATCTGTAAGGTGTAACATCATCTGTTTGTTTGCATTGGAGCTGGTTTAACATAATAATAATGGATTGCATTCATATAGTACTATATCCAGATATCTAAAATGCTTTACAGTGAAGCTGAACACAACTCAATGTCCACCAGTTGCTGGTGGTGAACATTAAATGTAATAAAAAAGTAAGTAAAAAAATAAGTTTGACTGGCAGAGTTGTGAAAAAATGTGTGCATCCTTATTCAAGAGCATGCAAAGCAAAAAGTATTCTAAAATGTAACTTATCCCCCTGTGATTATTGCTCAACAAATTGACACTGAAGAGACAAGCAAGTACTCTATGAAAAGTGGGTAAAAGGATGATAAAGCAGCCATGGAAAAAAAGCTACTTAAGTGAATTACACACCCTGAATAGAATACTCAAAAATATAATAGACACAGAAATATGCCCTGGTTACAAAACAAAACAAAACAAAAAATATATTGCAAAACAAAACAAAATTGCAATTGTAAGCATTCAGCTTGGTTCCACTGACTGAGTTTGAATCTCTGCCTGAAACCGCCTGCAGGCATAAATGGAGGTGTAAATGGTTGGTCTGTCTAAGTGTTCGCTCTTCCTGTGATAGACTGGGGATCTGCACGGGGTCAGGCATAGGATAAGCAAGTGTAAATGGGGCGGATCAATCTACAATGAATGATTTATTAACCTTTAATAATAAAGTCACTTGTAAACGGACTGTCAGTCTGCCTGCCGAAAGCCACCTTGCATTTCAAATGTGCGCTTAACATGGCTATGCAAATGTTCATGTACGTTATATTGCATTAAGGCTGTGCTAATATCTCAATGCCTCGGTAATCCACAGCATCGCTATCTGGAAGGGTGGATAGAGAGAAAATTAGTTTTGTGTTTATGGCTGAACTGTGCCTTTTATGATAATTAAAGCAAATGTTAAGGATTTGTGGATTAGGCATCATATATCAAATGGTGGCAGCAAGGCTGTTTGTAAGCGTACACTGACTCCATCTTCTGTAGCCTGAGTAAATACTGCTGTGTGTGTTTCAGCTTCAGCATTTTTATCATCAAATGCAGTCATTTTTCTTATTTTTTTCTGAGAACAAAACAAATAATAACAGTCATAAGCTCTCAAAGAGCTGGCCTGCTGTCACCTTGTCTGCTGCCTATGGTTTAAAAATTGTTGAACGACTGAGCATAAGTTGGGCTTTAAGGCAACTTTTGCGTGTTTTTTTACAGGATAATCATTGAGTTTCAAATTGAATAAATGCATATTTGTATCATTTTACTTTAAGTAAGCATTTTAAACAGGTCACACCAGAAGGGTTGAAGCAGCAACATTAACAATTTAATCTATCACCATCTTTTCATTATTCTGAAGTATGACATTTCCTCAGGTAGCACGAGTAGAGAGTCTAATACCAAATGTAACAAGTCTGTCCCAGACATGGCTCTGAGGTTAGCAGCCCAGAGTTAACCATATTTTGTGTTAATTAAAATGTTAATTAGAATATCCCCATAGTCAGACCCAGAGTCACATTGTTCTTTTTTTCTTTTTTTTTTTTTTTTTGTTTGAGGTCACTCCATCTAACTTTCCTTGGACACCGCAAATGTCATGCAGCAGCGGGAGGCAGCTTTGAAGTCTTCTTGGATTCGATTGGTTAAACAGGAACAGAGCGCACGGCTCACTATAATTAAGAGAGCAGTTTTCCCTTCATTATTACTCCAGATTGTAACGTTATTTAACAATATTATAATTTGACTCAAAACTGGACAAAAGAGTGGAGACCACACATTTAACTGAAAAAATATTGATTGTACATAATTCAGTCAGTCAGTCAGTCATTTTCTATACCTGCTTATTCCTCATTAGGGTCGCAGGGGTCTGCTGGAGCCAATCCCAGCGTGTTACAGCGAGAGGCAGGGATACACCCCAGATGGTCGCCAGCCAATCATGGGGCACACACACCATTCACTCACACACTCACACCTACGGGCAATTTAGAGTTTCCAATTAACCTCAGCATGTTTTTGGACTGTGGGAGGAAGCCGGAGTACCCGGTGAAAACCCACGCAGACACGGGGAGAACATGCAAACTCCACACAGAAAGGTCCCAGACCCAGGACCAAGGAGGTCTTGAACCTGTGACCTGAAAAATCACCCTCACATTAAGGGAGGAACAGGAAAATACTGAAAATCTGTGGTGTATCTGGTTGTAAAACAAATAAACAGTCTAATTCTACCTGGTGACTAAATAAAATATGCATAAATGTCTAGATAAGCAATGTCCAGCCTCTTTGGGTCATTAATTTATTGGAATGGAGGAAGGCTGGAGGGACAATGATGGCTAACCCATCAGCCTTCATTCATTAGGGCATCGCAAATGCTCAGGTTCAGGCAAGGTAGTAGGTAAAAAGTAGTTAAAATACTTACTAGACAAGACACATTATAAAACATAGTTATCCCTATGTTCCCTGGGTCCTATGTTCCTCACGTTGTTCATGTTGTTCTAAGATGAGGGATCATAGGAGCCTTTTCAGAAAAAAAAGCTCCTATGTTCCCTCAATTTGTTAGGGTTAGGTGTTATGCTTAGGTTAGGAATTTGAAGGTTGGGTTTGGGCTTAGAGTTGAATCTTAGAGGTAGGGGTTAGTGGTTGGAGCTAGTGGGTAAAGGTTGGGCTAAGAGTTAGGGGTTAGTGGTTAGAGCTAGGGGTTAGGGTTAGGGGTTGGGCTTAGAGTTACGGTATAGAGTTAGGAATGAGGGGTTAGGGCTAGCAGGAAACATAAAGAGTAATATAGGAGCCTTTTCTCAGAAAAAGGGTCCTATGTGTCCGGTTACACATCAAAGCAGTGAACACAAGACCTGGGGAACATCGGTATGCTCCAAGTATAAGACATAGGTTTTTTTTTAACAGTATGAATGCATGTAAACTTGTCAAAATCCTTGGCTAAAAACACATTAAATTACCAAATGTAGAAGCCACTCAGCAGTCAGTGCAGGTGAGCGAATGAGCAAACTCCACCCACTAGACTCCTGCAGGGAGAGGCTGAGGATTTTTTTTTTTTTATTTTTCCCAAGGAGGGTTGTCACAATGGAAAATGAAATAAAAACACTTGAATCATGCCTAAATTACCTCTACTTATGTCCCTTGGTATCAACCTTCTGTTTTGCTAAATTACCTCTCCACCACACGTCCCTGCAGCAACATGCAACGTCAACACAGTCGATCATAGTTAGACGCAGTGACACACACACACCTGCTCACACTCAAGGCAGAAATATACTGTAAACACTCAAATACTCATTCATTTACTTGATGTAATGGAACCGTTACTTTTGTCATTATTACTCACAATCTTGAACCGAGCCCCTTACAATCATGTGTAGATTGCTAATATCTGTCGTGGATGTAGTAATGTGCAGTATTTCAAAAGTAGAGTCAAAGTTAACTGTGCGGGGTGTCAGGCTAAATAGCCTCATAATACACACTGTAACTCAGCCTGAGTGCAGGGACAGAAACATATTACTGTCCTTTTCAAGCCGGAGCTATTCAGGCTGTCCTCTATCCTCCCATATTACATCTATAACTATCCTAGTCAATGAGATTCACAGAATGGGGATGAAAGATTTTCCCAATGTCAGCCCTTCTATCTTTGAAATGTAGTCAATGACTAAAAGGAATGAAGACACTGAGCAATTGGCCATCATCAAGGTGATAGACAGCTGGCCATATGTGAGAGGGAGTTCTTATCGCCAAAAAAAATGACGGCCTGCAATTATATATCAGCAGTCTCTGTGTGCAGAGGCAACTGAGCAAAAGCAGGAAAAAAATTAACTCACTCTGCTGTAATTAAGTTTTACAAACAAATTGCGAGATCTCCGAATAGCTTTGCAAGCATTACTAGATTACTCTGTAAAAGGCTGCCGCTCATCTCCGTTCGCTTGTTAAATAATGACATAGCCCTCATTTCCACTTGAAAACGTCCGCTTTTGGTCTTTCGAAATCCAGATTAGTCACAATGGAAGCTTTAGTTTGTAGATGTTTTAAAATATAGGTATGTGCTTTGATACCTTGGTATGTATTAGATGAAGTACATGTTGTACCATGTTTGTCAGACTACATCTAGCGGCAGACATATTTGAATGGTCAATTGTGAATAGCCACATCCGTCCCCACTGAAAAACAATGTGGAAGTGTCATGGAATTCCACCTGGATGACTTGAAAGTGAAATGATATGTAAGGGGTTTGAATGAGAGGAAGTATCATGATATATTGCAATATTGATCTTTTGTCCCACCCACAAAGGAAACATCTTTCCTCCACCTTTCGAAAAAGCTCTTTTAGAGTACTTCTATTGTGAACCGGCTTATCAAATAAGTTGATATGCTTGTGTCTATTTACCCAGTGTAGATTTTTTTTACAGAATTGTTTTATTTTCTTGTCAAAATGTCGCAATGAAGGGTTCATTATTGAAGGAATAATACAGTTACTGGTAGGGGGAAAAAATATATATATATTGGAATTCTTTGTCCACCAAGTGTAGCCCCTCTCAGACCTGGCCTTTTACACTGGAAAATGGTTTTAAAGGTAAAGTACAACGTTTCTGGCAGCATCTAGTTCAGAGATTGCAGATTGTAACCAACTGAGTGTTCAGTGAGGAGAAACTGTATTGACCATGATAAATTGAAATTTGAATTGTCCATTCTGGGCTAATGTAGAAACATGGTGGGCTCTGTGAAGGGAGACCCACTCCTCATCCAGATTAAAATATGTCTCAATCTAATGCAAAAGAAACACAATTCTTATGTTGATTCATTAAAAAAGTCAGTCAGTCAGTCATTTTCTATACCTGCTTATTCCTCATTAGGGTCGCAGGGGTCTGCTGGAGCCTATCCCAGCGCGTTACGGCGAGACCTCAGCATGTTTTTGGACTGTGGGAGGAAGCCGGAGTACCCGGTGAAAACCCACGCAGACACGGGGAGAACATGCAAACTCCACACAGAAAGGTCCCAGACCCAGGACGCAAGGCGGTCTTGAACCTGCGACCTTCTTGCTGTGAGGCAACAGCGCTAACCCCTGCGCCACCATGTCGCCCTCATTAAAAAAGTACTTATGTATATTATGTTCCATTTGTGTCAAATGAGACTGTGATTAAATGCTGCTAATTCTTACACACTGTCGTCTTACTGTCCAGCTGCCATAAATGAACAAACAGAGGAGATGAGAAATATGTTAAATTAATCTCTGACTCTACTTCACTTATCAACTTAAACACGTCTGTCCTGGGTCCTCTGGGTTTTCCCCCTCAGGCTACGTATAGCCTGTCCTGAGCTTACTGATAGAGGTTTTGGGGGTTAGAGGAACACCAAAGCTATGACTCAGGGCTGAAAACAAAACAAAACAAAAAAGAACAACTTAAAATAGAAAGAGAAAGAAAGTCGGTTTGGTTCCCCTGGCCAAAGGTCCTATCTGTGTAAAGTTTCCACGGGGTGCTCTGGTTTTCTCCCAACAACAAAGACATGTATGTTAGGGCTAATACTCCTGTCACAGCTGATCAAGGCAATGGCAAAAAGAACTGGAGTTGGTCCCCGGGCGCCACACTGTGGCTTCCCACTGCTCCGAGTATGGAAGACTTTGGTTTTCGATGTGTAAAATGATAAGAAATGACAATAAAGGAATCTTAAAAGACATCAGACCTGAACAAAGATAATGCAGTAAAGCCGAGTTGTCGTTGTAGTGAAGATCGGCTATAACATTTTATATGGTAATATTGTTTATATCATTGAAACTTGGGATGAGAAGTACAATGATTCAGGGTTTGTACATTAATAATGCAGTGATTTATACAATATTGCTTTGTTTTTCCTTCTTGCTTTTGCATTTTGCAAAATTGAAAAACATGATAACCCTGCTGATGTAGTCACCATTCTAAAATGTTTGCTCCTGGACATTCCTAGGATAAAAAAGACATACAAGAGATGAAATAGATAAATACATCTGCATGCATAGTTACATTTGACTTTGAATTAGGAATTTGGAAATCTGAGCTGAGCTAATGTAAGAGCATCTCTTTATCACACCTGCCACTGTATTGGACATATGTTGATTGGAAACTGCTGTTTATCTGATATATCAGGCTGCAGTTGAAGTGAACTTTAATAGGCCGCTCAGGTGTAATAGCATTGTCATGTTTAAATGTTATTTGCTCTTTTATTCTTTGTCTGATTAACATAATTGGATCTGTGCTAAATGTGGGTCTGAATGACTGTGGGACACTTAGTATTCCTTCTTTCCATTCTCTTATCTCTTGTTTTTCCTTTTTAACATGAGTCTTGGCTCGCAGTGAGTCAGGTACAGGAGGAACAGACATGATACATTTCTTCATCCCCCAGGCTGTTGAGCTTAATTTTTCTTTTGACTGCTTATCATAATAAGAAGTTCACCTTTATAACAAACTCATTAGCCTGGGTACGATAGTTAGATTATTTTATCTCTTCTCTTTGCTCAGTCTTTGCTCAGTCATGTCAGGTGCTTGAGCAATAAACATATTTGATGGATGATTCATACATTAGGTGTATCTGTACTGTGCTTTATTCCAGTAGAAGAAAGCAATTAATCACCGTACACATTGTACGGCAGCTGTGGTGTATTTTTCCTGAATTTATTCTCTTCATTGGGGCATCTCCATCATTCTTTAGACCATCCAATAACAGTTTAATACATTCAATGCAGACTGTTGATGAATGGCTAGCACCTGAAGTGAAACATCATAGTCACAAGTTAGTGTGTGACATACACTCACAATTTGAATTATTAGAGTTTTAACTGATAAGTAAAGCTGTTAAAAGGAGTTCATGTGGCAATCTCTGAAATGGCTTGACAAAAATAATCTTGAGGAAACTCGTATTTCATATTGTCATATTGTATTACGATGTGGGCAGTCGACTACATTATCTGTGAGAACCCTACAGCAATAAGCTGCATCAGAGCAGCTAAGGCCCATTGATGATGATGCTTCAGATGATATTCGAGAGGGATTTGGATGCTAAGAAAAGAGATTGACTGACTTTTGTGAGGGAAAAAGAGACGTTTTAAATGTTGGTATTCAGTCAAAGGAGATGTAACATTTGAGATATTAAACATGTAAGGACTACAAATAGATTTCGACTAAAATGGCGTTTTAAAGTAGTCATAATTTGACCATTCCAAGTTTAATATTTTAATTTTCATGGTTTGTTTATTTAAAATGCATGTTAACATGCTGCTTAACTTAAACTGGAAAAGTTTAAGTTAAGCAGACTGAGTGGTTACCTTGACAAAGAATTTTCACTAAATATCAGTATGGCTTGAGGAAAATAACACAACCGGTATGTCAGTACTTGATCTGACTGAGGAGATCATTGATGCTATTAATAATGGTGACCCTGGAATATTTACCGACCTCTCAGAAAATTTCGATATCACTGACTTTGAAATTTTGCTTGGCAAGTTACGTTTCTATGGCATCTGAGGTTTAGCATTAAAATGGTTCAAGAGATACCTACAGGACAGAGAACAGTATAACTTCATAAATGGTTATTATTCGCAACAGAAGAGAATAAATTATGGAGTAACACAAGGCTCCATCTTGGGACCTCCCCTACTTATCATCTACTCTACATAAGTGATTTTTTATGTATCTGACAATATATAAAATGATATTTGCCAATGATACTAACCTGCTGCTATCTCACAAAAACATGTATATTTTATATATCTTAATTTCAATAGTCAAGTGGTTTAGTGGTTCTCTCTGCTAAATTCCTTGGAGTATGTATTAACAAAAAAAAAAAGTCATATCAATGCATATAAACTACTGCAATTATTTGGTGTAATACATTTCCCAGTTATCTTCTGAAGCTACAACCTGGTTTGAGTTCACTGCTCCCTCTGGTCCACTATTTCATGCCTACTGTCTTTTGAAGTTTCAATATAGATCATAATGCCTGCATAATATATCAAGATGCCAACTGTATAAATTTTCATCTGTGTGAGCTTGAAAGGATAATCTATAAATGAATATACATCTAAGGTCACCTTCAATAAAGCAAAAACAATCATGGTCACAGTGCAGAGAAAAATATGAATTTGTGACATGCCAGCACTCTTTTAGAGGAAACCAACCTGGAAAATTGCTATCACGATCACCAACTGTGCCTCTTATTGTCTGATCGACCACGGTCTGACCTGAACAGCTGTGACGTAGGCTGCTAGCGCCACTTGGCTAAAATAGTTCAAGAGGAGAAACAGTGGGAGGTATCTGATACAACACATCAAGGCTGAATAACAAGTCTCCTTTGTTTTCCGTGGCACTTTTTTTTTTCATGGACTTTTGAACTTGAATGAACAATGGATTAACCAGGCTGAGAGATATCAAGCATTGACAGACACTTTTTTATGTTGTCCAAAGGAAAGATTATATATGAATCATGAGCTAGTACAGAGAGGACCGCTTCAAACATTACATCATGTAAAACACAAAGTTATGCCTGGAACAATTTGAATCTCATAGTTGGACACATTGGAGAACAAAATATGCTAAACGAATGTGTGATGATGTCACCACAGGTCCAAACTTCAAACTGACCCATAGAGGGATTCAGCCTCCTCTAAGTTGTTAGGTTGAAAAATGCCCATATAGGACATTTAAATCTGATTAATTCAACATATGATTTCACAGACACCATTTTTGCTATTCAAGAAGATCATGACAACAATACATTTAACTATTGTCATATTGCTGACATTTTGGGATCCAATTATCTACTTTTAGTGCTTATTTTGTAGCATTTCTACCTGTCTTGTTAAACGATTAATGGACTGTGAAATGAGGCCATGGACTTTATCATTCTAAAACTAGACCTGTCTGCGTTTGAAAAACAAAATATCTTAAGAAAATAAAATGCAGTGATCAGTTCAGTTCAGGAGTTAATTTCCATTTCCTCTTCAGGAGGATTCTCTAAGAATAAACTGATATCAATCCTCTATATCTAAAGCCCTAGGACAATAGAAAAAAATGTATGTTCCATATTGAGTCAACCTGCAATTGGGACATGTGTTAACATTTGTCATAAAATCTCAGAGTCAATGCAATCGTGTATAGTGCAAAAGTACTTTTATCTTTCATAGGTAACCAAGAAGGGACCTGTTTCTTCACTCTTGTGTCATTGATTTGCTTTGTGATGCTCAAAAACAACCTTGAATTGATTTGACAGCAGGGTATCTCTTCCACAGCCGCCTGTGAATACACTTCACTTCTTTTAGTCAGGCCCCTCTGTGGCAACCTGTAAGAATTTGAATAAAATGAGAAAGCAGACTATTGCTGGAAAGGTCTTCCCTATTGCATTTAACATGGTTTCGGACCTGGTGTCAGATCGCTTCTGCATGCTGGCCACGTGGACTCCATATTGTACTGTGGACCCCGACAAATCAGACCATTCTCCCAAGGAAAACCACAGTATAAATCTAGTAGTTCACATGCTTGAGAGATGAATCTCTGTAGTCACCATCTTGCTCAGGTGTCAATAGTAGAAATTGCTAGACTTTTGTGCTGTTTTGAATATTCTAAAGAAACCACAGCCAAAACAAATAAAAGGGGCATAACATGTCACAGAGGAAAATTTATTTTCCAATATTTTACTTGTATCGACTTGATTGATAACTAAGTATCCTGTATCATTAATACATGACTGTGATTTCAAACAAACTGAATCGCTTGGTTCTCAGCTTTCATGTAATCAGTCAGTCATCTTCTATATCCCCTTTTTCCTCATTAGGGTTGCAGGGGTCTGCCGGAGCCAATCACAGAGCATTACAGGTGAGAGGCAGGGATACACCCCAGATGGTCACCAGCCTATTGTGGGGCACACATACCATTCACTCACACCTATGGACAATTTAGTGTCTCCAATTAAGCTCAGCATGTTTTTGAACTGTGGGAGGAAGCTGGAGAACCTGGAGAGAATCTATGCAGACATGGGGAGAACACAGAAAGGTCCCAGACCAAGGAGGTCTTGAACCTATGACCTTCTTGCTGTGAGGCAACAGCACTAAGCACTGCTCCACTGTGTCACCCTACTTTCTATTCCTTTCATTAAAAAAACAATAATAATAATAATAAAATAAAATAAAAAATAACCATGCTATCATCGTAAATCAGTTAATTTGTGGTTAGATGTGCTTAGATGTTCATCTTGAACACTTGCAGCTTTTTTTTTTTTCTTTTCCCCTAATAAACTTGACCAGCCACTGAAGCATAAACCCTCATTCATCCAGATGGTGCCAGATCATTCAGACCTCTGTGTCACAGACGCTACGGCCAAGTTCCCTGTAATTTGCTAGTTTGAATCTCTGTTAATCCTGTTCTCTGCCTGTGTCTCAGGTTCACCACGTCAGCCCTGACCTCATCTGCTGCCAGTTTGGATTGTGGATTTGATTTCTGCCCTGCTTTCCGTTCTGTGCTCTGCGCTGCAGCTGGCTGCCATGCCAGTCCGCCATAACCAAACCCCAAAGGTACACTAAGCCAACTCATTAAATCCATCTATGACTCTAGCTAAGACAAACTGCCCTTTTGAGCTGCAACATCATTGATCAGCTGGTGACTATTAAATTAATTTCAAACTATTTTGATATTCTAAGAAGAAAAGTGATTCTGGTCCTAGCTTCTCAAATTTGGTTATTTTCTTGTTTCTTTAGTTTCCTATGATACTAAAGTGATGATGGGAAACAGTGGTCTACATTTTACATAATTCTATGAAACAAACAGTTAATTATTTAAATAATCAATAGATTAATCAACCATCAAAAGAATCGTTGGTTGCAGCCCTACTGCCCTTTAACCATTCCTTTCCTGGTCTGTGTTTGCATTTGGGTAAATGTTACACAGCATTGTGACATCATAAAACATCTTTTTTTTTTCTTTAAACATTGATGTGAAACAGTTTTGTATAGCGATGTGCTCCAAAAAATAGCTTTAGTTGTAGTTTTTCTGGTCCTCTTTTGTCCTCTAGAGGACGCTGCAGACATGCTGTGGCTTTTGGAGCCATGACACATATAGCTGACTAGATTTTTTTGCGTTTTTTTTTTCTAAAATCAGCATCTCTACATGTATTATAGCATTCCAGGGTCTGTTGAATTCCAACACATGAACACCACATTCTGCTTAAAGAGGTACCAGGAGTGGAATAAAGTCACCCAAGAACAATGGTAAAGACTTGTGGAGAGCATGGCAAGATGCATGAAAGCTGTGATTAAAAATAAGGGTTATTCACAATTGAAACATTAGTATGTTGTTTTAAAATGAATGAATTTGATGTTGCTTCTTTGCATTGTTTGAGGTCTGAAAATCTTGAATCTTATTTATTATTTTAACCATTTGTCATTTTCTGCAAATAAATGCTGTGAACAAATATATCTTAATTTGGAATTTGGGGAAATGTTGCCAGTAGTTTGTAGACTCAAAGAAAAATGTTCCTTTTGCCCAATCACATATCTATAAGTAGTAAAATTAGAAAAACTGATTATCTTACAGTGGTCTTATTATTATATTCCTTTTCATTATAAGGATGTGTTGCAGTAGAACATATCTTGTCACAGCTTTGACTGAAACAGTGGATTGGAATGGATTTATTTGTTTCATGTAAAAGAACAGTAAATGCCTGGTTCTATATTTGAAGAAAAAGGCTTCAGCACATATTCAGCACGCAATTCTCTTGGGTTCACTTTTTAATCAACACGCCCACTCACTTATAGCATTGCAGTATATACCACTCACCGCCTTCATACTATTTCATCTGTCTCTCATGCTGGGTTAACAGAGCTCTCTATTCACACACTCGAGGTGACACTGCTGTTGCTGTCGTACTCTATCATTGACAGTCATCCTGAGTGTATTTTTGGCTGATATGCCAATATGATTTTCTTCCAAAGCCTTTGGGGTTCTGAAATCCCACAGCACTGAGGGATGCTTAGCAATGATGGGTCCACACCAACACTATTTCCCTTTCTTTGAACAAAACAATCAAGCAGAATTAGAAAGTCACACGGTACATTACTGTGACGGATTCCTGAAAGGCCGATAAAGACCCTTACATCAATGTCAGTTTCAATTGATTACTTTTAATGAGTGCAAATAAATAATGCAGGGTGTTCACACACACCCACACACTGACACCCACACACTGGCAAGCAAAAGAAACTTTAGTGAAGTTAAGTGCCCTTCAATTGCTTTGCCTTTGTTAAGATGTCTTTGAGCAGAATTGCCTGTTAGCACTTTGCCAGCCACCAGATCCCAATGGCACCAGTAAGCAGCCCAGTCTCCAGAGGAAAATGTTGACATTTTACGCTTCTGCAAAGCCGGGGATACATTGAATGTCAACGTTTCAGATGTGGTGAAATACTTCTGATGAAGATCCTCTTAAGTTTTATATTTTTTTAGCAGGAGGGTTGGATGGACGGATTGGATGCTTTGTTTAATGGACTGAAGTTGAAAAAGCTGAAGGACATACCCATTTGACACCACTGTTAACTGACAATTTTCACCCAGGATGTTGGGCATTTTACTGCCATTCATCCTGAAATTTAAATGAAAGCTTTCCCATCATGTTGCATGTTGATGTGTGATGTGTTCATATTAACTTAAATCATGATGTTTCTCCTAACCCTAACAACATCGTAATCACGATGCTGTCATACAATAAAACAGCATTTGTGAAAATATGTACATATCAAAATTGATATGACACATGAAATGTTTACTTTCAATATATATTTGCAGAAGCATAAACTGTCAAAGTTTCCCTGCAGCGACTGGTTTGCAACAAGATGGTCACATAGGGCCCTTTGGAGTATGTTCATTCTCAATTTTTTTCTTAGGAAACTATAAATATATACACATGTTCACCCGACTGTACAATAGAATTATTACAGATTCAATCTTTCTCTTTCTCTGAGCAATTTATCTAAACATCTACTGGTTGGATTTCAACGGAATATGTTATTCATGGTCCCCAGAGGATTCTGGTTATCCCTTAACCTTTCATTTAATTTTACAATGAGGTCAACATATCCACCAGGGTTGGATCTGCATGTGTGTGTGTTGGAGGGATTCAATTAATTTGGGACTATCTGACTAATACATGATAAAGGTCTTAGGATGGGTGGTGTTAAGGTCTTGTCTTGAAAAGAGGGACCTCATGTCAAAATCTTCATATTTCGGTCATCATTTCAACCTGAAATGAGGCATTTTCTTAACTTAATTTGAGTTTAATTAACCTTCCATACAGCAAAGGCTCATGTAATATACTCATTAACACATACAATTCAAGTAGGACCTCAGTTTTTGGCCGTACAGGCTGCTCTGCACAGTTTATTCCAGCAATGGCACCAGATTTGGGTGTCATTGTTAAGATGAAACACATGTTCTATTTTATCATTTATTGTTTGCAAGTTTATTGATTTTGGTCATCAAATGGCTCATGCAGCAAAATCCACACGTTTTTAAAAGAAACTCAATATAACTATTGCCCCTGGCTACGATTGCCATTCTTATTTTCTGCTTTAGTTGGTTTTATTTTGCCCCACTCTGTAAAATGTCCTTGTGTCTCTTGAAAAGTGCTTCAATCAAAACAAATATGTTGTGTTTAAGTCCAGTTGGTCATTGATTTTTAGTATCTCAGTTATATATCAGTTCATCTTGGTACTTACCATACTCACCATGCTTCCCTGGAGACATAAGGTTAAGTCATCTCAATAGTTCTTGATTTTAAGCTTTCACTTGCAATCAAAATTTGCAAGAGAGTGTACATCTGCCTTACCCAAAATTGGTAAGGAGGAATGTACTTAAATATTTGGTTTAGTATTTGTGATTTAGAGTATAGTGTCATAGATGGATGACACACAACAACAGTGTTTTATTGACATAGCCTGCACTTTAGCATGTGCTGTCATTGGCAAACATCCAACTTGACACCCTACCCAAGACTGATAGATCCATCAATGGAACAGCATGTTATAGTGTGCTATGCAATAAATGTATAAGGTTGCAAAAACACATTCTCACAATCTGTAGGAGGCTTAGGTCAGTGAACATGCCTGAAACTGCTTCCTGTCATTTCCCTTGATGTTTCTCACACCTGAACTCAAAATATGTCCAAATTATAGTTTTAAAAGTGAATTTGGGAACCATTAAACCTGTGCAAAACTGCCCATTTATACACATGGGGTGTAATCATCATGGCAGCCTCAAGCAGCCATTTATGACGCTTGAGACAGCTGGTGCTTTTACAGAACTACTCAGGGAATGGAGGGAAGCACTTTTTAACAACAAATTCACCTGGATGTTTTCAGTCAAATCCATTTCTCTGACATCTACAGGGTTCCTGTGGCATCACAGAAGTAGTAAAAAGCAATGAATTTCATATTCTCAAATAAGACCTTAAGAGTATTGAATTTTGATAAAAAAAGGGTCTGAAAATGTTTCTCTTCCTTTTGTAGGAATCAATAAATGTCATAATGTTATGAATAAATATCAAATCTACAAAGCTAAAGGAAATGGTTTGAAAGGACTAAGGGTTAAGAGAATCAGCAAAGTGAGAGTAAGTCATGGTGCAGGTGCCTCCTCTGTGTCACCCATACTGCCCAACAAAAACAGCAACAGTGTCGAGTGTCACCCTGCAGTCATGCCATCTTCAGTCGAGAGGCACTAATATGCTCTCTCCATGGATCATACTTCTAAATTCCTTCACAAAGCACTGACCATAGATCATCAAAAATTAGTGCATTCATGTGCACCTTGTAAACTCAGAAATCTGTACTCGCTTTGTACACATTTCTAGTTTTTCATATTTTTCTTTGTTGAAATACACATCTGCCACTTTCTTGTTCTTTACATCATGTCCATTACAACAATATACACATTGTTATTAGTTTACACACACACCTCACAAAGCATGTTGTACTAAATATGAATATGTTATTAAACTCAAATACTTTTTCCTAGTGCTTAAAATCCATACCGTACTGAAGTTCCAATATCCTTCATGCTTTTATGGTACAGCCGTGAAGAAGTGGTATTAAAGATTCTTAAAAAGTCTTAAATCTAACTTGGAAAACTCTGGGTGCATCCTGCTTTAGGCCAGTGCATCCCTGCAGTGCCGTTATGGTTCAAACCTCCCCATTTTGTCTGATATTCAATGTTATCCTCAAGGTGTGAGGAAGCAGTTGAGAACATATTGCTGCACACCACGCCGTGTTACCAGCAGGGTGCTTTGCATTAAAGCTGGAATCACAGCGTCGCTCTCGCTCAGCATGGATCCTGTCTCTACGACGTACGTATGTATATTTCATGAGCACGAGTGTTAGAATATCTACTCCAGTTATCGTGCCGTATTGCCTTTTCCTTGACGGAGGCACGTGGAAAGATAACAGATCTTGTCCATCTGTGAGTCCATCGATAGTGCTCACAGCAAAACATATTTAAATATATAGGATGTACAAACATGCAACGATTTCTCTTTCTTTGTGTCGCAGCATACAAATGGTGAATGAGTTAGTGAGTTGCCAGAGGCGGGCTGCTGGTTTGCACTCTCGCCTCCCCATGAATATTAACTTTGTCCTCACTTTCTGAATTAACAAGCATTGGCTGAGGGTTAATTTTCTATTGTTGCACGTCCTGCTCTCCTGCCTCCATTGTGATTCTGCATTCCGAATTCACTGATTAACTAAACCTGATCGGGTGAGCTGCCAAATTCAATCCTTATTTCCAAAAAGTCTTGCTCCCTCTCTATCAGATGAATGGCTGATAAGATTTGACAGGCCCATTTTGCCAACAGAGAGGTGAGTTTCCTGTTTCCAAGGCTTCTGTTGATGAAGGCTGGCTACCAAGACACAAGAGACGCAAGACACCGGCAGTGAGGCCAATTTGCAATATCAAATCAAAGACCAAGGCAATCATTTGTGCGGAGTCTGGGTAGATAAAATCAAAAAGTGATGGAAGAAGTATACAGATCCTTTACTTAAAGGGGCCTCATTAGAAGAATAGCACTTTTATTCAGTGTTTGTGTGTAAAGATTTATGTCTACATGTTTCTGCTAACATACAAACTGTGAAATAAAAACACCCACTCATTCTATTCTGGTCTGTCCTCCTCTGTAGTGGTGCGGAAACCTGAGCCAACAAAATGCTTGAACACAAGCATTTAGAAATGGCTCCTATTGTGATGTTGCTATAGGAGCAGAAGTTAATAGTAACTATTTGCCCATGGATCCATGTTGCCACCCCCTCCTTCCAGAGTGCTTGTATTTAACTTCTGTTTCTTAGACCGACCCAAGCTCTTTGAGGGGTGGGACATTACCGAAAGGGCTTGACCAATCAGAACAGAAAGACAGAAAGAGGGCTCTTCAGACTGAGTGTGTGAGAAGGCAGACTGCATTGCTGATATGGGTCTAACTACCTGCTTTTGGACCATAAAAATAGCTAATTTGTAAAAAAAATAAAAAGTAAACCAGGACAATGGCAAAATAGGGCCCCTTTAGGTACAAGTTATGCAAGAAAATGTATACTTAAGAAAAAAAAAGTACCTAAACATTATATAAATGCACTGCAGAAAATTTTAAAATAAATTGCATTAAAGTACATAAAGTAGATTATCATTGTGCAGCATGTCAACTGGACGTGGTCAGCAGAAACATCTGAAGAGCCAGGAGGTGATGCAGAAAGAAGAAAAAGCAAGATTCCGATGCACAAATCTGTTTTCTGTTGACTCTTTCTCTAATCTTTTGATTTATGGTCAAATATTGAATCATTTGAACCTTTTCTTGAAATGAATCCATATGAGAAGTTCAGAGGGAAAATTCAACATGTTTTTTTTTTTTTGGGGGGGGGGGGGGGGGGTTTACAATGTGTTGACAATGTGTAAAAAAAAACCTGTCATATTATTCATTGTGTCAAATATACAGTCCAATAGATTATGCAAAAACAGAAAGTATATTTAAATATTCCACTGCTGTCATCCCACTCTTTCCATCTCTGAGTCTCTGGGTGGTTGTGTAAATGAAGGGCAGGCTGGTTTTGAGTTAATATTTTTGCAGCAGTATCAATTGAAAAGTGATTAAGTTCACACAAAAGTAACTTTCCCCAGTTTGGAAAGTGGGACATTTTTCGTCGTCGTCAGCACTCTCGCCGCTTCGCTCACTGTAAAGTGCAGTACGTTACTAACCAAACAGATGGAATCCCTTCAGTGTTTGAATTTCATTTGTGAAAATGGTTTATTTAAATATTATTCTGATATCGTCATTATAATACAAACTGTTGCAATGTTCCAGTACAGAAGCCTCACACAATACCAAAGAAAAGAGGAATTATAATTCATCAGAATTTTTGACAGCTCAACAAACAGACAGGACCGCATTGAAATGAAATACATTAGAAGAAACAAATACATCTAGAGTGGGTCGGTGGCATATAAGACAGAACAGAAAATGTGTGGCTGATGTTTTCTGAAGGAACCGCTGCCCTCGCCATCACTGTAAACTCTTCCTCTCATCGCTGATAGAGACCTTGTTGCTTCAAAGCAATTCAGTCTAGACAAAATCTAAATTCATGACTAAGTTATTATATCATCATTATCACTATTTTTTTCTTTTTTACCAAGCATCATTTTTCATCACTCCAATCACAATATCCAATAATTCATCATTTCCATCTCTCATTGCTTCTATTCAATATGGTGCAAGGACCCACAGTCGTGCAAGTCCCTGGAGAAATATGACAGTTTTATAAACAAGATGGTTTCTAATATATATAGAGATATTTTTTTTATTATTATTTGTCAAATACATTTTTAACCCATTCTGAAGAGATGAAAACCCACTTTGGACTTTGTTAACACTTGAATATGAATACATGACACCATTGTTACAAGTACAGAACATCACTGGCCTCTGCCTTTTTAAATTGATTTTTAAAAAAATGTTAACATGCGGATTATTTCATTTACAAGCTGTACAGGTCTGTAACTTTGTACATGAGGGTTTGGACGAACTGTCCGCTCCAATGGTGCGCACTCTCTTCGTATTTTTCCGATCGAGTCAAATCATGACAAAATAAATTGTACTTTTGTGTTTTTTCTTTTTTTTTTTTTTAAATGCAAACTTAAACATTTGGAATCACATTTACGTAACATGTCTCATTTAAAAAAACACAGCGATTGATTTCCAGTCACAGGAGAGTGGCGTGTAACACGTAACTGTCCGAATGTGACCCTCAAGTTAACAGGAACTAGAGGGATTAGACATGGTTGCCCTCTGTCGCCCACACATCTCACACCCGAAGCCAGGAGCCCGCCAATCAGCGGGCGTCCTTTGTCGGTTTCCCCAAAATGTGGCACGCCATCGGCCTCTGAATCAACACATTTTCATATCCGTCCACAGTTCTTTGGGAGTGCAGTTCAACTATACACAGGGAATTGTTGTTTTTTTGTCTGCAAAGCGGAAACATAGCTTGGAAAAAGAAGTGAGTGTTTTTTTAGTTGTTTTGCTTTTTGAAAACACACATTTGTTCTGTATGTTAGGTAAGAATGTTAGATTATACCATACAACTCATGAGAAACTACATATTCATGCTTTATGTTCCCATAAATTCAATTTTGGGTGTCAATTTGAGGAACAAAAAACAAAAAAATTGAAAAATGCTTCAAGGGTCACTAGCAAAATCAAATATTGATCTCATTGCAGGGCGACATTATGTCAATATGATACTCATGGTGGATATTCAGCTAGTCTATTATTCAAACACATTTCAATTTGAATTGAAACATCTTCATTTCCAATGGATGGAACAAAAATAGAATCCCAGTGATCCTGGAGGTTATACTTCACCACAGAGATGATCGGGATAGAGGAGCACACCCTTTGTCTGTTTGTGTCAGATTGTCAAAGCGTTTAGTTCATAAATGCTCTGCATGGATAAAAAAATCTCTATGATATATCTGAAAATAAAGCTAAAACTACGTTACTGCAAGATCTGAGGAACTAAACTAATTTCATCTTGTGAACATATAACACATAAGCATTTGTGGACTCTTGCCTGTCACCATATAACCACTCAAGACGTCTTTTTTTTTTTCTGTAAAATGCATTTCCATATTACCATTCATCCTTTGTAATAATGACACAGATCAAGGGAGGTGCACGTCAACTGAAGCATTTTAAAAAATGGTGTCGTATGGAATTAGGCGCAGGTCATTTAAAATTAATCATCCAGTGGTCACACATCAGGATTTTGAATGACTCATAAATCATGACATCCTTTTTATTCCTATTGAGGATGCAATACAAATAAAAAAATGACAAAGGGGGCAAATTGTTTCTCCTTTTTCCTCACTTCAAAGATAGCACATCAAAATAAAGCTAAATTACTGTAACGCTGAACTCCCAAGTTTTGACTCATACTTTGAATACCTTCCTCTCTTTGAAAGCCTTCAGACCAGTAAGCATGCACACCTGCGTTATGTATCACTAACAAGATGTTAAAATATGCACATTAGATAATTTCGATGGTCAATACAGCTTAAAGAAAAAAAAAAAAAGAATTCAACCTTGTTCACCTGATGTCTAAATTTACATGTACTTCTGTACTTAATTCTTTTGAGTGGGCTTATTCATAATGACGTTCCATGGTCGATATGGTATCAGCTATGTATACAGCACATACAGTAAGTCTATGTGTTTCAAATAAAACAGATATATATCTAGAATCATTTATATTACACAAATATAGATTCTTCTTTTTTTTTTTTTCTCTTGTTCACTTTTGATAAATGAACATATAATCTGTAACAGCAAAACCATAAGAAAGTCATTCTTCCACAACGGTTATCCAACAACAACAGTCCTGTTTTTCACATCGGAGCGTCGCACCTCGGGTGGTGTCGAGTCGGCGTCTATACAAAAGGGTAAATCCAACTGGTTTTAAAGGTGACTGGTGTTTACAGTGGCTAAGGACAATGTGCTAGAACGTGGTGCAAGAGCAGGAGTGGTTGGATAATGAGGGCCAAATGTGCTGTCCGCGTGGTAGTGGAGGTGTTGGTGGTAGCGTTGAAGGTGTTGGTGGCGGGGAGAGAAAACAGGCAATTCTCTTGTTCACCATGAGAGTGAACAGAGGGACAGAAAGAGAGAGGGAGTGAGAGAGAGACAGAGCGAGAAAGAAAGAGAGAGAGAGAGAGAGAGAGAGATCTGGGCACAAACCATGTCAGTTCCTCAAAATTATAACAAGGCACCCCTCACCAAACCACAAACCAGGAGGAGGACGGCCAGTCCAGTGCTGGATGATATTCTTGTACCTGTGAAGAAAAGAAACAAAGGATTAAAAAGGGAAAAATAATAAAAATGTATCTCAGCCGCTGAATAGAAAAACACATTTTAGTGGATTTCCCATAGAGAGGTTTGTATTGCGTAACACTTAATAAAGATGGAATATGGACTTTGGTAAGAATATTGATTTCCTGTAAAGAAACAAAATGACATTTCTACTTGCATTACTGGATAACATTAAAACGTGTAGCAGAAAATTACTAACCAGACACTTTTCTGTGTAAGATGTTTGGTTTGGTGCAGTGGAACTGCATGGGTCAAGTTCCCACTCTTGCATGATAGGTGTATAATAGGAATGGAAGTTTGTTTACTAGTTGTCTGCAGTAAAGGCTTGATTCCATTGGGCATGTACAGCAATCTAAGTGATGCAATGGTCGTAACCAATCGCTGATTTTTAATGGAGCCGTGTTGAAATCAAGTCAGTCTAGCAGAGAGTAGAACAAGACAAATTAACCGGTCAATTTTCAAATGTGCACTCCCTCCTACTTATCCAAGTTAGAAGAAGTACAAAAAACAAGGACATTTGACCAAATCAACAGTAATTATTGGTCGGATAGGTACAGTATCATCTTGTGTGTTTGTAGTTCTCTTTATACATCTGTGGTTGTTTCATAGATTATCTGTGGATCTTGTGATTTTTGTGGGTTGTACTCACAAGTGCTCATTTCTGGAATGCTTCCAGTAGGGCAGTTTAAATGGCAGAGGATGGATCTTATATGCTTTTCTAACATACCTTGTGGAATCCAAAACCAGCTCTCAACAGGTGTTCTGACTCCTTGCAAGAAAAGAGAAATGTTCTTTTCCTTTTTGACTACAGCACAGTCAGTTAGTCAGCCAATGTGCTGGAGCCAATCCCAGCACATTGCTGGTGAGAGACAGGGATACACCCCAGATGATCACCAGTCTGTTATAGAGCACACACACCATTCACTCACACACTCAATCCTATGGGCAATTTAGAGTCTCCAATTAACCTCAGCATGTCTTTGGACTGTGGGTGGAAGCTGGAGAAACCCCATGCAGACACAGGGAGAACATGCAAACTCCACACAGAAAGGTCCCAGCTCAAGGACTTGAACCTATGACCTTATTGCTCTGAGGCAACAGCGCCACTGTGTTGCCCATTACAGCACAACTAAATTTGTTAAGTCAAAACTTGGTCAACCAAGTTTACATTATTTAAAACAAAAGAAAAAAAATGGATACTAAACTTTCATTTCTGCTGTACCAAAGACATACTGAACCAAGACCCCAAAATTTAAGGTACATACCCAACTGTGAAATTTGTGTCCTCTTAGAATGATGCAATTGAAATCATGTTTCCAGTACAGTATACATTGAGTCACACCAGGGAGCATTAGGCTAAGAAGTTTCTGGATTTTGTATGTTTTTACTTTTCCAACAGCTACAGATACAGATCTTCTTGACATTTTGTGATCAGACAGAAACCAAACACTGAAGCTACAAAAACAGTGCTGAAAGATGTTAAGGGCAATTCCTTCCATATTGCACACACATTTGAGCCATTGTTCATAAAAAGTAGAATTAGTACAACACCAAGGGGAAATGTGGTATTGTCAAATGAAAGGCCAGGCATTCTACTCTACCAACATTCACCTGCTTATTTTCTGCTTCACTTCACAAAGGGAAATTTTCACTGAACATGAATCTGGCACTGCAGAACCCTCCACTATGAATATTACTAATTATTCTGCATTCCAAATCTGGCACCATATGGTGTCATCGGACTTACTCCGTACAGCCGCAGTCACCTGCTTAAGATGGAGAACATCATCATCAGAGCAGGTTTAAAAGTATTTTTTTTTGATTATTTAAATTTGTATTTGTTTGTATTGTTTTCTTGTGTATGTGAAAGCCTCAAATGGTTTTACTTTACTGGTGTGTTTTACTGTTTTGTTTATGATGAATATGGTCAGAGTTCCAAAAGTCGAGGTTAACATCAGTAGAAATGCTCCCTGCAAGTCAAATTCTCGGGCATCAACCACCTGTAATTGCTTTGTTTACAATAGATCTGTAACGATTAGTTGATTAATCGACTATCAATTATTATTATCAACTATTTTGATAATTAATTTATTGTTTTGAGTCATTTAACGACCATGTCCAAATTATCTGTTTCAAACTTCTGAATCTAATTATATTCTGGTTTCTTAAGTTTTCTATAATAGTAGACGGGTTGTTTTTGGGTTGTGGACAAATACATGTACGTTCATATCTTCATCTTTTGAAAACAGTCATGAACATTTTTCACCATGTCACTAACCATTTCACCAGATGTGATGTCTATGTTGCAAATGAGCTGATTTCAGATTGTTGTGCATAAACAACTACAGCCTTTGTCACTAAGGTCATTGCTAAGGTTTTTCCAGTGTGTTGTTCATATTGTCCAGCTTAAACATGTGCAGCCACGTATTGAATAAAGAAAAAGAGAAAAGTAGTGAAAGAATACTCTTTCATTGCTTTTTTTCCCCTGGAAACTAATCAATTAGAACAAGGGGGGGTCTTAAAGAGACACGAGCTAAAACAGCCTTATTCAGTCAGAGGCTGAACTGAGGGTCAGTTAAGATAAATTACAGGTGAAACATGCAAATATAAATGAGCTCTCTGGGGCAATGTACCTGTTTTTCTAAGTTAAGTTGGTACTGGAAATATTTTAGATTATTTTGACCTGCCATGATTTCTTGAGTTTATGTTAGAATTGTAAAGGTGTTCTTGGGTTTAGTGTGTGACTGCTCTTGTTTTGCTGTCACATTGTTTATGCTGACCTTTTGGCCAGGTCACTCTTGAAAAAAAGAGATTGTAATCTTAATAAGTCTTTCACCTGGCTAAATAAAGGATATTGATCAATTGATTGATTGATATTCCAGTAGAGACCCAAACTATTGACCCAGAAAGGTGCATAATATGTCCTCTTTAAGGAGAGTTTACTATTCATCACTTATCCATTCACCTTTGTGCCACGGCAACAACTGCTTGATGCAATTGCAGAGTTGGAATTGTTAGAGTGGTGGAGCATTTAAAACAACAAACCAGTTCATAATGCTGACTCAAGTGCTCAAGTTTTCAAATGATTTCATATGACCTCATCAACCTCCTGTCCTGAGAACCTGGTTTAGACAAGCCCTCCCAGAAGGAGGTCATTATATTCAGATTATGATTTTCATCCCTGACATGTATATATCTATTTAATATTTCAAGACTCTAGAATAATCCTCCCAAAAAGAAATTTGTTCATGAGATGAATATATATTTGTTTATGGCCATATTTGGGCAAGCAACAACTATAATAGCCATTAAAATGCTGTTTCTGCAAGAAAAAAAGTTACATGAATTGCATGAAATCCTTAAAAAAAATCTGGGCTTAAATGGGTTAAGTATAAAATGACAGCTTAAAAGGGATAAAAGACTAAAGAAACCAGAAAATAATCAGATTTTAGAAGCTGGAACCACAGAATTTGGACATTTTCTTCTTAAAAATCACTAAATTTGATTATCAAAATAGCTGGCAATTAATGTAATAGCAACTTATCAATTAATCAACTAATTATGGCAGCTCTACTGTAAAATCATCATGCAGCTTAATGCTCTGGACAAAAAATATACTTATATTTTCATTAAATCAGAAGAAACTGCAGACAAAATTATCAAAAAACAAAGAGAGAAGTGAAAAGCTAGCATGAAGCTGCAATCCTGTGAAAGAAGGCAGGATATAGAAAATTAAATATTCACAAAATCATATTGACATTTACTAGATTCCTGTGTGAGACCAGGGGACAGTTCTGAGACGGAAAACCGTCCGCAGGGACACTTTGTTCCTTGCAGCCCGGCTCTTGAATTGTCTGGGCTGGTGGGGATTGTGGGAGGAAGGGGGGGTTGAGGGGGAGGGGGAGGACAGAGATGGAGGGCTTTGACCCTTTATTCCTCCCCACCACATCTCATTTGGCTCGAGGTGATCTAGAGAACAGGAGTGCCACAGAGGAGCAGCAATCACCCGGGGCCAAAACATCCTTCACACAGAGAATAATTAATCAGCCTCCAGCTAGGAGTCAGAGCCAGACACAGACAGAGAGAGAAATAACAGGAAAAAAAAAACGTACAGCAGAAACCATAATTCTGGTATACCGGGCTCTTCAACATAATTAAAGATGCACAATTTCATACACAACATGCCTCATAATCACTGGATGGAGGATGCTTCGTTGTCGTCTTTTTTGGATAAAACCTTCCAAAAGTAGGGTTTCCTGAGGGTGTCCAACAATGTCCCTGAGCTCGATCCAACATCCTGTTTGAAACAGTCGTGACGTCAAATATGTCTCATGTTAAACAACGTGATGAAGGGAGGCCGCTGTGGCTCAGAAAGGAAGAACGTGTCGTCCACTAATCTGCAACAAATGTGTCATATTAATGGACAGGCACACTGCAAAAAGTTAAGTGTTAAAAGGGGGAAATGTCTTGTATCTAGTTCATTTAGTAGAATTATCTTGAATTATCTTATTCCGTTGGCAGATAGCTTTATTTGATTCAAGTTTTTCAAAGGATTTTACATGAAAACAGGTAGAATTATGAAATCAAAGGTCTATAATATGATAAAAAGACAACATCAAGATATAAAATATCATATTTTAATCCAATGTTCATGGCTTTTTATGTCAGTAACTAGGGCTTTCCTAGTTCCTAGTTGCCTCATGTAGGTTTTGAGTGTCCTACTGTAGAACTGTGTATTCAGGCTAAAATAACACATTAATAGCTCATCTTTAACAGTGTGAATACTGGCTATGCTGCATACTTTGTTAATCCGGTGACTTCCTGTTTGTGTGGGTTGCATCAGCCTACATATGAACTCATCCTGCACCACAGCGACTCACAGTTAGAGTGAATTGCATCATATTTGGTTTTTTGTTTCTAAACTGCAGACAAGTAAATGTATTATATGTCTGTTCTATGCAAAATTAACATTTATGTCCACTTGAATGTGTAAACTGCACAGGCGTTTTACCTGATTTTCTTGTTTTTTTTTTTTTTACTAATCTCTAAACTGATGCAATGTCTGTATCCTATTAAACAGTCATCTGTGGCGTTATTCTCTACAGTGTTTTCTGTTTCCAAACTGAAGTCATGTCATGTGTTTTTGTTTAAAAGATGAGGTTGAAATGATTCTACATTGTCGAAATTGCAACTAACAAATATTCTGATGCTGATAAATCTATTGATTATTGGAATGAATAATCAAATTATTGTTTGGTTCATAAAATGATGTAAAATGTTAGATCACTATTTCCCAAAGTTGAAGATGCAGAGCAGCAGAGATCCAGACGTACGGTCCATAACCCAAAGATCATCTAGTTACTTTTGAAGACTTTAGTAGATTAAAGAAACCAGAAAATAATTTGGACATAAGAATTTGGACATAAGAGAAGCTGAAACCAGAGAATTTGGACATTTTCATCTCAAAAATAACTCAAATAGATTATCAAACTAGTTGGAAATTAATGTAGTAGTTTTATTAGGGGTACTTGATTGAAATAATCAAAACAATTACACGTTTTGTAATTAATTCATCTCAATAATTGCATAACAATATTTGCCCCAAAAGCAATGTATATTTTATGTAAATGAATTTTATTCTATATAGAAACATATAGATATATACATATATGTTTGTTTCCTCTAAATCATAAGAAACTGCAGAACAAAAAAAAAAAAAAGTAGTGAGAAATAAAAAGATTTTTTCCCTGTCCTGAAGAGATGTTGTACTGTATCTCAGTAGAAACTCCCCACACATGTAAAGGAGGAATAAACAGTATGAGCACAAAATCCAATTTTGCAAAAATTTGCTTGTGAGTCCATGACTGAAAACAATGCAGCGCCCATCTGTTTTAGAAAACATTAGAAAAAACAACAACAATCATTTTAATGTTATTTTTTTCATGAGTCCATTTGTGTCATTAGTAGGATCTGATGGGCTCAGGGCTGAGTGCTACAGACAGGACAGGACTGGATTGACTGATTTGACTCATACACATGTAATCCCTCCCAATCATCACTTATAACCCACTAGAAAGTGTGTGATGGTGTGTGTGTGTGACCCTGCCCCCCTAATATTTTCTACTTGTCTCATTGTTTTAGTGGGTCTGGGAGATTCATTAATCTTTTGGCACAGTGGATGTGTGTGTAGCCCACAGCCAATAACATTGTAAGCTGTCAGGTGTCAATGTACTGGTTTCTCTTTTTTAAGTGTCACTTCCACAGTCATGCCTGTGTGTGTGTGTGTGTTGCAACGAGTAAGTGGCAAATTCTGCATACTCCATCTCTAATTCTGATTTTTGAATTTAGATATTTCTCTTTTTAAAACTGAGTCAGGTCCATCTATATTGCCTCTGGCACCACTACCATAAAAATAAATAAAAAAATAAAAAATAAAAATTAAAAATTCAACATCTATGTGTGTTGAGATTACAGAGCAGTGTTTGTGCTGTGAAGACTTTGGAGTAATAGCAATTTTATTTCTGAGAAGAGAACAACACTTATTGCAATTCAGTGAATTTCCAAAACATCAAACTGCAGCACAGCGGTGAACAGTGGATTTGGATATAACATCGACTTCTTTTGAACCGTTTAAAATCCATTTTAACAAATGTCAAATGACGTACAATAAATCTGAGTGTGCTTTTTTCATCGAGATAAAAAACCTACACGGAGTCCGTGTCACTGTCCCTTTAAGCCGGCTTTTCTTTTATGTTTGTCCGTGACAACTTGACAATGGGAATTTACATAAATAAATTCATAAATAACAAAAAGTGTGAATTGTTGTCGGGACACCTGCAGGCTCGCTAGAACCCGGCAATGAACCTGATCTTTTCTTACAAGAGCAGCAGGAAGGTTGTTATTCATGCATTTGTGATCTGCTGCTGTGACGGTTTGCAGTGTTGGTATTATTGGTCTCTGCTAAGTCATTATTCAGTTTGGTTGGAAATACAAATCGTAAAAGAAAATGCATGGAGGTGAAGAAATGCAGGCAAACAACACACCCATGCTACAGTGTGTACCTTTTTTGCAGTTTATTTTTACCACCTCTGTTTTATTTTCATGATTTCTTTCACTCGAGATACTCACTTATTTGATTACTATGGGGGAGCTTTACTTGTTTTTCGATTAATTCAATGAATGTTACACTGCAAAAAAAAAATAAAAAATTAAAAGGTGAAAATATGTTGTTGGTACAATTCATCCAATATTATGTAGAATCATTTTTAAATATCTTATTACATTGCCAGACAATTTTAGTCGCAGGTTCAAGACCTTGGTCTGGGACCTATCTGTGTGGGTTTTCTCCAGCTTCCTCCCATAGTCCATCAACATGCTGAAGTTTATTGGAGACTGTAGGTGTGAGTGAATGGTGTGTGTGCCCCACAACAGGCTGGCAACCATCTGGGGTGTATCCCTGCCTCTCGCCTGTAATGTGTTGGGATTGGCTCCAGCAGACCCCTGCGACCCAAATGAGATCATAATAGATCCCTATTTAGAAAGCTAACAAACTGGTGTCTTTACAAACAGAGGTGTATTTACAGCAAGTCTTTACATTCATTACTCGGGTAGCATACATACATAGTACAGTTATGAAATATCAACTCAAGACTTTTACTCTAATAGATGTGTAAAAGTACTGGTCTCAAAAGTATAAAACTAAAAGTAACGTGGGGGGAAGCTATGACGACTAGTAATATGTAATTATGTAATGGTGCAAAAAAGTTCATAGTGTCGGAATGGAACATGTTTATACTAATTCAAACACCATCATACTCACTCTATTCAGATGGCATTATTTAAATGGATAATTTTTAGTTTTTGTGTTTTTTAACAAGCCAAAATAGGAGTAAAAAGTATAAGGAGTATAAAGTAAAGTAAGGTAATTGCGTGAAAAGATGTAAGAAGTCAAAAGCTGTCTGAAAAATAATTACTCTAGTAAATTATAGATACACAAAATTTGACTTAAGGACAGTGGTATTGTAAAGTGTACTTCCTTACTTGACAACTTTATGAACAACTACTCCTCTGTATTTGTTACATACAGCAACACCACAGCTATTCATATCTCAAAGTAGTTGCTCCCTGTATTATTAAAAGATGATTATATTATTAGTAGGGGTGTGACGAAATTTCGTCACATGAGATCTCACGAGATGTGATTTGACGAGATTGCCCGTCGTGTTAAAATTCTGTCTCGCGAGATTTATCCAGCAAGCAGCCAGAATGACGGAAAACACAGGTATTATTATTGACGACGCCCCCGCCACTTTTAAATCGTTTGTTTGGCAGCATTTTGGGTTCCCGGCAGAAATGATAAATGGTAAGAGAGTGACTGATAAGACACGGACAATATGCATTTTTTTATATATATTTTAACTTTTATAACATTCTATTTTAGTTTCAATTTCTAGAGGAAGAAGTTCATTAAAAGGAATAAGTTCATTAAAAGTTAACGCTTACAGAGTTATAAAATCCATGTGCAACTCAGTAAAATAAAAGTCTGTTGTCCAGGCATTCATATAATTTGTAATTTAGTTTTCTTAAAATCTCGTCTCGTCTCGATCTGGTGAACCCAATCTCGTGTCTCGTCTTGTCTCCTCTCGTGAGCTGAGTGTCTCGTCACACCCCTAATTATTAGTAGTAAGAATTAGCTGATTCTAATTGACCTGACAGGTGAATACAAAAAATACACATACTGACTACAAGTTGTGAAACATCAGAAATAAAAAATATAATTTAGTGTAATAGGAATATTTGATCTTCTTTCTGGACTGCTCAATCATCAAAGCAAATTTATGGGGTTAATATTAAAACGGAGAGTAACTGAAAATGTTGCAGCAGAAAAAAAAAAAAACACACACACATTTCCCCCTTAGCTACTGCAGCAGTCATTTGTAGTCTTTCCTTCAATACAAATCACATTGAAATTCTGGATGATTTCATATTTGTATAACCCTGCAAGAATCACCTCCATTAACATGAACATCAGAGTTTTTCCCAACTGTTTTTGCAGAAACTGCTCATCAGCCATTAGCTACACTATGGCCATGGCTTTTATTTTCATGAATCATACATTTTTTTTCTGTATGTGTGTGTGTGTGTGTGTGTTTACAGCTTCACTTCAAAACTAACCTTGCCAGCAACCACAAAGGTAAAAATTACCTTCTGTTTGCCAAAGCTATTTTTAGAAAACAACAAAGGATGTGAATTATTGTTTCTGTACACTTGTTTGCATTTTAATTGCTGAGCAAAAGGAAAATACATTAAAAAGAAGACTGAATATATAAAACTCCACATATTTTATGTGGACTGCAGTGTTATTTTATGTATTAATGAGTGCGGCTAAAAGCATCTCCAGAGTTATAATGTAGTCGACAAGATCACTGTGTCTTTACAAGTCACTTTGGATGAATCATTTCTCTGTTCTTGTGGTTATTCATCTAAGAAGTTAAAGCTGACAGGATTTAGGAGTGTGCATGACTTTTGTGTTTCCTGTGTTTCCTTGGCTTTCCTCTGCAGTCAGAGAGACAGTGGAGGGCAGCGCTGTCCTTCCCTACATGCAAGAACATGTGCTGTGTGTAGTGCCCCATGGCTCATGATGGGGAACCCTAATTTTACATAAAGCATTTTCTGCAAATGCACAAATGATCTGCACGCAGCACACAGTTGCTGAGAGGCTTGTGTAGAACACCAAACCAGCCCAAGGCAGGAGAGAGATACAAGTGTAATCTGTAATACAAATGTCAGTAACGCACATTACAATTTCAAAGGTTACAATTTAACCTGTATTGAAGTAGCTAGTTTTTTTTCTTCATACAAATTCACTTAAATCACAGCAAGATCAGCAGCACTGAAAACATTTTTCACTTCCTTTTGCTTTTGGCTCGTCAGACAGAAGATGAGAGGAGGAGATGAGTGAACTTGCAGAAATAGTGGATAGCACATTCTACTGATGGGAACACATTACTTTACATTTGTGAAAAATTATGATTTGAAGAACATCATAGTCAAATGCACTTTGTGTGCTACACCTAAGAAATTATGCACTTCCCAAAATAGCAGGAGTAAGTTAACATTTACAGAGGTGCCATAGTAACATGAAGTTAGCAAGGAAGCAAGCAGTGCATTAGAGTGGCGATGAAACCACAAAATAGACAAAATTAACATTTTCCTACTCTTAGATTCTTCAGCCTCAAGAGGTTAGGAGATGGAGGTTAATGACTTTCAACAGTGGAACCATCTTTTTATAAACTTGTCAGTAAGATCCTTGTTGCAACTTGCAGCAATAATAAAAAGGTGAGCTATATTTAGATGACCAAATCCATATTTCCAGTTGTTTTGGTGAGCGTAACTTAAAAGTAATGCAATAGTAGTGTAATGCCTTACATTTTAAATACAGGAATAGTCTAATGTAATGAATTACTTTGAAATGACAACAAGTAATAACTAACACATTACAGTTTTGATCAGTGGTTGTTGGATGAGTAGGTAATAAACCAGTTGGTAGTTGGCTCAGGTATATTCTATACCATCAATAGAGGTTTTTGGCTGTTTTATGGAGGTATAATGTTGCCATCTTTTAGTGAATGTATTTCATGACAAGATAAGATGAAATGAAATAAGATAGTCCTTGATTTGATGGAATATGGAGAAATGTAAAGCATTGCAGCAGCAAAAAGTGCAAAATATAAAAAGTAGGCTATATATAAATAGTTGAATAAATAATATTGCATTTTAATTTCTGTGAGGTCACTATTTACATTGTGTGATTTACCATGTAGACCAAAACAAATCTTGATAATCTGCTTGTATTCTATCGTAAAAGTTTGTGGTCACCCAGACAATGTTGTGTTTTCCAAGAAAAGTCACAATTTTATTTACCACCTAAAATGATTGCACAAGGGTTTTCTAATCATCCATTAGCCTTCTGATGCAATGAGCAAACACATTGTAGCATTAGAACACTGGAGTGATAGAACTGGGCCTCTATACACCTATGTACATATTACACCAAAAACCAGACAATTGCAGCTAGAATAGTCATTTACCACATTAACAATGTCTAGAGTCTATTTCTGATTAGTTTAAAGTTATATTAATTGAAAAAAACACAGTTCTTTTCTTTCAAAAATAAAGAAATTTCTAAGTGACACCAAACTTTAAAACGATAGTCTGGTCCTCAAAATCAAATTTTGCTTAGGGCCCCGATTTGGCCAGGGGCTGGTGGAGGATGAGAGTATCCAACCTTTTCCCATCTTCCCTCGCTTGCACCCTGGCAAAGAATAGGCCGATGCTGAATACTTTTTGTCCTACTTAACCTAACACAACACTTTTCATTTTGCCAGAATGTTTTGGCATGGTGGAATGGTGATGTGGGTTATTGATTCCAGGCAAGCAGAGCGGCCAGGTTTAGTGAGGCGGGGAGGTGAATCACCACATCGCCTCCGCAGGGAGCTCGACGTGGCCCAGTGCCAGTTCCATCTATTCTCGCCGATCCCTGGCCCGCCGTGACGGCCCGCCGAACCGCCTCCGCAAGACGCTCGCGTACGTGCCCCGTGGCTCTGTTAAAACTCGCTGTCTGATTTGCCTGTTGCCCGATTCCTTCTCCAACCGACTTTGTGGCTGCCTGAGTCATGACTGAAGGTTTTTGGCTGGCTAACTGCTTAAATACGCCTGGGTGTCGTTACCTTGCAGCTCCACTGTTTAACTGTGGGCGAGCGTAAAATGTGATAACAGTCTAGTGTGTGATACAAAAGCTCCGAAATTACCATCATGTTCGAATGGATCACAGCAGCAGTTTTGAGTGTTTTAGCACACATTACCACAATCATGTTCTAACTCATAAAGCCTGAACTGACATGAGGAACAAGAAAACTGCTGAGCTGATTAGGCCCACTAAGGAATTGCGTTTCCACCCGGCCAGCATGTCTATAGTGTGACATGGTGGAGCAGTGGTTAGTGCTATTGAGTCACAGCAAGAAGGATTCTGAACTTTTTTTAGTGTAAACACTAGTATTATGTTTTAAAATGAATTTGATCTTGTTGCTTCACATTGTTTGAAGTCTGAAAACATCTCAACATCTTAATATCTTTTTTGTTATTTTTTATCTTATTTGTCATTTTCTGCAAATAAATGCTCTAAACTGTAGTATTTTTATTTGGAATTTGGGGGAAATGTTGTCAGTAGTTTATAGACTCAAACAAAAATGTTCCTTTTGCCCAAACACATACCTATAAGTAGTAAAATAAAAGTTTTCAGCTTTCGTCGACATCCCATTTGTACAGATTGACTGCCTTATCATAAGCCTTCATTTCACATTTCCTATATAGAGCATAATGTTCCAGATTATTAAATGCTTTACAGATATTATTTAAAGTTCTCGCTAAGGCTTTACATAAGTGACCACACAAGTCCCCCCTTTTTTTTCTTTTTTTTTTTGGTTTGCAAAATGAAATATTCATGACACAGTGTCGTTTATGGATGCATTATTCTATGGAAATATTTTAGGTGTATAAACAGAAGGTTGAGGGGACAAAGACAAATGTGATGGTCGCTGTAACCAAACAAAAGGACTGAATTCAATGCAGGCACCTAAAAAAAAATAAAAAGGACCAGGTGTTATGTTGCCCAGGGTGTTTTCATTCACTGTTTATACCTATTTCTGTGAAAAACAATGCACTACTAATTCATCTATAAGCTACAAAATGAGACCGATGGTTATCAATATGTTCTCTATATATAAGTGTCCAATGTGCTCATTTGGAGGTGGGTGGTTTGGTTGTTGTTACACAAATACAGTAGATGAAATGCTATGAGAATGCTAACTGGACATTTTTTCCACACGTTAGAATATTATTAGCACAATTTGCTAATCATTTTACCTTAAATTATGGATCTTTCCCTAAATCTAATCAGACCAGACAACAATGTGTTGGCCATGAAAACATCATGAAATTGTAAATACTTAACAGTGAAGTGTCTCATACAGATGTTAAAAGTATAGCAAAGTAACACAACAAACTAAAGGTTGTATACATTCACTGAACCAAGGTTGTGTTTTTTTTTTAAATTAAAATGCAAATTTATCACTATAAATGCTATCACAAGACATTCTAACTCTGAAACATATCATATCCCGTTTTCCACAAAAAGAATTTTGACAGTTTTCATCGTAGGGGCCTGGGTAGGTGTGTTTACACTGGATTATGCACCAACAATTGTGTTTAACTTTTCATAACATAATACAAAAATGTTATGAGAATACATTGGACTGACTCAAACACAACAATATGCAACTTCTGTTGCTGTATAATTTGAGGTACTTGGCGCATGTAGGTGTTGAAGAGGTCTGAGAACGGATCCCTGGGGAACTCAAACAAACAAATAAACTGGTCTTGTCTTCACACCATGTCACTAAAATAAAACCCTTTGAGGGCATGAATAAACAAAAATAAATAAATAATTAAACTGAAAAATGACCCATGCCACCTGCCAGCCAGTAATGACTTTTTACTTCTTAATTAAAGTCTATCAGAGGGGAAAATGTATGGCAGAAATGATGGGGCACATTTGGATGAAGGTTCAGCAGTAATATTCAGTAGTAAAACATACAGTATGTATGAATTACATGTTTTTTTAAAGCTAAAATATATAAAAATACAAGCATAAACCTACTTTATATGTAAATGAGCTCCTCTCATGTTTTCTGGACACCAACAGAGCCGCACACAGCTTTCTGTTATCATGCACCAAAGGTTTGGAACAAACCCGCAGCACAAAATAAGACAAAGCCACCTCTGTTGATGGTTTCAAGAAAACAGCTCGAAGCCTATTTCCATCATCTTGATCGTGATGGTGCTTTTATATATCACACATGATTCATGCGTTTTTTTAAAGTTAACTTTAAGATTGCTTTTAATGTTATCAACTTGATTTTATTTGTATTATCTCTTTAGGATATCAGTACAAGTACATGTTCATTCAAAGTGTCTTTATTATCTGTTTTATTGATTTTCATTGTTTTCCTTGTAAAGCTGCATTTTATTACATGAAAGGTGCAAGATACATGCATACCTATTATTCCTGTTACAGAATTTATTCTTTTTTACATGACAGTCAGCCTCATCAGCACTCTGAACTGTGCACTGAGCAACATTTAAATTTCAGATTTAAGATCAGATTTAAATGTACAGTCTGTTTTTAATCACATTAACGACCCACGCAGCATTCACATGCACTTAAAATGACACACTGACATTGCATGGAATTAAACGATATGAATGCTGCAATGAGCAGCAGTCCCATCATTCCTAACCATCTACTAGAGTGATGACTCACTGGTTCTCGTTCCTTAGACATATGCAGCCGAGGCAGTTGGTGGTTCTTACAAACAAGGTCAGGGTTTGTTTTTTTTTTTTTTTGGATGAATGCTTATGCAATCAAGCTGAGTCCATATTTGTTTTTTTGGGGTTTTTTTCATGCCGGAACCAGACTAGCCTCAGGGGTGGAGAGGGAGGGAGTCTCTGGTTTGGGGAACATTTTTCTTCCTTTATATATATATATATATATTTTTTTTTTTTTTTTTGCATTCAGCTCCGGTCACCTCTGAGCTTTGAGAGAACAACACTGCCAGGAACGATGGAGGCTGAGCCATGATGTAACAACAGCTGACACACTGGTGGGGGAGAAGCTGTGAACAAACCACTCTGCTGCTGCTTCTGCAGCCGCTTCATCGACCACGCGCCCGCATTCCCTCCATCTGGAATGTGCCTCATTATTTACAGACGCAGCAATGCGGAAAAAAAAAAAAAAAGAGGGAAAATATCTGAGCTCTCCCAGGTTTAATTTTCATCTCGGCCCATTTACCTATTGTTGCTCACACGCCTCCGACCCGAGCGCGGCAGCGGTAATAGAACCCTGTCGCCCTCGGCCGTGACACCTCTCTGCTGCTCAGTGAAGGTGGCTAAGGCTGCCCGAGCAGCCACGGAGAGGCATTTATCAGTGTCAGACACACCGCACACAGGACTCACTGCAACACAGATGTCAGCATAATTTGGCTGCCTCATAATCTCCGACTCTGCAGCTCAGGGGATTATTCAACTTTTTTTTTTAGTGGCAAGTAATATCTCTGTTTTTTTTTTTTTTTTTTTTTTTCTTTAAGGTTCAGAGGGTTATCACTTTGTGTTTTAACTGTCAGACCATGTTGGGGGGGGGTGGACATTGATGAGGAGGAGCAGCACAATTATAATATAGTGTTACAGTCAGAAAAAGTGATGAAAAAGAGCATGTGAAAGAGTGACTTAATGAGAGAGAATTTAAACCGCACGGCCCACCTGAGGGTGGAATTGTAGGTTATTAGATAGATAGCTGCACCGCTACGAGTTCATCATGCAGGATTGGTCTCGGCTCAGCAGTGCTGAAGTGGAACAGAAGAGAGGGGGATGTGATCCTTTTGAAACATTGTTCGCATTCATTAAGTTAATCATGCAAAATCAGATTTGATATAAAGAAAATATTAAAGATTATAAAAAAAAAAAAATCCTGGGTTACTGTTTCTTTTTTAAACCTTTCTCTTGTGTCAGTTTGCTGTTACCATCCCTTTTGTTAATGGCTCTGTTTTGACTTATGTCTTATATCAGCTGTAAAATACACTTAAAACCATTGGGCTTTGTTTCTGTCAGTATACCCCTTGATTTATATATATATATTTTTTTAAATGAACCTCAAGAGAGTCATAAATATAAATGAATGGTTGTTGTCTGGTCTGACTATTCCTGGGGGGTATTGGAAAACATCTCTTGAATAAATTAGTTTTATTTATTTATTTTTATTTTAATACTATTAATATAATATATAATATAATAATATATATTAATATATATTAATATATATTAATATATATTAATATATATGGTGGGGCGACACGGTGGAGCAGGGGTTAGCGCTGTTGCCTCTGGGTCTGGGACCTTTCTGTGTGTAGTTTGCATGTTCTCCCCGTGTCTGTGTGGGTTTTCACCGGGTACTCCGGCTTCCTCCCACAGTCCAAAAACATGCTGAGGTTAATTGGTGACTCTAAATTGCCCGTAGGTGTGAGTGTGTGAGTGAATGGTGTGTGTGCCCCACGATTGGCTGGCGACCATCTGGGGTGTATCCCTGCCTCTCGCCGTAACGCGCTGGGATTGGCTCCAGCAGACCCCTGCGACCCTAAAGAGGAATAAGCAGGTATAGAAAATGACTGACTGAATATATATGGTGTTATGGGTCAATTTTGACCCATATTTATTTACTTCAATAAAAAATCTAAAAATATGACTAATACATGTAAGGTCTAAGAAAATAATCAATTCGGTTTCAGAGATATTTCACCAGAGTTCTATTTATTTATTTGTTTTTTGGCATAAAAGTGAGCAGCATGGTGTGGTAGTGGTTAGCACTGTTCCCTCACAGCAAGTTTCACAGGTTCTAGACCTTGAGCTGAAGTTTTCATGCTCTCCCTGTGTCTGCGTGGGTTTTCTCCGGCTTCCTCCCACAGTCCAAAAACTGAGGTTAACGTAGAAGACTCAAAATTGCCCGTGGGTGCGAGTGTGTTAGTGAACGGTGTGTGTGCCCCATTATAGGCTGGGGTGTATCCCTGCCTCTTGCCTGAAGTATGCTGGGATTGGCTCCAGCAGACCTCTATGACCCCAGTGAGGAATAAACGGGTATAGAAAATGGATGGATGGTTGGCGATAAAAGCAGATAGAGCACACAGCACATTCCTTATGAATGCATTTTTAAATTGAATTTGGCTGAAGAATATTAAATAAAATAGCTGTAAGCCTTAAAAAGGCTTTTTTCCCGTTTTCCCAAGTTTAATATTTTAAATTTATTAATCAATGATTCAATAATAAATGAGGAATATTTATTTTTTAAATAAAAATGTGCACATTTTTATGCTTCAAAAGCGCTTAGGTAGACCTGTAGCAGCAATACAGCCTGCCTTCACACACACTCAATCAGAAAAGCCATTTCCACCCTCCAACATGGATACAGGGGCAGTTACTATTAACTTCCACTGCTTCCACAGGAGCCATTTCTAAATGGCTTGGGTTTAGCCAGGTTTTAGCAACACTACAGAAGAAGCCATAGAGAGAGAGATACAGAGACCTAAATAATATTTTACAAACAAGTGACCAGGAAATTGTCTATCCAAAGTTAATGATTTCAGCACCAGATAGGTCCCTTGTAATAACAACACTGTACATCCATAATGCAACAAGACGTGCATTTATTCTATACATACACTACCGCTCAAATGTTTGGGGTCACCCAGACACTTATGTGTTTTCCCTAAAAAGTCACACTTTTATTCACCACCATGAGTTGTAAAATAAATAGAAAAATATAGTCAACACATTGACAATGTTAGAAATAATGATTTGTATTTAAAAAAATATATATATTTATTTTCCCTTCACACTTTGCTTTTGTCAAAGGACGATAGGTTTTCTAGCTTCTCTAACCAGCTACACTGTTTTCAGCTGTGCTACCATGATTGAAGATTGACACAATGAGCAAACACATTGTACCAACACTGGAGTGATAGTTGCTGGAAATGGGCCTCTATACACCTATGTAGATATTACACCAAAAAACACATTTGCAGCTGGAATAGTCATTTACCATATTATCAATGTATAGATGTATTAGTTTAAAGTTATCTTCATTGAAAAAAGCAGTGCTTTTCTTTCAAAAATAAGGACATTTCTACGGTAAGTGACCCCAAACTTTTGAACAGTAGTGTAAACATAATAAAAAATTGAGTGCATTTGTTGAATGCATTTATTGCGCTTGGAACAAAGAAACATATAAATCTGTTGCTCTTTACCCTGGGGACCCTGTATCTCTGACCAGATGGGAGGGGAAAGAACAAATTCCTCCAACAGTGGCTGAACAGAGCTGGCAGAGATCGACTGCACCTTCTGCAGAATTTGTCTGTCATAAATATCTGCCAAAGAATATTGCTGCATGCCAATTATTATTATTGTTATTATTTTTTTTTTTTGCTAGCCATTGCAGGAAGTACCTGCAGTGAAGAAAAATAATAATAACAGGTTGTTGCACCACTGCTGTTTTTTGTCACACGCGCTGAGCTAAGAGATAATGTGTATTTTATTGTGTGTCTTGACCTGACTATAGTCTTTCTGTCTGAAAGTCAACACAGGTAATATGTTATCACAGTTTCCTCTGTCTAGTCTGCAGTGATAAATCAACCACAGAAGATATTTGTATACATTTCTATTCTCTAAACAGGATTATCGCAGGCAACTTTTCTTCCATTTTGCAGCTACAGAACTGCAGTGCAGGAAATAATAGGGTTTATGCAGGAATCCTGAAGTTAATTTCAATTCTTTTTAAAATATTTTTTAAAGACCATCTCAAGATATTTTAAGACCTCATCAAGTGATAATCAACAACACAACTTACTAAACAGCTGTAGTTAAACCTCTCTCTCTCTCTCTCTCTCTCTCTCTCTCTTTATCTATCTATCTATCTATCTATCTATATCTATATATATATATATATATATATATATATATATATATATATATATATATATATATATATACTCCAGGACCCCCTTAAACATCCTCAAAACCTCAAAACCTGTAAAACCTCATCCAGAACCTCTAAAACTGAACAAAAAGATGGAAAGACCAATTTAAAACAAAAGGGTTAGGGTTTATTAAAATATATCTTAGCCCACAGAAAGTCAAACTCTGAATAAAATCCTCTTTTTGTGTTCAGTTTGGGGAAGTAATATTTTTAAATGAGCATGTGACACCTGGTCACTCAACAATGCATTCAATGATACTTGAGTATAGTTATAGCTTTTTTTTCTTTTCAAAGTGCTCTGATTTTAAAGTATTTATTGTGAGTTGGAGGGATGTATCCCTTGCAGGAGATGAAAATGTTTTCTTAAATATGAGAACTTTTGAAAATACTTCACTTGTGATACTGTAATTAAGAGACTTTATCTGGATATTATTACTAACCTGACAAAAAAGAGAAAAGAAAATTGCAAACAGAGAAACAATTAAATATACAGTTAAATAACATGAAAATGATGTATACGTTTTTAAACTGATGGATACAATAAGCTAAACCATTAAATGTGTTTAGTTGGAAGTAATTATTGGAACTGTGATGTTGATATTAAAGAGCTAACATCTAATTAACAATTTTGTGTCACACACATCTCACAATGTTGGTTTACAATTAACTTGAAAGTAATGTTGTATTAATGCTTCATTTATTCAAATAAGGTATTGCTTTGAAAGGTAATATGACACTATTATAAACTGTCATTTAAAGTGTTAAGCAATCTTAAAAATTTTATAGTTATGGACTAAAGTGGAATAAAGGAGTTATGACAAAAAGGGAACACATATTAACATATTCTATTTTGTGTCAGTTTTTGAAGAGATCACTTGTTTCCATTAAGGTTTATGGTAAAAGTGTAATTTTCTTCTTTTAACATGACATTGCAAAATAAAATAAGACCATAATAATCCCCACCTAACATCATATATATTGAAAATATATATGATTTCATCAAAACATATCATGGGATTACAAATACTGGCATTTTTGGGATAAAAATATGAGATTTATTGAATAATTGGCAGTGATGAACAAGACTGAACTGAATTTGAAAATATAAATACAAAGTTTTTTGATGTTTTTGATATGTGTATTTTTGGTTCTGTTTGGGCAATTTGTTCTTGTAACAATTTTACATTAGATTACAAGAGTAGAGTTGTTTCCTTTCTATTTTAGTCATAGAAAGTGACTAAGTGGCTGTTCATTATTGTCTTTTGAGTTAGACACCTTTCCATAGTTACAGTATGTTATTAAATTAGACTGCCTCCCGTTTAGGACTGCATCACTTTCAATTTACAATTTTATAGTGCGATGTGGAAACTTGGAATCTTTGTAGATTATTGTAGGTAACTGATTTTTTTTTGGGGGGGGGAAAAGAGCAATTTGCTCTACATCTTAGAACATGTCTGGAGGGGATCTTTAAAGGCAAGCTTGCATTATCAATTCAAGAAATCGTGTAAATTACTTCAGCTTACAATCCATTTGAAGTGAGACAGTGGCAGCTACAGAGGGTGATTGTATTGTTCAGATTTGTGCGAAACTTAAATATTTCCTGTGGAATTTTGCTCACGTCCATCGGAGCAATCCTCTGGGAGTGAGGCTGACCTCGCAGGACGGTTCAATCATCCTCCGCCGGCTTCGACCGCACGTTTTCAATTTCTGGCCGAGGCTGATCATGTTTGCACTCACCAAGACAACTCAATACACATTACACCCCCCACCCCCCACCCCCCAATACACACACACACAAACACACACACACACTCTTTGAGAGGATTTCAGCCTCACTGTGCTTGATGAAGGACAAAGGTAACATTGATATTCTTTGTGATCCGCTGAATGTAATTACACACTGGGTATTAGGCCGACAGTCAAAGATGTGAAGGAACTCCCATGATAGACACACTGCAGTACATTTCATGAATTACATTTGTTCAAGTTAAATAGAAAATAATGTTAACTTTAATCCACTGCTTGTGACTTACTTTTTGTATGTGTAACTATTGTAATGATGTAACCTGTGTGCTCACTGCAAAAAAAAGGAAGTCTTATCAAGGGGAATTATGCTGTATTTAGTAGAATTAGTCCAACAATGAGTAGAATTATCTTCTCTGCTCAAACATTACGAAAAATATGTTTTTGTTTGTGTTTTCATATCATAATTCAATCAATGTTTTTTTTTTTTTACTAAACTTTCCTCGTCTTGCCAAGAGCAATTTCTCTTAATAGTATCAATAAATCCATCTGTCTGTTTTCTGATTAAAAGGCGGAATGCACTGAAAAGAAAGAAATCTTATCAGGGGAAAATATGTTTTATTTAGTAAAGTTAGTCCAATATTGAGCATTTGAATTTGAGGTTCAAATGTCAGAATTATGTTCTATAAAAATGTGTCTGTAATATGAGACAAAAAAAAGAAAAAATGTCAAAAAAATGTAATCTTATATTAAGAAAGACTAAATAAGACTAGACTAAATACCAAAATCAAGAAAAATGTTTTCAGTCACATTTGTGTGGGATAAGTATTAGTATAGTAAGTTAAAATAAATGAATATTATTAGTAATTATTAAAAAAAATAAAAAATAAAGCTTCCAGCCAGCTCAGACCAGAGCTCCACAGCTGTCCAGCCATGAAAACAAGGTGAGTTTCAAGAAGCATCAGAGGAAGCCCCACTGCTCATGAGGAATAAACTCTTTTAAAAATATATATCTCAACCATGTTGAGCCCCTAACATTAACAGTAAACACTTGAAATCAATTTTAAAGCTTGCAGGGAGCCACTGAAAAGAGGCGAGAGTGAGAGGAACGTCTCTGAGCTGATCCCTGAACAAAGAGAATTGCAACACTCAACAGGGCAAAGTAAAACCACTGACTTATTCAATGGATTCTTCTGTAATGTGCGCGGGAATGTGCTATCATGAATAACATTACATAAGAGGAAAAATATTGTAAAATAGTTCATTAGAATTAAATACTTTCATATCTGGTTCTGTAACTTAAATATCGCTGTGTTTTTGTCTTGGGGAGCATAGCTATTTTCCCTGCTTTGTTCTGTGATGGGACACATAGGAGCTTTTTCTTCAGGAAAAGGCCCCTATGTTCCCCTTTATGTTCCCCGCTATCACTAACCCCATTAACCATTGGCCATTAACCCTAATCCCAACCCCTAACACTCACCCCGAAAGGCCCATTTAATGTTAAATACACATATGGATAGACCTTTTGTCCATACATCATTTCATCCGTTTCCACAAAGCTTATGAATACGGACCAGACCATTCTCCAACCTACAGCCATGATAAATTTAATGGCCTTACCGACCGCCACCTCTTACAACACCTTTGTTTTTTTCTTTTATTTAAGATGTACATTATCAAGATCTCCTCCATAATTGCCATGTTTGTTGCCATAAACTTTTGACTCTGAGCTGCCCCCTGGTGGATGTATTGGTTAACTTCTATACCAATACAAAGGATGCATGAAAGTATATGGGCAGTGATGTTTGAATGCAGTCTGAAATGGACTCATACAGTTTCGTCCCTACATAGAGCACAAAAGAGGATTAACACTAACCCATAACCATTAACACTAACCCATAACCCCTATTCCCAGCAGCAACCCCTATCCCTAACCTCAATCCCTAACCCTAATCATCACAAAGCAGGAACAAAGGACCCATAGAACAGGGATAACCCCTATGTCTTCACAGAATTCACAGAATAATTTTAACAATTTTACTGTGATTGACTTCTCTAGTACATAGGCCTGATGCAGACCAGCACATAGCATTATCAAGCAACAAGGCTACACCCCCTTTTTGGGGAAAGAATCACCTTGAATCTAGACAACACATACAACATTTATAGAATCTGAGGTTTTCTGTCCCCAAAAAGGGGTCAAGCCATGATGATTTTGATGTACTTGTAGGTGCTTGTCTGACAATAAAGTTTTAATAACCTAATCAATGACCTTTCCCCAAGCATTTTTTTTGTATTATTATTTTATTTCATATATTATTTTTATTTATTTCATTTTCTTTGGGGGGTATAAACCTAACGACACCCTAAACACAAGATTATCAGATTATAAAACATAATTAAAATCTGCATAATTTACAGTGATTTGCAACGGTTGGAAAAAAGCATCTAATAAAGACATGGATGGGTTATAATTGGTGGAAGGTGAAAGCCCAGTGCTTCTCCTAATGAGACTAAAGGATGCCCTTTCCATCAGTATCAGATGCCAAGGTGTGACAGAAGGGTGCTATTTGACTCCCTGGAAAAAAGAAAGTATATATATATATATATATATATATATATATATATATACAGACAACAAAAATATGTGTAGCCTTTTTAAAGAGTAGGAGGAGTGTGTGGAGGTTTGAGATGTTGTGGTGTGCCAAGGATAAATGAAGAACAACATGTCTTAGCCAAGAAAAATTCAGGAAAGAACAAAGAAAGGTTAAATAACCCCTTGAGTGAAATCAGGTGCATACTGTTGTTGGCTACAGTAAATGTGTTTTATCCCAAAAGAGAAGGTCTCTCAGCCACATCTTTGTAGTTCATCTAAATAGCTTTATTGCACATAGGAAACAAGTGGAAATGATTTAGAGGATCTCAGATTTTGACCTGAAAAGTGACATCCCGATCTGAGACCTGCTGCACGGTCATTGTGCCGACTCTGTTCCACCTCAGCAGTTATGTGATTGCATCTGTTCAACCGACTCACAGCTCAAAATCTGACACATCTCCCCTCAAATCGTGTGCTGCACTGGCTTCCTGCCTCACAGCTGCACTTTGAGTTCAATCAGATTCAACTTTTACCTTGTTTGTCGTGAACCTTTGTGATGTACAGCCAATAAGATGACAGCTTGTCTAAGACTTTACCCGAAAGTGACCTAGTGACTATAGAAAGGTTTTCCCTTAGATTTAACCCATGGTCAAAAAGCTTAATCCAACTCAGGTCAATGTGGTCATGTGTTCAGGGTTACATTCAAAACGAAATATAATTAAGACACTTTCAAACCTAATTGATTTTTTATGGACTTTTGGACTGTTCAGTTTGATGCCAATCAGGAGAGGACAACATTTTTTAATTGAAATTGGGAAAAAAAATTAAAATAAATAGGTACGATTTAAATGGCATGATAGTTGGGAACCTGAGAATACGGGTGTGGAGGGGGCGTGGCGCATCGGCTGCAGGAGAGAGGTGTGGAGAGGGCTCAGGGGAGCGGCGCCAGGTGAGAGTAATTGAGCAGTGAGTACAGGTGCGCTAATTACTCTCACCATCTCTTTTAAAACAGTAGCAGGCTGGACCCGCGAGGAGGAAGAGGGGAACGGACACGAGGAGAGCCGAGCAGACGGCAGCACCTCAAGCCTGCGATCGGCTGCAGACGGCCTCAGCGTGTGTGTGTGGGTGTGCGCGCCAATAAAGCACGGGGAAACCGTGAACATAAAGAGACTGGACTTGTTGTGGGTCTGTTCGGTGCCGGGGAACCCACGGGGGCAGCGAGACTGCCACATTTGGCGCCCAAGAAGAACCCGGCACGGAGACCATGTCCGAGCCGCAGCAGACCCAACCAGTTACGGCGCTGGCCCAAATCTTGGCGGAGGTCGCCGCGATGAGCCGGGACCAAGCAGCGGCCAGCAGACAACAGCTCTCGGCGCTTCAGCTGCAGGTCGAGGGGCAAACACAGCTGCTGCAGAGGATGCTGGCTCGGTCGGGGGCAGCGGTACCGGGTCCCCCGCTCTCCGGCGTGACTCTGCAGCGGATGACCGAGAGGGACGACGCGCAATCCTTCCTCGAAATGTTTGAGGTGACGGCATCGGCGTGCGGGTGGCCGGAGGCAGAGTGGGCCGTGCGCCTGCTGCCACTGCTGGCGGGGGACGCGCAGACAGCGGCGCTCGGCCTGCCTGCCTCCTCTCGGGGACAATACCGGGCCGTGAAGAGGGCTGTCCTCGACCGGCTGGGGTATTCGGCGGAGGATCACCGGCGGAGGTTTCGCGGAGCCAAGCTGGGACCCACCGACCGCCCCTTCGTCCACGCCCAGCAGCTGAGGGACGCCGCCCACAGATGGCTGCAGCCGGGGGAGACCGCAGGCGAGGGGCAGCTGATGGAGAAGATCGTCCTGGAGCAGTTCGTGGAGGGGCTGCCGGCGGGCACCCTGGAATGGGTGCGCTGCCACCGCCCCGCCGACCTGGCGACGGCCGTCACCCTCGCGGAGGACCATCTGGCCGTCCTCTCCCGGGGCCAGACATCGGAGGCGCGGCCAGTGTCCTCCGGCCGTCCCAGCCCGGCACCGCGCAGGAGACCCGCCACAACACCCGACCCCCCTCCCGAACCATCCACCCGTCCCACCCCTGCCCCTCGCACTAACGTCCCCTCTCCTTTTTTCCCACAGGGTCCAGCCGCTACGGGCGCTGCTCCTAGCCCACAGAGGGTCCCTCAGGCGGCAGGGCAGGAGTGCTGGAGGTGCGGGCAGCCCGGACATTTCCGCCGCGAGTGTCCGCTAATGGAGGTTGGGCAGGTGATCCAGGTTGTCGGCCCCCCGGCACCCTCCCCCGGTCCAGGAGAGACGTACAGCGTTCCGGTAAGGATTCAGGGGGGTACACATCAGGCAATGGTGGACTCGGGCTGCATGCAGTCTATAGTTCACCAGAACCTGATTCGACCTGGGGCATTGTTAGAGGCAGGATGGGTGGATATCAGGTGTGTGCATGGGGATATTCACAGATATCCTGTGGTGCCGGTGGAAATTCGCATAGTGTGAAGGCTGCGGTTAGTTCCCGCCTGGCGCATCCTCTGATCTTGGGCACAGATTGGCCGGGGTTTGATAAACTAGTGGGGCAATGTGTGGGGGTGCGCTCGCGACCGACAGGGACAGGGGATATGTGCGCTGTGCTTAGCGGCGACGCGAGGTTGTCCGACGCTGCAGACGGGGAGGGGGAGCCGGCGGTGCCTCCACCGGAGGCTCCGCAGGTTCCCGTGTTTGACTCCATGGAAGATTTTCCACTCGAGCAGTCTCGTGACGATACTCTGCGCTTTGCCTTTGACCAAGTGATACGAATTGATGGTCACATGGTGCGCCCTGACGCAGCGCTATCATATCCACATTTTTCTTTACGCAGGGACAGATTATACAGAGTGAGTCGTGACACTCAGACAGGCGACATAATAACCCAGTTGTTGGTCCCGAAAAGCCGTCGGGAAATAGTTTTCCAGGCGGCTCATTACAACCCGATGGCTGGACACCTGGGATATGATAAAACACTGAACCGGATAATGGCCCGATTCTATTGGCCAGGCATTCGGGCAGACGTGCGCCGCTGGTGCGCGTCTTGTCCCGAATGCCAGTTAGTTAACCCACCGGCCGTCCCGAGAGCGCCATTGCGCCCATTACCACTGATGGAGGTCCCATTTGAACGCGTCGGGATGGACCTCATCGGGCCATTTCACCGGAGCGCACGGGGATATCGCTTTGTGTTAGTCCTGGTGGATTACGCAACGCGATATCCCGAGGCAGTGCCGCTGCGCACCATCTCTGCAAAGAGTGTGGCGCAAGCGCTGTTTCAAGTTATCTCCCGAGTCGGGATCCCGAAAGAGATCCTGACTGACCAGGGCACCCAGTTTATGTCACGAACACTGAGAGAACTGTACGGGTTATTGGGCATCAAGGCTATTCGAACCAGCATTTACCACCCTCAGACGGACGGCCTCGTGGAGCGCCTGAATAAGACCTTGAAGTCCATGATCCGTAAGTTTGTGCACGATGATAATCATAATTGGGATAAATGGCTACATCCTCTGTTGTTTGCAGTGCGCGAGGTACCCCAGGCCTCAACGGGATTTTCTCCCTTTGAGCTGCTGTTCGGCAGGAAACCACGGGGGGTTCTGGACCTGGTTAAAGAAAGCTGGGAGGACGGTCCAAGCCCAAGTAAGAACGAAGTTCAGTACGTCCTGGACCTGAGAGCAAAACTCCACACACTAGGGCAGTTATCACGTGAGAATTTGCTCCGGGCCCAGGAACGTCAGCAGCGGCTGTACAACAGAGGATCGAGGCTAAGACAATTTTCACCGGGAGATAAAGTGCTTGTATTGCTCCCATCTTCCAATTCGAAATTACTCGCCAAGTGGCAAGGGCCCTTTGTGGTCACACGGCGAGTGGGTGACGTTGACTATGAGCTTGTGCGATCTGACAGGGGAGGGGCAACACAGATTTATCACCTCAACCTCCTTAAAGCGTGGAGAGAGGCGGAGCCTGTTTCCCTGGTGACGACAATTAGAGAGAGAGATGAGTTGGGGCCCGAGGTACCAAAATCGACCAATCCTGCCCCGCTCCGTTGTGAAGACCATCTCTCACCGTCCCAGGGAGCAGACATTGCCAGGTTGCAGCAGCGTTACGCTGATGTGTTTCCCCCCCTGCCAGGACGCACAAGCCTTATTCAACACCATATCAAGACTCACCCAGGGGTGACGGTGCGTTCGCGGCCCTATCGGCTACCTGAACACAAGAGAAAAGTGGTTCAGGCTGAATTGAAAGCTATGTTGGAGATGGGTGTAATAGAAGAGTCCAACAGTGCCTGGTGTAGCCCCATCGTTCTTGTAACCAAGAAAGATGGGTCTATCCGGTTCTGTGTGGACTATCGCAGGGTGAATGATGTTTCACAGTTTGACGCCTATCCAATGCCCCGGGTCGACGAACTCCTGGATCGCCTGGGCCCTGCTCGCTTTTTCACGACGCTGGATTTGACCAAGGGCTACTGGCAGATTCCCTTGTCTCCAGAGTCCAAGGAGAAAACGGCCTTCTCCACTCCGTACGGTTTGTACCAATTTGTCACACTTCCGTTTGGGTTGTTTGGGGCCCCAGCCACTTTTCAACGCCTCATGGACCGGGTGCTGCGCCCCCATGCCGCATATGCTGCCGCCTACCTGGATGATGTCATCATCCACAGCAACACCTGGGCGGAGCATGTGCGGCAGGTGGCCGCGGTGCTCGAGTCACTGAGGCAGGCGGGGCTTACGGCCAACCCAAAGAAGTGTGAAGTTGGACGGAGGGAGGTACGGTATCTGGGGTACCACTTGGGCGGCGGGCAGGTGCGTCCGCAGGTAGATAAGACAGCAGCGATTGCAGCCTGCCCAAGGCCCAAGACCAAAAAAGAGGTGCGGCGGTTTTTGGGGCTGGCCGGCTATTACCGGCGATTTATCCCCAACTTCGCGGAGCTGACCAGCCCTTTAACTGACCTCACCCGAAAGGGTGCTTCAGATCCGGTCCAGTGGACGGAGCAGTGCCAGGTGTCGCTTGAGAGGGTAAAGCAGGCCCTCTGTGGGGAGCCTCTGCTCCACACACCTAACTTCTCTCTCCCTTTTGTCTTGCAGACTGATGCGTCGGGCAGGGGGCTGGGGGCCGTTCTGTCCCAGCGGGTGCGGGGCGTCGACCGCCCAGTGCTGTACATCAGCCGCAAGCTGTCGGAGAGGGAGGCCAGGTACAGCACGGTGGAGAGGGAGTGCCTGGCCATCCGGTGGGCGGTCGATGCTCTGCGGTACTACCTGCTGGGGCGCCCATTCACCCTCTGCTCGGACCACGCTCCCCTTCAGTGGCTCCACCGCATGAAGGATGCCAACGCCCGGATCACTCGGTGGTATCTAGCTTTACAGCCTTTTAAGTTCACAGTGATCCATAGGCCGGGGGCGCAGATGGCCGTGGCCGACTTCCTTTCCCGCTCCCATGGGGAGGCGGGGGGGGGGGGAGTAGGTTAGGCCGGACGGCTCCCCGGCCTAAGTCGGGCGGTGGAGGTATGTGGAGGGGGCGTGGCGCATCGGCTGCAGGCGGCCTCAGCGTGTGTGTGTGGGTGTGCGCGCCAATAAAGCACGGGGAAACCGTGAACATAAAGAGACTGGACTTGTTGTGGGTCTGTTCGGTGCCGGGGAACCCACGGGGGCAGCGAGACTGCCACAACGGGAAATCCCAAATTGACAACATGGCTGATATCATATGCACACAAAACCAATCAATGTTGGGTATAGGGAAATACAGTCCACATAGGTGTCAACAAAACTTAGGTATGTGATGTCAAGTTCTTAGGTACACTTGCATAATTTCAGTGAAAGAAAATCAGATCAAAAATGTGGTTAATTCTGCTTAAAAGAAACCTTTAAGCGTTACTTAGCACAACATGATGATAGGATTGTTAATAAATAAAAAAAAAAAAATGAACCTATGGTCATGAAGATCTTATCCCTTAGGGATAGGGTCAGCCATCAGGGTAGAGCAGAGAAAGGAACCAGTTGGTCTTGTGAGGACACTGATCTGTTGCTTCCCTACGGAGCCATTCCAGGCAGCTGGGAAAAGGCCACACCACAGACCAAGGACTAGGTGAAGGGATAATATCGCACTGGCCTATGATGAGGAGCTCAGGGGAAGCATAGTTTGTATACCCCTGCTGGAACTGTTACCTACATCAGATAAGAGTTGATAATGGATGGTCTCAACTATGTTTTGCCCTGCTCTTTTTCCAGCTTTACTCTTATAATTACAAATTCTGCATGATGTAATACTTAAATTAATTTAAGTGCATATACCCTAAACACAATACGTTAAGATGTTCACAGTCACCAGATACTAAAACTTGGACTTCCATAGGGTCAATCTACATGTTTGAATGATGCAGATGTGCCACTATAAACATTCAGCCTTTTTCAACACAGAGAATGAAGTTTGAACTTGTCTTTTGAAGGGTATTCTTGCATGACCATCCCTCTGTTCACTTTCATTCAATGTTCAATACTTTCATAAATACAGACTACAAAAATCTGTACACATATGTAGTAATATCTACCTACCATTACCTTTTTTTCATCAGCACTGGAAGAAAAAAAATGTACATTTTGACTAGAATATATATTTACCAATCTTAATGGAAACATAAACAGCGCATAACATAAAGAGAGCCAAAGGCAACTTACTCAAGGGTCACCAAAATAAGAATTCTGGATCTACTACAGCAAATTTTGATCAAAAATCCAAACTACCTGACAACAGTTAAAGTATACAAATTACAGCTACGCTTTTCATATGTATTTTTCTGCCACCATTAACCGATAGATAATATATGCTGGGATACCTATTTAGATTATTAATTAGCTCCCAAAGCAGTGATGAGGTTAGGGTTAGGCATGATATTTCAGGGGTACAGACAATAACATATGACCAAGCAAATGTCTGCTTCATGCAGTCATTGCCAACTGTACAATCTTTCCAATCAAAGCAAATGGCTCACAAACATGTCAAACACATGAAGATGATTTCAGATTTTAAGCTTGTAGTAACGGTTTGTGTTCCACAGGGTTTATTTAACTCCCTCTCCCAGGCAGAGCCTTACCTGAGCCAGGGTTCTGTTTAGCTGTATTGGATGTGTGAGAGGTGGAGGTGGAGGCCACCCTCTGGTCTGAACTCATGCTGTCCTGGCCCAGGGGTGAGCTGGACTTTCTTGGCTTCTTGTCCGTCAGGTGCAACGGGGAGCTCTTCTTGGGAGGTGACAGGGGTCGCCGTGGCCTGGCCGTGACATTAACCTTCAGCCATGCCTGGGCTTTGTACTCTACAATCTCTCCGTAGTTAGCTCGTGTCACCCGGCACTCGTACAAGCCTTCGTCACTCTTGCTGACTCTGGACATCTGCAGCTTGTGTGAGATGTCGTTTCCCTGGACTTTCACTGTCTGTAAGAGTGATTACAAGAGACCACAGTGTCATAACGTTGGACATAAAACCACCCACAAGGCTTCACCACACGTCATTCTGCGACAGGAACATATTAACCGAGGGGAATGGTGGATAATTACAGCTGGACTGTACCTGTTTTCATACACACACATACACACACACACACACACACACACACACACACACACACACACACACACACACATATATTCATCATTCTTAGTACGTATAGTATAATTTGGGAGTGTACCTATGTTCCCCAGGTTCTATATTCCCTACTTTATAGGGCTTGTAATTAGAGTCAATGTTAGTGTTAGGGGTTATCTATCATCTTCAGTTTATCATCTACCCCAATCCTAACCCTAATCCCAACACCAATCCTAACCCCAACACTAATTACCCTTTTAGCCCTTTTTTTTTTTTTCTAAAAAAAAGTCCTATGTTCCCTGATCACAGAACAAAGCAGGGAACATAGCGCTGAAATTCTACCCTCTGGGAACCTCTCTACAACATTCCAAAAATGACCCCCTAAACCACATGTGTCAAGCTCCAGTCCTGGAGGGCCGGTGTGGGTGCAGGTTTTTGTTCCAACCAAGGAGCTACACACCTGTTTCTACTAATCAGCCAATACAGCCCTTGCTAAGGACCTTCATTAGTAGAATCAGGTGTGGTACTGCTTGGTTTGAACAAAAGCCTGCACCCACACCGGCCCTCCAGGACTGCAGTTTGACACCCCTGCCCTAAACATTTTACCTCATGTGGTTATCGCAGGGGTGGGCAATCCTGGACCAGCAGGGCCAGTGTAGGTGCAGGCTTTTGTTTCAACCAAGGAGTAACACACCTGTTTCTACTAATCTATCATTGGAGCCTTCGGTAAGGACCTTTATTTGGTAGAATCAGGTGTGTTACTTCTTGGTTGGAACAAAAACCCACACCGGCCCTCCAGGATCAGGATTTTCCACCCATGGGTTATCGGAATGTTTTGGGGATATTAAATACAAAATCATCTGCTCAAAATTCATAGAATGCTGTGGGAGGGTTATCAACTAGAAACCTGAAAGGAATGTTCCTGGTAATGTTAAGTGTAGCTAGGAGACAAAGACATCCGGAGGCGAGTGCACCAGCTGGGAAAGGGGAAAAAAAGTAGGTCTCCACTCTCATGCTAGTTCTAGCTGTGTCTGACTTTGTGTTTTGAATTCACAGGGTGAACAACCACCGTGTGCCCAGCCTTATGATTGCACATCCATGTGATTACACCGGAAGCCATGATTATTGCCAAGTAACATACTTCCATTCCAAAGTACACTCTAATTCCTCCCTTCAAACAAGCTGAAGAAAGAAAAATAGAACCCCCAGCTGGTGCATTCTTCTCCTGTGTTGCACGTCGTGTCTGTTTGGGACTCAGGTGACGTCATCCTGGAGAGGATGGCGTGGCTCAGTGGGCAGTAGTGTTGAACGCTCCTTTGGGCACAGAGAGCACACGCAGTGTAGCAGAGAAAAGGGGCGGAACAGTTGCTGGGGCATGAACGCAGAAAGGGAACCACTCTGACACTAATGATACACTGCCACCGGTTACGCTGATTAGCTCCATTCTCTGGCTGAAGGTGTATTATTCAGGGAAGTCAACTGCCGTTGTGTAGCCTATACGGGGGGAATAAAAAGTGCTGCTGGATTTTGAAAAGCCTTGATCTGCAGTACATGACATGCTCATGGACTTACACTTATTTTTGTCCCCTCATCATCAGGATCAGGTTCTGGTATCATTTCCATCTGGGAACACAGAAAGAAAGAAAGCATTAGCATGGTGATGGCAGCATAATGATTAGACACTGCAAAAATGAAATCTTATCAGGATGAAATGTCTTGTATTTAGTACAATTAGTCAAATATTAAGTGGAATAATCTTGAATTGTCTCATTCCATTGGCAGATAATAAATTATCTGCCAATGGAAATAAGATACTTTAAGATAATTCTACTTAATATTGGACAAATTGAACCAAAAACAAGATATTTTCACTTGATTAGAACTACACTACAAAACAAATGAAATCTTATGAAGCAAAATGTCTTAAGTTTAGTATAATTAGTCCAACATTGAGTAGAATTATATTTAATTATCTCATTCCATTGGAAGAAATACAATAAATTATCTGTCAATGGAAAATTAAAAAAAAAAAAAAATTGCTGTGTGATTCATCTAGATACAAAGAAATCTTAAATAGCAAAACTGTCTCATATTTGGTACAATTAGTCAAGATTAAGATTTCATTTTTTTGCAGTGCAATGTGCTATGACAACTTCAACCGCTGACATTTATAAATCTTTCATTCTGATATCAGCGCGCAGTTTACGGGCCGAGCGCCACTGTTCCGCCTTTAAAAATAAATGCACAAAGATTCTAACGTATTTTTAGACTCTTATAAGAGCTCCTGTAGAGAAATTAAAGGCAGCTCCAAGACGCTGGAGCGAATCGAGGGGTGAAAATGGTTCAAACCGGAATGCTGTGTGACAAACTATAATGGCTTCCTGAGACAAATTATGCCTCAAAACCTCCATCAGTCTGTGTAGTAAAAATATTATTACCCATGAAAGCTTATGACAAATAATAAAATGTCAGAAGGCCTGAAACAGCTTCTCTGTAAATTCAAGGCACAAAAAAGAAAAAAAAAATACATCTGTAGGGCCTGGGCTCAGGAATTTTCCCATGTTTGAGCCCCAGTGGCGTAATTGAAGCACGGTGGCAAACACTATACAGTCAGCCTACAGCCTACATCATGGACTGGGCATAGATTCTAGAGGCTATAATTTATTTATCCCACATTGGATGCCAAATGGATGTGCGCCCGGATGGGAAAAGAAAAAAAAATAAAGAAAGAAAAGACTGCCGAAGCTGAAGAACAGCAAGAGTGGTGCAGCAGAAAAGGCTCGGGGAAGGAAAGGAGGACATGGTAGCTATTGGCTCCTTGGCTGACAAAAAAAGAAGGGCAGCAGAGGGATAAGATGGCTACTTATGAGCATTTGCAGGGGAGAGCGTCCCTTCAAGTACTGTAATTACCTTGGTGAAACCGGCGCTTCTCTCTGGAGGACGCTCAGCCAGCAGACAGGTGATTAATGAGCAGAATTAGGAGTCGCAGCTTTCTCTGTCTGCATGTATGCATGACTCTTACATCTTGACTTCACAGATGGACCCAGCATCCTCCATTGTATCAAGGAGATGTCTTTAACAGTGAGGCACAATTAATTGCCCGCAGTCTTGGCGTTGGACTGTTCCGGGTCATTAATTTTAGCCTCCTTTTTTTAATATATATTTTTTTTTACTTTACTTTTACAAACTTCACATGGGTTATACAGGCTGGCTGTACAGTCTATATATGTCACCTGAGAAGGATAAAGTTAGAGGACAGATGCTCAGCTGGACGCCACATGGCAGTGGTTGCTTTTTTATTTTTTTAATTTTTTTTCTGAAAAAAAAAAACAGGATGGCAAGTGACAAAGATGGGAAAGAAGGAGGAAATTGCTTCTCGCACGTTTGTTTTCATCATAGAAAATCCTCCAGGGTTGTTAAAAAAACTCTGTAATCTCCCAGATGCAGTTTCCTGTAGGGATTCATAATTTTACAACACAGAAAGAATAGTTTGCTTCTTTTGTTTTAATTGAAATTCCTGACTATTTTTTCACATAGAAAGGCAATGTTTTGTTATTGTTCCACCCACTGTCAGTTCTGAATGGTGCCTGGCGAGTCCACAACACAACCTGTAGTCTGTATAGTTGTAAATTTGACAACTGCCTTCAGTTATATGCTAATAAAAGAGAAAGTCTTATTATTGCTCCTGAAAATGTCAATCAAGAAAATCAAACAGCCTATGGGATAGCTAAGTAAGGTAAGTGTGCTCAGAAAAACCTACTGTTATGTTACTGTTCCACTTTTTTAAATGTATTCTCACTTTTTATCATCTTATTTCTACGTTTTCATTTTACAGAACATGCTGTTTGTTGTCATTGCCATTTTAACCCATTTTTTGTTTCCATGCATCATGCTCAATTATATTAGTTGAGTCACTAACAATCATGTCACTCATGTCATTTTCTATACACACTTATTCCTCACTAGGGTCACAGGGGTCTGCTGGAGCCAATCCCAGCGTGTTACGGCGAGAGGCAGGGATACACCCCAGATGGTCACCAGCCAATCGTGGGGCACACACACCATTCACTCACACACTCACACCTACGGGCAATTTAGAGTCACTAATTAACCTCAGCAATGTTTTTGGACTGTGGGAGGAAGCCGGAGTACCTGGTGAAAACCCACACAGACACGGGGAGAACATGCAAACTCCACACAGAAAGGTCCCAGACCCAGGACCAAGGAGGTCTTGAACCTGTGACCTTCTTGCTGTGAGGCAACAGCGCCACCAGTCATGCATCTAGTCACTTTGATACGCCATCAGGTCCGATGCTCTGTGCGATATCTGCAACACGAAAATTGCTAGGGGTGGTAACAACATCGCTAAATACAACACCACAAACAACAACCCAGCTCCGACGTGTACACTGGGGTCTAAATGACCCGCCCACAAGCTGGTACCAAAGGGTCTGTGTATGTTATGGTTAATAATTAGAGAGTAACAGCACATAGAAAACAAATGATCACTTTGATGAGGATGGTGGAATTGCTGGCACTGTTACAAAAAGTCATTGTTGTCATCAAAAAAAAAAAAAATTACCTCTTTCGTAGACATGGAAAATAAAGTTTGCTGTATCTTTAAAATATGATTTTGGCTGAAAAGACGCTCATCTCACTTACTATCCACACAGAAAAATAAATAAAAATTTCTATTCTCTTGTTGCAGCATGAGGGCGGTGCAGTGCTTCCGCACCAAGTCTGTGAAACAGTTCATTCATTCAACAGTAGTATCAGATCGGATATCGGCTGTTATGGAAAGAGGAGGGTTTTTAAAACTTTTTTTCATCTTTTTTTTTTTTTATTTGACCGGTCCTAAATTGTCTAGTTCTCAGTGAAAATAAAATTAGATTTTTGATTTTTAGTATAGAAAGTGACGGTCATGGACTTTGGCAACTATAGTTTCCAGTGGGATTAAATGGGTTAATTTTGTTTAAATGGTGTCTGCAAAAGGTCCAATGCAAATAAACTTGACCAACTTACAAGTAGGTATGTCTACTACTAAGTATATCTAAAATTTTGATATATGTATATACTGTAAGTAAAATTGGGGGAGATTTGCCTTTTGAGTAATCAAATTAAATACATGTTAATTTGATTAAATGAAAACATGACCAGAGTGATGGTGGCTGTTAACTGAAAGCTGAAAAAAAAAAAAAAAAAAACTGTGTCCATTCCCTTCTTGGTGTTAAGCTTGAACCAATAAATGAGTTCACAGCCATCATTTGTCTTCATCTTCTGACATGATTGACTCTAACAGCGTAACCAGTGTATTACATCCAGTCTATTAACAACTGGGCTGTTGAAAAAAGGTTTTTTAATACAAAGTAGAGTTTCTGTCTGGCACCAAAATATCTATAACACATCCATAACAGCCACTGAGCACTTCTCTTCCACAGCCTTATTATTTCTATTATCTTTTTTTTATTCTCTATCTCTCAGTCCTTGTCACCATGGTACTGGGTAATGTATATACATAATCTTTTAATTGGAGCAGCGCTTGCTATGCCATAAACCTGATGTCTCTGAAATAGAAGCACACGCTTCCAAGCAAGTAGCTCATAACTCTGTACTTGAGTAAAGGTACTTAGTTACATTCCACCGCTCGGCATAAGGAGGTGACTGATTGCCATAGATACAGTCATTTGCCCAGCTCTGTTTCTCTGACGTGAAGCTCTCAATTTGCATCTTTACAAATATGCAGATTGCAGTAGCTGAGTTAACCTCTGTAGCCTTTTAGATCAGGTGCATTCCTCCACTGTCTCGTAGACATCCAGTAAATGATAAAATCCTGATTACATCAGTCAACACACATAAAAACAATGTTCAAAGAAAGAACATTTTTCAGTGTAAAGTAAAAAAAAAATGTTTTAAAGGGCCCCTATTTTCTATTTTTCCAGTTTAATATTTTAATTTTCAAGGACTATATATAACAATTATCATGCTTTCATGGTCAAAAAGCAGCTAGTTAGACCTGCAGCAGCAATGCTGTCTGCCTTCTCACACACTCATTCTGAAAACCCTGTTTCCCCCCTCCCTTTTTAACAAAACAAGGAGAAATTAAATAATTATCTGCCGATGGAATAAGATATTTCTAGATAATTCTACTCAATATTGGATTAATTTTATCACAAAAAAAAATATTTTCAGTTGTTACGATTTCATTTTTTGCAGTGCAAGCACACACTAGTATCCCTTAGCTCTGACCCCAGGTCAACTGACTTCCTTATACATACAGGAGGATAACTCCACATCTACCGTTCATGCATTTATTTCCACTATTTGATCTCTTTGACTCTTTCAATTTGCAGGCACAATAACATAATTTGTATTTTCTGAGCGTGAGCCCATTTGTCACCCAAAGTTGTGCAAATGCAGTTAAGGTAATTGTGACATGTGATTGTCCAATAATAATTCAGTATCCCGACAATATATCACACGCTGCAAAATACATTTATCTGCCACTGAGAGATACAATGTGTCCCTCAGCAGAATAGATACAAATTGTGTATTTTTAGAGAACAATTGCTCTTTACATATAGCTCTTTTAGCGTTGAAGAACCACCTTTTCTTTTTTTATTTCAATGTGAATGTCGAAGTAAGATTGGAGCCCGTGACGCAAACGTTTTCTATGACACTGTTGAAATAAACCTACATTATTTTCCCATTTATATTTCATTTCTGTCGCATGAATGCCTCCTGAGCCAGAGCCGTGCCATGCTAGTATCTCAATTTCAATCGCTTGTCTCTTTATTACTGGAGCCTTCCACCATTCTTCATGCAAATCTCAAATTGACTTCTTGTAAAAATGTGCTCTGCAATTATTGCGCATCAAGAAAAAAAAGAAAAAAGAAAGGATTCGTTTAGTTTCTGAAACATATCCACGTTACTATGAAGAACAAAATGTTCTTGGTTTTGAGCTGAAACATTGACTGGTCCTGCGCTGCTGTGATTGTGTCACGTCCCTCAAACGTGACGGGACGAGTCCTAACCCCAGACGATACGAGCCAGCGCCACACAAACCGCGATGTGGGAAACATATTAATGAGGCAAAATATTTAAGTGATTCTGCATTTTATCTGGCAATCGTCTATACAATCGCTCGGAGAAGGTAAACAGCAGCCATGGAATTAAAATTTTAAACTATATGGGTGTGGCAGAAATGTGTCAATGTGCACTGTGGCTCAAAGTGTATCATTAACAATTTGTATAATATAATTTATAGACACGTTGAAAAAAACATGATGATGATGACAAATTAGTAGGTGATTTTATTTCACAGTTTGTGAGACCTAAATATTTATTTTAATATATTTATTTATTTATTTCATTATAGAGCTCCTTTAAACAGTGAAATAGTCTAATTGTTGCAGTAAGCTGTAATTGTTGCATAATGCTGTAAATGGATTCCTAATGTCTAGACCTCAAAGAGTCTAAACTGAGAATGAATTATCTGGTAAATATGCTCACATTAAGGCTCTATTCTCTTTTTGCCACCTTACATCAAACAATCTGATAATGAAGTGTGCTGACAACTACTGTCTACTGTCAATGGGCTCATAAACTCGAATGACGAGTCACACTATAGATCTTAGGTATTAAATCTTTTTAAGTGGAGTGAGACCAACAACCTTATTCTAAATGCTTCAAGAACTAATGAGTTAGCCATTGATTTTATCTCACCTTTCCATTACTATAAATGCGACAGAGGTTGAGGAGTTTTAGATTTTCTTGGCGTGAATGGTGCTGATGATCTCACCTGGAAGATTAGCACCAAATCTATTGTTCCAGCACAGTGACAGCTTTTCTTCTTGAGGAATCTTAAGGATTTAACAAGAATATACAGAGTTTTTACAACTTTTGATACATAATTGAACATCAAGCTCATACGATCACTGGAGTATGAATCTCCACAGTTCTCCTGTCTTGTACAATTGACCAATGTATTCTTATAAAACATGGTATCGCTACGGTGGTTCTGCTGGACTCAGAAGGCGGTGACACCATAGTATAGTTATGGTCTGGGTAGGTTTAGGAACAAGATACACTTGTTGTAAAGTGTTTGGTCACTAGTTTCAAAAAGTACTCTCCTGTCCTAACCCTAACCCTGTTACTTGTGCAATTTTGCACCAAGTTATCTAACTGTCCTCCAAATGCAACAAACACTTTCTTAATTAAGACAGCAGGCAGGGATACACCCCAGATGGTCACCAGCCAATCGCGGGGCACACACACCATTCACTCACACCTACAGGCAATTTAGAGTCACCAATTAACCTCAGCATGTTTTTGGACTGTGGGAGGAAGCTGGAGTACCCAGAAAAAACTGTGGGAAAACCCACAGAGACAACATGCAAACTCCACACAGAAAGGTCCCAGATCCAGGACCAAGGAGGTCTTAAACCTGCGACCATCTTGCTGTGAGGCAACAGTGCTAACTCCTGCAAATCAAAGTGTATGTGCCAAGAAAGTCACTGGCACTTTTTTTAATTCCATGTTATTGACAACATTAAATCATGCAATGTTGTTGCATGTAATTATTTTATTTTATATTTATTTTATTTACTATTTTTAATGCATACACTTTTTAATAAGTTAAGATCCTTTCTGTTCTTTTGCACCTTGTTGAAAAAGCTCAAGCTCAAAATCAACTATTATTCAAATTCACAGTCCTACTATGAGTGATTTCACTCTATCTTGCAAATACATATTTGCGCTGAAGTTTTACAGACATGTGCTTTTCTTTTATACATGTAAATCCATTTAAAAAACAGTTAATACAGGGACACAAAATTGTAAAACTGGGTATATATATATATATATATATATATATATATATATATATATATATATATATATGGGGACTTTCATGGCACAGACACTGATTCGTGCATTATTAACATGTGCTCTTTATTACCGTACTGGGGTGATAGGAGTAATGGGGCATGGTGGTGTTCTTACTATTCTGTCTGAGCTCAGCATTATTAATCTAACATCACTGTGTCAGGAAGTAGCTTATCATGTTATGTTATCAAGAAGCAGGCTACTGCAGGACTTTCTCAGAGGATGTATGGGACTTTGGTTTGTGGGCTATATGTAAAATGACTCCTGTCATTTACAAAACTGACAGACAATGTTCTCCTTCAAGTTCCCTTCTGTCAGCCATCCCATAGTGACTCACACAAAATTAGGCACACTTGTGGTATAGGAAGTGAAAAAAGGAACAAGGGAGGGATATAGGTTCATGTGACATGTAAACCAGTTTTCTTATGTTACCATGTTTACTTATTGTTGCCATAGCAACTTAAGAGTCATATTTGCTGTATGTTTCTTTGAGATCAATTCTGTCTCAGTTAGATTCATAGCTTTTGCATAATTATAATTATAATAATTTTCATTTTTTTTCAGTAGCAAATTATTAGGGGAAAATATCTTAAATATTGTATTTAGCCATGTTGTTACACATTAACAACTATTTCAGAATTATTTGCATAATTAAATTTGTTTGTGTGTATACAATGTAGAAAAATGTAATCAGCTGATGAGAGTAAACGTCAAAACTCTTAAAGATAGAAAAATCACAACTAAATCCGCAAATCATTAACAACTTGTGGGGCATAAGGGGTTTACACAAATATGAGATAAAAATCCATCAGCATAATAGCAAAAATATCCATATAGCATAATTTGGGATAAAAAGACAACTTCAAGATAAAATGTCAAAAATGTAATCTTATTTCAGGAAAAAAAGACTACATTGACCAAAATCAAGAAAAAATGAAACAAAAAAAATGAAATAAGCAAAATTGTACTGAATATTGTCTAATTCCACCAAAACAAGATATATTTTCTTTTTTTTCTTTTTTTTTTTTTTGCAGTGTAAACAGCTGCCACATACATTCTCCATACATTCGCATTCATTTAGTTATTTCCTTTCCTATTTCCGATGTCTCTCTTGGTGTAAAACTGTCCTAATGTGCACATTGTGACAAAGTATGAGGATATTTCCAGTGCAGCATCAATGGGGTCTGATAGCATGAAATGTTCCAGATATCTGCAAAAAAGCACATCTTGGTGTCAGTCTCACAGAATCAAAGAGCAAGGGTCCCTTTGTAGAGTCACCATTTGATGCTCAATAATGATAGAAGTAGAAATCCATCACTGGAGAGGCCAACATAACAATTTCTACCCACGCCAGCAGAAAATAGATCAGCATCTGATGTAGGGATATAATGTTTTGCTTAAAGACAAATATAACCTTCAAGTGCATATTCCCACTTCATTATATACGCTCATTATGTGAACCACTTTGATTGAAAGCAATGAGATCACAGCCTTTCTCAGAGGGATGTTGACAACTTATGTGGGACACTGTGAAGCTGAACTTGTGGTAGATTGGGGGATATTGTATGTCTGACTCATACAATATCACAAATTGATGCTGTTTGACAATGTAAGCACATGAGTGGGAGTTTTTGTTCACACTTCGACGGTGCTGAGGCTGTGAACAAACACAGTAAACCACAGGAGCTTTGTAGAGTCAGAATTTTACAAAAAGGTAGTTTGTGACACCTATAATTGAGGATAAACTGAGAACAATCTCTCTCACTTTCTACTATGACTATAAAGAGATGACAACCAACTGAAAGGCAAGCAGGCTGACTTCCTGAGCCAATTACACACTGCTACAGAGACAAATCAAACACAAGAACAGATGTGGTTACATCATATTTTAGAATATACAACTTCACGTTTAAAAAGAAAAAAAAAATGACATGTCATCATCTTCATTGTGGGATGGCTCATATGAAAGTATAACTTTTCAACATCTAAATGTATCCTGAAGACAATAATCAACTTTAATAGCAATGTAGGAAAATTATACAGTACAAGTATTAAAGCGTTGGATACATACAAGACTTGGAGTTCAGTTAATTGTATGTTTTGGTGTTTTCAAGGGATTTATTTGCAATCCAGCGCTAAGACTCCACAAAACCATCAGGATTTGCCCCCTGGGGATAAAAAACATACAATGCAAATTTCATGGAAATCAGATGTTTGTTTTAGTGATACCTTGGCCTCCGTCAAAGGACGTTACTGCATTCTTCATGATTTATCCTTGTCGGACATTGAAAAACCACAACATTTCCTGGTAGTATTACATGTAGTCTAGGGGGAGGACTTTTGCTTTATGGGGGCATAAACATAATCATAAAACGGCCCCAAAAATATCAGTATTCGGCCTCTGGGGACCAAGAACATTCACTGTAAATTTCATGGAAATCATATGTCTATTGTTTTTGCATCAGGACATCACTGCACGAGGGCGAGATGGTGGAGCAAGGGTTAGCGCTGTTGCCTCACAGCAAGAAGGTTGCAGGTTCAAGACCTGCTTGGTCCGGGGTCTGGGACCTTTCTGTGTGGAGTTTGCATGTTCTCCCCGTGTCTGTGTGGGGTTTTTGTGGTTTTTTTAATTGGCAACTCTAAATTGCCCGTAGGTGTGAGTGTGTGAGTGAATGGTGTGTGTGCCCCACGATTGGCTGGCGACCATCTGGGGTGTATCCCCACCTCTCGCCGTAACGCACTGGGATAGGCTCCAGCAGACCCCTGCGACCCTAATGAGGAATAAGCAGGTATAGAAAATGACTGACATCACTGCACTCATCACAGTCCATCCTTATAGGATGTCTGGCCTGTAGCCTGGAGGGAGAACCTTTGCCTTATGGCACGATAACCATAAAATACCCACCCATTGTTTTAACATACAATCATAAGATTACCTAAAATATCAGGATTCTGCCTCTGGGGACCAAGACCATCCACTGCAAATTTTATAGGAATCATATGCTATTTGTTTTTTGTGATACTTTGTCATGGCAGGTGTTGCCTAATTGTGGTGCATCAGAGGACTTTATTATAATCATCATGATTCATCCTCATAGGACAACAAAAAAACAGAGCATATTTCCTGGTTGTCTGAACTATAGACTGTGGAGATGATGTTTGCCTTATAGTGGAATAATCATAAGACTCCCCCCAAAATATATCATATATAATCAGGCTCCCCAATATATATACAATATACAATCATGAAACTACCCAAAAATATCAGTAATCTTCCACTGGGGACCAAGAAAACCCACTCCAAATTCCATAGGAATCACGTCATTTGTTTTCTCGTTAACATGGTATCGGCCAAAGTATTGTCTGATTTTAGTGTAGATAGAGGATCTCACCACAATCATTATGATTCATTCTCATAGGATAATAATAAAACACAACACATTTCCTAGTCTGGCCTGTAGAAATTTGTGTCAATGTCCAAATATTTATGGACCTGATTGCATCAATTGTTAAAATGTCCAAGAAAAGGTGCAATCTTTTTGCACAGGAATTGTTATTTTGTTGTTTTAAACATTACAAATGCATAAATTATAAAGTAATTGGGATGTTTGTACCCCAGGGGTAATAATGACTCAATGTAGCATCCAATCTGCCCTTAGAGAGGCAGCACTGCATCATGGCAGAGCCAGGCTGAAAGCTGCTCTTCCCACTGTAGGATTGTCAACATGATACATGATATGAATATTCTTTTCATGTGAGAGAGTAACATTTAGATTCCCGATATGTGGTCAGTTTATCCAAATAACGCTTGTTTGGAAAGTTGCTGATGTTGTTCTACAGCTGATCAATAAACTGCTCTGTGTGCAGCTCTTTGGTAATTTACCTCCGTCTAGTGTTTCAGTAGCAAAGAACCCTATGACAGACCACACACACACACACACACACACATACACAGTAATCAGAGTAAAGTGGCCGCTGTCCCTGACCATCAATACTATCATCAACTCCATCTCCTGATGAAGATAGTGTGATTGAATCAAAAGCTCCAGAGCAGCTACTAAACGGGCCTCATGGTGAGATTGTTTTGTCAAACGCAGTTTCCTTCTCGATCTAAATCATTACTATGCTTTAAAGGGCTATTCTAGCAAATCCTGTTTCACTGCTATAACATTTCCAGACTTACAAAACAGTTTTAAAAAAAGAAAAGTTAAAAATAACAGCAGAAACCATACTAACCTGACTCAAAAACACTGGATAATACTCACCATTTCTTTTTCCTAGAACCTCCCTTATGTGACTTTCAGATTTCACGTGCTATTTTAAGTTGAACAAGCTGATGACGTGATATTTTTTTTTTTCTGTCAGACTTAAGAAAGCTGCCTTCGGAAGTACAGAAGACATTATACAATCGAAGCATTGCTTTTATACGGCGCGGCAGTAATCAGCTGACAGCCCGCTGATCACAGGAGTCGCACACACTACAATCACAGCCCATTCTCTACCACCGATGCTGACGCGTTTACCGCAGCTGCTGGCAAAGCTTTGCCTCCACCTTTCCACCTCAGAGGCCTAACACAGATCAAACTGGAATTCAGTATCCCAGGGCGTCAAATATAGCCATCTTGTCACGCCACTCTGTGTCCTATTTTTAACACACTGGATACCCCTCAGCATAATTTTTGTGTTTCATTTGCAATGTACAGTGGCCCTCAATGCTGCAAATAAAAGAAACACCGGTGTAAATAAAAGAAACAGCACTGCAAATAAAAGAAAACTCCACAACGGAAGTGAATTACCGGGGACTATTATTGGCGGTGCACCTGTAGTTTTTTATGTGAGTGAAGAAGAATATGAATATGAAGAAGAGGAGGTGTTGTAAAGCAGAAGTAATTAGGGGGCAAATAATTGTTTCTCCAGTAGGTGCCGCTATATGACCATTATGGCCGGCAAGGATGATTGATGAAGAAGACTGGAGGTTCTGTGCATGTGTGGGTTGTTGTTCTCTCTATGAGAGAATGGAATTATCATGGGATGTTTGTTCTATTCAATTTTGGTTTGTATCATTTCGATGTGTTGTGACCCAGAAGTTGATGACTTTACTTAACTTTACTTAAGTAAAGTTGGAAAGATATTGACAGATTTGGGCTTCCAGGATCAATAACTCTGAGTCAAAACATTGTCTAAACACCAATGATGGCTCTGTCCCTCAACCATAACATGGACTATGAAGGACAATGACAAAAACATTTGTAAAAAATGTAAACCGTCCTCTAGCTAGATAGATAACATTGATCTCTATGCTCAGCGGGAACTGCAAATTGCAAGATGCTGGGGGAAAAGACAATAACACCACTATGTGTGACTACTAAACTACTTAACACATCAGAGGTCTTCCCCATGATCATACTACAACAGGTGTGTTGGAAACAAATCATTTTTCTTAATTTTGGTGAATTTTTTTTTTTTTTTTGATCCGATTTTTTGATTTGAAAACGAGAAATGAAATAACAAGTTGTTATCCTTTTTCCGATTTTGGATTCTAAAACGGATATGGAATGAACGAAAAAAGAGATGTGGTATCTTGCCAGTAAAAATTACCACAAAACACAGATGCTGATTTTCTACTTCTTCTCTGGATTAGCAAAACGATACATCCCCATGACATGATACAGGATACAGGAGAACAACAACCCACACATGCACAGAACCTCTAGTCTTCTTCATCAATCATCCTTGCCGGCCATAATGGTTATATAGCGGCACCTACTGGAGAAACAATTATTTGCCCCCTAATTACGTCTGCTTTAAAACACTCCTCTTCTTTGTATTTGTATTCTTCTTCTTCTTCGCTCACATAAAAAACTACAGGTGCACCGCCAATAATAGTCCCTGGTAATTTTTTATTTGCAGCAATGTTTCTTTTATTTGCAGTGGTATTTCTTTTATTTGCAGTGCTGTTTCTTTTTGTTTGCAGCGTTTCTGTTATTTGCAGCATTGACGGTTCCCGGCCACCGTAGGAATGCACTTACCTGTTTTAGCTCAGAAAGCAATAGGGCTACAACTAATGACTATTCTGATAGCTGATTACTTGGTTAATCATGATCATTGAAATGATTAATCAATCACTTGTTTGAGTCATAAAATGGTGTCAAATGTTGATCCTGTTGCTCAAAGCTGAAGATGCAACCAAGCGGTCCACAAACCAAAGATCATTGATTTACTATTATACAAGACTAAAAAAAACAGAATATAATTGGGTTTGAGAAGCTAAAGCAGAGGCATTTTCTTCCTAAAAATTAACCAAATTGATAAATCAATTATCAAAATAGCTGGTGATTAATGCAATAGTTGGCAACTGATTAAATGACTTATTATTGCAGCAAGCATAATATATCTTTCCATTTGTTGCAATATATGATGAGTTCCTGACATAATACCCGCCAAACAACTTTGAAGCGGTGGCTGTCATTTCTTGCTGACTCTATGTTGTAATTCATCATTTTCTCTAGGTTGCAGGGGATTGTGGAAGTAATGTTTTTTGGAACAGGGTCAATCATTTTGAGCGTTATTCCTGACTAAGCAATATTCTACAGTAAAAGAGTACAATTATATGTGACCAATAAACTAATCTCAATGTGTAAAACCTTATAATTATAAAAAAAAAAACACTTTATCAATGCATGTATGTAAATATTTAGGTCTTCCCACCAACACAAAAACTGTGCAATAAAACCACTTACTCATTTTGTTGTGGTCTAGCCTACTCTGTACTGTTGCTGAACACATGTTCATGTGGCTCCTGTTGTGATGTCACAACAGGAGACACATTCAAACAGCTTGTGTGGAAGTTAATAGTAACCGCCCTTGGATCCTTGGACCCTTGGAAATTTTTATATCATCCTTTCACTCTAGAGTAATACTAGAGTAAAAGGATGATAGAGCAAATACACGTGTATAACAAATATGCAATTAAATACAGAGTATATATTATGCAGTTACATCATGCTGTTCCTTTAAAACTAAGCTACTTGACATACTTAAAAGCCAGTGATTCCTCTGGGTTTGGTTCTAACATACTTAAGCCTTAAGCACCTAAAATGCTACAGTTGGCTCAATTCCTTCCAGTTGAGAGCACCAGTACAACCAAAGAGAAAACCACACATTAATGCTCCCCAAGCTGCACTCGCTCCACCATTGTTCGACTTCTCCAGACCACTGGGAAATCTTGTATGTAAAAAAACAAAAATCCTGCGAACTTGAAATTCAAGCTCCGATCCCTTAACCTCCACAGGTTTGTTTACCTCAGATCATTCATCTGCTGAAACACACATCGACAAAACCCCCAGGGCAATGCGGCAGGAGGAGTAAATGCGGTGTGTTTAAGGCACCTACAAAATTGACAGCTTATTGATACTCAATGACACATTGCCGATGATGATGGATGTGTCTGCCGTTTGGCGCCATCGAGCTTCATTACAGGCCAGGATAACTTAATCATATCCGATAATGAGTTATGAATGTTGCCTGAATATCAAATCTGATCTCAGTGTGCCCCCCTCTTCAGAAACAAAGTGAGGCCGTAGTGGGTGTAATGTTAGAGTAGTTAAAGTACAGTAGAGTGCCCTGTAAAGTGCTCCCTAATTACAATACTCACTGACTCCGCTCGAAGATGTTTTGGGTCTAAGCTTAGTTGTTAACCCTAATTACATCCCACAGTTGACAGGGGTCCCATTCACATGCAAACACTAATCCGCTTCACAGCCCATTGGTTTATGACAAGAGCTATGTTAATTACATGTAAAGCCTGCAATTGTGCGTGTAGAAAACATGAAAGTGCTTGAATTGTGTAGAATTACTCCATTACTTTATCCAGTGAAGGGTAAATGATCCTTTGACAAGCCAATGTTACAGGAATTAAAGACCAAAAGAAGGCTCCCATTGAGCTGTGGGCTAGTCTTGGAGCACAACTAAAGGAGGAGTACAGTAGAAGATTCTTTATGAACAGGACTTAAAAACAAAAATCCATAAACGTCACAACTAATGTATCACTATTATTATCCCAGCTTTATTCATGACCCCCATACATGCTCTGTGGCAGCAGCATTAGCATCGGAATGAGGACACGTCAGTCCCGGCGCTTGATGTCGGAGTCAAAAAAAAAAAAACTGAAGTGTTGTCCTCTTTTTCAGCTTCCGCTCTTGTAAATAGCTGTGCAGACGTCCTCAGACACGCACTTGACTCCCCTTTGTGTCCGAGCATCAGAATCCCCACAGCGGCAGCGCCAATGAATTACAATTAGTCTCCCGGGCCCAGAGGGCTGCTGGAGCGTGTTCAGCTCTTCTGTTCATCATCATCATCATCATCTGTTTAAAACTCATTAACACTGCTGTTACGTCTTACTGCTATATATATATATATATATATATATATATATATATATATATATATATATATATATATATATATATGGTGGCTTGGGTACAATTAATCAATATTGATTTATAGATTTATCTTGAATTATCTTGTATTTTAAAACTTAAAATAGTAAAACAATATGCCAATGGAATAAGATATTTCCCTCAGATAAGATTTCATTTTTTCCAGTGTACTGTATATTTTTTTCTCATATGGGTTTTCAAATCAGCTTTAAGCAATCAGTAATTCATTTTCTAAACCCACTTATTCCTCATTAGGGTCATGGGAGTCATGGGAGCCAATCCCAGTGCGTTACAGGTGAGAGGCAGGAATACACCCCAGATGGTTACCAGTCTATCATTTAAGCAACAGAATGATAATCCTGTGCTGCATGTTGCGATTTTTGCAGTGATTAGATGTTCATGTATGCAACTAACCAGATTTTCACCTCACAATATGTAAAAATTGATCATTTGGTCTGCACCAGGCAATACAGTTTTTACTATGTAGCATAAAGATTCAGCTTACTCTGCTTTGACATCTGCAAATGAACCACAATTGGTCCAATGAAAGTTTCATCTATGTTTATCTTCAAACAAAAAGGAAATTAAATGATTAGTTTCCCTTCCCATGATAATCTCAAATAGTTTGTTTGCACCAAAGTTTATCATTTGGTGCTGAGTCAAGTGGACCACCTCCTTGTAGAGGTCCCTGACCCTAACCCAGGACCCAAACCCTAACCCTAACCCTTGTCTGCTCGATGTAGTGAACCAGAATGTGATTGGTGACTTTACACGGAAACGGAAACAAACAGAACTAAGCACCTGTGGTTCGAATGAACAAGCTGTGGTGCTTTATCATCAGGATTATTGGGATTATTCACTCAAAATAAAAAGTGCTCTCTTTCTACTATCTTAGATTGACCTGTTTTATCTACAGGGGGGCGGGTCACCCTCCTATTGAATTAGCTCATTACACTGATAGATAATTTGCCTTTTTTAAGTTCTTCAAAGACTTTGAGCTAAAAGATAACAGTAAGATAAACTTTAATATTCAGACAATTTAATATTATTTTCATAAAACAAAACTAATTTGACCCAAATCAAGAAAAAAGTGAAATAAGCAAAATGATCTTCCACTGGGGTAAGATATTTCAAGACAACTACTCAAAATCGCAACAAAAATACTTTTAAGATTTCAATTTTTACAATGCATAAAGCCATTATGATAACCCCAGAAACTACATACTGTACCTTTAAGAAATGAGTGATCATCAGCCTGACATTTTTTTCTCTGATAGCCAATGAAATTCTTTAAAAAATCTGCTACTTTGGCTGTGATGCAGCCCCATCTCTGTCTGAAGTCAGCATTCTCATCTCTGTGGTGATGTTCTGCCCACAGTCGCCACTGATTGGTTCCAGACTGATAGCAGATCAACACTGAAGCCTCTACATGCAGCACCGAAGGAAGCAAGATGAACAGATTCTATTTATTTATTTTATTTTTTTTCTTAGATAACTGGACTGGAGTCTGGCCACAAGTGTTGCCTGCAGCTGTAATTTATCATCACTTAATTATATTTTTTTTTTTCGCGCGCTTCAGTTGGAATTTTTAATCAGTGTGCTGAGATGAGGAGTCGCTTTCTCCTTCATCTCAAATTGCATTCTTTCATTATCCACGTGTCAGATGCTGCGGACAGTCCGCATCACTTGTTTAAATGGATCCGTTGTTGAAGTGATGTGCTTCAAGCAAAGCCACAAAACAGTCTCCGGGCATGTGTGAGCAATGGATCAACAATAATCTGTCTTTGAGATAAACAACCTATAAATGTGTCTGTTGGACAACACCACAACCTGAGCCAAAAAAACAAAAAAAAAAACATGAACATCTCCTGCATTGAAAAGTACCAGCTCACCAGCCAAGAAAGGGGAGATACACGCCAGCACACATACACACACACACACACACACACACACGTTTCATTTTCATGTGATAATTCCACGGTTGTGGATTCTGCATTTCAAATCATACATAATCCCGTGTGTGATGGAGGAGGAGGAGGACTGAGGTGGCTTTAAAAAGCCAGCAGGATGTTGCAGTGTCGTGGGGTCTGCTGGTTTACCACATGTCGGCGTGTATAATTGTAACCTGTCTCTCTCTGCTGTCAACCGTCACACAGAAGTGGCATAAATGTCAAAAAGTCTGGATAAATAATAAAATCATGCAGGGGAGCAAAATTATCTGGTTCCAGAAGAGAAAACCTGGTTGACAGCAGATGTTAGTGTTCAGTCATAAAAGTGACAGTAACAAGTGTCACAACAGGAAAAGTAATAAATCAGACAGGATCACTAAAGAATCTACGCAAGCAAACACTCTAGTCATCTTAATGACATCAAGTGGTCCAGACTCAACGACACAAATATGCGGGTTCTGACACAAAGCCTCTATCTGTGACTGTCAGTGTCTTTTAAACCCTGGAACATGTTAATTTTAGAGTTTTCTGGTTGGAACAGGCACAAAAATGGGGTCATCCTATCCTATGTTCCTCAGGGCCTATGTTCCCTACTTTGATCTGTGACCAGGGACCATAGGGACATTTTAAAGAAAAGGGCTTCTATGTTCCCTGCTTTGTTGGGTTGGGGTTTAGGTTAGTTGTTAGGTATAAGGTTAGAGTGAGGGGTTGGGGTTAAGTTTAGGATTAGGTTTAAGTGATAGGGTTAGGATTAGGGTTAGCAGGGGACATAAAGGGGAATATAGAACCCTTTTTCTGGAAAACAAAAAAAAAAAACAAAAAAAAAAGCAGGCAAAAGAAAGGGAATATAGAGCTCTGGAGAATAACAATAATAATAATAATAATAATAAGAGGCTACTGAAAAATTATCAGTTTTTCTGATTTTACTATGTATGTGTTTGGGCAAAAGTAACTAAACTTTCTTTTTTTGTTTGTTTTTTTATTTCCCCGAATTCCAAATATTAATGTTATCATTTAGAGAATTTATTTGCAGAAAATGACAAATGGTCAAAATAAAAAAAAAAAAAATGTTTTCAGACCTCAAAGAATGCAAAGAACCAAGATCGAATTCATTTTAAAGCAACATAATACTAATGTTTACACTTAAGAAGAGTTCAGAAATCAATAGCTGGTGCAATAACACTTATTTTTATCCACAGCTTTCATGCGTCTTGGCATGCTCTCTACAAGTCTTTACCATTGATCTTGATTCAGGTTTCACCTAATCAGAATCTCTTTTAATAGAATGAAGTGTGCATGTGTTGGAATTCAACAGATGCTGGAATATAATGGCTGTAATACATGTAGACATGATGATTTCAGAAAAAAATGTAGTGGTCTCTTATTTTTTCCATAGCTGTAGAAATGTTTTTCTTAAAAAAGGGTCCTATTTTCCCCAGTCAGAGAACAAAGTGGGGAACACAGGACCCGGCTAAAATACGTACACTGCCCAAAAAACGTATAGTGAAACAAACAAGACTCCTGCAGAATAATTCACAGGATTGGTTGACTCATCCACCCACCTCTGCAATACCTCTCTAACAGGTACATCTTATTAAACCCATCTTTGTTTTTGACAGATGAGTCATATTTTCCCAGAGGAATGTAACATCTGAGCTTAGTCATTTGTACAAAACAGGATGTATTGTATTTGCTGCTTTCAAACCGGAGATCAAGCTTTATACATGATTCAATAGCGTTTGACTCATGCCCTTTGTGCACTGGTCAGTGATAAAACTAAATAAGGAGCTTAATCACAAACCAAAGGGTGTCGAATCTCCCAAATGTGATTGATATGTCTTTTTTTTTAACTGTAATGTATCATTGTCCTGTCTTAATATAGATTTTTTTCAGAAAAACCTCCCTAATGGTCAGTGTCTAGATAGTAATAGATGATTGAACTTGGTCGGTTGTTAACTTTAATGTTATAAATCAAAAAAAAAAAAGTGTGTTTATTTATATTAAAACTCAACGAACTCAAAGAATTGCATTTCCTTTATATGAATGAGTAAACCGTAAATTGCTTTTTGCTTGTTTTACATCTATTTTTTCCACAAATAGTTTGGACTTCTGTATGAAGTAACGAGCAGCCAACTCCAGCAGGGTGCTTTGATACTTTAATGCTACGCCTATCCACCTTTTAAAAGTTCTACCTATGAAGGTTGGCATGCAGGAAAAAACAGTGACCGATAATAAAAGGATGGAAACCGACAAGCTTAGAAAAGGGCGTGATGAACAAGCCTGAAAATGAATCCGCACCTTTGAGAAGACCTAATTGATTTGGCAGTTAAGTTTTTGTCCTGATGGGCTAATCCATTTCCAGGGAGACATAGAAGGTGAAATGGCATGGCTGGAAATGAGGGGACAGAGGCAGAGAGCACTCTCAGAAGAATACTGAATGAAATGAGAGACACTGAGTGAAATGTCAATTCCAGTCGACGGCTTCCAGAATGACAAAGTGCTTGCTCCTCGCAATCAGAATGCTTAATGAGAGCCGGGAGGTGACATTTAAGGAGAAGGCTGAATTGTAAAAGCTTTAGTCCATGTTTTTTAAAGCTCAACTAGGATATTTTGCACATTGGCAGCTGTAGCTGACAATTGTTTAAAAAAAAAAAAAAAAATGGAAATCATGAAAAAAAAAATCAGCTAGTGATCTGTGATTTGTTCAACTTTAATCAACGTAGAATGCACACATCTCTGATACTTTCAGATTTAAGATAACACAGAGAAGAACATTTAAGCTGGACTCAAGGGTGCATCATGTTAATATTTAACCTCCCGCAACCTTTCAACTCCCATTCATTTCCTGTTTGCGTGAGGATTTTTTTTCTTTTCCCTATGTAAAAACTAATATATCAGCAAGGGTGGTTAAAAAAAAAAAAAAAAAAAAAAAAAACATCACTGAGATCACTTTGTATTTTACTCACTTCCTGATGATATGGCCCCAAGACATTTCAGCATACAGGATGGACTGGAAGTTCACAACTTAAAATCATTTAAAGCATATCCCGCACAACATTGGGAGAAGAAGAGTTTCCATATAAAGTGCCACAGATGGCTGCTGTCTGCTTACAGTAAGAAGTGTTACTGTTAAGAAAGAGACCCGCAGGGGCAGCGCAATAATGGGAACAGTGCGTGAACAAAGTCTTTGAAATATATATATCACAATTACTAATGATGACACACAAGCGTGTCGCATTGAGATGAATGGCAATTAGCTGTCCTACATGTCGGTGGAGAACAAGCACGGAAGAAGATTGGCAGTTGAGTTTTATAAAGAGAAGAATGTGATCTTGAAGCTGTGTGAGTGAAATTACAGTTGCCTTTGTCACAAATTGCCCTTAAGAGAACTGGTCAGTAAAAATAACATTTCTAACATTTTCTAAAGCTGGGAAGCCATGATTGAACGACTGGCAATCGGAATGTAAAAATTGTCAATGTGAATGGTATTTGTTTATTTTTAAATTCTATGAGATGATCATGGCCCCTTTACAAGATGTAGCGCAACAGGCTTTGATTTAGTAAACCAATGAGCAAAAACACATTTTACAGAGCAGCAACACAGTGGAATAATCTGCCAACAGAGCACAATTAGAGTGGCTTTAAAGAAATGGTTAAAGGGTAGTTTGGTAGATAGTTTGGTATTTGGGATGTGTAGCCCCATTACCCACATATCTGGCATGTATCTGAAGCACAGAGACCTCAATTTCACCGATCCCTCCAGTATTGAGCTTTGTAGCGATTTTCTTCTGACCTGATTTTCAATATAATGGAAGTGCATAGGACATATTTGAATCCCAGTAGAACAACCATTTTAAAAATTGAACTGGTTTTTTTTTTGTTGTTTTTTTTTGTTTATTTTTGTTTTTTTAGTGGAGGTTTACTGGAGCTGTACTGTGGTCTTCAAAATAGTTCCAGAACAAATCTCACTGCCATTTCAATATTCGATTAAAAAGTCATCTATAAATTGCAGGAAAACATACTGACAAGCAGGATTAACATGAGATACAACCATTGCACTTTGCATTTGGGAAAAGAGCTACTGAAGAATGCCCTGTGCATTTCCAGTATATTGAAAATTCAGCCAGGGAAATCAAAAAAACATGAGCATATTGACATAGAAACCCTGCCACCTGCTACTTATTTATATTTACTATATGTTCATTTTATTGTCTCATCTCATCTGTAACTTTTATTTTGTGAAGGATCACAATGGAAACAAGGCCTTGGGCTTTATTGTGTATTTATCATTTGTGATTTTTAATGTATGTATGGAGAGAACTGCATTTTTTTTTCTTTTATCATCAAATACAATCCATGCTTCATAGTCACCTATTGCAAAATAGCATGGAAAATGTCTTTTCTTAATGAGGGTTTCTCTGCAACAGGTTTCCTTTCATGTCTGTTTCAGGGCAGGTTCAGCAGCACAGTGGCACAGTGAGCTGAAACTCCACAGGATCCGTCTCTTGTAGCCTTTGGCAGATCGTGTCCATTATAATCAGCAGCAGTAGCTCAACTAAAGGATGGGAGAACTGCGGCCGCCATGCGGGACCTCTAGCTTTTTTCTTGCGGGAGGTCTGTTTTTGTCACTTGGTCCAACAGGTAAAAAAAACTAAAAAATAAAAGTCCTCCCTTCTTTAAAATGATAAAATGAAAAAGAAATCTTGCATTATACTAGAGACGGGCATGTGGCACAGGATTACCATCTTGCGGTTGTTTGAAGCTGATTTAATAACCCATATGGACATAAAATAGATGGTAAACGTGCACTGCAAAAAGTAATCTTATAAGGGGGGATATTAAGTATTTAGTACAATTAGTCCAATATTGAGTAGAATTATCTTGAATCAACTTATTCCATTGGCAGATAATTTTACTTATTTCAATTAATCAAATAATTTGAGATAAAAAAGTCCATAATATGAGATAAAAATAATAATATAAAGATAGAAAGTCTAACTATTTAATATTGTTTAAAGAAAACAAGACTACATTGACTGAAATCAAGAAAAAAAAAACAACTAATTTGAAACAAGCAAAAATGTCTGCCAATGAAATAAGATATTATACTCAATATAGGGCTAATTGTACCAAAAAATAGATATTTTCACTTTGTTTCATTTTTTGCAGTGTAGACAGTTAACTGCATGCAAACCTTATAAACATATGTAAGAAATGTAAGATTCTAAATCAAGTACCTCAACTTGTATATCAGCTATGGGTTGTGTGCTCTATGTCTTGATCCATTTAGTTATTTCCTGATGTCTCCCTTGTAGTAAAACTGCGGTTAAATCACCAGTGTAAATATGACACTTGAAGAGTTAATTCTGACACTAACACTACTTTTTAACACTAGTAGTGTTAAAATTAATTCTTTATGTGTTATATTTACTGTGTGGACTAATATGCACATTGTGACATAATGTCAGTATACTTCCAGTGCAGCATCAATGGAGTCTTTGGCATTTTTTTTCTTTATGTGTTAGCAGACTTATGCGAGAAGAAACCAGGATCCAGAAATAAGTAGAATCCAAGAACACAGTGGGGATAACATACCACCGCTGGTGTGATTTACAAGACAAGATGTTTTCGTCTGATTATATTTAATGTACAGCAGCTGGGCTTTGATTAAATGTTTAATGCTCATTCAGTGAGTTGCCTCGATAAAGGCAAAATCAACACAATATTGATATGTACATCTGCTGAAGTGGAGAAACTGGCATGAATGGAAAACTCAATAGAGACTCTCGCTAAACTGAAATTGAACAAGGGAAGGTAAATAAGTGACATATCACAAATAAAGAGTCTCCGCTGCATTTCGCTGCTAACAGCCTGATGATCAGGCTGGTGTGTGAGCAGTGGGGTCAATGACTGTCAGACCTGCTGCTAGAAGAGACAAAAAAATGGTAGGACAGTATCATATACAATCGGCCAATGTGACTGCCAATTAATGGCGAAAAATAGCCACCACATCACTCATGTCGTCCAGCAGCTCCACTGTCTCTCCAGTAACATTTACATCCATTTTCAAAGTCCACCTGGTAACATTGAAGGCCGTCCACAACCTCACCTCCATTATCTGACCTAAACCATATTCACACTCCCCCCAGCTCCCTCAGATCTTCCTTCCCTATTTACCAGTCTGTCCCCCGTCTTGCCACCACAGAGATTCAGCCACTCTGGCTCTGAAACTCAGGAATATAGATTCAACCCCAATGTTTAATCCAAACTCAATACCCACCTATTTAACATTGCAGGAAAAAAAACAACAGATTTAACCCTGTTTTTAACATTTCCTGTATTTTTTATTGTGTATTATACAGTGTCCTTGAGTGAACATATTGTCAATACATAAGTACAGAACAGATATTTCCCATATCCAACTATATTGCCAGTACTATAAAATACTGAAATAAGTGACAATAAGGGAATAAGTGACAATGTCATCATATATGGAAGAAAATAATATAAAAGTCAAAACAAAATAAATTAAAATTCTACTTTAATTAATCATATACAGAGGAAAATTCCCATTCACAGTGATATCAAATTATATTCAGAGATGTATTGTATAGTATTAGTAATTGTTCTCCCATATAAAGTTGTATAGTGATTTAATAAAGTGTTAATATTTCTGTCTTGTATTTTGTAAAACACCAAGTAATACATAGAATGCAAATGATCAAAATGATGACGATGTATTGGATATGGGAAATAATTTTATGCACTTATGTAATGATGATATGTTCAACACAAAAAGGATTAAACAACAAAAAACAACTCACGTAGACTAATCTTACTAACTTCTGATGTGAAAAAATGATGTATGACATATCTTGCTGCAGTGAGGTAGTCTTGAGAAAGACTAGCTATGAATAAAATGTATTACTCTTGTTTTTAAAATCATCCCTACTTTGGGCCCTTAGGCCTGTGTTGGAGTTGACATTTCAATTACAAAGACATGAATGAAATAAAGATAATTGTTTATTATAACAGATGATGCGGTGGTAATTAAGTCTGGGTCAAGAAAGCCTTTGGTTCCCAGACTCTGCTGGGAGATGTTTAATTGAAGGACATCAGGCTTGAGCAGCAGCATAATAAATCCCCCAGTGGAGACCAGACACTAGTGCTGCCCAGACTGATAATGCTACTGATGAGGCTGATGAAGTGATGAAACTGATAATTCTGCAGAGACTAAAGCGGATGGAGCATAGCAGTAGCACAAAGTAATGAAAAAATGAAATCTTATCAGGGAGAAATATCTTGTATTTTGTACAATAAGTCCAATATTGAGTAGAAATACATCATTGGCAGATAATGTTAGGCATTGGCAGAAACTTATGGTATAAAAAGTCCATATAAGATAAAAAAAAAGATATTACAATATAAAAAGTCAAACAATTTAAACTCAAATTTAAATGAAATCATCATTAAATTGTTCCAAAAACAAGATTTTATCACTTGTTAAGATTTCATTTTTGCAGTAAAAGGGGACGGTTGTAGCTTAGTTGTTGACATCTACAAACCTGAAAATTCAAATGATTGTGTTTCTGACTGAATTTTGACTAAAGATTCATGTGGAAGTCACGGAAAAATGTTGCACTGAAGACCTAATGACACCTCCATTATCACACTACACTGCATGCAGAGCGGTTTCATGAGCAGTGAGTCATCTTAAAATAACTTTTCTAAGCAAGGATCATCCATTAAAAAAAGAAAAATGCGGCATAAGAGTAATATTGATCGGTCCAAATAGCCCAATTATTTTAACTATATAAAGGTGTATCTCATATAATATCATGAAAAGTTTGTGGTTTTCATTATCTATAAGCCATAATCTTCAAAATTCCAAGAAATATCAGCTTTAAATATTTAACTGTGTGTAATGAATATATATGATGTATGAGTTTCACTAGCAAAAATGAATCACAAAAATTAAAAATTTATGAATTTCAAAACTTTTGTTAATTTATTAGTATTGGAAATAGTATGTGGTAGGCTACATGATGCCTATAATGTGTCAAATGTATTTTAATTGACTTATAATTGTGTTGATGTTTTTTGATGAAGTGTCATTTTTACTGTCCTCAAATACAAATCTATGAAGTTGTGTGAATGCTGTGTAATGACAGCAGCAGCAATTAGAAAAAAAAAAAAAAAAGGAAATTACCTTGAGGTGATAAATGTATTTAAATCAAACATTAACACTAACTGGCACTAAATGTTGTGTAACAGGATCAGTATAACCGTAGGCTAACAAGAACTGAGTCTACTGCCTGACTTGTACATGAACAAAATGTTGTGAGCCCTGGAGCCCCCCAGCAGTCTCTCTGGTATTCTTAAACAGTTCAGCATTTACAGCATACAGCTATGGTTACATGCATCAGCCTTTACATTCATTATTATATTGATTAAGACCAGACACCACTCCAGAATTGGCATTTTTGCATAAAACTGTTCATTTTATTTTTTTATATATTTGATATTGCATCAATAGCTATTATACTTTAAAAACATGTAAAGTTAAATTGCAAACTATTGTTACAAATATCTTTGTTTCATCACTTTAGCCCATGACCCTCAACTAGAGCTACAGTACACGTTTCATTCTTTAAAGGTTATTTTCTAAAAATGACCTTTCATCCATTCATGCCAAGTCATTTTTCCAAAGGAGGCACTTCAACAGAATTTCACATGATGGTCCATAGGACCTATATTCAGATATTTATGAAGATTTATTTTGAAAACCTAGAGTATTTTAGATGCTATCTAACTTTTAACTGTTAACACTCCCACCGCCAAGACCGAGTTGAGAGTTGTGAGTTTTATAATACAAATATCGCTGTTTAAATAAAACCTACAGGCTTTGCCTTCTGTGACGTTTCCTTAAAATGTGTTTTTCAGATTTTCTGAGGACTAGAAGATCCCAATGTAAAATACAGAAGTTTTGAAGGAGAAGGAGACTGCTCCTTAATTGTGACTAAAATTTGCAGAAAATGTGCACATATCTGATGTTTTTGACATAATTCAATGGAAACTACATATACATTGGTTGTTAATATCTGCCATCATCAACTGTGTGCAATAATAAAATGAAGATTATATTACATAGTCTATAAAAAATATATATAATATATACAATACAAACAGAAAACCATGAAGAACCATTAGATTAGCTACAAGACATTGTTTGGGCACTTTTCTGACATTGCTAATCTGTCCATTCATTAAACAGCTAAATGCAAGTGATAAAAACAGGTGCATTTCAAACAATTTCAAGATCATGAACAAGTTAGATATTTTTTGTGAATCATTGTACAAAGTGCAACTCATATATTGTATAGATTCAATACATTATAATATTTCGAGCCTTTACTTCTTCTAATTTTGAGGATTATGGCTTAGAGATAATGAAAACCCCAAACCAAACCCCCTTTCCACAATATTCTAATTATTTGATGTGCACCTGTATACTGAACCAGTGATGAGAAAATCCTTCAGGATTTGTGCCTTCATATTGTTGGTTGAAAATTGTCCAGCAGAAGAGAATAGTAGCTCCATATGTTTAGCCGTCTGTAAAAGCTGCAATATAGGACGATCAGGGTCTAGTGAGAATTCTGTTGTTGAAAAAAGTATTTTATTTTCTGTGCTGCTACCTTTGAATGATAAAGACCAAAACCCTTTAGTTTCAGCAAAGCAATCCCTGCTGCTCTCCTTCAAAGCCACTATAGTCATAAAATAGTGCTCCTCCAGGGTCCTGCAGCGTTACCTATGGCAACATCCCTGGTAACATATCTGCTGTCTGAAAATCATTGGAGACAAAGGAAAACCGAACACAACACATTTGAATCTGTGTATTTCTGTGAACCCTTTCCACCAAACTATCATGGTAAATCAGTATATCACTTTTTTTTCAACACATTATGCCCAAACAGGGTTTTCATATCACTTATTGATCACTAAAAAGAGCAGTGTTTTACATGGCTCATGTTTACCAACCAGCCCGATGCGCAGTGCTTTATAGCGGAAAAAATTATACAAGGAGGAAAAAGAGGCAAAACATCTGTCATCTCCCACAAAATTGGAAATATCTGCCTCTGCTGTGACTTTGCATGTCTTTTTTTCTGTTCTGCTCATAAAATTCTCTCAATACTTCCTGTTTTCCACGGAGGCTTCCTGGCGGTTGTCGCTTCCAACACAAGCTTGTATAAGGACGTGTTTTATTGTGTCCCATTTCTCATTATATGGAGCTTTCATGCATCACTGATGGGTTTTCAGTGTGTAGATTTGAAGGTGCTCCCACTCATGGATAAGCAGGAGGATGGATGATTTGTCCAATGACATATGGACAGCACTTGAATGCAATTTAGTATATATTTTTTTTAACTTATTTATTTATTTCTGCAGGGACAGCGCACAATTATTAGTAATTGCTCAGCTAGTTGCTTACACATCTGTGTATCACGTCTATATAATTTGAGACAATTTCAAGCAAACTTTTCAGCTGTTTTATGTTTAAAACAGAAGATAATAAAAGGTTAGTATGTGATTATGATGTTGTTGATGATTATGTGGCACTGGTTGTTGTAATTTGGGGTCAGGGGGGTGGGTTGATTGAGCTAACTCTTGGCAACGGCTAATGGGATTAAGTTATCATCATTATCGGGGGACATCTGTTACATTGTTTGGCTTTTGGATCCATTTGTATTCAGTGTGCACACTATCCTGTTGAACTCTGCAGTACTAATTTGAAGTATGTACATATTTTAGTTTGAGATACGCTCGTGTTTACGGTGGGTGTAGCCTAATGTGCACCTCCCCATGAATGTAATTACACATCATGGCTACACAGACTGGAATCACGGAATCGGTCTGTTCATCCTGTCTCTCAGTGGTGTTAATGAACCAGACAAGAACAAAAAATACATAATTCCTTTGCCTCACCCTGTTCTGAGCTATGGCCATGGGACATAGGACCTTTTTTTTCTGAAAAATATGGTCCTATTTATGGTTAAAAATAGATAAAGGTTAATCTTCAGGTTAGGGAGTAGGGTTAGGTTACAGTTAGAGTGAAGCCTATTTTAAATTTCCGTATGCCATCAACATGAGGCAGGCATTGTACTTTAATTGAACTTCTTCTTCTTCTGGGATCTTTGCTGAATTCTTGCTTCCTCTTCACAGCAAACAGTGGCCAGACATAAAACCACCATACGCAAGACATAAAAGAGAAAAAGTCAGACACAGGACAGAAAAAAAATACAAAAACACATATTTCCTTAAAAAACACATGTTCCCTTTATTTTAATTTTTTTCTTTCTTTTACTAGACTTTTTTATGACTGGCCACAGCTGAGTGGCACCAGTCACACACTTGCAGTTTGCATCACAGCTACGTGTAGTTAGGATTTTTTAAAGGTACGCGTCAACCTATGGCATAGGGTTTTGCGTCGACGACATAGCTACGCAGAAGGCTTAATGGGTTAGGTTTAAGGTTAGGGTTAAGGATTAGAGTAAGAGTTAGGGGTTAAGTTTATTGGTTAGATTAGGTTTGGGGGTTTTGGTTAACAGAGAACATAAAGGACTCTTTTCATTGAAAAAGGGTCACAGAACAAAGCGGAGAACATAGGACCGCTCCTGTTCAAAAGCTGTAGACAAATCTCTTCCGACATCCTTTTTCCTTTTCTGCAAATCCAACACAATCTGCTCATTCAGTCATTAATGTTTTAATACAAGAAGATGCAAAAAAATTCAACACAAGGGCATGGAAATATTGTCACCAACTAGTGTTTTAGAGTCGTCATTGCAAAGCTACACAGACACAACGGCAAAGGGTAGATTCATAGATTCAATGCAGAAGCATAAATCCATAAATCAGATCTGTACCCCAAAGACAGACAGAGAAGAGGGAAGACCAGTCCTTAATTTGAACATTTCTGTAAAAAATGTTTCCATTATCAGTCATTTTGGGATCTTGTGGTCATTTCAACAGACTGTCACTTTCATGTTGAATGATTGCTATAATTATACGATAGCTATTGCTTATGCAGAGTATAATAACAGTCTTAGATATTATCTTATTTGATGGAAATTAATTGGCACATCAATCAAAAATGTAGAAGTTCCGTTTTGGTCGTTTCCATGCCAGCAGCATTAATAAACGCTATATTCAATCAGGGTTTTAATTATGATTCCAAACAGTGGATTTCTTCACAAGATTAACACAAGGTGACAGGCCGTGTTACATATTAATGACTTGACAGGCTCATTGGAGAAGGAGACGTAGTGTCAAAGGTGGGAAAAACACCGCTTGGAATTGGATGCAACGCCACCACAGGTTGCCACAAATCAAATCGTTTCACTTTTTCCTCTGGTGAAGCGTACCCGAGGAAGGTGTGTGTGCTGCATTATTGAGAGGCTGTGCTTCGGTGGTGCTTTGATTCTATAAGCAATAGACCTCTTTAAGCAGATAAAAAAGTTTGCAAATGAGAGAGAGAGTCCCTTCAGAATACTTTGCCACGAATCCATATCGGCTTTGAAGTTCAGATGCCTCGACTTCAGAAGGTAATGAAATAGTTATCAGTAAATTTCCTGGAGTTAAAAGGGAGAAATGAAAGCGTGGAAGGGAAAGAAATTGCAGTTAGATGTCACATTCCTTTAAAAAAGATTGTGAAAACTGAAAACCGAGTGTGGCTTCTCATGTAAGAATTAACTCGCTGAATATAATATGTCAGGCCACATCATTAAGACATTATGTGTAAAACATTTTCATAAATCAGAGCATGCACTCTTGTACCGCCGGTATTAAAGCTTTCATTCAGGGGATGAGCGCTGCTGGTCCAGACTCAACAAATCATGTTCCCATTAACCTGACAGACAGCCGCTCTGTCTGTGAGGTTTAAATGCATGTTGCTCGTGGATAATGAAGAGCGTTTCAATTTGAATCTCGGACAACTTCTTCAACTCTCACCAGCGGGCGTTAGTGTGTCTTAATCAATTTTATGAGGTAAATGATCACAGCGGAGACGTTGGAGGTGCGGGTGATGGGGGAAGCAGATGAAGGGAAATAAATTCTGAAAAAAATTAACAGTATTGCAGATGTTTGCAGTTATGGTCGGAAAGGTCTGACTTTAATGATATGGTGGACAGTAGTGATTAATTGCAACATCTTTGGCCTAGACCAACATATCTCACTAACTGCTGGCCAGAGTACTAGCAAATGTGTTGAGGTTTTTCATTGTCCTATGAGGATGATTGATGATGATTGTGGTGCCGTCAGAGGACGTCATCTCTTTGAAATTTTAATATATTTGGTCTAGAGCAATATATCTTAGTAACTATAGGCCATATACCAGGAAATTGGGTTTTCCTTGTCCTATGAGGATGGACCTTGATGACAATCAGGCAACACTTTGGTCCGTGCCAAGATAATTGAAAAACAAATGAAATATGATTTCCATGAAATGTGCAGTGGATGTTCTTGCTCCACATAGGATGAATTTTTTGGGGGGGAATCTTATGGTAGTTCCGCTATAAGGCATTGTGAGTGTTAGATGTGAGTGTTAGGGGAAGCAGATGGAAGGAAATAAATTCTGAAAAAAATAACAGTATTGCAGATGTTTGCAGTTATGGTAGGAAAGGTTTGACTTTAATGATATGATGGTGGACAGTAGTGATTAACTGCAGTATTCCAGTGTCTCGCTTTGAATTTTAAATATGGTCTAGAGAAACATACCTCATTCAATACATGCCAAACTACCAGGGAATTGGCATTGTTTTCTGAGGATGAATCAGAATGATTGTGGTGATATCCTCTGACAGCATCGCATCAGGCAACACTTTGGTCCATGCCAAGGTAACGGAAAATCAAATGATATGTATTTCCATGAAATTACCAGTGGATGTTCTTGGTCGTACTGTAGTTCCATCAATGGTGACTGAGCACACTCATGTCCTTTAGAGGACAAATATATATATATATATATATATATATATTTAAATTTTGGATTCTCCAAGTTGACCTCTAGCACCATCTTAAAAACAAAGCACTGACTTTATTCTTAGCGGGATAATCCTTTGTAATTTCCACACCCATATTGCACCACTAATGCTCCACCCAGCATCTCATTGCCAATACATTCCTCGGAAATACCAGAAAAGGACGCACAATACATTGATCCACAAGTATTGTGTGTATCACTCACATTACACCATTATGAACATCTGGATTTGTGCTTCCAGGGATGAGCCATGGTTCAAGGTCAGGGGAATAATGGTCATATCACTTACAGAAAGATGACCCTGTTGGCTGTTAATTGGTTGGTACTAATATATTGATGTGACCTTCCCTTTCATTTAAAATAGGATTCATTACCTTTCACTTGTATTAAATTAAACAAGGATAACAATGGCAGCTGAATAGATAGGACAAAGGTGTTCTATAAATGCAAGTTTGATGTCACTGTATTGAAATGCAATTCAGCTTAGGTTGTTGTTGGTCGGCCTGCCGCTCATATTTTGGGAACCACCACGGCGATGCTGTCAGCAGCCATCAGCTTCTCTGCTCTTATCTCCACAAAACTGAACCTTAATCTCTGAACTGCCAATCAAACAACATTCTTATTTCTGCACTTTTGTATCTCACAACTCCTGCCTGTTTTTTTTTTTCTTTCTTTTTTTCTTTGCTTCATCATTATGGTAACACTTCTAGCGTGACACCAAACCGACCAAAATGTATCTATCACATCAAACAGCAGAACGTGGAAGTTTTGCTTCCCACAATTCACAAAGATAAACTATTACACATTTATTGTATTGCAGGCACATAATACAGGCTGCTTTTGTAACAACAAGCTAATATTTTCCATCACTACAGCTAAATATCCCAGAAATGTATTCCATACCAACATTAGCTGTTTAAACTGTTGCAATGATTGTTTTCTGTAGTACCACTAATAGGACTGCTGTAGGATTGAAGATATGTAAATAGTGAATATGTCATTATATATATAACAACAACAGATTCACAATAACTGGTCAGTTCATCCAATTAACACCTGTTCGAGAAGAAAGAAAAGAGAATATGTGCAATATGTGAGAAAAATGCATAATCGCTGCAGTAATAGTGAAAACATATATAACAGATATAGAAAAAAATAAATATGAACTCACGCCATCTTACCAAGGAACCATACTGCAAACAATTTAATCTGGCAAGTGAAAATATCTTGTTTCTGGTACAATTATTCCAATATTGAGTAGCATTATCTTGACATATCTCATTTCATTGAGGGCTAACTATTCTTGTCTCAATTTAGTGTTGTTCTCTTAAAAAAAAAGATTGAATTGTTTATCCTAATGGTGTCTTTTCACCTACCATTATAGCTTTTGTATCTCACAATTCACACTTTATCTTTTTTGAAAAGCTTCAAATAATTAAAATTATCTGCAAATGGAATAACATAATAACAGGTAATTCTACTCATATTGAAATAATTTTACTAAATAATTAGTTTTCAATATTTTCTTATGTGAACAGCATAAACAGTGCTGATTCCAGGTAGTGTATGATGTACAGGTGTCTTTTCCTCCACAGTCCAGACAAGTTTTTAACCTGGTCTTCACCATGCCATCCTCTCTTTCACAAACTGACATTTCTGATTTGATGCTGTAAACTTTTCTTGCTGAGGCATATTCTAACATTACTGCAGTCTGCGGCTCCTTTCTTGCAGCTCCTTCTCCAGAGTTTGAACGGCATAAATAGAACTCATCAATAATAATGCCACAGACTGAAAATAGCACCTTTGATAGAGACTATGTCTAAAACAAAGCAATAAAATGTCTAATGATCTTAAATGTGAACATCTATTTTTGACATGGATTGTTATTTAAATTCACCGGATGTTCCATCATTAAATCCAACTTTTTCTTGGTATTAATCACGTCTTTGGACTATTATAAGTGCGTACACGTAATTACACACTGAATTACAGGATGTGAAGGCAGCGTCTGTTTGCTACTGTTGGGACAGCTGTGTGGAAAATGTAGATAATAATGAGGTCAATATTTTGGCCTTTTTGGATCCACAATGCTGTTATTTATTTAAATGCTGTCAAGAGAAGCGTGAAATATGCAAGATACCTTTCACTTCTATAAAGTATCAAATGTATTAATAGTGTGTGCATATGTATATACTGTATAAAGATAGTTATTTTTACATGGATGAACCTCATTTAAAGTTTTACTATGTCCATTATGTTAATATAAATATATAGTTTGTTTGTTGTTGATATATATATGCCTCTTAAAAAATGACTCTACCCATTCTAATGTTTCTACGCCCCAGTAAATTAAAAAAGAGAGTAATGTTAAAACATTACCCTAAACGAAAAAGGTATCTTAAAACTAGAAAAAAAAGACAAATTCATGACAATTTTGTGCAGATATCCACAACACAAACCAAAATGGTGATTTTCTCTCTGTTTGAAATTAGTTTTGTAATTGTTGAGATACTTTGGTTGATGAATACACAACTCAACCATTTTAACCCAGAAAAGTTACAAAGTTACACCTTGAGATGAATTATCTTGACATGTTATGTTTATTCACAAAGTTAAAGTTTTCAGACTTGTTGCACTTGTGTGCAAAATAGAAAAGTGTAATATGATAATGAGAGTGATTGGCAACTACTCTTAAATATAGAAAAATCAACAGCAAATCCCCTGAATCATTGACAATATATGCTTAAAATGCCTGTGGGGAATTGAGGGTTTTACACTGCAAACAATGAAATCTTATAAGGGGGGGAATATCATATATTAAGTACAATTAGTCTAATATTAAGTAGAATTCTCTTGAATTAACTCATTCCACTGGCAGATAATTTTACTACTTTCAAGTTTTTCTAAGAATTCGAGATGGTTAGTCAGAATTATGACATAAAATGTCATTAAAATAATAATAATTATAATATGAGATCAAAAAGACACAATTTAATCTTATTTTAAGATAATGAGATTAATTTGACCAAAATCAAGGAAAAAAGAAATAGGACTAATTGAATCAAAAACAATCCAGAAAAAAGTTTCATATTGGGCCTTTAAGATGGAATCAGTAACCAGTGAACCAAAGAAAACAAAAAAGGAGGTTTTATTCTGATTGAGTCAGATCGATATCAGTACACAGACTGCAGCCAGCCTGATTCAATATTCCAGGGACATGGAGTGATCTCCAGTAACCAGTTCTCAGTTTGGGCTAATGCCACTGCATATAAACCCCTGCTGTACTCTGGGTGATTGATACCTCCATCTTCAGGCAGATATCAGTGATTCTCCTTGATTGACAGTTTGAAATGACTTTCTGTACTCACCCAAAGTGTTTTCTGTCTGCCTCCACCTGAGGATATTGAATCAGTCATTTTCTACTGCATCGCCCACCTCCCCCCCGCGCCCCCTTCCTCTACTCAAACACACACACCCACACGCACGTTGTGATATAAAGAACATCCTCCTTTCTTCCTGCAGAAGGTACAGGTATGCTGGCCTTCAGGCCGTCAGCAACGGAACCGTCGCAACCTGTCGATAGGATGTCTGATGTATGTGTCGTGGGAGTACTCGGCGTCTGTAAATCAGACACAAGTCATTTGCTTCGATTGTGCTGTTGAATAAAACACGTACGGAGGACCCGATTGTATTATCTTTGTGTTATTGTGTTGAAATATGCCTTCAATTTTCTGCCTTCTCCCGCATAGACAAAGAAAGTGAATCCATTTAGGTTGTCTAATTCACAGCAATATTCGCCGCCGCAGTAGCACCTTGACAGCACATACATCAGCGATGTGGCATATCGTACTGGGGGGTGGGGGTTGGTTAACGCTAGTGGAGGCTGGAGATAATACGTAAAAAGCGATGGCTGGGAGGGTAATTTCAGGCCTTGGAATGCAAAAACTGTTGCTGCTTCATCATCTCAAAGCGCACTGTGGAAAATTGCCTAAATGTTAATCCAACTGTTGTCGGAGTCTGTGACAAGTCCTCTAGCCTCCCGCGCCAAAAGAAATCCTCTTTCTTTTCTTTTTTTTATTCTCCCTCCCTGTGTTTTTTTAACCAGACAGTCGCTCCATTCCGGTAATATTATTGTTCCAGGCAGGGAGGCGAAGAGAAAAAGAAAATGTGACATGAAAGTAATTCAAAGGAACCCCCCATACACCACCATCACACACACACAAGAGGAGTTGGGATTTAAGTGGTCATTTAAATTAGGTATGAAGAGTTTGAGTGGAATGAAGTCAAGATGAGGATTTAAATGAGCCCATCCAGCACACACACAACGGCTAATAATATGAAAAACAGGTCTGCTTGATGTGACCTTGACCCATTGAGTGAAGGTTCATTCAGTCAATATTAAGGCTTCATTATGTGAGTTTTTTCTATATTTATTAAAGTTAAATCAAATGACTGTGTAATATGAAAGGACAGCTTGTACTTGTAACCCACTGGGAAATAACAACCCAACTCTGGAGCCACTATGCAGCTTTTAGCCAATTTAATCTCATTGTTTGTGGGTTTTTCAGGCCCCTATAGACTGTCTGCAGGATCATGCATTGTGAAGGGAAGTGACTCATATAATAGTAAATATACTTAAGTAAGTAAGAACGTAGAAATAAAGTCATACAGCATGTTTCAAATTAAAGGGATAGCTCAGTTTTACTGAATCATAGAGACCATAATTCCACTGATCCATCCAGTATTTAGCTTTTCAGGTTTTTAATATAATGGAAGTGAACAGGGCACATTTGTGTCTTAGTAGAATAAAAAACTATTTAATGTGAAAGAAAACTATTATTATTATAATATTTTACAGTTCATTCATTTGTACTTGCTTTGAAAGACTTGGAAATTAGCATTGTGCTAGGAGGAGGTTTATTAGAGTTGTACTCTGCTGTACTACTCCTCAAAATAGTTCTGAAACAAATGTAGCTTCAGTTTTAATTATTAAGTTGGCTATAAATTATATGACAATATATCGACAACAGCTACAATAAAACCATGAACTTCCTGTTGCACTTCCTGTTTGGGAAAGGGCTACTGACAATCTGCCGTGTGCACTTCTATTATATTAAAAACCCAGCCTGAGGAAAATCGATATGAAACACAATACTGGAGAGATCAGTAAAATGATGGTCTCTATGTCTATAATAATGCATATAATTATATACACACATATACATATATACACCTATAATGTCTAAATGTGCACTAAAGTGCCATTTTAAATTCCTAAATGTGCATTAAGTAGCCTTTTAAATGTTGAAATGTGTACTAAAATGCCCTTTTATATAATCTAAATATGCACTGAAGTGTCCTTTTAAATGTCTAAATATACATTAAAGTGCCTTTTTAAATATCTGTGCATGCCACTGCCATTTTAAACAACACATGAACAATCATTTATGTTTGCATGCTTTTTCTAATCAGAAATTTAACTTTTTAGAAACAATCATTATCATCCCATGAGTTTCTGATGCAATGTTAACAATCCTCACCGCTCCAGTGAACAGGACGCACGTTCGGATACGGCTCAGGGATGGGAGATAGTCCAGTCTGCAACTTCTCGTCTGTGCTGCGACAAGAGTTTACAGTTGCCATGACGAGTTCTAGTTCAAGGTTGATTTAAACGGAAGTTATGGCTCCGATGGAGAAATCTCGTTAAAGTGTATTAAAATAAAGCTTGAGTTTAGTGCTACTTCACAGACATCTGCTAAATTGACCGGTTTAAATAACAGTTAGTAAACAGGTGCTCGTTTATTGTGCCATTTTTCACTTGGTTTCTTTATTTTCTTCTGCGTTTCTTTTTCCTTCCTCTGCTGCGTCCCATCCTCCAAAACTGTTAAAAAGTTAAAACCAGCCATTTTTTCCTTTTCCTCTAGTTTGGTCGTTAGTTTGTCAAGTTGATGACTCAGCTGTGCATGTGTCAGTTGATGACAAGTTTGACGGCTTTGCTTTCATTTGTGCGTTAAACAGTTTGGTGCACACCTGCTGACCAATCAGAAAAGAGTATTCACCAAGACCTTGGTATGAGTTAAAATGGCACTATTTTGATATTTTTTGTCAGTTTAATGTTTAAATGTTCTATTCATAACATTTGGTATGTTTTATTGTCCAAAAATACCTAGTTGGACGTGTAGCAGCAATAGAGTCTGCCTTCTTACTCACACACTCTGAAAAAACCTGTTTCCGTTTCTCCCTTCCCTACTGAAACACCCCATCTGTTGTGATTGGCCGGTGTCAGAAAGGTCCCACCCCTCAGAGAGCTGGAGTTGGTTGGAGAAACAGTCAAGTACAAGCAGGAAGGAGGAGGTGGCTACATGAAAACAGGGATTGTTACTATTAACTTCCTTTCCCTTCCTTTCCTTTTGACATCACAACCCGAGACATTTCCAAGTAGCTTGTATTCAGACGGGATTAAACAACACTACACAGAAGGCCAGACCATAACAGAATGTGTGTGGTGCTCTTATTACAAAGTTTGTGTGTTAGCAGAAAAATACACAAGAACTAACCCCTTTAATGTAACATACTTGTTTCATACTAATACATTTTAATATCACACTAATACATTTTAATATCAATTTAAATGTTTTCTTTTTATTCTATATTTTAGGATTTGAGCTGGTATGCACAAACTCTGTCCTGTCTCATTATTGAACATGTGTTTCAAATTCTGAATTTCTCTACACTGCAAAAAAAATAAATCTTAAGTGAAAATATATTGTTTTTGGTACAATTAGTCCAACATTAAGTCAAAATGTATTATTCCATTGGCAGATAATTTTGCATATTAAATGTTGTAACATAATCCTAAATTTGCATCTCAAAGTTTTTGAAAAACTTGAAATTAGTAATATTATCTTCCAGTGGAATAAAATAATTTAAGATAGTTCTACTCAGTCCTGGACTAATTGTGCTAAGTACACTATATTTTCCCCTGGTGAGATTTCATATTTTGCAGTGTACATGTATATTTGTCCAATTGCTCCCTCCCTGCTGCCAGACCACCAGTATACATGGAGATTCTGCAGCAATGAGGACATGAACCTGCGCTGCCGGCTGCAAACATGGGCCTTTATGCTTGTTGGAAAAGCACAGCTGTTGAACTCTGAATGTTCGTAACGGTGGACGTGAACTTCACCTCTGCCTCGCCCATGTGTTCCTGAATTTAAAAAGATTTAATCCTCTTTCTGTGTTGTTCCAGGATATTCCATAAGCCGTCACAGGCTGGAATTATATTATTTTGACCATCATACAGCCTGGAAAGCTTTATCTGTAGTAGCTCATCATGTTCTGTTATGCATTTGACAATAACGTGCATCATATTGAGTAAATCTTCTAAAGATACCCAGCATTTATCCTTAAACCTTCCTTTACTTGCCTCCCTCAGCTTCGCTCTTTCTGTAATTGATGTGTAATAACCAGTATGAAGCTTCATTTAAAAAGCTAAATTACCCTTAGCTGACTGCAGTCAACAATTAGACTTAGTGTTAAGCAATTATTAGAAAATGGCACTAATGGCCTCATTAGGCACTCTCCAAACAAAAAAAAAAAAAATCTTAACAAGTGAAAATATCTTGATTTTGGTACAATTAGTCCAACATTGACTAGAATCATCTTCCAATAATCCAATAATCTTCCAATGGCAGATAATTTAGCCTTTTTCAACTTTTTTTTTCTTGATTTTAATCGATTTAGTCTTGTTTTCTTAAATATCAGGTTAAATTGTTTGACTATTTATCTTAATGTTGTCTTTTTTATTTTAAATTATGGACTTTTTAATCTCATAATTCTGATTATAACATGAAGTATAATTATTTACCAATGGAATAATGTGATTCAAGATAATTCTAATATTGGTCTAAATGTACTTAATACATAAGATCTATTTTTTTTTCCAGTGTAAAATCCTTAATTCCTCATGGGCATTTTAAGCACATGTTGTGGATGTTTCAGTGGATTTGCTGGTACTTTTTCTACATTTTTTTTTTACAGTTTTTGCCAAATACTCTCATCAACTGATTACAAATTGGCTCCAATACACCAGTTGGAGCTCATTGAATATATTATGTGCATTTTATCCTATTTCTTTACTGTGATTGCCATAGTTGTCATTTTATTTGTCCTGTTATTATTATTATAGATGGAAATGTCTATATGACATATTGGCAGCATTAATTTATGTAGTATGTACTATACAAGTATACAAGTGAAAATGTCTTATTTTTGGTACAATTAGCCCCACACTGAGGGGAATTATCTTAAATTATCTTATTCCACTGACAGATAATTTTGCTTATTTCAAGTTCAATTTTTTTTTTTCTTGATTTTTGTAAATTTAGACATAAGATGTTTTTTTTTTAACTTTTTAATCTTAATGTAGTCTTTTTATTGTCTATTGTTCTTTTTGTTGTCTCATTTTGTATATATATATATATATATATATATATATATATATATATATATATATATATATATATATATATATATATATATATATATATCTTATAACTCAGACTTTATATCTCAAATTCTTTGAAAATCTTGAAATTTGTAAAAAAAAAAATATCTATCGTTAATTCTATAATAACACAATTATTCTACTCAATATTTCATGTTTTGCAGTGCACTGAAAGAACAGAAATGATCTGCGCTTGAACTGAAAGCAGAAGCTTTAATAGAGAACAGCAGTTAAGGAGAGAGAGTGAATATTGTTAAATATGAGACTGGACAACCTGACAGAATGTCCAGGTAGTGAAATCCATCAAATGTTTTAAAACGTCAGCTGCTACTGTATCTCCTGCTGTCATTTTAGAGGTTGCTAACGTGAGACATGGACCCTGTGCAGATTTAAAATAAACTGTCTGACATTTTGGGAAACAAGCATTGATTGCCATCTTACCCAGAGTGTTGGATGAGAAGATCAATATCATTTTTATCTTTTTTTTTCTTCTTCAGTCCTTTTTAACCTCTCTTATCAAAAAGGCTGGAAGCAGAGGGAAACTGCTATCATACGTCCACAAAAGGAAAACATGAGGAAGGCTATTCAGAAAACGCCAAAGTTGATCCTTTTTTTTTTTTGCTCTTATTGACGTGTGAAATAAACGTGAAATCAATAGACTATTTTTGGAGGCAATGGAGCTGTTTCTTGGTCAACACCCAGCTGAAGTGATTGCACACATTTCAAAAAGAGCTCATATTGAGGTCACCAAGTTCACACACACACACAAATACACACACACATACACAGACGCACGCACCACAAAGATTCAGGTGACATCACAATAATACCTTCAAACACTTCCACCTGCAAGATGACACCAGTGCCTTCCCAGACCTTTAAATCTGAGCTGCTGTGTACAAGATCTGATTTTCTTGAACTCATTTTTTTGCCTTGTTTGTTATTACACTGCAAAGAATCAAATCTTAACAAGTGAAAATATCTTGTTTTCTGTACAATTAATTTAATATTAATTGGAATTATCTTGTTTAACTGGCATATTTTAAGTTATTTTTTTTTCTTTTTTCAATCTTTTCTTTAACAAAAAAATGTTAGTCTTGCTTTCTTGAAACAATACCAATTTTGCCCATATTAGGAAAAAAATATAAATAAATTATCTGCCAAATGTAATAAGATATTTAATAATAATTTAATTATAATATAATAATTATATTCAATATTGGACAAACTGTAAGGTTAAAGTGTTTGACTTTGTATCTTAATGCTTATCTCTTATTATGAACCTTTGATCTCATAATTCTGACTTTTATTCCTCAAATTCTTTGAAAAACTTTAAACAATTAATAATAACAATATTTTTCTTAAAATATGATTAAATTGTTTGTCTTTTCTTTGTGGTTTTATTTCTGAATTTTTAAGTCAAGTCAAATAAGTCTTTTAATATAATATGTAATTATCTACCAATGAAATAAGATAAATCAAGATAATTCTACTCAATATTGAACGTAATGTACTAAATACAAGATATATGCCCCTGTTAAGTTTTAATTTTTTGCAGTGCTTGTTTGATTACTTGCAACACGTCAGTTTTCCATTTGATCCTGATCCTCTAAGTGATTCAGCCCTTCCCTGAAACCTGAGGACAAAGCAACACCTTAAAAAAAAAAAAAAAAGGAGGAAGGGAAAGGATGTAGGAAATCGTTCGTTTGGGCTCAATAAAAACCTCGGCTCTGCGTGGAAAAGGAGCATTTCTCAGGCTGAGTTACACCCCCCTAAGCAATCACGGGTAATTGTTTTGGAGGTGGCCCCCTGATCGATAAAAGGATTATTGGCACTGACGACACATGAGTACATATCAGTGTGTGATCAGTGTCATAACTGTTCTAGTGCAACAATACATTATATTTAATATCCTCAGACTGCCATCCAGACAGAGCAGGCCTAAAGCAATTAAAGGCAGAATCAATGCCCTGAGTCAAAACACTGTGACAGCTCTATTATCCCTGGATATAGGAGGGCTAGTGGAGTCCCATTTCTCTGCTTCTCTCTCTTCCTGTTGTCACAGGACACACACACACACACACACACACATTCATTCGTCTTTAAGTATCTGCAGTGGAGTACATACACACCACAGTGCTATCATGTACATAATACGGCGACCTTTCACGTTCAGCCATTTTCTGCATTTTCTGTCTCCATTTTTATTTGATTCATTTATTTTTTTTTTTCTCACGGGGACATTTCCATCATCTTTCATTCTGAAATAATCCCTTCTAGTATTTCCTTACTCATTTTTTCCTCCCTTCATTACCTCGCCCCCATTTCTGTCAGTGTCAGTGTCCCGCTGCCGAAAATCCTCGCTGTCAATGTCAGCCGTGTGTTGGCGCTGTCAGGCCTTTCATCCCGTCACACTCCTTTAACGTGACACTCGGGCTCTTCCAGTTCCCCAGAGGAACCACCCCGTGAAAAAGGATTTTCACCTGCGCTTGTTTATTTTTGGACGATAATCTGCTTCTTTGACCACTGGTATTGACTGCAGGCTCAAATTATCTAAAATAAATCTTAAATTATCTAAAATATATCTTAAATTATCTAGAATAAATCTTAAATTATCTAAAATAAATCTTAAATTATCTAAAAAATATGTATATATATATTTCCTCTCAGTTAGGGCTTATCCCTGTGTGCTTAACAAAACAGTGAAAGCTCTAGCTATCAAGGTCAAATTCTTGGTATATTTTGTGAGAATTCTAAATGTGTCTAAAACACATTTTATCAATGTGTTTTAGACACATTTTAGAGTATTTACACTGAATTATGAGATACATAATATAATAATAGAATAATAATAATAATAATAATAGAAGTACATAATATAAGATAAAAAGTCAAACAATCTAATCACATTTAAAGAAAACAGGATAAATTGAAAAAAAAAATCCAGAAAAAATACAATAAAATAACCAAAATTATATACAAATAGAAAGAATTTTCAAAGAATGTGAGATAAAAAGTCAAAACCAGAGATTAAAACAAAATATCCAGAATTTGAGACAAAATGACAATATTAATGGAAAAAATGTCAAACAATATTTATAATCATATTTCTAAGAAAACAGGACCAAATTGAACAAACTCAAGAAATAAAGAAAAAAGAAATAAGACAAATTATATACCAATAGAATGAGACATTTTAACTTTATTAACTACAACTCAGTATTGGACACAATGTACCATAAGTTATTTTCACTTACGGTTTCATTTTTTGCAGTGTAAGAGTACAAATGTCTAATAATGAATAATTCCAGTAAAGTACAAATTTCTACTTATGTAAGGTAACAAAGTATCTGTACTTCTTTACTTTGACACCTCTGACTATTTTCACCCCCAGAAGTGTTCTGTCAGAATTCTGTATTACTCCATCACTTTCTTATTTCTGGCAGCACGGAAAAGGCTTTTAGAGTCATTTTCTCGGATGTTTGACTTCAGTAATTCTAACAATCCTGAAGTGTGGTCCTGGAATTGAATGTCTGATGTCTATAACCTTCAGTGAGCTGAAGATGGGGGGAAAAAAAGCTGAAAATGCTACAGAAAATGCTGACTTGTCCAAACTGACAAATTTGAAGCCAGGCAGCGTTTTCCCAGCTGAAAATGCCAGACCACTTGGCTCCTCTGAAAAGTTAGGAGCACTTGAGAGTCTGTGTGAGTTCATGAAAGTTTGTTGGTTAGTAAATATTGCAATGAGTGATTTCATTATGATACTATAGTAGTCCAGAGGTCTCTTTATCATCACTTATTCATTTCTTAACTTTTGTTGGTTTCTTCGTGGTATCTGTCCCACCCCTGCTCCACTGTGATTGGACAGCTTGTTGTGCCACTCAGTACATTTACATGACACCTAAAAAAACTCAAATTGTTGCATTAGTTTAAATAAAGCCAGACTTATAAGGTACATGTAAACATGTTAGGTCGATTGATTGAATTGAAGTTACAAAGTCTTATTAACGCACCAAGATAATGCAATTGAAAGTTAGCTACTGCTGCAGCTACCCCAGATGTCGCTGCCGGCCAATGGAGTCTAACGTTGACACTAGCAACCAAACATTTTGCTGCAGGCAACTCACTCAATATAACAATTTGCATGGTCTTTTAAATGATCAAAACTTGCTCAATTTTCAAACAATTTTCAAATGGTTTGATTTGTTATAAATGCAGAGATGTAGTTATGACACTAGTTTTTTTAGGAATATATATTGTATAGTTATAGTTATATAGTAATTATATCCGCATTTATAACATTTGTAAGAAACAAAACTGTGTGTAAATCTGTCAAGATTTCGGCGAGATCAAGATGGCCACCATCATCACAGGATAAGACAATTCAAAAAGTACAGCAGCCTCAGGAAAAAAAAAAAATGATTTGATGGACATAGACACTAACTGTTCCACATTCAAATCATACAGAATTGATGGTAGAAATGGAAACAATCATGGAGTCCCATGATAATGAACAGCATGCAAACAATTCAAAGTTGTACAGAATTGGAGAGTTGGTTGTGTGAGGGTAAAATACTGTGCACTTAAGCCTATATATCTATGAATTGGCTACACGTTTAGCACATTTAGCACATGCAATGATTATGATTTGAACTGTATTTACAAAGAGGAAACTGGTCACTGATAATTTTACCAAGGTCCATGCTACTGTATGCCCATTGGCAGTCTTGTTACATACTTGGAATATTAATTTAAAGGATGTCTGATAGTAAAAAAAGAGGAGTAGGGGACGATCTGGCTATGAATTTGTGCTCAGACAATGTGAGCTCATTGGAAGAAGAAGATAAGAACAAAAGGTGTCTGCGGCGGTGACATTGGGTTGGGTAACTAATGAAAGGAAAAGGTTGTCTAGCACATCACTCCATATTCTCCTATGGGTATCCATGGGTATGTATGGGTTGGGATCGGGTGACTGTGAAGGCCATAGCGATTCATTTACATCATTTTCATTCTGATATCAGATAACTCAGTGAGCCCTGGTGTCATGTAGCTAAGCATCTACAACTAAGTGTAGGTTCTTGAACCCTACTGCAGATACTGCCAAGCCCCACATTACATTCAACATCATTTTTTTTTTTTACCATTCAATGATGTATAGAGATTGTGCTATTAAAAAAAAAATAGCTGACAATAACTGCTGGACTGTGACTAATCTGTTCCAGTCCCTGAAGTTGGCATCAGATGTTAATGTCTGCTGCAGAGTCGTCCAACATAAATATATCATTCTTCAGGACACCAGGGCCGAAATTGTCCGGGCTGAACGACCAGTGAGAAACTCTCTCTCGCTTTCTTTCTCTCTCTCTTATGGGTGAGTGATTCAACACGCTGATAAGATCTGACTACAGCCAGCAGCAGCCAACACAGGGCCCACTGCGAAAGCTACAGATGCTCAGCGGTGACCCTCGTCAGTTTGTCAGTTCATGTGTCACAGTCTGGGTCTGATATTATCTTGTCCAAAACGACTGAAAATAACACGTTGAGTCTCTGGTAAGTCTTTGCTTCACGGACTCTTTAATATCTTTTTGTCATATCTATTTCATGAGGTCTTTTTACATGAATGATGTAAGAAAATCCCTACAAATCCCTCCGTAGGTTCTGTGCTATTTACTTATGAAAATTAAATGGAAATCCACTTCGACTGCAGCCACTGGATAAAAAATGTACAAAGATTCATGTTTCTCAATGGAAAAACTACATATTTCATATTCGATAACAAGATACAAGTGTGTCTAGTAAGGCTTTGATACTTAACATGAGTCATAAAACATACACCCGAGTTTTGATGATCTATATCTTTGGAACAAATTAATATCATCCTTCAGTATTCCAAGAATCTATAATTAAATTGACTTATATTAGTGCATTAGCAGATGATTTTTTGTTTTTTTATTTCAAATTTTTAAAGAAAATTATTAGATTAAAAAATCAGAATTATGAGATAAAAAGTCCAAAACAGGAGATAAAAAAACAACATTAAGATAAATATCAAAAATGTGATTTTATTTTAAGAAAACAAGAAATTCTAAATCAAGGAAAACAGAAATAATCTAAATTATCTTACAATAAGATATCAATATAACTAACAAATTGTACCAAAGCAAGCTCTTTTCACCTGTTAAAATGTCATTTTTTGCAGTGAAATCTATAACATTTTAAATTGTGGTATGCTGAGGTCAGCAGTGGTGGATCCATTTTTATGAAGAAATTAATAACATTAGAGTGTAGAATAGTGTAAAGATGAACTATATTTCTTAGTAAAGAGACTGTTGAAATGTTGATTGTAACATTGTTTTGTATGTATTATGGCCATATATTTTAATTTACCCTTTGGGATTTGAAATAAGCAACATTATCTGCCATTAGAATGTGATATTTTAAAGAAAATTATACGCAGTATTGAATTAACTGTACCAAAATCAATAAATTTCCAGAGAAATTTCCAGTGTTAAGATGCAGTGTAATTTTTGAGAATATTTGTATGACTATGCTTCTAATGCACAACATGAGTATAAAATGACCCACAACAGGAAGATTTTTAAATTTCACAACTCAGCACTGCTGCTGAGTGCTCCAAGTGCATCATTTTCCAAAAACAAGATACCTATTGAATATCTGGTATAATTGGCAATAGATTACATTCATCCATGCATGTGAATAACATAGGGAATGAATAAATGTAATTTCAGAAGGGATTTTACATATCTTGTGTATTAAAGGATTAATGACAAATGTTATTTTCAAACTCCAGTTCATTTACTTACTGTGTAAATAGTCTAATAATGAGTGATGAGGACGCTGCATGAGGAAGTCCATGCAGACCACCTGCATGTATTTTGTCACTTCTCTTGTCTCATGTGCTACCTTAATGAACTGCAGCAGTTCCTGAATCCTGCTGCTATCAGAGACACATAGGAGCGTTTGTTACCTGACGAGCATCACGCGTCAAACATCAAAGTAAAACTCCCAACACAAAGCAGCAAAGCAATTCTCTAATGATCAATGTGTTTCTATTCTTCTGGAGTATGCTGAAACCTGTCATCCATTTGGAACTTAAGGCATGATCAAACTTCTGGACCATTTGTTACAAGGTTTAAATATAATGACATGTTATGTAACATTCTGATTGAGGGGAATTTTTTTAAGGGCTTTTACTCTGGCAGATCTTTCATTTAGATCTTTCATGGTATAAAAGGTTCAACATTCCTTTCACTTTTGTTTGGCAGACTTTCATATTTTTTGCAGCCTTCATCTTACGTTTCTGCTTATTCTCCATCGATGACTTCTGCCACACTTTTAGAGACTATCATAGGAAATAATTAGCTTGGTATTTGTATACTTGCATTCTGTTGTCATGCAGAATTCATGGTTTTTACATCAAGCGATATGTCTCATGTTGTCTTCATCAACACATCTAAAACTATAAAGCTGACTAAAACTGTACATTTGTAGTACAATGAGCTATAAGTGGTGCAGTATGTGGTTCTCAAAGTAAGGTCCAGGGATGCCCAGAGGTCATTGGGGTAATTCCAGGGGGTCCCCAAAAGGGGGAAAAGCCCATCCATAGGTAACACAATGACAATTTTGTCATGGGTTTCATACTGTGGAGAGGGGCGTGGGTTGCGCTCAGCTGCAGGGGAGAGGCGTGTGGGAGTGGCCCACGGGAACAGCGTCAGGTAGGATAATTGCACAGCTGTTGATGATCTGTGTGGATGACAACCTATATGTATAACCCGCAGTGACAGCCTGGGGAGAAGGGAGACAGCAACGTGGCGTCTGAACTTGGTGTCCGAACGAAAAATGAATTGAACTGAACTGAACTGTCTGGGGAGACTCAGACCGCCGCTCTGAGCTTGCCCACCGCAGCACGGGGGTCGTTCGCGGGGATAAGGAGAGCGGCTCTCCCCGGAAGACCATCGCTGTGACAGTTTGTTCACGGCCTTATTGGCTGCCTGATCACAAAAGAAAAATAGTTCAGGCTGGCAGCAATGCTGGAGATGGGAGTAATAGAAGAGTCCAACAGTGCCTGGTGTAGCCTCATTGTTCTTGTCGTCAAGAAGGATGGGTCTACAGGTCCTTCTCACAAAATTAGCATATTGTGATAAAGTTCATTATTTTCTGTAATGTACTGATAAACATTAGACTTTCATATATTTTAGATTCATTACACACCAACTGAAGTAGTTCAAGCCTTTTATTGTTTAACATTGATGATTTTGGCAAAAAGTAAAGAAAAACCAAAAATCCCTATCTCAAAAAATTTGCATATTTCATCCGACCAATAAAAACAAAGTGTTTTTAATACAAAAAAGTCAACCTTCAAATAATTATGTTCAGTTATGCACTCAATACTTGATCGGGAATCCTTTTGCAGAAATGACTGCTTCAATGCAGCGTGGCATGGAGGCAATCAGTCTGTGGCACTGCTGAGGTGTTATGGAGGCCCAGGATGCTTCAATAGCACCCTTAAGCTCATCCACAGTGTTGGGTCTGGCGTCTCTCAACTTTCTCTTCACAATATCCCACAGACTCTCTATGGGGTTCAGGTCAGGAGAGTTGGCAGGCCAACTGAGCCCAGTAATACCATGGTCAGTAAACCATTTACCAGTGGTTTTGGTTCTGTGAGCAGGTGCCAGGTTGTGCTGAAAAATGAAATCTTCATCTCCATAAAGCTTTTCAGCAGATGGAAGCATGAAGTGCTCCGGAATTTCCTGATAGCTAGCTGCATTGACCCTGGCCTTTATAAAACACAGTGGACCAAGCAGCTGACATGGCATCCCAGACCATCACTGACTGTGGGTACAGGACACTGGACTTCAGGCATTTTGGCATTTCCTCCTCCCCAGTCTTCCTCCAGACTCTGGCACCTTGATTTCTGAATGACATGCAAACGTTGCTTTCATATGTGGAGCAACAGTCCAGTGCTGCTTCTCTGTAGCCCAGGTCAGGCGCTTCTGCCACTGTTTCTGGTTCAAAAGTGGCTTGACCTGTGGATTGCAGCACCTGTAGCCCATTTCCTGCACAAGCCTGTGCACGGTGGCTCGGGATCTTTCTACTCCAGACTCAGTCCACTGCTTCCGCAGGTCCCACAAGGTCTGGAATCGGCCCTTCTCCACCATCTTCCTCAGGGTCCGGTCACCTCTTCTTATTGTGCAGTGTTTTCTGCCACACTTTTTCCTTCCCACAGACTTCCCACTGAGGTGCCTTGATACAGCACTCTGGGAACAGCCTATTCGTTCAGAAATTTCTTTCTGTGTCTTATCCTCTTGCTTGAGGGTGTCAATGATGGCCTTCTGGACAGTCAGCAGTCAGGTCAGCAGTCTTACCCATGATTGTGGTTTTGAGTAATGAACCAGGCTGGGAGTTTTTAAAAGCCTCAGGAATCTTTTGTAGGTGTTTAGAGTTAATTTGTTGATTCATATGATTAGGTTAATAGCTCGTTTAGAGTAACCTTTTCATGATATGCTTATTTTTTGAGAAAGAAATTTTGGGTTTTCATGAGCTGTATGCCAAAATCATCAGTATTAAAACAATAAAAGTCCTGAAATATGTCAGTTGATGTGCAATGAATCTAAAATATATGAAAGTGTAATTTTTTATCATTACATTATGGAAAAGAATGAACTTTATCACAATATGCAAATTTTTTGAGAAGGACCTGTATATGGTTCTGTGTGGACTACCGTAAGGTGAATGATGCGTCACAGTTCGATGCCTACCCAATGCCCCGGGTCAACGAGCTCCTGGATCGGCTTGGTACTGCTCGCTTTTTCACGACACTGGATTTGACGAAGGGCTACTGGCAGATTCCCTTGTCTCCAGAATCCCGGTGCCCTGGCCACGTTCCAACGGCTCATGGACAGAATGCTGCGGCCACACGCTGCATATCCTGCCACCTATTTGGATGATGTTATCATCCACAGCAACAGCTGGACGGAGCATGTGCAGCAGGTGGTCTCGGTGCTCGAGTCACTGAGACAGGCTGGACTCACTGCCAACCCAGGGAAGTGTGAGGTTGGACGGAGGGAGGTACGGTATCTGGGGTACCACTTGGGCAGCGGGCAGGTGCGGCCTCAGGTAGAGAAGACCGCAGCAATAGCAGCCTGCCCAAGGCCCAAGACAAAAAAAGAGGTGAGGCAGTTTTTACTACCGGTACTACTGGTACTACCGGCGGTTCATGCCCGACTTCGCAGACCTGACCAGCCCACTAACTGACCTGACCAGAAAGGGTGCCTCAGATCCGGTCCAGTGGACGGAACAGTGCCAGCTAGTGTTTGCGAGGGTTAAACAGGCCCTCTGTGGGGAGCCACTTCTCCACACACCTAACTTCTTTCTCCCTTTTATCTTTCAGGTCTCGGGCAGGGGGTTGGGGGCCGTTTTGTCCCCCAACCCCCTGCCCTTGAACCCTTGAAAATGTTCCTCAAAGAAAAGGTCAATTTATTGCAGGTTTGAGTTTTATATATACTGTATGTATATATATATATATATATATATATATATATATATATATATATATATATATATATATATATATATATACATACAGTATATATAAAACTCAAACCTGCAATAAATTGACCTTTTCTTTGAGGAACATTTTCAAGATCATACATTTTCTGAAAGGTCTGTGAGCATGAACAATTTCAAGCAGATTTTTGTTCATATTTTTCACATATAATGTTATACTTTTGGTCTATAAAATGTTGAAAATGTCCATTACTGTTACCCAAAGTCAGTCAGTCATTTTCTTTACCCGCTTATTCCTCACTAGGGTCACAGGGGTCCCAGCTTTTCAAATCTGATTATTTTCTGTTTTCTTTAGTCTTCTATGATAGCAAACTGATGGTCTCTGGGTTGTTGACTGTTGATTTGGATGCACATATATATATATATATATATATATATATATATATATATATATATATATATATATATATATATATTTATATATTTTTATGAACCAAACAACTAATTGATTAATTGTTTCAATAATCAATAGATTAATCTAGCAAAACTAACAAACTAACTAACTAATAAACTAACTAACAAAATTGGCGATAGTTGCAGCCCTACTCTACTCTATTATACAGGAAATAAAGCAAATTGCCGTCACTTTTCTGAAACTTTCTGGGATTGTCTGTTTCTCTAAAACTCCTTCAAGCCTAAAATTGCTATTTACAAATTACCTGCACTGGTGACATGTTGCTTCATCACCATTTACATAGATACTTTAGTTTATTTTGACTCGATTACAAACGTCATCCTTCTGCCAGAAATACTCACTCGACCACCCAGATGGATTCATCCACCTCTAAAAATAGTTGTGTTTCCTCCTCTTTGAGTAGGGCTTCCTGAAATCTACAGTGACCAGCTGTTCAGGAAATTGCAGACCCCTTTTTTTTTTCATAATTAAATCGATTTATTTGTCAGCTCTTTTGTAGATGTGTCGACCTTCTGTAAGAAAGAATCAGCTTGGAGCAATGGAAGTACTGTCATTATTGCATTGCATATTGTTTAGTTTCACATTTAATACCTTTAGTTTCTGAATAAGACAGATTGTGTGGGGGGATCAGTTGACCCGTTACATTGTATATTGTCACAACTTATGTTCTATGTTCTTATGTTTTTTAAATGACATGAATTATTATGAAAGCCTGAAAAGATCAAGACTAATGTCCCTTCCTTTTTTTATCCTCCTTAAATGCAGAGGGGAAAAAAGGTTTTCCCTTTGCCCCTTCTTTTTTTCTACCCTTTACTTATTTCCTTCTATCTTTCCCTCCTCCCTTCCCTATTTTCTTCTATCCTGCCTCTGTCCTTTCACTCCTCCTTCCGTCCTCCCTTCATTCCTTTCTACTTCCCTCTATCTTTACTTCCTCCTTCATAATTTCCTTTATTAGTCCCTGTCGTTCCTTTTTTACGTCGTTCCTTTTTTACGTCTATCCTTCCTTCCCCCATGCATTCTTTACTTCAATTGCCCACTGTGTGCATTGATTCGGCCCTGCTAGTGTAAACTATTTACAGAGAACAATAATCTCACCTTATGCTACTTCTTACAAGCTTGAGACATTATTATTGTCTTGGCAGCCAGATACATTTTGTTTATTTTGTATCATGCTTGTTTAAACACACGACTAGAGTGGGACTAGTTAAAAGTAATAATTTCTTCTGAATGAGAAACACTATTTAAAATCTGTCAGTGGGCATATACTGTAATTATCCATAGTTCAGTAAAGATAGGTGAATAAGGGGACTGCAGGCCATTAGAGGAATTAATCATGATAGCCAATAAAAGTCCACTACATTAGATCTAAGCTCCTCAGGGGAAAGCATTATGGGCCATAAGTCTTGTAAGCTGAAACAAATCATCCCCCGCTCTTCCTCTGGCAATAGCTGGCTATACCATAATGACCTAGAGTAGAACTAGGAAGCAATACTGTCCTCTGTAGGGCTGTCCTGCCCTCCAGCTCACACTCCGGATTCATAATCTCCAGAACAAACAATCTTTTTAGTTCCACAGATAAGTAATTCATCAAGTTATCCTTTTAATTTACATATAATTCTAACATATGGTGTTTTTTTTTTCCTTGTGAAATCTTGATCTGTGGATTTATTTATTATTCATATAAAAAAAACACACACAGAACATATAGAACACTGCTTTGTTTTGGTTTGTTTATTCTTGACATTTTGCTTTACTTATAGTTGTAATGAAAGCCAGACCGATGCATACACTATCACCCAAAAGTTTGGAGGCACTTAGAAATGTTATTATTTTTAAAAGAAAAGCACTGTTTTTATTTCAATGAAGATAACATCAACCTAATCAGAAATAAGGGCGACACGGTGGCACAGGGGTTAGTGCTGTTGCCTCACAGCAAGAAGGTCGCAGGTTCAAGACCTCCTTGGTCCTGGGTCTGGGACCTTTCTGTGTGTTTGCATGTTCTTCCCATGTCTGCGTGGGTTTTCACCGGGTACTCTGGCTTCCTCCCACAGTCCAAAAACATGCTGAGGTTAATTGGCGACTCTAAATTGCCTGTAGGTGTGAGTGAATGGTGTGTGTGCCCCACGATTGGCGATTGACCCTCTGGGGTGTATCCCTGTCTCTCACCGTAACGCGCTGGGATAGGCTCCAGCTGACCCCTGTGACCCTAATGAAGAAAAGGACTGACTGACTAATCAGAAATACACTCTATACATTGCTAATGTGGGACATGACTATTTTAGCTGCAAATGTCTGGTTTCTGGTCCAATATCTACATAGGTGTATAGAAGCCCATTTCCAGAAACTATCACTCCAGTGTTCTAATGGTACAATGTGTTTGCTCATTGTGTCAGAAGGATAATGGATGATAAGAAAACAACCCTTGTGCAATCATGTTAGTGCAGCTGAAAATAGTTAGAGAAGCTATAAACCTAACCTTCCTTTAACGAAAGCAATGTTTGAAGGAAAAAAAATATTATTTCAAATACAAATCATTATTTCTAACCTTGTCAATGTCTTGACATTTTCTATTCATTTTAAAACTCATGGCGGGAAAAAAAAAGTGTGAAATTTTGTAGAAAACACCAAATTGTCTGGGTGACCCTAACATTTGAATGGTCGTGTATATTTTAGCTGATTTACTGTGTAGGAAGCTGATTGTTACCTATTTTGTTTTTTTATGTGTGTATAGTAAAGTCCAGCAGATGTTAACATGAGGCCACAGCAGTTGCATTTAGACAAAACACACAGTCTTTAGTAACAGAATGGCTCTTTGTGTTACTGTCAGTCTGTCATGGCTCAGCAAGGATGGAAACGCAAGGAGAAGCTTTGAGGATCTTGATGTATCTAACTCAGACTGATGGTGTCTCATATTTCATTCATCTTTGCACAGAATGAGACCAGCAGCCTTTGTTCCACAGCACATCCATTAGAACGGGATCTGTGTGTGGCCGGTATGAACAGGAAGAACATTAGAGCAAGTAACAGTTGTGAATGCACATACGGGCATATCAGTAAGAGTTTAAAAGGGGAAAAAAAGAAGAAGCAGCTCTGTTTGAATGGAATGAAGACCAATGGATCTGTGGACAAATATTACTGGCTGACCTATATGTAGAATTTCTTTTTTTAAAGATACCAAATGTGTGTGTGTGTGTGTGTGTGTGTGTGTGTGTGTGTGTGTGTGTGTGTGTGTGTGTGTGTGTGTGTGTGTGTGTGTGTGTGTGTGTGTGTGAATTTTTCTGTAATGCAGATACTGCAGGAGAGTGGTGCTGTGATAAAGGGGCGCAAAGATTAGCCGATACATATCTGAAAAGTGACACAGTCAAAGATAAACTGCAGGTCTACCTCTGTGAAACCTCCCATGTTGCATCACCATGTTTCTACGGTAGGCCAGAATGGACAAACCAAACAATGGTTCTCAACCATGGGTCTCCAACCCTGGTCCAAGAGAGCCACTGTTGGTGCAGACTTTTGTTTCACCCAAGCAGTAACACACCTAATTCTACTAATGAAGTTCCTTAGCAAGGGCCCTAGTGGTTGATTAGCAGAATCAGGTGTGTTACTGCTTGTGTGGAACAAAAACCTGCACCCGCAGTGGCTCTCCCAGTGCTGGAGACACCTGCACTAAATAAGCCTTTCACAATTTCATGGCCAATGTAGGTTCTCTTACTCAGTTTGTTATAATCAGCAACTTCACCACTTGATTATACCAGAAACTACACGCTGTACCTTTAAGATAAGATTCAGTACACAATGGGTGTTACCCAGGGTTCTGTCTTAGGTCCTTTTCTGTTTAATCTCTACATGGGCTCATCATCTCCTCACATGGGTTTTCCTATCTTATGCAAATGACCAACAACTATTCCTCTTTTTCCCTCCCTCTGATGCAGGAATTGATCTCCAGATCTATGCCTGCCTAAATGATATTAGCATCTGGATAGCCTCTCACCAACTCATCAACCTCAGTAAAACAGAAATCCCCTACCTCCTCACCAAGCAATCACCCCTGACTGCCATTAACCTAGGACTCATAGATCACCTTTTACTCATGCTGCTTTGCCCTCTACAATATTTGAAAGGTCCGCCCCTCCCTCACTAGAAAAAGTAATGTGCAGCTGAAACAAATGATTATTTTTGATTTAATCTAGGAAAACTGAAATAGCAGCAAATCATCACAAATGACAATATGTCACAGATTCATAGTAAAACATGCATGATGCTTAGAAAAGTTGCTGGAGTTAGTTTTTCTCTGATCATGGATAAACAAAAAATATATCCCAGAGCATGAAGGACAGCGGGAGTGACGGAGCATGTGAAGGGCTTCAACTTGGCATCGTCTCCAGGGCGTCTTCCAAATGGAGCCCACATCAAAAGGCGTCTGTAGGCATTTCAAGAAGCCTCTGATTCAATTTGAAAAGTGCATCTCCGGGTTTGACAACTGCTGTTGTGACACCAAATGGATTCGAGTTTCCTTTTGGTAACAGTGTAACAGAGGGGTCAAGACTAACAGTGACAGCAGAGGATCCGTTGATTGAATTATCTGCTGCCTGCTTGTCGGATATAAGGCAGATATGAGATCCAGGCCCGTCTTTGTCTGGTGGTGGATCGGCCGCTCGGCGAACACCGGGGCTGACATCAGAAAGCAATAAAGTGACTTTGCTGTGTTTACAACCGCCTATCTGTCACTGTAGATCCTCAAAACACAATGCATTGCTGCACTTCAGCTTCAAAACTACAAGTCTGACACCAGCATACAAGAATATGCATTTAATTGATCTGTCTAATGAATACAATGGAGGCCCATGTTTAGCTAGATAAACATGTTAGCCTAGATGGAGGTGGAAAACATCACTGCAGCGCTGATATTTGGAACACAAGCTTCAGATCACGTTATATTTTGTGTAATCCTCACTGAAATATCAGCAATAAAATATATATGAGATGGAACTTGTGCATTCAGATCAACATGAAGTAAAATAGTCAGTGAATATAAGCTGATTTCCGTCACAGCCAGCCTTAACACCTCCATCATTACACATGTATTATAATTTGTCTCTGCTATTGAACAGCAAGGATGAACCATCTCCCTAATCCATGTTTAATTTCCTGCCCCACTGTGGTGTATATAAGCTGCTTTTTCTGCCGTCGCTGGTCATTTTCTGCTGCTGATTAAAGCGCCAAAAGGAATACAGTGGATTACGGGGAAGCTGTTGGTAAATATATTGGCTGTGAGAGGAGCAGTGATTGTGTGTGTGTGTGTTTATTTAAAGTAATAATTGTCTTAAAGTAATAATTTGTCATATTTGTCAGCTTCACCTGTACCCAGACTCCATTTTATTATCAGTATGAAAATACATGGAATTACTATTATTATTATTTTTTTTTTTTTATTTGGATTTCTGTAAATTAAATGATGAACAACTCAATAATTATATGTGATGATTGCTGATTAGTGGACATAAAGCCAAAAACTAATTTTTCAGGAAAACATGTAATAATAAAAGTTGACTCAGAAGTTCATTAACAACGATGAATAAAACATATTTGTAATATTGTAATGGTTTATATTAATTTTGATTTTTCTTTTAACCTTAATTCTTTCCCCCCGAAGTCATTTAGAAAAGTTGCCTGCCAGAGCAATCATTTTTTTTATCTTTCATCTGCCCTAGTATATTCAGTTTTGTGAATATGTAAACAAGGTCAAAGCTTGTAGTTTTAGGAAGAAAACAACATATTGTTCTTGATTCACTCTAGTCTGACTCTGCCTTCCTTCACTACAAATCAATTTTCATGTTCCTTCAGTACTGCAACAGAGGGTGTGGCTGAGAACAATTACATTAAGATCATGTGTTTATTTTCCAGTAATGGCAGCTGAGGAAGATGCATGTGAAGCCATTTGCCTCTTTGTGGAATATTAAGCATCATTTATGAATATCCAGAAGTTTGAATGTGAGCAAATTTCATTGAAAAATCCACTTTCAAACAATAAATGGAGAAAACATTTGTTTTTAAATAGAATAATATGGCAGAATATGATCAAAATGTTTACTTTACTTTTTTCTCACTTCCACATGAAGACTCATTTGGAATCTTTGGAAACAAGACCGGACCTTAAATTTCTTAAGCATGTGTCTGAATATAAATCTGAGTCATGTGGCTAACTCTCCCCACAGGCTGGATGTTTGGATACACTATAAAGGTATTGTAACTATGATCACCAAGGTTCCCATGAAGGAACTTCTATATTGCCAAAACCATGCTTCATTCATAATTTAAATGCATCTTTTATAATAACTGGACGATTGATTGATGAAACAAAGATGCCCTATTGTGCCATTTTTACAGTTTAATATTTATTTTTCATTATGCATTCATACAATTAGCATGCTAGCAATACAATTACAATTAATGAATTAATTACAATCAGCCTCAACTTAGACCTGTTACAGCAATGCAGTCTGCCATCTCACACACTCACTCTGAAAAACCTTGTCCCCCTATACCTCCTTTACCAAACACCCACATTCTTGTGATTGGCCTAGGACTCAGAGGGGTGTGTTGAAGAAACAGACGTTAGGTGCAAGTACTTCAGAAGTAGGGCCATTTTATGGATCCAGGGACAGTTAGTGTTAACCTGTACTCCTGGTGTGACATCACAGCAGGAGTAGATTTGAGACAAATGCATGAGGGAATCTAAAAAATGATCAAAGCTTAGAAATTGAATTGCTAAATGAAATAACAGATACAAAACAGAAAATAAAAATAACAGATGAAAGACAATAGCAAATAAGAAAGGATAAGAAGGAGTAAAAACAATAAAGGATTAAATAAGATATATAATGTCCATACTGCAGCCAGGCTAAAGATACTCACTTCTAGAACATTTCTTCGGGCAAACTGTTCAAACTGCACAGAGCACAGAAGCAAAAAGCTGCTTCACCAGAAGTTTTTTGTCCTGCAGTAGCGTTCGTACATGACAAGAATGTCAGACGGAGGCTGGTGCAAGACCATGAAGTGCTTTGAAAACCGTCATCTGCGACCGGCGTAGGGACTTCATCGCTCTGCTGTTGCTCTGAGCGAGAAATGGCCACACTTACGTAACAGTTCTGAGATGATAAAAAGCAGATATGGTGGCGTGTGCCCCACACGAGCTGCATAGTTCAGTTATTCTGTCAGCGCTGATACACACAGGGCCAGCGTGGCGGAGGAAGAGCCGGACATCCAGTAATTGCTCAACTGTCCTTGAGCAAGACACTGAATCCCAATTACTCTAAATGGTCAGCACCATGGTAACTCGCTGTCATTGGTTCCTTTGAGTGTGTGCATGAGTGTGTCTCTCTGTGTGTGCGTGTGAATGGGTGAATCAGAGGCAATTTGTAAAACACTTTGGATAAAAGCACTGGATGAATGCAGTCCACTTAATATTTAAACAATTTTGTAACAGGAAATTATGCAAAAGATGCGTCATTACAGCACTCCAAATACTACATTAGAACTGCTGAATAAACCGAGAAATATCATTTTAGAACTTTTTCCTCATCATGTGCAATATACGGTGATATATATTTAATACACTGCAAAAATATAAGTCTTATCAGGTGTAAATATCTTGTGTTTAGTAATAGTCCAATATTGAGTAGAATTATCATGAACAATCTCATTATCTTGGCAGATAATTTTACTTAAGTCTTTCAAAGAATTTGAGACAAAAAAGTCAGGGTTTTGAAATAAAATGTACATAATATGAGATATAAAGACAACATTGTAATTAAAAAAACAAACAAAAAGTCAAACAATAGAAGATAGTGTTATCCACCTCACCCCTCCCAGTCTCTCTCTCTCCCCCTCTTCTTTCTCTCGCCTGAGATTGGCGACAGGTGTGTAGGAGATACAGCTGCTACTCCTCCATCAAACAACTCCAGCAATTTTTGGGCTTCGCTAACTTTTACCATCTTTTTATTAAGGTTTCAGTTGTGTTGCTGCCTCCCAGTCTGCTTTACCCTCCTCCAAGGACCATTTCAAGTGGAACCCTCAGGCCAATGACGCCTTTCTCAGACTCAAAGAACTCTTCACCTCAACCCCCATCCTCATCCAGCCTGACCCCTGATGGCCGTTTATAGTGGAGATGGACGTATCAGATGTGGGAGTAGGAGTGGTGCTCTCAAAGTGCAGTGAGGCTGAGGATCTATTCCACCCCTGTGTTTTTTTTCTCCTGTAGACAAATGGCCCCAGAGTGCCACTGGCAATGAAACTGGCTCTGGAGGAATGGCGGCACTGGCTCGAGGCAGCGGAGCACCCTTTTATGGCATGGACAGAGCATAAAAATCTTTCATTCAATCCACCAACGTATGAACTCGTGACAGGCCCAGAGGGTGCTGTTCTTTGACCGCTTGAACTTCTGCCTCACGTATTGTTCAGGTAGCAAGAATGTTAAGCCCAATTCTCTCTCCAGACAATTCTCAGTTTTAGACTTGAGCCACACACCATTCTGTCATCCTCTTGCATCCTGAGCCCCTTGAGCCCTCCGATGGGAAATGGAGGGGATGAATGAGTATATTTTATGCAACCAGACGGACCATGGGAATGGCCCCCTGAAAGGCATTTCATCTCTGAGGCAGTGAGGTCTCAGATGCTGCAGTGGGCACACTGCTGCCCCTTCTCGTATCACACAGGGATGGAACTGGATCCTCCAGCTCTTTCTTTTGGTGGTCCTCTTTATAGGGGGATGAGGAAATTGTGGCTTCCTCCCAGACCTGTGCCCGGGGCAAAGCACTCACAGACCTCCGGGTGGTTTCCTTTATCCCCAGCCCATCCCCAGCTGTGGCAGCAGCTAGCTCTGGATTTCATCATTGGTTTGGCTTTCTAAAAAGGTAATACTGTCATTCTCACAAACATTGACTGGTTCTCTAAATCTGCCATTTCATTACTTTCCCCAAGTTACCCTCCACCAAAAACACATCCGATCTCCTGGTGTCCAATGTCTTCTGTCTTCATGGCATCTCGTTAGATATCATCTCTGGCAGAGGATCGCAATTCGTTTCCCATGCCTGGAAGGTATTCTGCACAGCCCTGGGGGCCTTGGTCAGCCTGTCATCATGGTACCATCCCCAATTCATTGGGTAGGTGGAGTGAGATAACCAGGAGCCGGAAGACGCCATTGCATGGCAGCGCAAAACATCCTGGAGCAAATATCTGTCCTGGGTAGAGTACGCCCATAACTCATTGCCCTGCTCTGCCTTGGTCTGTCCCCCTTTGAATATTCTCTAGGGTACCTGCCTCCACCTTTACCTGCCCAGGAGGGACAAATTGCGGTCCTATCTGTTCAGCTCCATCTCTGCCGCTGCTGCCAGATCTGAAACAGGCGCACTCCGCTCTTCTGCGCTCGGAACAGAGGAACCGCAGGGTCGCTGACTAATGCCACACCACTGCACCCCATACACGCCAGGTCAGAATGTTTGGCTAAAAATATTCCCCTCAAATCCCACTCCTGGAAATTATCCCCTCGCTTTCTGGGCCCCTTTGTCATTGACAAACTTTGGTTAAGCCTCTGTGTAACTCTGTGTCTGTGTGAAACTGCGGCTTCCCCCCTCCCTTCGGATCAGTTTTTCACATGTTCCAACTTAAACCCATCTCCACCAGTCCCCTGTGTCCTCTGGCTGTCCACCCACCCCTGTCAACCACCCCTTGTCAATTGATGGAGGCCCTGTATATGCTGCTCATGCAGCAGCTCATGGATGTGCATCCCCCACTCCTTCATTGTGGACCCAGCAGGATTGCAGGGCATTTCCCAGGCCAATCCTTGGACAAACCTCGACAGTCGCCAGGGGGCGAATGTTGAGAGGGTCACTGTTATACTCCGCCTCGCTCCTTCCAGTGTCTCTCTCTCTTTGTCTCTTTCCCCTTCCCCCTCTCTTTCTTTCGCTCTGCAGCCATTGACATTGGAGACAGGTGTGCAGGAGACACAGCTGCTACTCATCAACTCATCACTCTACCAGCTTAAATACTCAGGTCTCCTCCTCCAGCTTTGCCAGAACTTTGCAGACTCCTCTGTGTCAGCAAGTCAGGCTTGAGCTTACTGTCCATGTTCTTTTTTGTCTCAAATTCTTTGAAATAAGCAAAATTACCAATGGAATGAGATAACACTAGTTAATATTGGGCTAATTCCACTAAACACAAGTTGTTTGACCTGATAAGATTTCATTATTTGCAATGTATAAAGACAGCACTGCAAAAAAGGAGATCTTAACAAGTGAAAATATCTTACTTTTGGTGCAATTAGTCCAGGATTGAACATTAAAAGTATATTTTCACACGTTAAGATCTTTTTTTTTTTTTTTTTGCAGTGTATATAGCTGAAAAAAAATTGTAGCTGGAACATCTATTAGGCTTAGATGGTTGCCAGAAACCAGAAGAATATAATAGATATATGCAGAGCACAAAGTGGACGGTCCTGTCGGTGCTTTGGCGGCTGATCAAATGCAGCTCACAGCAGAAGTGTAAACAGCAGTAGTGATGTTGCATTGCAACATTCGCTGTGCCAGTTAAAGCAGCATAATCTCTTACTGCATATTTGAACGACGCTACTTACGCTGGAGTCCTGTTTCAAAATGTCTGTGCATGGCATAAAATCCCAAGGGGTAAATCGTCCTACAAGAGCAGATCAGTGTAAATTCATGTCAGGCCCGAAATGGTACTTTGAAATGAGTCACCGTCACCTAACTAGCCACCATTAGCTGTGTTTCTCTCATCACAGGCAGGTTGCTTGAATGAAACAAGACGCTGCTTTGTGAGTCTGCTGTGTTCATGTGTTGCAGTCCGGCTGAAACACAGCGCTGCGGCGATTCACATGGGGCACCAAATGAGAATTTGTTTTGCACGCGTGTAGGAACCTCTCCCAGATATTTCCCCGGAGGCTTCCTGTATCCTTATTGCATCACACCTCCCATATGTTTTTCCCATCTGCCCCATCCCTTCATCATCTCGTTCCTCAACAGCAATTGAAGGGACCCGAAGCCCTGGCTCCGACAACAGAAACACTCAACGTTCCACAACAGGGTTTGCTGGCATGTTGGAAAGGAGAATTCAGAAGACCCGTGACCTTCAAAAATGACTATTGAAGTGTATTTATTCACCTTATTCATGAACTTGAGATGATTTTTTTTCTTTTCTTTCTTTTTCATTATTGTTATCAAACAATCATAAGTTCTGCTTCCATGTTGCATGGAATACAAACTAGTTTGACCGCACTTTGGTGTGAAAACATTACAGCATCATTGGTAAATGAAAGGGGTTTGCTTTCTTCATCATGATAATATCATCTTAACATGCAACATTTTACTAACCACGTTGCAAGAAATGGAACCTTGATAAGTGAAAATATCGTTTTTGGTACAATTAGTCCAATATTGAAATACCTTGTTTTTCTTGAAATACCTTGCTTCATTGGGAGATAATTTGACTTATTTTAGCTTTCTCAAAAAATTTGAGATAAAAAGTCATAATCATGAGCTCGAAAGTCCAACATATGACATAAAAGGGTACATTATTTGTCCCCTCTCTATCTCGACCCATCGTTACACTTGCATTTTTTTGTTTTCTTTTTTGTCTTGATTTTAATCAATTAGGCTTGTTTTCTTAACATTTGACTTTTTATATTAATATTATTATTATTTATCTCATATGATGGACTATTATCTTTCATAATTCTGATTACTTATCTCACATTCTGTGAAAAACATGAAATAAGTAAAATTATCTGTCAATGGAACAGGGTCGCAGGGGTCACCAATCCCAGCTCATTACAGTGAGAGGCAGGGATACACCCTAGATCACATGTGTCAAACTGCAATCCAGAAGGGCCGGTGTGGGTGCAGGTTTTTGTTCCAACCAAGGAGTCACACACCTGACACACCTACTAATGAAGGTCCTCATCAAGGGCTCTAGTGGTTGATTAGTAGAATCAGGTGTGTTACTGCTTGGTTGGAACAAAAACCTGCACCCACACCGGCCCTTCTGGATTGCAGTTTGACACCCCTGCCCTAGATGGTCGCCAGCCAATCGTGGGACACACACACCATTCACTCACACATACGGGCAATTTAGAATCACCAATTGACCTCAGCATGTTTTTAGACTGTGTGTGGTGAAAATCCACACAGACACGGGGAGAACATGTAAACTCCACACAGAAAAGACCAGGACCAAGGAGGTCTCGAACCTGCAAACTTCTTGCTGTGAGGCGACAGTGCTAACCCCTCCTCCATTGTGTCGCAGGGAATAAGTTCAAGTAAGTAAGTAATTTTACTCAATATTGGACTAATAGTACTAAATTCAAGACACACATTTCCCCCCCAATAAGATTTTATTTTTTGCAGTGCAATGCATTTCAACATTTTTAAGAGAGAAATTGAATATAAAAATAATCATAATCATAATTACAAAACCCAGCAAAAGTTGCAGTTTGATTGAATTTATATGTATCATTGCTATTATTGAAATCATTATTTCCTGGAGGGGTTGACCAGAAATCTATGAATTTTCAGCTGGAAGATAATAGCTGAAGCTGAATCTACTTAACATCTTTTGAAATAATAAAGAAAAAAATGTCATTGTGACCTTCAAAACTCAAAAAGCATTATGTTGGCATGAAAGCAGATAAGATATTCCACTACTTAGAAAAAAATAAGGCATCTGGATTAGCTTAGATCAATATAGAGAACCATAGCCGCAGCATCTATATATTTTTGTATCAGCTCATAGAGCTCCATCTGTCATTCTCTTTGACACCAGAACAGTCAATCATATTCCATAAGACTCACTGTGCTGCCATCATGAGAGGATGAATGTCCTCTAACTAGAAATCCTTGGCATAACCTTCCTCCATTATTCAATATTCAATGTTCATCAAACAATAACCTGCTTTTAACTTCAATTATTCTACATCTTTATGGATGAGGCTGCTGATATTTCGGTATTTGTTTTTCTATTGTAAACTATTTATGGTGATGGAAATAAAGTGATTAACTAATACTGTTAAACTAACAGGAATTGCCCAAAGCTCTATAAATCCTATTCCCATGTCACAGAGCGCTGTTGTTGTCCAAAAAACTATTAAAAACACATCAGTGAGCCACATTGGTTCCTTCATCAGCATGAACACACACGCCATAGCTTATTTTGATTCAAACACACACGCACACACACCATCCTGCTGCCATAAATACTCACTAGAGCACCAAATGTGGATTAATCTGCCGCCACTGAAAATAGTCCTCAACATATGCACTATTGTTTTCAAAAGGAACTAATTGGCTTTGATACATGTGGTGCCAAAGACGGGGGAGGGCGTCGGAAAGTATTGAGACAAATTAACACATTGTTGATTCTGGGATTTTTTTTCTCTCTTTTTATGCGATTTAATGGCGTCGAGAAGAAAAACTGAATGATTTTACATTCAAGTTACGATCATTAAGTAGTATTTGGCACATGAAGACAGCTGTGTCGTGTATAATGCGCCTCTGGAGCAGCTTATACAATCTGAGAAAAATAACCCTGATGATCTTGGCTCGGGTTATGGAGACATTTTCTAATGCAGCATGTGTGTTACGAACAGGTGGCATGGAGTTGAAAAAACATCGCTGAAATCACTCCCTGTTCAGTGTAGTGTGCTATTTTACAAGGGGCGGGACAAAAAAAATCTGTATTGCAGTATATTGCAATACTTCCTCATGATATGTTTTATCTATACACTAATGCCATTTTCTTTTTTTTTTTGGAATAAGGTTTGCCATACAACACTGTGGATTCGGTGAAAAGGATGCTTTAATGCACTGACTAACCACATGATAATTGCTTTTTTTGCCTTTTGAGGGGCATTTTTGTTTTTTAGTCATTCTGCAAAAAAAAAAAAAAAAAAAAAAAAGAAAATGAAATCTTATCAGTGGGAAATATCTTAAATTTAGTATAATTAGTCCAATATTGAGAATAATTAATTGGAATTGTCTCATTCTGTTGGCATTAATTTGAAATAAGCAAAATCATCTGCCAATTTCAAGATAATTGTACTTAATATTGGACTAGATGTGTGAAATAAAATATATTTTCCTCTAATAAGATTTCACTTTTTTGCGTGAAGTTATCTCCTGCCTTACAAACCACTTACAAAACTGTAAATATGTTATCGTTATCCCTTGAGCTCTGAAAGATTCTCACCATCTACACTGTGAAGAAGTATAAACTAGAATATTTTTGTCACACTTTGTACAGTCATCCATTGGGCCAGATTGGACCCTTTAATGGGCTAGTTCTGGCCCCTGAACCGCATGTTGGACACTCCTATAACCCTCATGTTTTGTGGATTTCATGCTAATCAATTTAGTGTTCCCAGGCAAATTAGACCATTCCATTAAGAGTCATAATAAAAATGGTGATAATACCTTTGCTATTTATGGTCTGTATGTCTCATTGATTTGATCTTATACATCTTGAATTAGAGTTCTAAAGAAACACAATTTCCAGATTATTTTGACTATAAGAAAGGCTCACTTGTTTTGAAACCATTTAAAGTGTGTGTGTGTGTGTGTGTGTGTGTGTGTGTGCGTGTGTGTGTGTGTGTGTGTGTGTGTTTCCATCATACAATTCTGTGTGTTTTCTTCAACTTTTGTACATTATTGGTGTTTCCCATTCATTTCTAATGATTGGTCACTTTTGAATGGGAACACCAAGAATGTACAAAAGTTGAAGAAAACACACAGAATTGTATGTAAATTAATACAATTTATTTTGTTTCCTAAAATCCTCTTTGCAGACAAACTCCTGGAACCTTAAGTGTATCTGATCAAATTAACCACATTTTTCAGAGACAAACATTTTGAAACTGTCAGATTTGACCGCAGCATAAAGGTTAAGTAGATTTCAAACCAGCACTTTTATACTTTTACCTTTGATACGTCTATCTACTACAAAAGTATCTTTACATCTACCTGAGTAATGAATGTGAGTACATTTGACACCTCTGAGTAACTGCGTAGTCACCTACGATCTACAAATCATTACACCGCCAATATCAATATCTTTCTCCATCCTGGCTTGAAAAGGAAAAAAAAACACTCCCAATGTGACAGTGGTGCAATGCAACACGAGAGCAGCGCACCGGCAACGCGATGCAGTAAATGCAGCAGCTTTCAGCGATTTCAGAGCACTTGAATGAGCGATGACTGTCACTGGAGCCTGACAGTCTGAAATGAGAGTGAGCAGCAGGCACAAAACACAACGGCAGCAGCTCTCCTGTGGAGAACTCGTGTTCTACTAAGCGATTTGGACACCAATACAATCGGTACAGACGTGTATGTGTGTGTGTGTGTGTGTGTGTGTGTGTAAGGGTATGATGCCTGGTGCGTCGTATTGACTCACCGGCACAGTTAGAGTGTCTGCTGCACACGCCGCAGTCGAGGGCAGTGATGGAGGGGCGGGGAGGCAGACAGTAAGGTCACGCCGAGAGCACGGCGGACAATGGATTTTATGCTTCCTCGCTGTTACACCCTCTGGATTTATAAACTCACTTGTTAAGGGAGGTAAAGCTCACTGTGGTTTCCGAAGTGTGTTCCGGTCAGAGAGAGCCTGGCGGATGTTTTATGTAATAGTCGTTACACATTCCGACCCCCGGGCCTCAGCCGATCCCCGCGTTTCTCTTAGCTTTTTGTTAATTCATCTCACTTTTTTTCTCCAGAAACATCGCAGGGCCTTTTTTTTTCTTTTTTTTTTTTCCCAGGTCAGGTAAATCCGGCAGCAGCCCAAGCCATTCATGTACTCCAGGCGGTATTTGAGGAATAAAATGCGATATGAATTTTTAAACGGCGCACATCTGTGTCGAGTCTCTGGCATCGTCTCTGATTCTTTGAGCTTTCTCTTTATCCGACAACGGAATTCATGCCGTCAAGGTGCAGCCTTTCCACACTCCAGATATGCAAATATTGTGTTTCTCTTCCTGCACAAAAAACAAATTGATTCTAAGCTGCAGTTTTTTTTTTTTTTTTTTCTTTTTATATATTTGTACTCAAGCTAGACTAGAATATAAATACAAGAGTTCACTCTCACCAAAGCAGTGGCTGAAAGGATCAGGATAGTTACCTTCACAGATATAACTCAGCTTTTCTCCCTTCCCCCCCTTACATCCAAACCTAATCCTACACCAAATAGAATTACCAGTGGACTGGGTTGTAAAGATTTACTCAATAAATTGATCTTATGGCAAACAACTGAGGCCGGATTAGCTGGATAAAAAAGAGAGATCAAACCCCGAGAAGAATTAAATCCACCTCTTCAGAATAAGCGGGATTTGGGGCTTTTTATTGGTTTTTAATGTGTTTTTTGAATTGAAATAAATGGAAATGAGGCTCTTTGTCCACCATGGTTGACATTCTACCCAGCAGGCTGTGTTCCCTCTATGCTCTCTGGTTCTATGATGGAGGTCAGGGCTGTGAGACAAAGTATCACAGCCCGAGGACGTGCTCATTTTGTTTCCATGTATTTATTACCTCCACCAGTGGAAGTGCATTATCTTTTCACCCCTGACTTTCATGTATGATATCCACAGAGTCACATATTTGACTGAAATATGTGACGGGCAGAAAGGCTCCGGCCTGGAGAATGACTAATATTTGTGATCTAGATCTATAGTTTCCATCAATAGATCAGTTATGGTCATGACTATTCAAGGAGATTGTCAAACCCACAAGTCAAATCACAAACAAGCACATCAGGAAGCTACAAGTAGTGATATCACCTACTATACTGTTTGCTGCTGCTACCACTGCAGAATTTCATATGCCACTACTTCAGAAGTCATTACCATCACTCCCCACTCTGCTGAGCGTTGTATTTCCTTTTGGTGAGTGAAACATCAATGCTATGCATATAAACATTTATATTTATATGTTTTGAGTTGAAGTACATTGAGTTCAACTGTATTGATTCCAATAATCGTGTATCCATATGGATCAAGAGAATAATGACATCAGAGTATCCTGAAAAAAAGGGATAACTTAATAAAGAAAATGTTGAGAAGTTGGTTGTATGTTTGCATTATGGACATTTATCTTAATCTAACCCTTGGGATTAGCTCTGGAAATCTTGTACCTGCTATGAGTAAATAGATTTTTTATGAGATAATGGTAATGGTCACTGTTATGATGTATTATAATTATATTAGAAGTTACTTTAAGTCTTCATGGGGGATTTAAGTAAGGAAATGCAATTACTGAGGTACAGGGAGATATATGACATTCAAAGATGGTTGACATTCAAACAATGTTTGCTTTAAAGGTCCCATATTGTACACTTTTCCTGGGTTCTATTTAGTTTTCATATACCTAACAGAATATATATGCCGTTTCAAACACTACAAAATCATCTCAATGTCATTTTACATCTCATATCTCAAGCTTCTCTCAGGAGCTCTAAAAAAAGAACAGAATGCATTGTTGTGTCTGTTTCATTAAATTTTAAAAGTGCCTCTCTTTGTGCTGTCTGATTTGAAAGGGTGGTTACTATATAGTTGTGACATCAAAACCTAATTCAGTTTCCGTTTCTGAACACAGGGTATGTGCATTCCTCTTGGATTGACCATTTTAAATGATGGGGCAGTATTAAAATCTCACTTTTTACCATAGCTAACCTTTATCCCAAATCCATTATTTCCTACACCCAACAATGTTGGACTCAGGATGAAAACCGAAATATACATTTTAAAGGTGTGTGTTCAATGACCTCTCAATGACTTATATGCAGTATAGAAATGTAGTCGACATTTAGGTTCCCCATTAAAAGAAGACATCAAGGATAACTGATTTCCGACCTTCCATTTAAGAACTGTAGCTTTGTGGTGACATTTCAATGCGTTAAAATAGAATCATTTTGAGCTTTAGTGTTATTTCGAGAGTTACAGGATTTACCTTTGTAGGTAATAACTCAATATGCTGAAAACAGATAAAGGGCAGGCAACAGTGTTCAACATCAGTACGTATTTATGTGTAATCACAGACCACACAATTTCAGGTTGTAGCGACACAAAAAGATTTTTTCAAAAAAAGAGCAGCCAACGTGCCATATGGAGTGATGACCCGGCACTTCCACAGCAATCTGTTCATGTTCTGCAATAGCAAATGTTTAGCTCACACCCCTGCTCCCGCACCGCTCGCCTGTCTTGTGCATCTTTATTCTTCGACTTGAATCAACAGCATCATGAGTGCAGCGAAACCCCCGTCACCAGCATGACTGCTCTTTGTCATGGAGGTGTGACTATTATGATTCTGTCTATCTGTGTTTCTGTCTAATTATGAACTGTCAGCGCGTCACTTATAATCTGAGAGGAGAATTGTATACTGCTTGTTGTGGAAGCCGAAGCCGAACAGCATTGTCTTTTATTGACATGTTTATTTATTTTTTTTTTTTGACTCAAAATAAATTTCACGGAATGTTATGAGAGGAGCATGTACAATGGTTACATGGCCATTTCCTTTCGTTACAGCTATTATTTTCCAAAACAATTAAAATAACAATTTGAGTTTCTGCTTGTTTTAGTCTCTTTGTCCAAATATTACAGATGTGGCATAACCTGGGTTGTGTTTTCAAAATGAATCTTTAAATGCAATTAAGATAATAGCAAAATCCAGACGCTCTTTTGAGATGTTCTAAAATTAACATGAACCTCTGACCCGTAGTGAATTCACCATTCTGCTCAGCACCAAAGACAGTCAAGCTCAATTGTTGATCATGTGCACATGCACTTGCTTTCAAGTGCTGCTTTGGAAAAAAAAAAGTGTGTGTTAAATATTAAGAGCCTTGTTCAGATCGCTCTTAGAAAACATTCTTCTAACATTGACTATTATTGAGAGACGGAGCCCTGGTCAAGCAAAGAGGGACATGTTGTCTTCATTATTTATTTGAACATTTTTTAGAGAATAAAACAACATCTGAGGATAGGAAACAATATTACTCATTTGCAAATTCTTTATTATTATATTATTGTTTCAGTAATTTGCTGTCTCCTGTTGCTCTACCTGTCCTCTATTGAAGTGCTAAGTTTGTTACATTTTTGCTGTTCAGTCTATGTATTCCTTAACTCCTATTTTCCTTTTTTTAAATTCTAGAATATCTTGTGAAAGGACTGCATTATAAAACTTGAAGGTACATTTTACTAATGAATAAATACAAATGGATTAAATGAAATAAGTATCCTTTGAAAGCTCCTGGAGAATCAGCTTGCTGGAAAATGTGAGTTCTGGGCCTCAGAAATGTGCTTTCTGAAATTTGACATCAACACTTGTAACATCCACATGAATTTCGACCAAAACAGGAGTGATCATGACCTGGCCTACTCTGTTAATCCAAAGAAGCTTCAACACTTTCTTGGATGTGCTTGGACTAGGACGCCCAGACCATCCAACCCCTTGTTGAGTTAAAGTCATGTTTTCACCCTGCACCCATTCTCATCTTCTTAGTTCAGTCTCCCCAGTTCATTGTGGAAATACTTCAGACCCTGTAGTGGGGGCAATCCAGTCTCAATAATATATCAACCATTGGTGCTGTAAACTAGGAGGGTGGAGGACTCACATTGTGGTCCCCCTGTTCCTGTCCTAATGCCTCTGCCAGCAATCCCACATTCTCTAATGGGGTCACACTGCCCAAGGATGAGGATGATGTGACCCTTGATGCTAAATACACAAGACTGCTGGTGGACCTCCATGAATGGAGGACATCAAGGGCTTAATCACCACCTGCCAGATATGTTCCCAACATGAGGACATTCTCCAAGCTACCTCTAATCTTTTACATTCTAGTGGTTCCCTGTTGCCCCTGGTACCATGTCTCTTTGGACTTCATCATTGGTCTGCTATCTTGTGATGGTAATTCTGTTATCCTCATAGTTATTAACCTATGCTCTAAGATTGCTGAGTTTTTTAGGGTTTTTTGTCATTGCAAAAGGTGCCTACTGTTCCACCTGCATGTCCACCCCAGTGATGTAGTCACACAGTTTATCTTGTTTACATTGAGTTTTGCCAATCATCAGCCTGTCATCAGGATTTAACCCCGAATACAATCATCAGGCCGAGTAAACGTACCAGGACCTGCAAACGGCTTTGCCCCATCTCACTTCTTGTAACCCTGCCTCCTTGCCTAAAAGCTTCTTGGTTTAAGTATGCCTATAACACCCCACTCAGTTCAGCCACCGGTCTCTCTTTCTCCCATTGCTTTACCAACATTTTCAGCCAACTGGCAGACCCAATCCACCCTGCTACCCTCCAATGACCACTCCATCCTGCTAGACCCCTGGGCAGCAAGTATAGCTGGTCTACCCCTAAGAGTTGAGTCCAAGAAGTTGGCTCCACAGTTGTTAGGTTGTTTCCTATCTCAAAGTTCATCGACCCTGTGACTGTCCATCTCAATCTGCTGTAATCCATTCATTCAACCTTGCATGCCATCAAAGCAGTTAATGACAGTTGGATTGCAGCTGTAGGAGCATGCACTTTCAGTTCCTGGTGGCCTGGGAGAGCACTCCTCAGTACTAGGTTCCCACTCACCGAGGTTCCCTGAAACCTTTCCCCATGACTTCCACCAGGCCCACCCTAAAGGTCAGGAGACATCAGGAAACATCTGTAGGTACATATCACAAAGTCTCCTGTCATTTCAGGTTCTGAAACTCCCTCCTGACCTCATTCCCTTCTTGTGTGTTTCACCAAGCTTCCCAGCAGTCTTTGTACCTATTGTTTTGACCCTGCATGAGTGCTTACTGAACCTTGGATTCCCTAAATGCCCCTTGTCTGCCTGAGTGACTGATCTCCTGGCTTTGACCTTGCCTGTTGACTCGATAAACTGTGCTGCCCTTGCAACTTTGTCTGTCTTCTTGTCGTGCTTTTGGTTTAAAACTGCCGGTACCTGTGAACTTTACAATACAAGTTGGGACACAGAGGTAAAAATGTATTTGTGTAAATGACCATGTGTCTGATTCAATGACCCTTTCATTCCATGCACAGAGCTTATATTTTCATACACATTTGGAGAAATTACCATCCCTGGATATCAGCTAGTTCACAGTCAGCATCCCTCATGCAGCCTTGACTCCCATTCAAACTGCAACACTGCGAGACAAACACAAGAGCGGCTTTCATTCTAAACAGCCTTCCGCGATAAGAAATATGGGTAACAATGTGATGTCGGCATCAATAGGCCACTTCAGTCCAACATCCAAGAGTCACGTGGGATCAAACCCACATCAAAGCCTGGCCGAAGCCACTATGAGAGCCAAGCAACAATGGGACAATAATTAAAGCCACATGGATACCCGGCACCCCAGTCACACACATACTGTATCTCTCTGTGTCTTTCTATTGTCACAGAAATAGAAAGAGCGCCTTTTGATGTCTGTCATGACAATACAACAACCCTTCCAAATCTTGACATGCAGCTACCTTCCATACAATATATAAGCAGCCATTCTCATCCATTTAAATGCAGTAAACACATTTATCCAAGAAGCAACGAATCATTATTTGGGCGAGGGAAGCTGTCATAACTAGCAGTAATGCAACAGCAATACATTATACAAATGCCAAAGCGGTTTCAAATGCACTATTTAATGAGGCACTGTACAAGAATATGCTTTTGCTGTATTGATTCAGGCACTTTTTTATCCGTTCATGATTAGTCAGGGTGCATTTACTTCATTTATCATGTAATTAATATCCAGAACCAGCTCATTCTTTTTCCGTTTTTTTTGTCTTTAATTTAATCATTTTATTTAACCACTGCTCCCTAATCAGGATGCGGAGGGATTACTTTAACTGTTTGAGGGATAAAAAGGATATTTAGGCCCAAAAACATCAAATCAAATATGAAAAAGAAAGGGAAATAATAAAGATAAGAGAATATTTTAACCTTCAAATCAGTTTAGAACAAACTTTTGCAATCACTTCCAGCTTTTAAGGCATCTGAAGGTCATAAAACGTCATTACTTGGAAGAAAATAGGTCAACAAGAGGGAAAAAAAGTTCTGCCATCGCGCCCTGACGACATAAGGCGCTTGTGCGTAATAGCTGGAACACATGTTGAATGACCTTATTCCTTTTATGAGTGGGTGTGCTTAATACATATCTCGTACAAGCTGGTAGAAAAAAGGAGGGGGGAAAGGATCCCTTGTACCTCTTCGGCATCGACGTCCTCCTCACTGTCGGTGGGTTCCGGCGCTTTGACGAACCACCACTGGATCTCCAGATACACCGACGCGGTCACGCTCTGGAACGCGCACGCCATTTCTATGTTTTGTCCCTCTTTAACCGTCATGTTGGAGGGCAGATCCGTGAAGCGACCTGCGGGATGAGAGAAGGGAGGGAGGCGGAGGAGGAAGGAGGAAGGAGGGGGGGGGGTGATAATGATGGAGAGAGAGGGAGAGACAGAGAGTGAACGAAAGAGACACAGAGAGAGAGAGAGAGAAAGAGAAGGAATCGGGGACAGTTTTGTGATATATGTGTTTGCTCCGCTTTTGGCCGCGGTGATGAATGTGGCGGGTGACGCGGGTCACGGCTGCCGCGTTATTGGAACGAAAAAAAAAAGCGCTTGATAAAGGTGCGTTCTTGTTTTAATTGAAGGAGACGGCGGGCGGGCACCCCCCCTCTTCACCCCCTTCCCCCCACACACAACACACACACACACCTCCCCCTCCTCCTCCTCTCGCTGTCACAGATACTGACGCGTCTTCATCTGGAATTTTTACATAAGGAACATATCGCGAGCCGCAGCTATAAAATTATAGGGGTACTTTTTTCCCCCCGATACGCTGTTTTTTGTGTGCCTGATGTGATTTTAACGTTTGTAGCCTCGATTAAAACCGCTGCGTAAACTTGGAACGAGTTTCCAGCGCGTAAATATATATATATATATATATATATATATATATATAAATAAACAAATAAGATGAAGGAGTTTGTGGGAGGTTTAAAGGGGAATTCGGACTGAAGGAGATGTGGTGACGACTATAGAATTAAAAAAAAAAAGTCAGGAAATTCGACGTGCACGCAAACTTCCAAACCATGAAAGCATGATTTGGACAGATTATATAAATGTGTTTTTGCGCTTTTATCCCTCCTCCTCCTCAGTCGTCACTATAATCCGCAGAAGAAGAAAAAGCACAGAGGCTTTTTTTTTATTGAAAAGTGAGGAGTCTTTCAGCACCGCGGACAGCGCCGCATAACAGCAGCAGCTGCTGCCGCTGTCCGCGGTGCTGAAATCCGCTCACTTTTCACGCAAAGCGGCTCTTAAAGAGAGAAAACTGAAAAAAACAACAACTTCGGCTTCTGTTTTACAATTTCCCGTCACGAGCATGAAATTGACCGAGTCCTTCACAATCCCCTAGAATTACCTGATTTCAAACAATCAACCAGTTGCATTTATTTTATTTTATTTATTTATTTTATCAGTCGTCATCACGAGCGAAAAGTACTAATTTAAAAAAAGGAATAACCCGCAACCTTCTTATCCATCTTCTCATCTTCTTTTTCTTTCTTTTTTTTAAAACCTTTCTGGTGCTTATTCTAGATCCATCTCACTTAAAACATCTCCCGCTTCCTCCCGAAGAGCCTTTTTTTCCAGAAAGGGTTGCGCACTTTTAACACTTTCTCCGACTGTGCGGCTTCCACCATGCAGGGCAGCGAGCCCGACACGATGACACACACACACACGCACGCGCGCACTAACGCACAAGTACACACATACACACACACACTGAGATTAACGAAAAATATGCTCGATTCCAAGTCTTTGTACATATATGTATATATACATATATTTACCTTCGAAGGAGAATCCGAATTGCACGCAAAAGCCAGCCAAGAAAACAAATCCAACAGTATCATGAGAGGTCCACATCATTCCAGTTGTAGATGGGGGAAAGCTTTTCTTTACATCAGCTGGTGGAGGGAAAAAAACAGACGAATCTTTCCCCAAAACAGAAAAAAAAGAAAAAAAAAATAGCTGCACACCAGCAAAATCAAACAGTTGCTGGGCGAGTGTGTTGGATCGGGGATTGCCGAAGATGGAACATGCTGCAAAAACTACAGCTGGTCGTTGCTTTTGCTGAAGTTCTTTTTTTCTTCTTCTTCTTCCTCTTCTTTTTCTTCTTTTTCTCCCCCTCCTCCGCGTCACCGCAGGAGAGAATGTCGACCGCTTGGTTGTACTGAGTTGTGTGAAATAACCGGCGCTGCGGTCTTCGTCTGCGCTACCGGAGAGACGTCAGTCTAGTGGATCAGTGTGGCGTCCGCACACTCTACACCTCTGCGAATCCAGTCCTCATCCGGCCCCCTTACTGTCACCTTGACCGTTTGATTCGAAAACGCGCCGTACATTTCTGCGTCAAAACCGCTGCGTCTTTAACGCGTAATTTTGCGATATTGTATATATTTAGTATAGATCATGGAGTTCTCTGTTTACTTTTTTAATATATATATTTAACGGATGTTATATTAACAAATCAGAATCGAGAATAGAAAAAGAAAAAGTTCCCTCCCTGAAATGAATCCGGCGATATAACGCAAAGAAGGTGCGCGTGCGGTTCTGTGTGGGTGTGTCCAGGCCTGTTGAGTGTTTTAATGCAGTCACGAGACGCGCTGACAACCAGTCTAAGAGGCTATAAAACAATACTGTAACATTAGGAGGGAACGCCACCCAGGCGAGTGCAAGGGCTGTCCTGAGCCGCGGAGATAGGAAGCAGGGGCGAGGCTAGGATCAGCGGTTTGGAGGGTGGGGGGCACCCAAGAAACCAGAACAGCCAAGATGAATTTTACTGTTTTCTACATGTTACTTTCATTCGAACATTTAAGAAATACAATCTTTATATTTTGTGGGGGAACTGTATATAGACTGTATATAGATTGGTAGTGAGGACCAAAAGTACCAAAAATGGACAATTATTTTTACTTTTATTTTGAAATGCAATGCAGAAAATATAAAACACATGAAAAGACATTTACTTTTGCAGTGATTGTCTCTAACTAGTCCCCTTTTTGTTTGGTTTATATAATACAAATGCATAAACATGAATACACTTATATATGAGAAAAGCTCTTAAAATCCATTTATAGTTCCCTATAATGGAGATTAAAATACCAATAAATGAATCAACAACTGACTTATTTTTGACTTATTTTTTGACTTTTATTTTGAAATGCAATGCAGAAAATATAAAACACATGAAAAGACATTGATTTTGCAGTGGTTGTTTTGGTCTATTTTTTTATTTTTTATTTATTTTTTATTTGTTTTTATTTTTCATCTGGATTTTATAAACAAATACATAAATATGAATCCAGTTCAAAAGAAGAAAAGTTCTTGAAATCTATATAATCTATATATAGCCCCCTATAACAAACACTATAAATATCAAACAATGGACCCACAACTGACTACTTTTGACTTTATACTTATAAAACACAAGAACAAAAACTGACTTTTTCAGTGTTTATCTCTACCCTTTCCCCCCTTGTTTGTTTTATAAAATACAAGAAGAAAAGACTTCAAAATAAGAAAAAAAACAATATGAATAGAAACTATTCATATTTTTCCAATGTTTTTCTCTGCCTTTTTCTTCTTGTCAGTATTATATAATACAAATAAATGAATGAAAAGAAAAAGTCAAAATATTAAATTCCAACCAAGTACTAGTTTTGAATTTCATTCCCATATTCATGAAAGAAAAGCATAATATTTTTGGGAAATATATATATCGACCCTTTAATGAGTAAAACAAAAAATAAACATGGACCTTGGACTCTTTTTTACTTTTATTTTGAAATACAAAGTACAAAATGTACAAATAGTAAGAAACAGACTTTTTCAATGTTTGCGTGTGCCTTTTCCCCTTATTGTTTGTATCATATAATACAAATGCATAATTAAAAGTACACTTCATTGTAAAAAAATGTAAATGTTGTTAAATGTTATGTTTCAACCAGAGACTGTTTTATCACTTTTCTAAATTGTTAAAAAGGACTTACAGTACAGAAAATTGAAAATCTCTCACATTTTAGGGGTTCAGGGTTTCAATTTAGGATTGACAGCTATATATAGCCTCTTATTGTATAGGACTAAACATACATGAATGTATCTTCTTTCCTGTTGTCTTCTGTGATCTTTCAGGAAGAACATACTCTAAAAATGCAGCTGGTAACACTGACTGTAAAAAATACAGAATTGAGATTTAGAAATGAGTTTCTGCTGGTTTCTGCTGGATCTCTTACTTTTAGCTCCTACTGATAAAAAAAAAAAAAAAAAAACACTTTAAGTGTCCAGTTTAATTCCACACATCTCATTTGTTCCTCCTCAAGTCAAAGAAAATATTTTTTCACTAGAGTTGAGCTATTTATTTACACTGGATGTGATCACACAGTGCAGCGGTGCTGCTCTTCTCACATTATCATGCAAGCTATGGTCTGCTAATCAAGAGCATTTTGTGGCTCTGGGGCCTGTTTCATGAAAGCAATTTGTGAGCGCTGCTCACACACGCGTCACAAACGGTGCCAGAGTCCAGTTTCGCAAATGATTGTCACTCAATTTGCCAATAAATTTGCAATCCCACTCCACACACTCAAGTGAGGGTCACACGGACAGTTTTATCTCATCACAACTTAACATTTCTTTCTGTGTGGAATTTGCATGCTCTCCCCATGTCTGCATGGGTTTTCTCCGGCTTCCACCCGCAATCCAAAACATGCTGAGGTTAATTGGAGACTCTAAATTGCCCATAGGTGTGAGTGAATGGTGTATATATATATATATATATATATATATATATATATATATATATATATAGAGAGAGAGAGAGAGAGAGAGAGAGCTATATAACATTTGTCTCAGTTACAACAAAGCATGGTTCCTCCTCCCATCTGTGTTGCAGCTGACCTGTAGATGTGTTTGTCGTGGTTTGGTTGGGGTCATTGAACGAAGCAGTGACACATAAACAATGTGCTTTCCCCAAAAAAACGCCAGCGCCGTATCTCATTTGCTGCACAGGTGCACCGCACCGCAGACAATAAGGAGTGCTTTGCAGCTGTTGAGGACACACAAAACATGTTTATCAAATCAAATCAAATCCAGTTTTGTGTATAAAGCCCAGGCTGCATAGTGACAACAGACAGGGAATGGAGATGATAACATAACAATATTACGCCACAAGCAAAATAAGGACACTCAAACGCCTGAGAAAACACCCAGAGCTGAACTTAAAAGGAAGGTTGACAAATGTAAACTGTTCCAAAGAGAATCTGGATATGCATTAACCTGGATCAAGCAACAGCCAGGAACATCTGGAGCTCAGAGAAGCCCTGTCAGTGGCAAACAACAAGAAGTGCTTGGTTTTAGCTGCCAAATTGAATGAAATGAGTTTTATTGCTTGTCTGAAACATATAATTAAGTAGGAGTACAAAGTGAGGTCATAGAGGAAAAGAGAATGTTTGATTTAAAAAAAAAGTTCAAGAAACAGTGTGGGAAGTAAACAGTAAAAGGGGAAAGTCAGGCTTGACCTTGTCTATTCTGTGCATATTGGTCGTAGGCATTGATAAAACTCATGCAGCAAACTTCTCACCAAGGGAACAACATTTTCTAAGGGAGGCTTATGAGAAAATAAAACATAATTAGAAAAAAAAAAAAAAAAAAAAAAGTACAGCTGCTGTAATCAGGCAAAGAGGAAAAGCCTTGAAAAGTGAGCAGTGGAAGTTAATGTTACTTAGAAAATTCACCATGATTACCAATTACCCCCACATAGAATACAAAATTATGAATTACAACCATATGGATGAATGTAGCTAGTGATTCAGAACAAAGATGACTCGACAAGACCAGACCCTGGTTCAAATCCAGTCTGGCTACTTCTTTTTTCTCATATTTTCTCTCTCTCCACTGTAAATTTCCCCCAAAACATCTTAAAAACAAATAACATTTTGCAGGCAGGTAAATGCCTTTATTGTTCATAATAATGTACAAATTAGCTGTATACACTCCTTAGAAGGTTCCACTCACATGATTTACTGTTTATGTTGATTTAATCATCTTAAGAAAAAGTACTGTGTGTCTGGCACAACTGAATGAGAACACACCACTTACAAAGAAACACAATAGGACTTCTTCAGCCATTTCTAATCATCTCAACAACTGCAATAATACACATATTTATTGGTCCTCTGACAGCAATGTGAATAAATTAGAATAAACACACAATAATAGCCAATCTAATGATGACTATCACTTGAATGATTGTAAAAATGATATTGGTTACAATTAAAATATCAACAGTGGACATAAATGTGTGGTATTTTAATGTGGGCTACTAAACATTAGTCAAGATGCTTTTTTTTGTTCCCATTATAGTACTTGAATGCCAGATGAGGCTTCAGCATTAAGCTAGTCTGGCTGTTAGCCTGGTCTGGAACAGGCTAGCTGCACAGAATAAATCTCCATGGTGATTTATGGTCGCCTACTTTCATGCAACAGGATCCCGGCTAAACTCAGTCAGGATAACTGGACAATCCAAACTTAATCCACTATCTAGATTTTGTGCCACAGCCCCCAGGCTGTGTAAATCTGTACAAACAGCTCTTAGCATATAGCTTTAGCATTCTGCGCCAGGACAAGGATAACTGGCTGATTGGGACATTAGTTATAAGAAACTGTTGCATATTTTTTATATAAAAAAAATACAATACAGTACATAGAACACGATAATACATTGCCTTTCTGCTTGGAATCAAAAATATATGAACAAACCCTTCACTTTCCTATTTAATTCACATGTTAAATTTGCAATTGCAATTAAAGTATTTATGGAAAACAAAACAAAGTCTCTTTCAATGCCTTAAAGCCAAAATCCCTGAAAATAACGTTGATTTTTTCATTAACTGTTAATTATCAATTTAAGGTGCTATTAGGCTGCTGACCAAATAGCATTAAAGCTATCCCAGAGTTTTCAATTAGTAATTAAAGCCATATTAGGGGATGGATTTTATGCTTTGGCTCAGTTTTCTATCCCTTTAAAACCCATTAAACATAGTAGATAAGCCATTACAATAGTCTGATACATTGCAATCCATTAATTTATCCCTTTCATTTCTCGTCAAGTTGTGAGCTGTGTAGAGTGGAGTCAGCGCTGTGGTCAGCTGGACGCCAACAGCCACCTCATTATGAAACAACGTCCCAGCTCCCATGGATTCTCCTGCTAGTCATAGAAGCCCAGAACAACAAACTGTAATGTGGCTAATGTAAAGTGTCACCATGGAGTCAAATGATTCATCGAAACAAGAAATGCACAGTAATATATAATATGTAATACTGATACCTGATACTACCTGTTAAAGCTGAGCTTCATTGTGTTTGGTGAAAAGATAACTTTGCACCATATTTTATTTGAATTCTGGCTAAACAAGCTACTCCATGTGATTTTTTGTTTATGGGCCCTGGTTGATCTTATAAAGATAACCCTCTATAGAACACACTCTGATGACAGTTGGTTAAAAAAAAAAAAAAAAAAAAAAAAAGAAAAAAAAGCTTTGGCATATTTTATTATTTAGTTTTAAACTTAAAATAAACCAAGCACCATAATCACCAAATAAAAAGATGAAGGGTAACACTGTGGAGCAGGGCTTAGCGCTGTTGCCTCACAGCAATAAGGTCGCAGGTTCAAGACCTCCTTGGTCTTGGAGTTCACATGTTCTCCCCATGTCTGCATGGGTTTTCTCCAGGTTTTCTGGCTTCCTTCCACACTCCAAAAACATGCTGAGGTTAACTGGAGACTCTAGTGTGTGAATGGTGTGTGCCCCACGATTGGCTGGCGCTGGGATTGGCTCCAGCAGACCCCTGTGACCCTAATGAGGTGTAAGGGGGTATAGGAGATGAGAGATATATTGCATTTAAACATATTTTAAAAACATTACATTGTAGAACTACAAGTACAAGTACATTGTAAAATAATTTTAAATTGTAATATTGATTATATTATTATTACATTACTATACTACAACAAACATTCAAATGTGTATCTGTCAAATTTATTGATCTGAAAATGTACCTACAGTGGGGAAAACAAGTATTTGAACACCCTGCTATTTTGCTATTTCTCCCACTTAGAAATCATGGAGAGGTCTGAAATTTTCATCGTAGGTGCATGTCCACTGTGAGAGAGATAAACTAAAAAGAAAAATCCAGAAATCACAATGCATGATTTTTTAACAATTTATTTGTGTGATATAGCGGCAAATAAGTATTTGAACACCTGAGAAAATGAATGTTAATATTTGGTACAGTAGCCTTTGTTTGCTATTACAGAGGTCAAACGTTTCCTGTACTTTTTCACCAGGTTTGCACATACTGCAGGAGGGATCCTGGCCCACTCCTCCACACAGATCTTCTCTAGATCAGTCAGGTTTCTGGGCTGTCGCTGAGAAACACGGAGTTTGAGCTCCCTCCAAAGATTTTCGATTGGGTTCAGGTCTGGAGACTGGCTGGGCCATGCTAGAACCTTGATATGCTTCTTACGGAGCCAGTCCTTGGTTTTCCTGGCTGTGTGCTTTGGGTCGTTGTCGTGTTGGAAGACCCAGCCACGACCCATCTTCAATGCTCTCACTGAGGGAAGGAGGTTGTTCCCCAAAATCTCACAATACACGGCCCCAGTCATCCTCTCTTTAATGCAGTGCACTCGTCCTGTCCCATGTGCAGAAAAACACCCCCAAAGCATGATGCTACCACCCCCATGCTTCACAGTAGGGATGGTGTTCTTCGGATTGTACTCTTTATTCTTCTTCCTCCAAACACGCTTAGTGGAATTATGACCAAAAAGTTCTATTTTGGTCTCATCTGACCACAAAACTTTCTCCCATGACTCCTCTGTATCATCCAAATGGTCATATGCAAACTTAAGACGGGCCTTGACATGTGCTGATTTAAGCAGGGGAACCTTTCGTGCCATGCATGATTTCAAATCATGACGTCTTAGTGTATTACCTACAGTAACCTTGGAAACGTTGGTCCCAGTTCTTTTCAGGTCATTGACCAACTCCTGTCGTGTAGTTCCGGGCTGATTCCTCACCTTTCTTAGAATCATTGAGACCCCACGAGGTGATATCTTGCATGGGGCTCCACTCCGATTGAGATTCACCGTCATGTTTAGCTTCTTCCATTTTCTAATGATTGCTCCAACAGTGGACCTTTTTTCACCAAGCTGCTTGGCAATTGTTCCGTAGCCCTTTCCAGCCTTGTGGAGGTGTGCAATTTTCTCTCTTGTGTCGTTGGACAGCTCTTTGGTCTTCGCCATGTTACAAGTTAAAGTCTTGCTGATTGTATGGGGTGGACAGGTGTCTTTATGCAGCTAACGACTTCAAACAGGTGCATCTGATTAAGGATGATACATGGAGTGCAGGTGGACTTCTAATGGGCGGACTAACAGGTCCTTCAGGGTCAGAATTCTAGATGACACACAGGTGTTCAAATACTTATTTGCCGCTATATCACACAAATAAATTGTTAAAAAATCATGCATTGTGATTTCTGGATTTTTCTTTTTAGTTTATCTCTCTCACAGTGGACATGCACCTACGATGAAAATTTCAGACCCCTCCATGATTTCTAAGTGGGAGAAATAGCAAAATAGCAGGGTGTTCAAATACTTGTTTTCCCCACTGTATATTATTCTACATGGTTGTAGAGCCTGGGTTAATAAAGTTTTCAATATGCTATTGGACTATAACTAAACACACAATGCTAACAACATGCTAGGCTAGCAATTCCATGATGGTGCAGTGTTGGAAAAATGGAAACATACACATTTAAACAGTTTTCCATTATTAAATGAACAAATACAGTGCTGCAATACATTACATAATAATGAACCTAACTCACTTATTCTTTAGTATATCTGTTTTCTCATGAAAATATGAAAGAATATATCATGGTCTGTGGAAAATGTTTTTAATATGGAGTCAGAAAGTCACGTGAAGCACTACTAAACACTGCTATTGGTTCTTTTGTTACCTCACCTCTTTTGAATACATTGAATTATAACTGGTGATGTACTGTGTGTTTGTAGTCAGCATAAAATGGGTTTGTTGCCATATGGCAAATGTATAAAGTCCCACGTATGTCTGTTCCTATGTGTTTCCCTTATACATCTCAATCATCCTGAAATTGTGCACAGGTGCACAAGCCGTTTGACCACGCCCACAGTTTATTTTAAATGGATTCCAACTGGTTTTGCATATAAATGACCGGCATTTAGTTTTGTTTTTAGGAGAGTCAGAAGCAATTGAAGGGAAAGTAGCAATTTCGCCCGACTGTGAACATTGTGTCATTTGGCACAGACATTACTCACAGCTACAACCATTATAAAGTTGCCTTTATAACAACATCTTAATTGGTCACACCTGAAAGTATTCCCCAATAATACAGATAATATTTTGTTGTATATAAATATCATGTATTGTCACGGCAACCAAAATGTACTCCAGACCTAACTTTTTGAAACTTGTAAGGTCCCATATCACACAAATCGATACTTTTATGTCTTTATTTATTTATTTCTTTACTCTAGATAAGGTCTACTGTTATATTAAAACAATCAATGCATAAGATACTCAGAAACCTTAGAAATACTATTAGCACGGATCTAGAAATGTTGCTGTTTCACAGCCATTTTGTCCTTTCTTGACTTTGTGATGTAATGAAGTAGCTCGGCCTGTAGAGGTTCCAAACACGGCCCACCTGCCCTCACCATGACACCCACTTTTTTCAATCTTCTGAGCAAAAATCCACCAATCAGCAGAAAGACTCAAATACATCAAATAAACCACAGAGAAGTGCATGATATGGAACCTTTATGTGGCTTATTGTACCAAAATGGGTTACAAACACTGTTTCGTAATTCCTATTAAACTTAAACATTTTCAGAAAAATAAATAAATAAGAATAAATACAGTTTAACTATTAAACATCGTCTTTACACAATAATTCATAGGCTACACAAAAACAGGTATTTTAAACAAAATCTCTATAAAATGCATAAATTTGTAAATAAACTGTATTGATTTGTTCTATTAAACAAAGATCTTTATCATATTCATTTCATTTATTGCATTTATTTCTTTTGGACCATCACCACATTACTGTGGTGATGATATAATATATACCTATATTCTGCTTTAAAGGAAAAATAGTAATATATAATACATAGTCGTATATATTTACTCAAGATATAATGAGAAAGGTAAAAGTTCAACATTGTTCAACAATATCATATGCAATGATAGTGAAATTTAATTAGAAATTATGAAATACACCTTAACACAAGGTAGGGAAAATAAATACGCTTTTGAAGAAGTGGATACAGTATATAGTACAATGGTTTATATGACTCTCAGTGAAAGGATATATTAAAACAATGAAATTGTGTAATACACTTTTTTTTTTCCATTATTGAAGAGTTATTCAAGATCTTGACAAAAATGATCTGATGGACAATCAATTTGTCTTTTTTCCATCAGAATATTAAAAGACATATTTTGTGATTAAATAAAACCAGTTCTATACAAACAATTATTAATAACATAACAAAAACAACATTTTGATGCCTTTTTTTTATCAAATATGTGTTGAATCTCTGAGCTGTACTTGTTGATGAAGGCTTATAATTTAATTGAGAGACTTAAATCCAACATTGAACTCATGATAATTTCTGTCTGAATAATTACTGTGTTTAAAAAATACAGATAATGCAGTTTAAAAAGTTCATACCTAATTAGGACAATCATTTACTATGATGCAATATGAAATATGAGCTTAGAAATTCTTGACACAGATCGAAATTTGGGAGCCTTGCTGTGACAGCAGGAGAAACTTTGAGACATCATGTTGTACTTGTACTATTGTACTGAATAAATAAACGGCTCAGTTTTGGATTATGAGCAAACAACTAAACTGGTGCAGCTGTGCTTCCAGCGGAGAACGGGATTTGGTTACTATTCCTCGTATTGATTCGGCTGCTTCAGTCCTTTTTCTCTCCTTTTTTTAAGTCTCACTTTAAACCTTCAAGTTTCTTGTAAATTCTCCAAAGGTGGACTCTCAACATTATTGGGATTTGAAAAACAACACATGAGAATCTATGTAAAACACTAAACAGGCCTTATCACTTACAAGTGATACAGACAGCTTTCATGCTTAAGATTTGCCTCTACTAGATCACATTTATCAAAAGCCATTCTTTTCTTTTTGAGAGAATCTAATATTGGGGGAAACAAGTCAATTATAATAAAGACATGGCAGGAAAAGCATATTTTATGGTTTGGTTCATTATCTTTAACAGACAAAAGGTGGAAAAGAAAACAATATATTGGCATACAAAATTTTTTTTAATAAAAATATGTAAAAAGTCAAGGTAGGATGGATCACACACACACACACACATATGGGTCTCTCCCAAAATTTTTACAGTGTGAAAATCTCTTTAAAATTGAAATTGTTTTGAAACATTACTACATATTTTACAGGATAAAGCATACTGGGAAAAAGGCACAGGCATGTTCTTATGCTTGAAATTTAACATCATTGTAACTGTGAGTGTGCTTACTTTCACACACCATAAATGAAGTGTGTGTAGGTGTGTGTGTGTGTGTGTGTGTGTGAGTGTGTGTGTGTGTGTGTGTGTGTGTGTGTGTGTGTGTGTGTGTGTGTGTGTGTGTGTGTGTGTGTGTGTGTGTCTGGTTTCACATACTACAGAGGGTAAACCACCACCCAACCCACCACTTCCTAATGAGGGTATTTGTCACCTTTTCATGATTATGGTTTTTGCCATAATGAAGCAGCCCTAATATAAGAACACTCTTGAGGGAGGCAATTCTGCATAATGAGAAGCCTATATACACTTTAATTTAAAGTCCTGCTGAAATGAAAAAAATATGTTTTATTTATTTTTGATAAATAAAAAAAAAAATCCATCACACGGAACACATGGACTGTTACATGTAACTTTCATCATCTAGCCCAGAGCAATTTCAACCAATAGTATTATTACATCCACCACGTCAATCAAGGAGAGTGGTCCTTCACAATAGAATCTAAGCTGAATGTTAATATTCTGAAAGAGTTCTGTATATCCTCATGATATGGACATTAGGTAGTCTCAAAATGCAGCATCAGGTGGATTTATGCAAGGGACTAAAGCCTCTGATGACTTCCTGTAACGCTGTTTATCGTCTTAACTATTTTTTCCCTTATTTCAGGATTATTGCTGAATCAAATTGCTTGTATACAGACATTTTGATGATTTCAGAACTGTAAGTTGCAAGCATGTAATTAATTGTATTTCAGTGCAACATGAGCTATTTAAACATGTATTTTTTGGGGGTTTGTATGTTTTATGGTTGCATGGAAAGCACTATTTTTTTTCCACTGCACCAAACTTGATCTCACCTATATATTAAAACCAGGTCCCACAGACCCAAACACTGCATACACGCCTAATGAATGTTGAGAAACTACCAAGTGACTCCTAACAGCCATGTGATTAATGACTTTCATCTGTCAAGGTTGGAATAATCCATTAGGGGGCTCTGAGGGCATAAGAAGGAGAGGCAGGCCCGTAACACCCATCTCTAGATGTATTATGAAGGAGTTTCTCTCAGAAATTGTTTAGAAGATTTATTAACCCACCAAGATCATGATATGTTTCTTCTTTTAATACGTTTAGTCAGTTTAGTATATGGTGGCCTAAACAATTATTATTATTATTTTTTTCCCTAAAGGTTAATGTTTAACATTATAACATATTTTACAATGTAAGGTGGTGTTTACAAAACATCTAAGGGAAAAGATCAGGGTGGATGGATAGTTAACTTCTACTTTGTTGCGACCTGTGTCAGATTGAGGTCAGATCTTGCTCCCACCACAAATAAACTGCTCCAAAGTGACCACCACAGTGGTGGGAAAAGAGTAGGTAAATGGTATGCAGTGAAGGTCCAGCCGATTGGGATTCAAGCTCAGCACTTGCTGCTCAGGGCATTTTTGCCCATGTGGATTGTGTTATGCACCCTATCGATTTGGCTATCTGCTCACCCAAGGGGGTGGAACAAACCAAATGCTTATATTTAGCCAGACTAAATAGTGCAGGTGTCATGTGTATGTGATGTTTTTTAACTTACATCCTGTTTGGGTCAGGTAGGTTTTCCATCCATACATTTTATACATTAGTTTATTCCTCATTAGGGTCACGTCGGTCTGCTGGAGATAATCCAGGCAGGGATACACCCCAGAGAGGTTTCCAGTTTACTGCGGAGCACATACATCCTTCACTCAAACACTCATACATATGGGGAATTTAGAGTCTCCAATTAGCATGCAATTAGCAATGTTTTTGAACTGTGGGATGTCACAGAGTACCCATGCAGACAGGGGGAGAATATGCAAACCCCAAACAGAAAGGTCCTAGTTTGAAGGACTTGAACCTGTGACCTTCTTGCTGTGAGGACACAGTGCTACCCACTGCAAATTTCCAACCTACTCTATTCTAACTTCCATTCAAAACTCATCAGCTCTGAACAGATTAAAACATTAAATGATTTTCAATCATGATCCACATTATAAAGATAAGCTCTGCATCTTTGGCCTCAGCTCTGAAGTCCAACCCATCCCATCTGAGAGAGCTAGATGGAATGGGAAACAAGCATGTCTATCAGGTCTTCTATTTGGCTGCCATGAACATAACCATAACCATGACCACAATCTCTGTGCATTTATTGTCATATGCACAGTGTAGAAACAAGTTTCTCTGAAGAATGAATTGTTGCTTGTTGCTCACTTGCTGTCCACATGAATGCCATATCAATGAAAATAAAAATAGGAATAATGTATTAAAGTTTAAATAAAATAACACACAAGTAACATATACTATGTTACTAACATATACTATGTTACTGTGGTAACGACATAGAGTCGTTACCACAACGACTTTCATCCCAAATTCACACCTTGAAGGGTGACCTATGTGACCTTTGTTATGGGATGAGGGGTGTGGTCTATAGCTCCACCCTCTGTGATCTAGAGATATAGCTCCTGGTTTCCATCATCAGGCTAGAACTGAAGAAGCCTTTCGGATGAAAGGTGAAACATCTTCAAGCTCAAAGAAAAAGTCCAGTTGCTTACTTTTTAAAATCCTTGACTACAATGACCTGGATGAGTGAGAATCTACACAGACAGAAATACACTCTATACATTACTAATGTGGTAACGGATTATTCTACCTGCAATGTCTGGTTTTTGGTGCAATATCTACATAGGTGTATAGAGGCCCATTTCCAAAAACTATCACTCCAGAGTTCTAATGGTACAATGTGTTTGCTATATTGCATCAGAAGGCTAATGTAATAACATTTTCTGTTCATTTTACAACTCATGGTGGTAAATAAAAGTATGACTTTTCATGGAAAACACTAAATTGTCTGTGTGACTCCAAACTTTGAATGGTAGTGTAAATATAACTTATATGTAGGCAGATCATGTACATATATGCAAGGTGGAATGAGCAGTATGAATAGTGCAAAAGTTAGGAATAAAGTGCATATCCTTGGCACAGTCCCAGCTGTATGAGATAGCATCTAGATCCCATACCAGGAGTTGAACCTGGGCGAAAACCAGGAATTCTAACCACTAGACCAGTGATTTTCAACCTATGGCCCATGGCCCCCTGTTGGGCCGTGGAGGTATTGCAGGTGGGCTGAAAAATCCTTTTCTAAAAATCAAAATATCATAGTTGTGTCTTGTACAGAGGAAACCGAACGCCAGGCAAAAAAAACAAAAAAAAAAACGTCCGGCACAAAACATAAAAACAGACAAAAACAGACAAAAAAAACACACACCTAAATAACACATATTCCAGACTGCATATACCAGAGTTATTTTTTCTTTTGCTGTTTTTTTTCTTTCATTCTTCTACCAGGATGGAGCATTTGTGTCAATATCAAAGAGCAAATGCTTTTATTGCTAGTGTTGAAGCACAGGCGGGAGAAAAAACAGCCAAAACACACATTTCCCCTTATATAACACATATTCCGGACTGTATATATTGGATTTTTTCTTCTTTTTTCTTTTTTCTTGTACCATACTTTTTTTTGGTCCTAATCCTCCTTCAGACAACCAGGATGTAGTGTGTGTGTTTGTAGCTCATTGATATCAAAGAGAAAATGATTTTATTGCAAATGTTGAAGTGGAAGCGACAGAGAAGCCGTTTGTTGGAGGCGACTGTAAACCACCATGGCTGAACTGACCAATCACAGCCCTTGTGGTCCGTGTCTAGACTCTACACGTCGCGTCAAAGTTTTCACATTAAAATGATAAAAATGGCATGTTATGATTTCCATGTGAATAAGTTGTCATTAGTATAAAAGTGATAAGTTATATTGTTGAATAAGTTGTGAGCTTCTTGCATAATTAGTACTAGGCCTAAATGTTGAATTTTCACAGCAAGATGATAAAAATGCCCTGTTGTGATTTTCCTGCTTTTTTCATATTAAATGGAATCTGTCCTAAATGTTACATTTTTTACATTAAAAAAAGAGGTGTAAAAATGCATTAATTTGCTTTTGTATTGTTTATTGGATCAGAGGTGGGCTGCAGACATTTAGGAGATTTCCAAGTGGGCCCTGAGCTGGAAAAGGTTGGGAACCCCTGCACTAGACTATATGAGAATGGATGACAAAGGTCACAGAGGTTCCACATGAGGTGGAGGTTGGCGAAGCTGGATGCGCCAATATAATGTCGGACTTCAACATGTGTGATCGCTGTTGGTATCTCATTTCCAACCATGAGTCAGGATTAACATGTCTAATTAAAAGATTGGTGTCTGATATGCGGGGAGTTGAGTCTCTGGTCTGCTCAGCTGATAATCATCTACTCTTCAACACTGTCATGTTAAACATTGCGGTTAACTATTTATTCTGTTGTCTCCTACGCCCTGCATCAGTCTTTCCTCCTGTTGTTCCTGCCTGCCATTCCTTCAGTCCTGCCTCTCCACTCTCCTGGCCAGGGCCGTATTCCCAGCCTGGCTACTGCTGCTCTCACTACCATCCACCACCAGTTCCAAATTAAAGCCTCTTTGAACTGCTGAGCTCCCTCTCTGCCTCATCTTTCTGCATTTGAGTCCTCCCCCTACAACTTCATTAAAAATGAAATCTCTTGCAATCATTGGGAACACACTTCTATTAAAAAAAAACACTACACACAGACCTCACTGCTTTTGTGGGAACTTTGCAAACATAGATGTAGTGAGGAATGAGAGGAATGAGAGGAATCAGAGAAAAGGACAAGGAAATAAGTGAGGTCAATCCAGTGTCGGATACAGCACACAAATACATTTTTGAACTATTGCCCATATAACAAAACAATTGTAAAGATTCAGTTTTCACCTTTTCTTATTTTGCTGTAAATGGTAATTGAACATTCTTTTATAGAAGCCTGTATGAGAAAAGACATCAATCTTTTGTAGTGTATTTTCTGCTTTCAAAGAATAATTCAAATGTACCGTTCCATTTGAAAAGCAGGGGTTAATGTTGAATTGTAAAGTTGCATTTTGAGATAGAAATGAAACCGTGTCTTGTCTTTTGGCTTTTGTGTCAAATTTTCAACACAGTGAGTCAATATCTGCAACAAGTTTGTGAGCAGTTTGGTAAGTTTTCAGTTTGGCAGTTTTTTTTCTGATTGCTTGAAAACCATCAGCGATACTGAAGCCATTACCATTTTTACCTATCACTTACACACTGAAAGTGAATTCTCAGACAAAAATATTAACAGATTCACTTTTCTTAAGCTTAAACAAAGGCACTGATATTATAAGCACATTTGCTGCTTGGCACTTTATTTACAATTCTGCAACACATTTCATGCACATAGTGTTTCCTATAGTAGACACGTCATTAAACAGGAAATATTTTGCAGTGACTGTTAAAAAAAAACAACAACAAAAAAAAAATAAACACTCCAATTCCAAAAAAAAAACCCCACTGCAAATAGGCCTCAGGTAATATCACTGCTTTTATGAGAAGGCAGACAGGCAGGGGGGGTCAGTCAGGTGTTATTATAAGTATAGTTCATATACAATAATAAATGGCACTTTCTCATTTGTTTTGGAAGACGCTGAGAAGGAGTGTTCATATGAAATATCTTAACATTCAGCTGCTACAGACGTCGATCATTAAAAAAAGGAAACAAAGCTGTGTCACCTCTGCTGCAGCAGACCTCTGTGCATCGCCGCTGTCAAGAAATACCATCTGCCCTGCCAGTACAATGGCCATTAGGCAGTGAAACCACAGTTTAGCTGGTTCCCTGCCAGCAACCATTTTATTCAGCCGGTGCACACTCCACCAGGCTCGCCGAGTGCAACAGAGTGCATCAAAAAATAATTAAACACTTTTTCCAGGGTGATGATGCAAGCAGTAATTAATTGCCTTTGCATTCAGGAATGTTCATTAATATGACTGCCACAATGATAATGCTTTCTAGCAAAGTGCTTCATCTCTTGATATCTTGCCTCCCAAGGTTTATTAGATAAAACATCATGGTTTGCAGAGAACAACCAGCATATCGATAAGTATCAGGCAAAGAAATGTATAGCAATATGTGGAGAGCACTTATACTGTACATATGGTATTGCATATAATTCAAATGTGGAAGTTCAAAGTTTTTTCTTTCTTTCTTTTTTTTATTTATCTGAACTGCTTTGGGGGGCGACACGGTGGCGCAGGGGTTAGCGCTGTTGCCTCACAGCAAGAAGGTCGCAGGTTCAAGACCTCCTTGGTCCTGGGTCTGGGACCTTTCTGTGTGGAGTTTGCATGTTCTCCCCGTGTCTGCGTGGGTTTTCACCGGGTACTCCGGCTTCCTCCCACAGTCCAAAAACATGCTCAGGTTAATTGGAGACTCTAAATTGCCCGTAGGTGTGAGTGTGTGAGTGAATGGTGTGTGTGCCCCATGATTGGCTGGCGACCATCTGGGGGTGTATCCCTGCCTCTCGCCGTAACGCGCTGGGATAGGCTCCAGCAGACCCCTGCGACCCTAATGAGGAATAAGCAGGTATAGAAAATGACTGACTGACTGAACTGCTTTGATTTCTCATTGCTCTCCAAAGTGATATGCTGATAGCTCTTGCTTCCTCTCGTGATGAACGACCTCCCAGCAAAGGGTGACATCCTTCCTGAAGCAGCTTGATGTTAGAATAATGCAGCTGCAGAGTTTCAGCAGCGTGAGAGGTTGATGAGACGAGCCTGAGGTGTCATTCATGAAAGCACAAGCTTAACAGAGTGTAGAACATGATGAGCTATAGAGGTCTCACTTCTCTCGAAATCCACATCCACAGATTTTATTTATTTTTTTCTTTTTCAAACTTCAACATCAAACTTCAGCCCCAATCAACGCTGATTCAAGCAACTTTTCACTTCAGACAGCACCGGGGACATGAAAGGATTTATACTACTTTTTTCCACATATCCAGTATGTGGTAAAATGTGGGCTTTTAATATAAAATCTAAAATGGGTGAGGTTGTTGATGCATTTACTGAAAACTAACATATATTTTCTCCTTCAACTATCTTCTTACCCAAAAACAAACTATTACAAACTTTGAATAGTAAGGGAAAACAGTTAAAATAAGTAAAGATAAATGCTATTAACAGAGAACAAGCTGTGAAGCAATGAGGAAAGATATGTTTTCAATTACATTTGGGGTATCTATTCACCGAAAAACATTATAAACCAAACAGTTAGGTCTATACAAGAGGTCATCTAAATGTAACAAGTTAAGCAAGGTGTTAAATGAGCAAACTACTCAGTAAAATACAAGGGAGCCCTCATAGTGGCTTGGCCAAGCCGAATAGCAGAAAAGGGTTACACACACACAAAGGCACACCAACAGTCAATCCAGAATACCAAGAGTTAAAGAAATATATGATTTGGCTACATACAAATTAGGCCACTACAGAATAGTAGATTATATAAGGTGAAATATTAAATCATTATTAAATACAGTTTGCTTTTACTTTTACTCTTAATCTATTTGGTTGCATTATTATGCTGCCCGGTTCCTCTAGTCTATACATCAAATCTGTGAAAATTCTGCTGTTTTGGTAACTGCACCATAAATGATACTTTAATTATCATTATAATATATACATAATCTCTATGTAGAATGACTATAAAATTTATAGGCTAAATAAATATAGAATTAATTGTTTTTACATAGAAATCATGCAATAACAGTGGAAAAAGACTGCTTTCTTCTATCAATATTTTACCTTTGTCAAGGTGATTTTTTTTTTCTTTTTACACTAAACCATACTGTAACCATAATGTTGCCCCTTGTGTAATTTGAGACGGTATGCCAGCGTTGCAGAAACATGAGAATGAAGATGTGACCTGACCAATGGTCACTATTTCATTTGTCCCTCTGCATTGGTGTCTAGTGTGATGTATAACATTTGTGTCACGAAATCACCATTTTTTCCCCTCCACTTGTCTTGTCTACCTGCCAAGACAATAAGCAGTTAGGTAGCAACATACTATAGTAAAGCAGATTGAGAAAACGGGAGGCAGGCTGCTGCTAAATGCTCTGATGTTGTTGAAAAGCTTTGTGTTGAATAAACTGTGTTGGTCAGTGGTTTATTGGACAGCAGTTAGATAATATTATAATTATAATTACTAGTAATCTATGTTGGCTGTGTGTATGGGAAAACAAGGATGTCGTCAAAACATCTCACCCCTGTCCCAGCAGCATGGCAGGGGTTAGACAGCATGGCTGTGCCTTGCACAAAAGGTGTAACACAGTCAATATACCAATATCCTTCCTTCCTGGCCTATTTGCAGAACAACTCTGACCCCCCGTTTCACCTCGGTACCTTTTACACAGAATATTGAGGCAGCATAATGGTGCAACAATCCTGCCTTGAACAAGCTGTGTAAAGTTAAGTCAATTTTATTTGTATACCCACAAAATCACAAATCACATATTTGGCTCAGGCAGCTTTACAGTTTGTACAACAGCAATACAATATCCAATATACTTAGACCCTCACATGGTACAAGGAAAAGGTAAAGGAGGCTATTACTTGTCAAAACCAGCTCCTCCCTGCACCACCCTGCTGCATATCATCACATGAGCTGAGAGAGTGGCAAGTTAATAGAAACCAAACAGCATTGCTGAAAGTCAGTGTTGAGGTGTTGACCTGATGGTGATTTGGGCATTGATAATGCCTGTGCACCTAGATTTTTAAAACTGATGACTTTGAAAACAGATACAAGAAACCAAAGGTATGCTACCTACTGCAAAGTATGAGCACACTGCATCAAATGAACGATATTAAACTGTGCTCACAGAGCAGGTAATAAAGCCAGCCGGAAAGTTACAGTTAGCGACCTCCCTCTGGGTGTTCTGGTGTTTTGGCACAGGGTTTTGTATGAATGAAAAATCACGTTATTAAACAAAAACAGCTTCAACAATGTGGTAGGGATGATACAGTATTGTTCAAGAACTGGAAAACAGCATAGTCTGAACCATATGCCACCATTACACACTGTGATGTTTTTTTTTAAAGAACCACATTGTTGCTGTAATTTTAAGCATCAAAAACCACGTCAGTACAATTGTCTCTCTCTCTAGCTTCTCTCTTGGTTCCCTTGGCAGAACAGGTCGTTTTGTGTTGGTCCCATTATTATTGATGAGCCTCTCTTCTGATTGGCTGATTTGAATGGCTGTGATTGGGCCCGAATTCTGAACATGTTCTATCTGCATCACTCTCCTACACATTTTTTTCTAATTAAAAAGGTTTTAAAATCAATTTGTCTACATGGGACTTTTAACTCCATTACTTGCCACCTTCACTGTCACCTAATGAACTAGGACACCGATGCCATACATGCCAAAGTACAAACATCTGCACCGATTAAAAATACTTCTCAGTCAAGTACCCCCCCTCCCTTCCCCAGCGTATGGCCATGGCCTACATAACTGCCCTGATCACTTAAGCAATCAGTATGGTTACATAGGACCAAGTGGGATGCCCTTATCAACAAGAGATTTTTATTGCATGTGGAATATTTTCTCAGATGTATGTCAAAGCAGCAAAGCAGTCTGATAAATGATCACGCGGGTCATCATCATTATCAAGGGAACACAGCTCTGAGCAATGTTTTCTGGTATAAAAGGGCCCAGAACATTGTATGAAAAATTCATTGGTCTCTATAGACGTGTTTTGTAATCCTAAAATACCATGTCTCACTCTGGTTAATGTTGTTTCCAGTGATGATCTCCGACAGTACTGCAGTGCTCTGGTGATCTTTTAAGGAAATTAAATAATAATAATAATAAGTTTTGGTAACCATTCCTAGTCATAGTGTAATGACATTGTACACACAGGTTAGCTAAACCTATGTGGAAGAGGAAAGTATTTGTATTCTTATCCTAAAACACTCTATGCATATACTAAGGAGTGAACGTATCATGTCTGAAGCACAGCTTCAGACTTCAATAAGTGTCTCCACAGGATGCTTTCATGCTCTAACCTGTGGGTTAACAGGGCTCAGATCCCAACATGCAATCACTATGGGGCTGATCGACTAAAGGTCTGTATGTGAAAATATTTGCAAACTCATAGGATGTGCAAATAAATGCACACACTAAACTACTAATGGCAAACACTGAGGATTGTGTCTTCTTTAAATGTGAAAAAAAACATGCTTTATCCAATTAGTACTGCCAAAGTGAATATGCAAGATGGAGTGTTTACATACTATTTTGCAAAATGTTAATAGACATAGCACACACTAGATCTACTTTTCTAACAAATCTCAGTCTGAAATGTGGTGCAAAAGGTGAAAGGGCTCCAAAAACATATAGGCTCTATGAAAGAAGAATTGTTATTCTTCATTCATTTTTATTAATATGGCTGCTAACATATTCTTACTTGAGGTCACAAGTGGGAGTAAAGACACATTTTATTTAAATGCTCTTCAACCAAAATTTGCACAAGAAAAAAAAAATGTTTAATGTGGTTACTTTACTCTGCATTGATGTATAAATGGATGTGGGTGATACTTACAGTATCTGCTGTCCGCAGCTGCTTTATACTGTAATAAAAGTGTATTCTTCATCTGATGGCATCAGGACTGACATCTTGATAAATCTGCCAGAGTGCAGTGCTGTTATGCATGGTTGTCGACTGTGTTTGCCTTCATTAAATCACTTGAGAACAACTTCAGGCTGCTACAGTATAACCACACACTTCTACAAACATCATACTGGTTGGTAATAGCGTCATATTCAGCTGTTTTATGAAGGACACATGGGGTCAGCATCCTCTTTTACATCTTCCTTTTTAATAAAAGTAGTGTCTCATGTTTTAACTTGAAACAAATTTCACTGTAAATACTGGTGCGTATCATCAATTACTAAATTATATGACTATCAATAAGGTAAAATAGATTATATTCATCAATGAAAAATCATCTCTCCAATATAATCTATAAACAGCTTTACAATATTTTTGTTTAAATTCATATCCTTATTATGTTAATATTTGATGAAAACAATGCCTGCATCTGGTCAACTGCACACACCATCTGTTCGAATGCACATGCACTTTGTTTGAGATCTTAGTCCATTGGGCTATATATGTATAAATCAGAAAAAAAAAGACTGAAAATCTCCCTTTCCTTGCTTTGAATTTAGCACTTTCTGTAGGTGTGCATTTGATAACGGGCACCTCTGACACTTCCTAATTACTCTACAACACAAGAACCAGTTTCACTCCATTTGTCGGTAAGTTCATCTTTAATGGAGACTAAAGAGTTTGACTAAAACAGCAGAGTAAAACTCTTAAAAATTCTAGCAGTATCTGTATCAGTAATCAGTGACCTGAAAGATTATAAAATACTTCAATAACTGTCACCAATGTGACCTCACAGAGCTGACCCATGACATAAATAAAGAAGGAAAGGTTTTAAATTGCATTAGTTTGCCAAACAAGGTCTTCCAAAAATTTCCCATGATTATATGTGGTACCTGCAGGAGTGTGAGATGTTTCCTAATGTAATTTAAATATACAAATAAACATACAACACTGATGTATTACAGTAACAGTAAATTAGTAATTTGCGGCTTTGTTAATAATTATAATGTGGCCTGTGTGATTGAATGCAGGGCTGTAGATGGTAATTGCTCAACTTGTTTCACAACACTGACCTTTGACAAATGAGATATTGGTATGGCATCAGTATATTGTGAAATGTGCTCTCCACCAGCCCTTGATCATATCAACAATGATTGAAGCAAACACGATGGGTGAGCCTCTCCCTGCTCATAAAGCGAAGCAAGCCACACACATCAATGAAAACATCTCATCAAACATTTATGCTATCAGTTCCGCAGCAAATCCATTTGAATGTGTCGAGCCCCAGGTATAATTACAACCCATGATGATAAACAGTCTCTTCAGCAGAAGTTAGACTGACGAATTCAGGCATTGTGTGTCTCCCACTCAATGCATATGATGAGGTAATTAATAGCAGCATGAAAATCCTGACACAATTCCTTAGTTAATGCTGATTACCTGCCTCACCACGGTGGATTTCAGCAAGCCCATTATGTTTTTTTGTCATTTTGCTGCTGTAAACCCAAGGCTCATCTCCGTGTGTGTTTAATGAAATAATATGGAGCAATATGAAGGTGAGGATGAAGAGGCGTAATGAAAGAAATTGTATTTTTAAGCATTTTTTTTGAGAGACAGCCTTGTGTGGCATGAGAGTGTGATTTGTGGGATATTAATATAAACTTGTCAGAAGAGGTTTGGAAATATCTGTTTGTGCTATCATATTTCTGTTGTCAGTGTATTATTAGCATTGTATCCCATATCATTGGAAAGCTCATTTCCCTTTACTTCTCATGGCATCCCATTCACAACAGCCTGATGATGATCACCAGCCTGTTAACATCTGTGTTTACCTTCTATTTTATGTCAATATGGCCGCCATCAAAAAGGTCAATTGAATAGCTTGTCCTAGACAGGCAACCAGGTTAGATGACCTGTGATGATAACATAGGACCCTTTTTCTGAAAACGGTCAAATGAGGGTTAGGGGTTAAGATTAGGGATAGCAGGAAACATAAAGGAGAACCTAGAACATATTTTTTCTGAAAAGGGCCCCAGGTTCCTGGCTTTGTTAGTGTTAGGGGTTAGATGTAAGCTTTAGGTTAGGGTTAGAGTTAGCAAAAAAACATAGGACCTGAAAACGGGTCCTGAATCCTCCTGTATTCAACTGGGGTGTGTTTGTTTAATGAATAGACAATTTGTTTAATTAATAGAATATACAAATCCAATTATGTCCTGCTTTTCCCTTGATGCTAATATAGTTCATTCATTCAAACCCCCAATCAACTCAAAACAATAGATAGTAGCAGAAGAATAAACTGTTTAACAATGAAAGGGAAAATAATTTGAATGAACTTCACCCACTTCTCAGCTGTGCTGCTCACCTCATAATTCCATGCTACTCATGAACAGGATGCTATTGTAGAGGGGAATCAACACACTTTCCAATGACTTAAGATACAATGCTACTGTAGTAATAGAATGACCACAGAGATAAGGTCAACCAAACACATCACAGCAGGCATGTCCATGTGGAGCCCATGAGGGTACAGTTTGGGCTGTACGTATGAGGGCTAAGTGGGTTTGTCCACAGTTTCAATGGTAACCCAACCTGTATTTGCCACAAACACAGGTCAAAACCACTTGGCACCGCTTAAAACCACATATGCACAGTCCAAACTTAACCCCTATGAGTCCCACTTGGACATGCTAGCTGAGACATATTCCCAAACCTTTTTTAAGTGAGTTCCCTCGTACATCATCTAGATTTAATAAACTTCTGTTACAGCATGTCATAGAAGGTAAAGCATCCGTGTTACCAGTGAAATAAGGTCTTTCCAGCTCAAGCTGCCGCTCAACATACCCATCATCATTTAGAGTGTCAGTGCTCTGCTCACTCTTTGCTCCATACCTGCTGTTACACTGCTCACATTCCTGCTTGCTGCCAGGGCCATTCATATAGTGTTTCAGAAAGCCCCACCTCTACCCCCCTGTACCCTCTCCTCCCTGCTGTGTGAGATCAATGTTTCCTAGTGTGGGGTGTTGATATCAGAGCCTAGATGCCAAACACTAATTTTAGATCATAATCTATATATAAACCTGAGCTGGCTGATTAAAATAACACAAACGCCCTGTTCTGTCCGTTCTATTCAGTGTTCTGGTATATGCATTACCAGGACCCTGATAATGAGGTTTCCTGGAAAAATAACCTATTTTACTCAAAATTGTTCAGCACTATTCTCAGCTCTCATCTTTCAGGTAGTCATAATGGAGTAATGGAATGGAATAAATAATGGAATAAATTCTTCATGTGTGAGCAGAAGACCATAACAATGGTCAATACTAATACTACAACAATACTAATACTAAATAATAGTGGGCAACTCTTACCTCTACATTGTTAGCAAGTTATACAAGCAACCTTTACAGATAGTGGACCTAATCTGACATTGGATTGGACTTATATATATATATATATATATATATATATTTACTTCTGTGACTTTTGTTGGAATTTCCCGACATGTTAATTCTGACCAATCATGGAACAGTTCATGAAACATCCATATTTGGCCAATAAGTGAAGTGAATGGTCTCACATGATTCTATTGCTCTGGCTTTTAGTCTGTTTCACAAACTTATCAACTGATTCAGACCAGAACAAATGGCGAGGTATGAAAAGGAACGGAAACAGACAAAAAATGCAACAGTGCAATCACTTTTTGCTGTTGGTCCAGACCAAATGCACTGAATTACAGGTGTAAAAAGAACCATATAAGTGAATATTTCACCGTGAGCTTTCAGGACACATTCAGTACCTTTACATAGATTGTCCAAGTCTCTGGAGCTCTGGAGAAATGAACTGCCTCCTTCGAATGGATATTCTCTCATTTGCTCACTCTCAAATCGTCCACTGGTGTCCACAGTCACCAGATCTCAAACTAACTGAAGGCCAAAGGATGAGTTTCACATTATTTTTAAACCATGAAGTGAGCCCTGCTAGAGATATCGAAATGTACCAATAATACCATGCCAATATACCAATATGAGCCAAACAGCAGACATGTGTCCTTCTGATAGATGGATAAACATGATGCTGGACCTCTGTGAGTCCAATGGGTGACAGGCAGTCCTCCCGCATCATTAACCCAGTTTGTTGTGAGGACCCGCTGCCATTGTGAGGTTGTGATTTTGGCACGCTGTGTTATCAGTAGTGATAGGGATACTGATTGCAGCTACACAAGAGGGAGAAAATTTCCACAGCCCATCTATCACAGGCTCAGATAAACAGATGGAAGACTGTCGGCAGTACAGGCTGTGCACAATGCTTCCCCACCGTCCATTAAAGAGAAAAGAGAAAAAGTCAAAGATGCACTCAAGGCGAGATTCTTCTAACATAAAATGGCCTTAATCATTGAGTACAAAGGACAGTCCCTGCTGCTTTAAACCCAGATGACAGATTTAGAGCTCACACAAATCTGCGCACGGTGATGCAAGTGCGGTTCAAGCAGCGGCAAAAAGGATTCAGCTGTAAAACAGCCTCTGATTGGTTGATTTAATGTCCAATAAAGGTTGAGACCTTACATTCCAGGTTTTTTAAAAGTCACCATTTGTTTTTCTTTTTTTATTGTTTATTCATTGATTCTCTGATGTTATCTGTGTAGAAAGATTGTAGAGTTTATTTTCATCTTTTCTAAAAGTGCTGGGTTATTGTACCAGATCAAAAGCTAGGTTAAGTCTGTTGGGTTATTTAACTGGTACCATAATCTAAACACTGGGTTGTTCCTGTAGGGTTGAAGTTGGGTCATTTGTATTTGGGTAAGTTAAAATGTTGAAAAGTAGATATTTGTGCAATTTCACATGAATACCTTGCCTATATGTATTAGACTTACATGTATACATTAGAACGTCAGGATGATCTTGTGCAGCCTAATATAGTCAGCAAATCAGCTAACATTAACAAGCACAATCAGTTTTATTCTTATAACATCCAATCTGAATCTCAAAAAATACATTTTAATGTTTTAGTTACATGAACAATCCAACTTTCTGGGTTGAAAGAATCCAATTTGATAGATTTAATTAAACCAACGTGTCATTTGTCCACTCAACAATAGATTAGAAAACAACCCAAATTGGTTTGGATTTGAACCAGGGTTTTTTTTAAAAGTAGAAATCTAATGATTTGTGACATCACAATTAGCTTAGAAGCCACTCATGATTCAGCATGCAATTGCGCAACTGTGAGGTGGAAAACTTGACACCTCCAGTTTCATATTCTTAGATTCTAAGTTTTCCAATGAAAGTATAGTCATTAAGTAATTTTCAACAGCTGGGTTAATGGAGGTTTTGGTGCAAGAACTCTATCACATTTGAATATTCTAGGCAGAGAAAATCCTGACGCCTGGAGTAGTTCTTTAGTATTACTCTGCTATCACATAAGAAAATATAAATGATACATCAATATGATAGAAATAGAAGATATGTTACAATATTTAATTATTAAAAAAAGAAAAAGTTGGATTAAGTCTAAATCTATAAATATAATACTAATACTCCCACTATAATACTAATAGTCCCAATTGGTTCTGTGTCCTCTGACTCTGGTCTGTTATTAAACTAACTGAACTCCACAGTAAAAAGCCAGCAGCTACTTGTTACAGCTCATCATCATCATCAAGTGCCATGCTGTTCAGCGTGGGCGATCGCGTCTTTTCATCCATCACAGTCTCCAGCTCTTCCAAATTGGTCTTCCCCGTTTCCAGCCATGATGTTAGTCCATTTATCAACTTTTTGTTCTTTGTCTGCTCTTTTTTTCCCTCCGACTTTGCAAGTTGCAACTAAATGTGCTAATGCCTCTCGTTGCATGATTATTAAGTAATATATGTCTTGTTCCTGCTCTTTGTAGGACTTCTTCATTGTTTTTGTCTGTATGTGGTATGTGTAGCATGAGGGACCACATCTAGAATTTTGAGAACGTATGGGGTTCGGGATATTTGGGGCCATTATTTTATTGTATTATGTGAAGCACATTGTAGCACAAGTACTATACAAATAAAGCCCCATTGATTGATTGTTAGTTAGTTTATATGCTGATGCCTTAGTTTACATTGGGGTAAGTGATGACAGGCTAATGAAGTAATGAGGGACTACTTTGTAAATACTTAGCCTAATGTATCACTTTACTTGAGGGGGGCACAGAAAGAATAATGTTTAAGTAATTCGTAAAGGACGAGTCATTACTAGTCTTGTGCTGCTCAGCAGCATGTTCAGAATTAATCAGGAATGACTCATGAAGACAAAGTGGACAGTCTGACAGATTCATAGATATCAATGAACTAATTGTTACCTAATGATTCAGTAATACAGTGTCTTCCACTCATCATGATCTACTATATAGTATTTAGTAACAATGCATAGTTTTGCTTAACCAGATGATATTCAAGATAATACAAGACAACAGAGAGTCACTGTGAGGTCAGTCAACTTGACTTAAACCATATACAGAGCTGGACAAAGTACTAGTATAGTAGTGTAGTACATAATTACATAATTTATTTTCATCACTAATAAACACATGAGAGCAGTTTATGTTGTTTTTGAGTCATTGTATTGGAGTATAGGTATAAGTGTATCACATGTGTGTTTAATCTACTTTATACAGCATCTCTACACAAAATGCAGAACACAGTAATAAAAGATAATAAAACAATTAAAACAATATGAATATTAAAATGTCTTATTTAATTTCAAATGTTCAGGTGAAAAGTAACTAAAGGTGTCAGATAAATGGAGAAGAATATAAATATTTATCTCTGTGTAGTGGAGTGGAAGTATAATGAATCATCAAAATCAAGTTCCTCAAATCTGAGTACAAATGTTGCTTCCCACCACTGAAGATATACTGTATATTACGTCATATTATACAAGACAAAAAGCAGGTTTGACATCTGATCTGACTGGTCAGAGTGAGACATCAGATTTTGATTACATATCAATACTGCAAAAAATTAAGTATTAACGATTGAAAATATCTTGTTATTGGTACAATTAGCCCAATCACTAGTAGAATTATCTTGTTTCAACAATTGAAGGATACTTTACTGTCATTTAGCATGGGTACATATGATGAATAAAAGTTGATTCCCAATATTCAGTAATAAAAAATATCAAATATATAGACTAAAAATAAAATATAAAATCAATTAAACACTAGAAATAGTAAAATACAATAAATATATGCTTGATTTCATTTTTTTTTTTTTTGATTTTGGTCAATTTAGTTTTGTTTTCTATAAAATAAGATTTAACTGTTTAACGTTTTATCTAAATGTCTTTTTGTCTCATATTATGGACTTTTTACCTTATAATCTGCTCAATACTGGATTTATTGTACTAAATACAATATATTTCCCCCATGATACTATTTTTTTGCAGTGTGCAGTTTCTACCCAACCTGATGAAATCAAGGTCTTCAGAAATTTCTAAGGAAACAAAAACCTAATAAACAAAATATATACTGTTTGCATTTCTGGAGTAGTGCAGGTGCTGAAAACATGCCTCTTATTTCTTGCACTTCTTGAATAAGATCAAACATATTGAAAGTATAAATGCATCGAAAATATTCAGATATTCCCATTTGTATCCACTGAATTCATTGAAAATGTACTTATCCATCCACCCATTTTCTATACCCGTTTGTTCCTTACTAGGGTCACAGGGGTCTGCTGGAGCCAGTCCCAGAGTATTTCAGGCAAGAGGCAGGGATACACTTCAGAGAGGTCACCAATCTACTGTGGAGCACACACACCATTCACTCACACCTATGGGCAATTTAGAGTCTCCAATTAAACTCAGCATGTTTTTGGACTGTTTGAGGAAAACCTACACAGACACAGGGAGGACATGCAAACTGCTTTTAGTCATATATCTTAATTTGTAATGTTTTTGTGTTCAAAGTTAACATGGAACCAAGCCGAATTCTCTCCTCCAGACCTACCATCACACACCTACACACACTGTCCAACATGGTCTTGGCTGTATGTGAACTGATAGTTATAGTGTTCATGGTAATTACGACCTGCAAGCATGCAGATTGGGACCTTTCTTTGTGATTGAATGCTGGCAAATCTAGAGGGAGGACAGAGTATGGCAAAGATGTACAATAATAAGCATATAGTCAGAGCTGACTTTAAAACTAAATGGTCATGGAACATTCATGTGTGGGCATGCTGCAGTGATTCACGACGCCAGCTGTTGACTCACCTTAAAAACAGAGGTGGACAATGACAGAGGTTTCGCAGCCTACCCCAGCTGAAAATTACATGAGATATTCCAGGCCTGTGTGTTCATTTCTTCACGCCTCAATTACAGTAAGTGACTTTCTCGCCAGAATCGTCTTCCATAGCCTTGTTGTCCTCTCCGGAAAGTGGTCTGAGTCATTAACGCTTCAATCTTTTCCCATGGAACTTTGAAATTTATTTCAAGAATTTTTTAACGTGTAAAAAAAAAAGACGAAAAATAGAGAAAAAAATATTTGAACTCAGCCGTGAAAAGGTTAACTACGCCACTTAGCATTCTGGAAGGCTCCGGCTTCAACCTGTGAGTCAATCTGTCATTAAATCACCAGCAGCACTGTCTCTGCTACACAGAATGGGGAACATCAATAATCCATCTCCAGCAGCGTCGGGTGAGGCTGCTGAATTGATCATTGTTATCCTGATGGCCATGTGCCATTGGCACTAAAAGGCTGGATCCATGTAATGGAAGTGGTTTTCAGATAAGGTAGGCGTGAGGTATCTGTTCCTCATACCGTGGCCAATGTATGCAGTTACAAGCCTGGTATTACATCTTCAGGTTAATGGTGTAATCTGCCTGATTTGTCTTGAATCTTCCTAAAAAATAATAAACCTGTTTATCTTTTAGCTCCTAACCTTGATCGTCCCAGCTCTGACCATCCAAGTGGGAAAAGAATTGTCAGCTTGCATGAATGATGTGTGGTTATTCTAACACTGGACTAAACAAAACAGCAGTGTTGGTAAGAAACAAAAGAAAGAAAAGAAAAAAAAAACTTTTCAACACTTCATAACGAAAAAAAAAAAAAAAAAGTAATAACACAGTTTGGCAGCCATAAATTAAAACTGCTTAATAAGGTTAGTAATATAGATTTTTTGAAAGTTCAAAAACGATCATTTATTGTTTATAATGTAGTTAAAAAAATGTCTTTGGTCCAAATGCTGCGGTCCATTTATCTGGGAATTCAGGAGTTTAAGCAAAAGGTAGTAAAAGAGTTTACATACCATGATGAACCATTTATACTTGATGGATAGTTCAAAAACAATTCCAGATGATGTTTTATACTCAGTAGTTTATGTTGAAGTGCTTCCAGACCGAATAAATAAAGAATTCACTATTTTCCCTCCAGAATTGCATTTCTGTTAGTGTGCAGTAGGCTTTGAAAGAGAAATTACTCCATCATGGAAAATAAATTGACAGATAATATGGAAAACAGAATAAATGTATTACACACACACACACACACACACACATACAGTATATATATATATATATATATATATATATATATATTTTTTTTTTTTTTCTTTTTCTGTGAAGCTTAACACTGGTGTGTAATCGTACCTGTCTCGGTAACCTGCACTTGTAATATCATTTGTAATTTCATTTATTAGTATTTTCTTTGAAAGGCTTGCAAATGAACGTTCTCCTCCTGTTTGTGACAGAGCAGTGGATGTTTACTAGAGCGGTACTGTGATAGCTGTGGTTTCAATATTTAGTTAGCAAGTCATCTATAAACTGCAGGACAACATAATGACAACAAGTAACATTAACCATGAGCTTCCTGTTTGGGAAAGATACTGAAAACTTCCATTATATTGAGAAGGTGGAAGTATCATATGTCAGGAACACAAAAAATGGGGCTAAATGTCCAAAATGCCAAACTATCTCTTTACATCTTCAAATGTCTGGCTGTGTCTGACAAACAGTCCAATATCCAAAGATATTCAGTTTATTGTCATGTTGCACAAAGAAAAACAATCAATCAACACATCTAGGAAGCTGATACTAGCTTATTTGTTAAAATCGTTTCCATAACAAATGACTAAAGTGATTATTCAATTATGAAAATTGTTGATGACTAGTTTTCTGGCGATCAACATGTCCATGAGTTGAACCTTGAAGCTTAACAAAGAAGATTTATTTTGTCATCTGAACAACTTTTGGATGTTCATGGAGTTAAAACAAGAAGATACAAGAAGTAAAACAGAAAGTAGAAGAAAGCCTAAAACCACTGCCATAGAACACACCTGGAAATGTCATTCAATTATTTGTCTGTGCCTTCAGAAACTGCAAGAAATCACTTCATAATGAGAAGATTTTTTGACATCCAGTGCTAACTCCTGCCTACGTGGACTTTGTCTCAAAATATATAACATATTAATAACATAATAAAACATTTCCTGATGTCCTCTATTGCTCTTGTCATAATTACTACAGTTCATCCTCTATATGGCTTCTGTCACTTGAACGCTATTATTTTTGTGGCTTTTGCTGAAACTAGTGATACTTCAGAGGACAGTTTCCACTGCTGTATAGGTGTTTTATTTAAGTTCACCCTATTCTATAATTATTATCTTGGCATTATCGGCACTAGAAAATATGTATTTCATCCTGAGGGTATCTCTCTCTCTCAAGGAAAAATCAGGGACTCATTAAAATTATTATTATTTTTTTTATGTGAACTGTAAAAAAAGTCCTGCTCATTAAATTTGGAGGTACACATTTTACAATATGTTATCTGCTTATTAATTTATACCTGATAGAAATCCATATTTCCAGTAGCTCTTGGCTGCTGATTTTCTAAGCGCTCTCTTCAGAGGACGAAGAAACATCTCACCTGGTGCAGCTGTGTAACTATTTGATGGGGTTTTAAAAGTTTCTGGACAACAACGGTGGTTTAGGGCAAGTTATAAGACGTATACACTTATACACACAATACTTATGAGAATAAGGAGCGGAAAAAAAAAATCACAAGACTGATCCTCCAAGTCTTCTGATGCAGATATAAAGAAAACATGTGCAGCCATGTGAACTTTTTTTCCTTCAGTAGGACAACTTTTGATGATGTAAAGCAAATTAATTTCTCTGTTATATTTGCATCAGCCTGATATGTTTAGCAGGAAGGAGACATTTCTTATTTATTCTATTGTACCACGTCTGAAGTAATTTGTATTGTGTCAGCAGAGATAATGGACATATTGTACTTGGTAACAGTGTTATATTCTCTTTTGTAGAGGTGCCATATTTTAATAGTGATAGTGACGCATTAGTTCAGCTCGGCTTGGCTCGCGTTGCATAGCAACCAGAGACGCGCTCAGACTTGTCGCTCCGTGCCAAACGGCAGACAGACACCGAAACAGCGTAGATTACACTGAAACAAGCACAATGGAATTGTTCCAGCACTCGCATAATGTAACTAATGTGACGTTAGTACATTGTTTTCTTTATTTAACATGGGATTTTGACAGGAAGTTTCTTCTCCTTTTTTAACGGAACGCCGTTCCGGTCGTGAATCTTTTAACGGAATGTAGTTCCGGACAGTTCTGGTTCACTTTCACCCCTGGGCTCGCCACCATTGATACTCATAATTAATTGCGTTACATTTTTTAAAGCATTAAATTGCAGCGTAATTAATCAAATTAATGCGTTAAAATGACAGCACTAATATCAACATATCAGTCCTGTGCTGCAACACCTAGCGGGTGCTGTAAGAGTCACCCACATTCACATTCATTTAAAATGTGCCTCCCTCCCACCTGTGTCCAGCAGTAGGAATATGTTAGTAGGTATATTGATGAAATTGAATAAAGAATAAAACCTCCTCTCTTGTTGTGTCTATACAGCTGTTTGCGCATTCCCTTAAAATGTAATAAATTCAGACACAGTCTCCATCAAAGAAATTGCCTCCGGGCTTCGTAGATCACAGTGCATGTGCTACTTTAAACTATTTACATTTCCTCCTCCCACTATTTTGCACAATAGCATGTAAACACCCCATCTTGCATATTCATTGAGGCTAAGGTACTAACGGGATAAGGCATGTTATTTTGCACATTTGGAAGATGCAGTCCTCAGTGTGCAACGTTAGTAGGTCACACTGTAAAAATGAAATCTTAACAAGTGAAAATAATCTTATTTTTGGTACAAATAGTCCAATATTGAGTAGAATTATCTTGAGCTATCTCATACCATTGGCAGATATTTTTACTCATTTTAAGTCTTTCAAAGAATTTGAGATAAAAACCAGGATCTTTAGGTAAAAAGTCCACAATATGAGATAAAAAGACAATTATGATTAATTGTCAAACAATTAAGGAGAGTAGGTAATGTTACATTGCTTGTTTTATTTTTTTCTTGATGTATGTCAATGTCCAAAAATAAGATTAAATTATTTGATGTTTTATCTTTATATCTTGTTTATCTCATACTATGGACATTTTATCTCATAATTCTGAGTTTTTTTAAACTGAAATTCTTTGAAAAAACTTACAATAAGTAAAATTATCTGCCAATAGAATAAGATAATTCAAGAGTATTATATTAAATATTGGACTAATGGTACTAGATACAAGACATTCCCCCCATGTTAAGATGTCATTTTTTTGCAGTGTGCAGTTTCGATGTGTATTTGGGTATGCAATGATTTGGTACACACACAGACCTTTAGAGGAGGTGGCCCATAGTTATCTTCACCTTGATTTTACTCTTTGACAGAACCCGCACAGACAAAACAGTATAAACCATACTAATATCTAAGGATTGACACAGCCCCCTTTCTCTAAACCTAACAGAGCTCCTGAAGAGCTTTTGAATACACATAAGTAAGATAATATGAACATCACAGCCAACACATATTTCCACTTATTCTTCTTCATGTACCTTGGTTTTGAAATCTCTTTGCTTTCTTTCCATGCAGCTTTTTTTTATTTTTTTTTAATTCAACTGTTTTTATGTTTCCCTTTAAAATGAGACCACATAGGGACATTTGGAATGTATAAAAACATGCAGTTTACTCATTGTAGGGTTCATTCACCAGCGACCAATGAGCACACAGTACAAGTCTTTGTTTTTTATTTCATTTCAATACATTAGTCCCATAGTAGGATAATACCTGGAGTTGATCTTGTTGTCTATACCACACCTTAGTTTTACCTCCCCCCATATATCACAATCCTCAGCTTTGAATAGATACACACAGCTCTCCGAGGCTCTCAAATATCACCATCTAATTTCAACAGAATAATTCCGTCATATTTTAATTGGACCAAAATAATTACGTTCCAATTTTATGCTGCTGTAACATTTGCAGATCCAGGCCCATTAAACCCTGCACTACTTCATTACTGCAAGGTGAAACCTTGAACAATTAATGGCTTTAGTCTGCACTGAGGTGCAACCATAAAGCATTTTTTCCCCCACTTAATGCAATCATAAAATGTGTCAAAAATCTGTTCTGTGCTTTATTAGCCTTTGAAGAAGGATTTCTGAGTACATCCAATTATGTTGGGACGCACCACGAAATGTCACTGAGTGCTTCGCAAGACCACAGCTTCGTATTAACGCTCTGGTGAGTCTTTGCCACCTATCTTGATAACACACTGATGGATAGGACAAGTAGTGAATGACGAGGACACCGGAGACGACGGTGTCTCTGAGCATTTCTGTGAATCTGCGTGTTTCACTCTGACGATCCCTAATGAGAAGTAAATGAAGCACTTAAAATGTTGCGTGAAGGAGTGACTCCCCTGTAAATGCAGGTATGGTTTCAGTATGAACACCAAATCAGAAAAACATAATTGCATGAGATGTTTTCCCTCTAACCTTGATCAGAAAATATTATATATATATATATATATATATATATATATATATATATATATATATATATATATATATATATATATATATATATATATATATATATTAATTTCTGGCCTCTACAGGGAAGAAATCATACTTTCTGAATTAATGCACTATTTTGATATCAATGGAATACTGTTATGTCTGTTAATATGTTCTATATACTTAAGAGGCTCATAACCATAATAGATAAGACACATTTCTGATCATATTGAGATGATGTAATCAAGTATGAAACAAACTAGAATGACTAAGGCCCCATCCACACAATGACGGAGTTGTTTAATCTGAGCCTGTGTAAAAGCTTTTCTATCCACCGTTGGCCATTTTATATATTTTAAATATTATTGATTATATATGGCAGCTAATGGGCATGTTTATTTACCATAATGCTTTGTGAAAAGCTCTTGACCAATCAGAGGCTAATCCAGACAAAAAAAATAAATAAATAACTCTTCTTCTTTTTGTCTGTCTTTTGTCTTTTTGTCTTTTTTTCTGATTAGGCCACCTATCGGCATATGTACTACACCTTTGTTACTCGTTATCACTCCTTATCATGTTAACATGTGGATGCAAATACTTGCGCACGCTGCATGTGTGGACACAAAAACTATGGAATCTGGAAGGAAAATTCTTACACGCCGTTGTCATGTGGACAAGGCCTAAGAAGAGGAAATCATGAGAGGTTGCTTTCATGCCTTAAAGGACCCCTATTTTGGCATTTTTACAGTTTAATATTTAAATTTTCATTTTTCTATGGTCTAAAACAGGGGTCTCAAACTCGCAGCCGGCAGGCCAAATGCGGCCCGCCAGACGCTAGTTTGAGGCCCCCGCCTTGATATTAAAGTTTAATGTTAGTGCGGCCCGTGCGAGTTTAGTACAGTGCCCAGGAACCCTCAATGATGCAAATAAAAGAAACGCTGCAAACAAAAAGAAACAGCGCTGCAAATAAAAGGAAACTCCACATCGGAAGTGAATTACCGGGGACTATTATTGGCGGTACACCTGTAGTTTTTTATGAGAAGAAGAATACGAAGAAAAGGAGGTGTTATAAAGCAGATGTTATGGTTTGGTTTTTGGTTTTGTTGCGTGTTCTCTTTTCCCTTATTGTTTTTCCACAGAGCGGCGGGGCGTGGCCTAGGACGGTCTGCGGCTCAGGACGAGACACAGCTGGCTGAGATCTGCAATCACCAGGTCCCATTATATACCCGGAAGCAACATTACACCGGCGCCGGAGTATACTAGTCTATGTCGCCTGTGACCTATGACCAAGCCTCGTCCCGCTCCTCCTGCCTTCTTCTTCACGCCGTCCCCTATTCCAGAGAACCTGGCTCCACCGTTCCTGGCTGCCTTCCCCCCAGCCAGCGCCCTTAGTTTATTTTGCACACCTTTTGTTGGAATAAACCTCTTTTTTCTACGCACACCCGTCTCTGTCTCTGCTCTGGGGTTCCGCAAAAACCAAACCGTCTCAGCAGAACTAATTAGGGGGTAAATAATTGTTTCTCCAGTAGGTGCTGCTATATGACCATTATGGAAGGTTATGCAAGGATGATTGATGAAGAAAACTGGAGGTCCCGCGCATGTGTGTTTTTTTTTTTTTTTTTTAAATCTTTATTTAACACACGGGTTGTTGTTGTTGAGAGGGACTGAGAGGGATCTGTGTGTTGTGGTCATTTTCATTGGCAAGTTAACACACATTTTTTGGAGGAATACGAAGAAGAAACAATTATTTGCCCCCTGAATTACTTCTGCTTTACAACACCTCTTCTTCTTTGCTCACATAAAAAACTACAGGTGCACCGGCAATAATAGTCTTATAGTAGTAGTCAATAACAGCTTCGGAGCACCCGGACTATACCGGCAACGTGACTGTGCCCACGGTTCAGCAGTGCTGAATACACTTATAAACCACGGATGTAAACTACCCGCCGCTGCTGCCTTCGCCAGTGCTGCTGAATGCACATTTAAAGAGATAAACAACACGCCGGTGTGGCTGTCACCGGAGCCGGGTGCTCCGAAGCACCAGACCTGACGTTACACGCGCGCAAGAACGGGGAAAATGAGTGCTAAGAGGCTAACATGGAGCTAACACTATTACATACGCACACAAGCGAAGTTTTGTGTGTGTATCCGTGTTAGCGTTAGCTCCATGATAGCCACTAACCTAACTTTTCAAACTTCATTAATTTTTTTTATTTAATTAACTTAATATTAAACGGCCACCACAAAGACTTTGTGTTTCCATGGTTTCTGACCTTCAACCAATCACTGACTGTGCCGTGCTGACGTCATATGTAGGCGCAGGACCCTACCTACCAGCGGAAATGATGTTCTTTGTACGTCAGCTGAACACTAAAACTGGAACTTCAACACATCAGTGAGACACAGTGGAATTATATATATATATATATATTAAATATATGTATATTACATATATATAATATATATTATATATATTATTGGTGATGAGCGCAGACAATTTCAGGAAAAGTGTGGAAAACCTGATGTGGCCCAGCTTCAACCAGACCCTAGCTCCAGTGGCCCCCAGGTAAATTGAGTTTGAGAACCCTGGTCTAAAAGCACCTACTCTGACCTGTAGCAGCAGTCTTTTATTATGTCCATTATTCCAAGATGGACACCTCCTGGTTAGCTCAGAGCACACACTTAGCGATTAACATATATTGGACCTTTAAATAAACCTATTGGACACCTTCATTTTAATAAGGTGGTGGGTTATACAAAATAAGAAGAAACAGCTCACACATACACTGTGTTGAGCTGTGTATAGCTCTTTAATGGACATTTCAAATGTGTCTGTGATGGTGAATGGTAAATGAACTACATTTGTGTAGCACCTTTACAATCTTCCAACCACTCAAAGCAGTTTTACACTACTACATTCACCCATTCATACACCGATAGCGGTGGCTACTGTAGTGGCAATTTCAAACTCTGGCCTCTATGTGTATTCAACCGAGGTCCTTTCTGCTGCAGAAACAGAGTAAAGCAGGATGTGTGAGGTGTGAACATCACTCCAGGGGGAAGTGATAGGTCTCATACAGCAGACGGGAAGTCAGGGGACAACAAGATCAAAGGGCCTTTGTTTGACTGCTGAGTAGGACAGTCTTCAACTATAACATGCTTCACTGAAAGAGTCTCTAGGTCTTTCTCCATCTAAAATGCCTGGATGTAGGACGACCTTGTTGCAAAGGAAATAAACTTGTCAGCCAGCACTCTGTCTATGTTTCTTTCTTCACCAGAAGCAAGAAAAAACTTCCACAATGCACAATCCCTGCAATGTGCAAGGTGCCAACCGCTCATCCTGATGTAACCTAATCAACCAACCATGACTTTGGAGGGAAGATACATCATGTAGCCTTTGAATAATACTTCATAATACTAAACCTATATTGACAAAGTGTCATATGAGTGAAGCTTTGCTTCCACAGAGCAGGAATGTGAGATATATGTCATAAGTCTGGTGGTTGGAATATGTTTTGATGGTGAGAAGGAAAAATGTCACATTACTTATATTCTGATTGATAATGGTTGAGTGTTCTTGCATTTCATACAAGACAGAAGATGATACAGGATGATAGAAGGTATCACAGCTGCACCATGTAGCCTTGTGTGTGTGGTGTATATATATATATATATATATATATATATATATATATATATATATATATATATATATATATAGCAGGACCTCATTCAGTATATATGAGCATGATCAGATTTCATCTTTTTTTTTTTCGCTTGAGGGCACAAAGATGGCTGCGCAAGTTTTTTTTTTTTTTTTTTTTTCCTCTTCAGGCACTTTTACCAACTAAAGCTGGTCTGTGATGCCAATTACCATGTATGATGCTATCATAATCCTTTCTTCAAGGATATGTGAGCTATTAGAGATGATCCCAGATCAAATCATGGCCAGAAAACAGAAATAGTGATTCACAAAATGTTGTTTTTATTTTCATTTATTTATTTCTTCCTGATAATTCTCATTATGGAAGCCTTTAAACATAATGTCTTATGTGGCATGTTTTAGACTCACAAACAAACAGCTTTCATTATTAAGGGTTGAACATTTTACAGAACATGTTGTAGATTGTAGCAACTCAGGAGTGTGTAGACACTTCTTTTCCTTCATTTTATTTCCCCCCTTTTGTCAGGTATCTTGCTGCCATGTGATTCTGTTAATACAATTGCAAATGCTGACTTGGATCTGCGCACTGAGAGTTTCAAGGAATGAGATTTATTGCAGGGGGCTGGAAGATGGAAATGGGAGGAATAATCCGGCGATTTGCAGGAGGGGATGAGACGTAATGGAGGGCGGTGGAGCGCAGCCGGACCTGGTGAGAGGCGAGTGTGAGACCAGGGCTGGCTGGAGTGAGAAGGCAGGTTAGACAGGGAAACCAGGAACATTGTGATCCTATAGAATTTAGAGAAAAAAAGGAAAGTGTCAGCATGCAAAAACACAAGAATGGGGATAGAGGGGTAAATAAATCAAATAGGTCAGTGGATATGTGGTTGAACAAGCATATAGATGAATATATATATATATATATATATATATATATATATATATAATATATAATAATACTTTATTCCTCACAGCCCCACATCCACCTTGTCAGCACCTTTAACATAAGTTGTTATGTATCTGCATCACTTCATAAAAAAGGAAAAAAAAAAACAGAAACAACAACAACTACAAAAAGGAATGCACTCATAATTGTATAACTTATAATGTATAAGTCATGAAAAGATATGTATTTATATTTATCTCAGATTCTGCTCTTCAATATTTAACTAACTGTACTAAATACAGGATATATGCCCCTGATAAGACTTTTTCACTGTGGCAGGTCGAGTGGTCAATATAGAACCCTGAAAGAATCTTTATAATTACTAATGAACTGAAGGTTCTATACATTTACTGAACAACGATATTCAAATAAAATGCACTTTACTCACTAGTATATATGGCTAGCTTGGCTTAGATAGCAGAATAACATCTGAAATCTCCCATGTCAGAAAGTGTATGCTATGAATACTGCTATGAATAAAGGTCCTAGAGGCCAAGTAGTTACAGTGGTTACCCAATTTGAAAATATTCATTAGATATTCTATTATACTGCGATAGTAAATATAGTGAATAAAATGGTGCAAATAATAGCAATCAGTTGGGGACCTTTACACTTGTGGTTTAGCTGTGGCCCTCCTGGCCTCTAAAGTTAAGTACCCCTGCCCTCAACCTTAGCTAGCATCAATAAATCCATGAAAGTGGCTATTTGCATGACATGGGGGCATTAAACCTACCACCACTTTGCAGTCTACCTCAAATATGTCTATATCATATGGCCATGACACACTCTCTAACTTCCTGTTTAGGTAGCATTGCATCTAAGTGAGGTAGAATCTGGCTTTGAACAGGGCTTGAGAGACGCTGTGCCTGATTCTTGTATGAGATTCATTATGTCTGCACTCATAGTATGACTAATGACTGTTTTCTTTTATCACAGACATGTAATATTTTTCCCTGACATGTTTTGACGGTAAACTTCTGTCTTCTTCAGAGGGTCACGTAAGATGTTATGTGACGTGCTTTTATCAGCTGGTGTTATAGAGGTGTCGCAGGAAGTGTGACAGAAGGGTCACACCAGCGTAACACCAGCTGGTAAAAGCATGACATCATGACATCTTGTGCAACCCTCTGAAGAAGATGGAACTGTCTTTTACATGTCTGTGTTAGAGAAAACAGTCATTAGTCACACTGACACTAATTGGTTCATGTTACACCCCAAATGCATCTATGAATATTCAGGAACTCAAGATAACCCAGCTGCACATCATGTGTGCCATCTAACTAGTAAAATGACTTTGACACCCCCCAAAAAACACTGTTGCACTTAGACCATGTATTTAGGTTGTTTAAATAGGGAATGTCAGTCTTGTCCCCAGAACCTCAAATTTTTCGCCACGCAGTTCATCAGTTTTTTTCAAAAAGAAAGTCTTGAAACAGATTATGTTTACAGTATGAAACTAACTTTGAGGGAAAAGATGTCGCTGCATAATTTACATTTGCTCTGGCTTGATTAGCCCCCTGCTGGCCGTCCACTTCTCTCTACTCCTCTCCCCGATGTGTCCCATCTCTCCCCTGCTGGACACTTTACAGCCAGCCATAAACAATAAGCAGAGAGCCTGTCATTGTGCCCCACCAATGTAGCAGCAGCTGTCTCCGGGGGTCATCTAATTAATGCGGGGGATTATTGCTGGGTCCCTGGGCCGAGGCTGGGCACTGCCGTCTCTGAATAGGGTCATTATGGGAGGTAATGAACAGGGTGAGCAATGAGTTTTGGGCTGACTTGGCAAGGGGCTTCCTCAAATGTCAAAGCCACAATGTAATCATCGCTTTGTTTGAGGCACTGGGGATGTGCTTTATTTTTTTTATTTATTTATTTTTTTTGTGTAACTAGTAGTGTGGAAACTGCATCGATGGAGTCATGAATGGACTCCTCTACAGGGATAAGGGACGATTGGTTACCAGTGAAATCCTCATTGATAATGCTAATGTTTAAGGTCCACTGTGGCTACTGTGACCTAGCTGCTCTTATTACAAAAACACCAAGATGACCAGGGTGGTTCTGGCAATGGAAAGCACTGAAAAAGAGTTTTAACAAGATTTTTAAATGAGATGCATATTATTGATCCATCATTAGCTGCTATGTGGGACTCAACACTCTCTCACCACAGCAAAGATCTGGGTTCAATCCCAATGGTGGTTGTTTCTAGCTCATCGCCACATCAAATACCACTGGCCATGTTTGCAAGTGGGAAACAGGTGAGGGATTATGTCCTTGTCACTGCTCTAGTGACTTCTAATAGTTGATCAGGCACCTTGCACATGCATTATGACCAATTTGATGCCCCTTGCTAGTAGGTGAAATGAAGCAGCTGGTGATGAAGCCCAGCTGCCCAGACTGAGCAGCATTAAGCAATACAATATAGGAGATGTGTCTATTCCAGACTGGGAGGCAATATCATGAAAAAGCTTTTCTTCATTGTTGTGTAGTCTTCCTAAGGGTATTGGTATGGTTTAAAACTATGTGATTTCCAAATTGTGCCTTCTTTCCCTTACTGATTTCCCAATTGGGGGTGGGGGGTTGCATCAAATAATATAACATTTTTTAAACCAATACACTCAGAGGGAAATATCTTGTATGTATACAAATAATGCTATATCGTGTATAATTATCTTGAATTATCTCATCCCATTGTCATGTCAATTTAATAATTTAAGTTTTTGAAAGAATTTTAGATAAGTCCATGATATGAGATAAAAGACAATATTAAAATAAAGACTAAATTAGCCAATCAGAAAAAAAAACAGAAAAAAAGACAAATAAGCAAAATAGTGTGCTAATGAAATACAATATTTCAAGTTAATTCTACAGGATAGTGTACTAATTATACCAAAAATGCATCTAAAAATTATTTTGCTATGTTTTTAGACCCCCCCTCTTAGATCTCTGATATTTCTGTTTGAACCCAATTTAAGTTAAATACTCATGTGTGGACAGGTAGGAATGGACACTCTTGGAAACAAGGATGCAGAAAACCCAGGTTCACATTCATGACTGGATCTGTGGACTGTGTATATTTCCTGTTTCTCTCATGCCTGTATCTGTGAGGTTTGGTTCTTGGTAAGACCCCAGAGACAGAGACAGGTGAGTGTGCGAAAACTGGAGTTTATTCCAAACAAAAAGGTGAAAACGAAACTGAGGGCGCTGGCTGGCAGAGGAGGCAGTGATGGTTCGGACTGCTCAGCCAGGGACAGGGAAGGCAGACGCTCCTGAGTGGGACACGGCGTGAGGTGGACGGAGATGCACTGGAGACTGCAGCAAAAAGGAAAACATGGTGAGCGCGAAAAACACAGAGTACATCCAGTGGTCACAGGAGACAGACAGGTATGCAACCTACGGTCGAGGATTACTGGCAACAAGTATAATCCGGCACTGGCAGAACGTTGCTTCCGGGTATATAAAGGGCCCTGGTGATTCCTAATCTCCGCCAGCTGTGTCTCGTCGTGCGCCGCTGATGGCCCCAGGCCACGCCCCGCTGTAACCCGTCGCTCTGCAGGACAACACAGTGAAGGGAGGAGAAATAGAGAGAACACAACACAATAACCAAGAACCAAACCATAACAGTATCACAGGACCCTTTCTTTCTTTTTTCATTCTTTTTTTTTCCAATATGTTAACTTTTTGATATGTTCTCCCTCTATTGTATTTTCTACAAACAAGCAACCAACCACTTACATGCTCAATGTATGCAAACTGTTACTGGTTCTGGGGATTGTAGGTGTGGCAAGGCATTGTGTGTTTTCCTTGTCTGTTTCTGTCTTGTCTGCCATGTGTGTCATTTCCTGTTGATAGGGGGATTTCCCCATGACAACTTGGGATTCCCTTGTTACGCACCTTTGCTTCCTCCGATGGTGCAGGTTTTGCCAATTTATCTACACATTAATACATTCGCCATCAACTACATCAAGTAAAAAAAAAAAACACTGTGAACATTGTGATCATGGTGATCTGTTACTCCTCTGAAGCAGATGCAGAAGCAGCATCCCAAATTCTGTGATTTGGGATGCTTAGTAATTCTGTATTACTATGTCTGATTTTTGATTCCACCAGGTTTCACAAGCTTTTTTTTTTAACTTTGTTGTTTACTTTGCTTGGACAATTTCTTTTTGTTGTGCTCAGCTTTTGGTTTGTATTGGTTTGGTTAAAATTTCCCTAGACAGTACCACATCATTTCATAGTTGTAACAGAACTGTTGCATGATGTTTTTAGGCATGTTAAAATGGATGAAGGTTCTTTCTGAGATGGTGCTCAAACACATATGTGGACAGAAATTGTGTTTGTTTTAAAATGCTGTCTTAGAATGAAAATGCAATAACATGGACATAACCTAAGGCAGGGTTAGAACCTAATCTAAATCTAATCTAATCTAAACACATTGAATACCTTGAAAGGAGAGAGTTCAAAAGCAAATGCCTTGAACTACATGTGTATGAGTCATTGGGTAAAGACTACAGAGACACTAAAAATTATCTCTGTCCAAGAACTGAGCACATAATGATGTAAAATGGTATCCCTGCAAGGGAGGGGTATGGAAAGCTCCTTAGCTATAACTGTATAGGAGCCTTCTCTATAACAATTTGTACAGCAAAAAGGTTAGAATTCTGCTTTAATTGTGTGTTGTAGGGATTATATATTGCACATTCCTTGCAAGACCTTGCAATTTTTGTCCCAACCCTCACAATATTTCTGAAAAAAAGATTTGATTAAAGATTAAATCCCTTGTAAAAATATGTCATGGTAGATTGAACTGTAATAATGTGCAACAGTTCAAACATGAGCAAACTTCAGGCCCATGGGCATAGAGGAGACTGTGGAATTGTATGCCTTTATTAGTTACATAGCTACATCTTGGCAGGTCCCAACAGGAGTGGGATAAAGGAAATCTTATCTTGTCATTAGAAGATTACTTCACTACTGAAATCTCAAAAAAAAACAACTATGAATTATGAACTGAAAATGAAGCTAAAGTCTATGTTCTATAAGAGCATTTATTGAATTTCAACATTTACCCAATTGAAAACATGGCTATTTCTGTCAGGGAACATTAATTTTAGTCTGTGTATGAACCTCCTCAAGGTCACCCATTCAAATTTCAGCAAACAATTTCTAAATCTACTCTGACGCATGACCCGCTGGGAGGTAAGAGCTACCTGATAATGTCTATCCCTACTGAGTATAGTCCTCGGCACTCAAAAACCTATGTTTGAATTTGTGATTGAATATACTCGCATATATTTTCTCAATTCATTGAAGCCCTGAGGAAAAATTATCTAAAAAAAAAAATGTTGGCTCTATTAAATCATTGCGCAGGAGATGTTCATCATTCACATATTGTATGTCACCATATGTGCATTGAAAACAACCATAATTATATCACAACCGCATCAGGAAATGTCATGACGCGATAGACAGCTTTACGGCATGAATCAAATGTTAATTAGCTGGTTTAGATGCCGTATGGCAGTGACGAGATGAAAAATGTCTTTGAACACATCAGAGTATTCCCCTGTTATTCTGATCGCTCAGCAGTAGCTGTGTGGATCCTCAAAGCTATGTGCTTTGTGCTTCGGGGCACTGCCCTGGGCCCCAAGGTCTTTGCTTTGTGTTTTCAGTGTCGGAGTGGAGCACAGTAGCAACGCCTGGAGAGACGTGCACATTTCCCACTAAGTGTTGTTAACTTTAACTACATCCCTGGAGCATCTATTTAGTCTTCTATCACATGATACCCTTTTTTTCAATGAGCAATGTACTGTAGATTTTAGGAAAAGATTGGGGGGGAAATCAAGCTCATTAGTCTGACTCACAGTTTCAATTTACAAGCGAATCAATCAACCAATATGCACCTTAGAATTTGTCATGACGCATCCATCTGGATCAGAGACAAGGCGGGAATTAGACCAAAATCAACACCCAGAGAATGTAGTTTCCTTCATCATCATTCTCAGTTTTCTCCTGTGGGCTCTTCAAATAGTCCAGCTGGGACATGTAATCCCTCCAGTGTGTCTTGGGTCTGCCCCAAGGTCAGCTGGTCATGTCCGGGAAACCTCCTTCAGGGAGATACCCAACAGAGGCTTTAACCAGGTGTCCAAGAGTCATAATTGACTCTCCCTATTGCAAAGGCGTGTCAAGGGGAGCCAGCTGAAAAGAATGATAAATGGATTGCATTAGTCTTTCAGTCATTTTAAAAAGCTTTACAACACATGCCGTCATTCAACCCTTTCATACACATTCATGGCAGAGGCTGCTGTGCAAGGTCCTCCAGCTCATCCAGATATATTCACATACACAAACACATAAAGATGGGAGCAATTTGGGGTTCAGCATCTTGCCCAAGGACTCTCCGACACGCTGACTTAGGAATGGAACTGACGATGTAACCGATGATTAGCTGATGACTCACTCATTTATTGATTGAGTGAGTCAATAAACATACAGATTTCCATGGCCATTGCTGCAGCTGTTCAGTTACCTAAAGGATTGTACTTAGGTGAAAAAGAAGGTAATACACCACCCCGGTTGTCACAACATACCAACAAAATGGAATCTCTCAGTTCCATCACTGATTCCAAAATACATCATTCAAAATGCTTATCATGAAATTCAGGGTTGGGAGGGACCAGTTCTTCCACTACCAACAATTAATACACAAATCATCTTAAAACTATAAACTTAATTAATCAATATCCTTTTGTTTCTCTGAAAAAAGGTTTCATCAAGAACTGGTTATAAATGGATAAACCAGACTACAAACAGCGGGGGACCATAATAGACAGTATTCAAGATATGGGAAGCTTAACATATAAGTTGAAAGTAGAGGAGGATGTTTTTATTTAAAAAAAAAAAGTTTAAATTCAAGTTAAAACAAGATAAATTCCTTTATTTACCAACTGTATGATTTGTACAAGTGATTGTTTTCTTACTAATTATGTTTGTATTTTGTGATTGTATGTGTGAAAGTTTCCAATAAAGTAATAAAAAATATATACACTTTTATACATGCACCTCTATTACACTCCCAAATACAACATGGAGAACTGCCTTGACTCTTAAACCCAAACATTTTCTCTATGAACACTAATGCAAATTTACAACTTACAACAATATGAAACTGTTCTCAGAACTCACATCACCAGAGGTAAAAGGTTTAAAATGGGATTGGCTGACAAGGACACCTGTTCACAATGCATTCTGGTAGCACAGATGATTATTTGCATGCCTCTTTGGCCTGCCTACCAGCTCAACCCAATGGATAGGAGTAACTGAAAAAACTCTCCACTATCTTGAGCTGCAGAACCCCAATGAATCCCAATCACGCTGTCTGTTGGGAGATATTACACAAGTTAGCCCTCCCAACTAAATACAGAAATGCTCATTTCTCTGACTATGCCTAAGAAAATATTCTTTCAAAAGTAGAAATCATATGGACTGACTATTTTACAGAACATGATTCAATAGAGAAAGTAACATTATAACAAATAAATCAATTCTTAACTCATATATTAGAAATATAACTCACACAGTGATCAAAGTACATGGCAACAGATCACAATGCATACAGTTTTGCATTCAATACATTTATTTTCCCCATGTAGACACAACATAAAAAGCATTAGCTTTGCCTTTACTTTACTGTTTGTCACTACTTAACACTCCTTTTGGGTTTATTTCATGTTAATTAATTGTCTATTTCCCATCCAAAAATATATACCTCAATATAACATATCATATGAATCCATAATGATATATATGTTATTACTTAATGTTGCATTGGAACTATTTTTATTGACTTAAGTTCTTGTGAAGTTCTATTTGCGGTTTATGGCCTCATTGACCATGTAACTCATTTTAAGTAGAAAAATAGCATCATGTATGAATTATTGTGACCATAACAAACATATAAAACATCTGGGAGCAGAAATGTATCCATCTGATGACTGTGGTCTCAGTCATTAATTTCCAGTGAGTGGGAACACTGCAAGGGGAATTAAAACCCCCAGAATTTAATTAAACAATCAAAATGAAAAAAAAAAAAGAAAAAAAAAAAAACATGGAACCTTATGAAAATCAGAATAAAATTTTCAGAGAAAATGTGTAAAATCGACCATAACACAACAGGAGGGTTACAGGTGCCTCAAAGATTTATGTTATCTTGATCACTTATCATCTTATTATCTTGACGAATTAAACAGGCTAAAAATACCTACACCTAACATACACCTAGCATGTTATTGCATGAAAAGTAACACACTAACGCAGAATACCCACACTCCTCCTATAATTCCAGTATAGGAGGAATTATAGTCAGTCATTTTCTATACCTGCTCATTCCTCATTAGGGTCGCAGGTCCTATAATTCCAGAGAATATTTAAATTTGGGTCTAAATGTTCCACCAGCTTCCTGCCCACTTTGCATCCTGGCCCCCTTTTGGACAAGAAAACCAAAATCATTTGCTGAAAGAAGCCAAAGGCTTGATTAATAATTTGATTAGTAACAAATAATAACCCGAAACCACATGTTGTGGAGCCCTCAGACTTACATTACACATTGTCGTTAGATCCAATTTCAAGAGAAAACAATTGATTGCTCCATTGAATTAATGTTTGCTTTAATATATATATATATATATATATATATATATATATATATATATATATATATAAAATAGGAAATGTGATAATGAATTATATGACCCGGTTCAGCAATTAATATCAAGACCATCATGCTCCAGGCCTGTACACTTCACCACCCTCCATTCCAGTCTTCACCCTGTTCACACTTCCCAGTGCTGGTAGTACACTTGATTGGCCCATTCAGAACAGAAGAGTGACAGTTTTCCCTGCACACTTTAAACCCTATTTAAAAAAATAAATAAATAAATAAATAAGTGAATGACTTCCCTTTGAGGGCGACATGGTGGCGCAGGGGTTAGCGCTGTTGCCTCACAGCAAGAAGGTCGCAGGTTCAAGACCTCCTTGGTCCGGGGTCTGGGACCTTTCTGTGTGGAGTTTGCATGTTCTCCCCGTGTCTGCGTGGGTTTTCACCGGGTACTCCGGCTTCCTCCCACAGTCCAAAAACATGCTCAGGTTAATTGGAGACTCTAAATTGCCCATAGGTGTGAGTGTGTGAGTGAATGGTGTGTGTGCCCCACGATTGGCTGGCGACCATCTGGGGTGTATCCCTGCCTCTCGCTGTAACGTGCTGGGATTGGCTCCAGCAGACCCCTGCGACCCTAATGAGGAATAAGCAGGTATAGAAAATGACTGACTGACTGACTTCCCTTTGTTGTCAATCCAGATATATTTCAAGCTTTTTTTCAGTGACACTCAGTGCAAGTTTTTGTCGTCGGTCTGCCGTTAATGCTCTGCATAAAAATGTAAATGTGTAGCTGACGTTGACTGTTGCCACCGGGGAACCAGTGTTGTGTGCGTTCCTCTGTGTTAGGGAACCTCCCCTGTTAGCCTGCTATAACCATCTGATAAAATGAATGTCGCCACAGTGGCGATGACTGTCTTAGCGGAGAGATGAGATGACACATTATGTTAATGCCATCCTCTATTTCACGCAGGTTGGCACGTCATGGAGGACAGACATGAGTAATGTAAACAATGCTAGCAGATTCTAGGGACTGGATGGCTGACAAGACAGAGTGACACGTTCAGGATTTCATATTTACCAGAGAGAAATGAGTTTCCCCCCATTCCATCACTGGACTTTGATGGAATTTTGTTTTTGGTGTTGGTGGTCCTCACATTATTTAGTAATAGAGTTATATATATATATATATATATATATATCAGATATTATTTCTTTAAGACTACAAGGGAAGCTGAACTTCCCCTGCGCTGTCAAAAAAGAAATGGCCAAATTTGTGCAGCTGTATTAACATTTTATTGACTATAAATCCGTTAGAACATGTTCATCTTGAAGACAAGTTCTTTCAGAATCAGCTACTTATCATAAATAAATAAATTACATGTCCATACATTCCCATACCGCTTCCTGGTCTCTGGTCAATGCATTTCCCCATAGACGCTGAGCGTCTCTGAGAGTGAATGGGGCTTTTTTTTCATCGCCTCGAAACTCGGTGCCCATTGGATAAATACTGAAAATTAGAGCCCGCCCGGACACTGAGCGTCTCTGGGAGTCAATGGAGTGTGGGCGGGGCCTGGACGCTGAGCGTCCGCATGGTGATTGGATGAAAATCATAATGTAGTGGTGATGCATGACACAAGGCGGGGGCTGGAGGCTGAACCCAAATGCACGACTCGTTCACAGTACGTTCAAAAAGGGAAAGTCTTTATTGTACAAAAATAAAAATCACTCTCAAGGAGGAAAAAACACTACTTAACTAAAATAAAAAGTACCAACATAAATTCACTCTTATGAGGACAACAAAAATTCACTCTTACGAGGATAACAAAATTCACTACTAAGCTAATCTATAAAAGTACCAACATAAATTCACTCTTACGAGGATGACAAAAATTCACTACTAAACTAATCTATAAAAGTACCAACATAAATTCACTCTTACGAGGAAAACAGGACTAATGATAACTAGGACAAAGTAACAAAGAAAAGGCTGTCGAAACAAGACTATAACAAAACACAAAACCTGGAAGGACAAGGAGCTGGGCGCTGGTTCTTGGGGCATGGGACATGACGAACTGGCACAGGACAAGGGGAGACACAGACAATAAATAGACACAAGGTAACAGGGCACAGGTGAAAACAATCAGGGCAGGGGAAGGCAATCACAGTGGCGGGAAACACACAAGGGCAGGAAGCAAAGGTGCCTGAAACGAGAGGGAAGAGTTATTTCAAAATAAAACAGGAAGTGCACGACAAGACAACACGAGTGATGACTTAACATTTACGACGAGACATGACAGTACCCCCCCTTCTAGGGACGGCACCAGACGGCCCAGGCTCCTGAGGATGGCGGCGGTAAAAGTTCTCTATGAGGCCCGGGTCCTCAATAAATCTGGAGGGTATCCATGAACGCTCCTCCGGACCGTAGCCCTCCCAGTCAACCAGGAACTGGCGTCCTCTGCCTCTGTTCCGGACTGCCAGTAGCTGCTTAACTGTGTACACTGGACCGCCATCAATCATTCGGGGGGGTGGTGGGGGCTTGGCAGGAGGGACCATGGGGCTATCCTTTACTGGTTTAAGTCTCCCCACATGGAAAGTGGGATGGACCCTGAGGGATCTGGGGAGACGAAGACGAACAGCAGCAGGGTTAATCACTTTTGCAACCGGGAAAGGACCAACAAACCTGGGAGCCAACTTCCTGGACTCTACATGGAGGGGCAGATCCCTGGTGGATAGCCAGACTTTCTGGCCTGGCTTGTAGATTGGTGCCGGGCGGCGCCTCCGGTCAGCAGCCCTCTTCATCCGGGCCGAGGTCCGCAGGAGGGCCCTGCGGGCTGCTGCCCAGACCCGCCGGCAACGACGAACTAAAGCATGCGCCGACGGTACCACTACCTCCTTCTCTGTGTCAGGAAACAGTGGAGGCTGGTATCCATAGGCGCCTTGAAACGGTGTCAGGCCAGTGGCTGCGGTGGGAAGGGAGTTGTGGGCATACTCGACCCAGGTCAGGTGCTTACTCCAGGTTGATGGATTCTGGGAGATGAGGCAGCGGAGGCAAGTCTCCAGCTCCTGGTTAAGGCGTTCAGTCTGTCCATTGGACTCGGGATGGTAACCCGACGTGAGACTAACTGTGGCCCCTATCAGCGTACAGAACTCAGACCAGAAACGTGATACAAACTGAGGGCCCCGGTCGGACACTATGTCTCTAGGGAGGCCATGGAGACGAAAAACATGGTTCAGCATTATCTCAGCCGTCTCCTTGGCTGACGGCAACTTAGGCAAGGCAATGAAATGCACCATCTTGGAGAAACGGTCCACCACTGTCAATACAGTGGTGTTACCTTCAGACAAGGGAAGTCCCGTAACAAAGTCCAGTGAGATGTCTGACCAGGGCCTACTGGGAACTGGGAGGGGATGGAGCAATCCCATCTGAGGTCTCGAGGATGTTTTATTTTGGGCGCAGACCCGACAGGCCTCCACATACTCCCGGACATCCTGTTCCATAGCCGGCCACCAGAAGCGTTGCCTGACGACAAACATAGTTCGGCTCACCCCTGGGTGGCAGGTAAGCAGGGAGGTGTGAGCCCAGTGAATCACCTGAGGTCGCAGGGGCGCTGGGACAAACAGCCGATTGGCTGGGCAACCACTAGGTGGCGGGCTCTCACCGTTGGCCTGCTTCACCTCAGCTTCTATCTGCCAATTCACCGCCCCAACCACACGTTTCAGTGGCAGGATGGACTCGGGGACCTTGGCAACAGACTCGGGGTCATAAAGGCGAGAGAGGGTGTCCGGCTTGGTGTTCTTGGACCCCGGCCTGTAAGACAAGACAAAATCAAAACGGTTAAAAAACAATGTCCATCTCGCTTGACGTGCATTTAAACGTTTTGCTTTTCTAATATACTCCAAGTTTTTATGATCCGTCCAGACGATGAATGGTTGTTGAGCTCCCTCCAGCCAATGTCGCCACTCCTCCAGGGCCACCTTCACTGCCAGTAGCTCACGATTCCCGACGTCATAGTTGCGCTCAGCTGATGAGAGTCGCCTGGAAAGGTAGGCGCAGGGGTGCATCTTTTGGTCCTTCTCTGACCGCTGAGATAAAACAGCCCCCACTCCTTCGCTGGAGGCATCCACCTCCACCACAAACTGACGATTTGGGTCAGGCATTGTGAGAATGGGCGCTGTCGTGAACATGGCAATCAGCCTCCTGAATGCCTGGTCAGCTTCTGGGGACCACTGGAAGGGTGTCAGAGGAGATGTTAATGCATGGAGTGGAGCTGCTATCGCGCTGAAGTTTCTGATGAACCGCCTATAGAAGTTAGCAAACCCCAGGAATTGCTGAACCTTCTTGCGGCTATCAGGAGTTGGCCATTGAGCCACAGCGCTAACTTTAGCCGGGTCCATCTGTATCTGTCCCGAGGCTACAATAAAGCCAAGGAACGATATCGTATCGGCATGGAAATCACATTTTTCTGCTTTGACATATAGCTGGTTCTCCAGCAGGCGCTGGAGAACCAGTCTGACATGATTGACATGAGTACGCTGATCAGGGGAAAAAATCAAAATGTCATCCAAGTATACAAACACAAACAAGTTCAAGAAATCACGGAGGACATCGTTAACAAAAGCCTGAAATACTGCAGGGGCATTGGCAAGTCCAAATGGCATGACTAAATATTCATAGTGCCCTGATGGTGTGTTAAAACCAGTCTTCCACTCATCCCCCTCTCTGATCCGAACCAGGTGGTAAGCGTTTCTTAAATCTAGCTTTGTAAATACCTTCGCTGACTGGAGCTGTTCGAAAGCAGATGCCATAAGGGGCAGAGGGTAGCGGTTCTTAACCGTAATGGCATTAAGGGGGCTATAGTCAATGCAGGGACGGAGGGAGCCATCTTTCTTTCCTACGAAAAAGAAACCAGCTCCCGCAGGAGATGAAGAGGGACGAATAAGGCCAGCCTTGAGTGAACTGTCAATGTATTCATTCATGGCCTTTTTCTCAGGACCTGATGGCATAAAGTCTCCCCTTAGGAATTGGGGCACCTGGAATTAAGTCAATGGCGCAGTCATATGGTCTGTGGGGAGGCAAGGACGCAGCCTTGCTTTTGCTGAATACCTCCCCCAAGTCATGATAATCCACGGGTACAGTTGCTAGGTCAGTAAGTTCAGTTACAAAGTCTGGTTCTTCGCCAGGAGATGGGTCTGCCCCTCTAGTATTGACTTGACCCATCGCCAGTCTCTGACCCACGGCTAAGCAGTTTTCTACACAATTCTCTCCCCAGGCTGTGATAATTCCTGTTTCCCAATTAACATGGGGGTTGTGTCTAGACAGCCATGGGTATCCGAGAACCATTGGATGCCGAGCAGAGTTAAAAAGGTGGAAAGACATCTGTTCATGGTGGTCACCAACCTGAACATGGAGCGGTTCAGTCTTATGGGTTATCCTGAAAATAAAATGGCCATCAAGAGCAGTGGCTTCCAGAGGCTGGGATAACAACTCAGTTTTTACTTGCCACTTGCGGGCCAAATCCCAGTCTAACAAGCTTTCATCGGCCCCTGAATCAATTAAAGCCCCTACCGAAAAGGGGCCATCAGTCAGGATTACCTGGACAGTAGTCAGTGTGCGAGGGGGAGTTTCTGGCGTGGACAGCCGACGCCCCCGAGTACCTCCCCTCCCTGGTGAGCGCCCACCTTTCACTGGACATGCAGCCAGCAGATGTCCAGTCTCTCCACAGTAAAAGCATCTGCCCTCCAGTAACCGGCGGCGTCGCTCCTCTCTGGACAACCTTGCCTGCCCCAACTGCATCGGCTCCTCCCTGGGCTCTGGGGGTGCTGCAGCCTGTGGAGAAAGGTGTGACAGCGTGGGGGGTTGAGCAGCTATCCGGTGGTGAAAAGGCGTCACGGTCTCCCTCTCCCAGTCCCTCAGCCGATTGCCCGTCCGGATGGCTAGGGCGATGAGGGAGTCTAAGTCTGCGGGTAAGTCCAGGGGGATTAGCAAGCTCCGAACGGAGGCAGCGAGTCCCGTCAAAAATGTGTCCCGTAGGGCCGCGTCGTTCCACTCGCTGTCAGCAGCTATGGTGCGAAAGTGGATGGCGTAATCGGCCACCGTGCGTCTGCCTTGCTTTATCGTGCTCAGCTCCCTTGCCGCCTCCCTCCCTGGTACTGTGCGATCGAAGATCTTCCTTAAAGAGTCTTTAAAAGAGTCTATGGAGGAGCAAACTGACGCTCCTCGAGCCCACTCTGCAGTCGCCCATGCCGCTGCTCGTCCCGTAAGGTGGGAGATCATGAAAGCCACTTTGGCCGAGTCTGTCGGGAAGGCTGTGTGCTGGAGTTCATAGTGTAGCTCACATTGTACAATAAAAGATTTACAGGTATCACCTTCACCTTCTCCGGAGAACTTCTCTGGTGGGGCTAGCCGGAGCGAGGCTGAAGGTGATCCAGGTGAAGCAGAAGAGTTCGGGGGTGCAGAAAGTTCAGGCTGTGATTGAGGGAGGGCCTGCCTGATCTGCAGGGCTAACTCCCTCATCTCAGTGGTCATGGCTGCCTTAAAACTGTCCTGGCTGTTGACCAACCCTTGCACCCCTCGGGCGAGGGATGTCAGGTGTTCCTCCTGCCTCGTTAGTCGTGCTTCCTGGCAGCGGACCGCTGCGGTCAGCGGGCTGGAGTCGGCTGGGTTCATGGCTGGCCAGTTCGTACTGACACAAGGCGGGGGCTGGAGGCTGAACCCAAATGCACGACTCGTTCACAGTACGTTCAAAAAGGGAAAGTCTTTATTGTACAAAAATAAAAATCACTCTCAAGGAGGAAAAAACACTACTTAACTAAACTAAAAAGTACCAACATAAATTCACTCTTATGAGGACAACAAAAATTCACTCTTACGAGGATAACAAAATTCACTACTAAGCTAATCTATAAAAGTACCAACATAAATTCACTCTTACGAGGATGACAAAAATTCACTACTAAACTAATCTATAAAAGTACCAACATAAATTCACTCTTACGAGGAAAACAGGACTAATGATAACTAGGACAAAGTAACAAAGAAAAGGCTGTCGAAACAAGACTATAACAAAACACAAAACCTGGAAGGACAAGGAGCTGGGCGCTGGTTCTTGGGGCATGGGACATGACGAACTGGCACAGGACAAGGGGAGACACAGACAATAAATAGACACAAGGTAACAGGGCACAGGTGAAAACAATCAGGGCAGGGGAAGGCAATCACAGTGGCGGGAAACACACAAGGGCAGGAAGCAAAGGTGCCTGAAACGAGAGGGAAGAGTTATTTCAAAATAAAACAGGAAGTGCACGACAAGACAACACGAGTGATGACTTAACATTTACGACGAGACATGACAATGCATGGTGATTGGAGGAAAAGCAGAATATAGTTTGACTGACAGGTTTCAAAACTGTATAACGGAAACATCCCAGGTTCCAAAGTCATTTCATGGAGATGTTTACCGATCTCTCTCTCTCTCTCTCTGTCTCTCTCTCTCTCTCTCTCTCGCTCGCTCGCTCGCTCGCTCGCTCGCGTGCCTGCGCAATCGAATCGAAGCGATTCACGTATAATGCACGAGTTATTGTTTTGCTTGCACGCTCTCACTCGCGTTGCATATTTATAAAAAAACACTCGCATAGTATAAAATCCGGGATATTTTACCCGACTCGCGGGCATCATGGAGCCACTCTCAAGAACTCCCGGGAAACTTGTGTCTGCATGACGTCACCTCAGCTGCATGATTTCAGTCCCATCATGGATTTTCCATGTGAAGTCAAATGACAAACAGAGTCTATTTGTTGCCTTTCCAGAGTGAAATAATTCACTCTTACACTGTAAATAAACCACATATTTCATTGTTCTATAAACATTAAAGTTCCCTTGTTCTTATTGTTATTGTTGTTGTTCTAGTTTTAATTACCTTCTCTTCGATAGTGCAATCATACTCTGCTAGGTCCGAGTGACCAGCTAGCACCATGATGCTAACAATGCTAACATTGGGCAAAGTCTCCCAGAAGTTCCGGTAAACATCTTGATAAACGACAAACAAATAAATCTCCCTGAAATGACTTTTTGGAACTTGGGATGTCTGTTAATAAGAGGTTTATGATGTACGACAAATATGAGCTTCCCCTGTTTGAAAGATCACAAATTGCCACTGATATATATACAGTATACACTCACCGGACACTTTATTAGGTACACTATAAGGCGCATATAAAGGTCTTAGATTTTCTTCAAAATGAGCGATGCGCCCTATCGTGCAGTGCGCCCTATGTGTGTTATTGTAAGGCGTACGTATTAGAGAACCATGAGGCGGACGTAGTAGAGAACATGAGAACGTTAAGGGAGAAGTGTGGCCGTGGATTGTCTATAAAAGAACAGGTATGTGCTTTATGCAGAACATTGCTGTTTTAACAACCCTGAAAACGGCAAAGAGACACTCTTATGAAGCTCAGTTTAAACTGAAGGCGATCCGCTACACGCAGGAACATTGGAATCGAGAAAATTTAAAATTATCGAGTCGATGGTTCCTAAGTGGAGGAAGCTGGAAAACGAGCTGCGACAGGTGAAGAAGACGCAGCTGAGTTTCTGCAGAAATAAAGCGAGGTGGCCAGAGTTGGAGGAAAGACTCGAGCAGTGGATCATCGAGCAAAGAACAAGTGGCAGGAGCATTTCGACGGTCAGTATTGGGCTAAAGGCAGTAACGTGAGTGGAGGAAATGAAAATCGAACATTTCCAAGGAGGTCCATCTTGGTGCTTAGTATTGTTATAACTAATACTTAAATAAAGCACAACCAAACTCAGTTTTACTCATGATCTATTTTTAAATACGCACACTTGTCTGCTTGTGTGTGTTGTTGTAACACGGACGTACGTAGTAGAGGATATGTATATAGAACCTGCACCCTATCATCAGGTGCGCCTTATGTGTGTGTTAAATACAGTAATGGCACACGTAAATGAGACTGCGCCTTTTAGTACGGTGCGCCTTTTGGTCGTGAAGATACGGTATGTATGTTTTGTATTTGGGCATTTTTAACAGTGTTAGAATAAAAAAACTGAACAGGCATCAATTGACTTTTATTATGTCCAAAACTTTTTGGATAGGTGTATGTTTTTTTTATTTTTTCTCAAAACTGCAGTTGCAAGTTGTGTAGGACAATGGTCCATTAAATAAGTAGGACTTATATAAAAAATGTATCATGAATCATGCCTATAATGTGTGTGTGTTGACTCAGCAGGACTAATATCACATGAGAAAGGTTGACCTACAGGAGAACAGATATTTGGACGTAATACCGACTGAGAGCCTGACTGCATTATATTCATTATATTTTCAATTGCCACTGTGATGTTATTGTTTTGAGTTTTGAGTTTAACACAGAGATTTTCTTGTAGCAATGCTAATTTGTGCCTTCAGTGTTGCCGTAACTGGTTCAGACGGCGGAAGTCAGGGAGAGTTTTCAGTTGACAGTTAGAGAGAGACAGACAGCGGGAAAACTCCCATCCTTTTTATTCTTTGTTATATGGCCAGAAAACGTTTGCCTGTGAGTATTTTTTTATGTTCAGATGTTTTAACACCTCATTTAGAGAATGTTTCGTTCTTTAACAGAGTTTGCAGTAGAAATACATTCGCTAATCCGTACATGCTAACTGCTAGCATCGCTATGCAAATTCCCATATAAGTTAGCATTAAGCTAGCAGACTTTTTTCTATGAATCTAAACATGCTACTTTTATGTTTATATGTGAATGTATTTAGATAAAATGACATGATGAGATAAATAACACATATTTGTATTTTTGTTTAGTTTTACAGTGATTCCTAAGTAAAGTTTGGAAAGAAACCTCAGCTTCTTTCTTGGGAAACTGTTCGCTATCTGCTGAGCTGGCGTAACAGGCTCGAGGACGTCTAACACACGCAAGCAGGGGCAGAATAGCCACCATGGTGGTTGAAATTTGTTTCAGTTTAAATGAATTGATGGAAAAAAAAAAAAAAAACATCAATTCATTTGCAGAAAGCATTTCCTAGACCACAAAATGTTGTGTAGTAGGGCAACCAGGACCCCTGCTTGTCTGATGATGAATCTTGCTGACTATCTTCACCATAATGGTGGCCTGAAGAAAAGAAACTTACAATTTTAATAATAATAATAATAATAATAATTACACATATGCTCTGCAGTCCAAAGAAAGAATCCAGCTGCTAATATATACCAAGAGTGACAATGTCTCAATATGCGTCAATATGTCTCAATATTGCTTTTTGCACATATAATAAAGATTCATTATATTTATAACACATGTTTGAATGTGTGAATCTTACCATGTAATCAGTAACTGAAAGCACAATGATATATATCTTGAACTTTGAAAGTGTTAACTGCTGACTGTTAAGGAAGGTCGAGGCTAACCTTGTGCTTCAGACGGTAGCAGAATTGCCACAATACTTCAGATGGGAACAAACCCAGAGAAGAGTGACTAGAAGAGGCAACCTTGACAGGAGGGAAGAATTTGGCGTTATGAAAGGTGTGAACAGCAGCTTGTCCGTGTGCCTACTACAAAGTAACTGTGTGCCGTTTACCATGCTCTGAACATTTACAAAGTGTGACAATCCTGTGAGAGATGTTTGTCTCGTTCCTTTTTGTCAGATTGGAATTAAAAAATTGCCACAACAATTTGAAAGTGTGTCCGGAGAGCCTAACTCATATTTTTCTCATCCACTGTCCATACAGGTTTTTCTGAAAAAGCAGCCTATGTTTCCTGCTTTGCTAGCGTTAGGTATTAGGGGTTAGGGATAATGTTAGGAATTAAGGGTTTAGGTTAGGATTCATGGGTTAAGGTCAGGGGGTAGGGTCAAAGGTTAAGGTTAGTGGTTAACATTAGAGGTAAAGGTTAGGGTTTAGGGGTTGGGGTTAAGGTTAAGGGTTAAGGTTCGTGGTTAAGAGATAAGGTTAGGGTAAGGGGTTAAGGTGTGGAGTTAGGTTTAGGGTTAGTGAAGGTCATGAAAGGGAAGCTACTATGTGATCTATGAGCCTGGTCACAGAACAAATCAGAGAACATTGGAACATAGGGGAACCCATGTCAGTTCTAGGACATTTCTGCTTGCTAGGTCAGTAGTGGCTACAAAATAACAAAATGGAAAGGAGTCGTAGCAAACCTTCGACTGACAAAGTCTGGTCTAATCTACATGTAAGTTATGCGTGAGAAATGTTGATGACTTCTATAGATCCAAATATGGGTTTTCCTGAAAATGGTACTTTGAGTGTCAGTTGGATTCAGAAGCAACGTGGCAGATTGGAGATAAATGAGTAAAAAAAATAGACTGGGAAAAAGCACTTCTGATTTTGAGTTCTGAGTTTAAAAACAACTAAAAACAATGTCCTCGGCTCTGGAGCTCCTCCTCCTCAGCCATCAGAGACACCCACCTCCTTAATGTCTGTGTTGACATACAGAGCCTGGATGTCAGACAAGTGACAATCTGCCACATATAGCCAACGCTGAAGCACTGTCCCAGATTGCACGGATGTGCAGACCCAGTTCGAGAGAAATCCGACATCTCCTTGATGCAGAGCATGAAAACTGAAGTAGGGCAGATGACAAGACAATTGGCAGACGTGCGCTATGACCCGACACCATGTGGCGGAACTCTTTGTGACAGATTTAAAACAATTTTCCCATGAGATGAGGGACGATAAAAAGACAATAAACAATGGCCTGGTGGAAAAAACAGCCAATTATCTAGTCAAGATTGAAGTAAATCTTGAAGGGAAACGTGTATGATGCCACCAACCCCACCACTGTATGACCTATATCAACAGCAACTGAAGAGCTGTTTCCTGGAAGGCTCGGATGAGAGAATTAACCACCGAGCAGGGGGAGGCCTGTCATTTGTCCAAGATCGGTGGTCTATGCTGAGCAGAAACCAAGAATGTCAGTGGAGGAAAAAAAGAGAGCAGAGGGAAAAGTCTACCTAATGACAAGCTCCAGCTGGCTTGGTTCCAATCACTACAAGGACCGGACAGAAGGGGGGAGGCAGAGGGCATGGTAGCCACTGGTCAAGAGACTGTTCCAAAGGAAGGAAGGGGAAAAAAAAAAGTGTCCCACTGTGGCTGTCACTCACCTGAGAGGCTGCAAAGAGGCCGTAATGGAAAGAAAAGTGGAACTGGGGGCTGTCAAAAAGACTGAAAAAAATAATGGTTGTTTTTGTTTTTAATTTTCTAAGTAATGAGTCTCATAACTGAAATAAAATTGTCTGAATAAATCAGTCAAGCGGGTGAAATTTGCATAGAAAATTACAGAAATAATAATAATAATATAATTTTATATTTTTTCCTCAAAAGTACACCACAAAGACCTGTGAAAGTGGAAATGTCTTGTTTTTGGCACAGTCTGTCCAATACTGAGTAGAATTATCTTATTCCACTAGCAGATAATTGTACTAATTTCAAGTTGTTGTTTTTTTTAAGAATTTAGATAAAATGTCTGAATTGTGAATTGCCTAAAACATGAGATTAAAAGACATTAGGAGATTAAGATGAAAAATAATAATAATAAAAAAAATAATAATCATATTTATCTCACGTTATAGACTTTTTCTATCTCATAATTCTGACGTGTTATCTCATTTTATGGCCTATTTATCTAATAATTCAGATATTTTATCTTAAATTATTTGGAAAATGTTAGATAAATAAGTTTATCTGCCAATGGAATGAGATAATTCAAGATAATTCTATTCAATATTGGAATAATTGCATACATATTTCCCCCCATTATATATTTTTTTTTCAGTGTGGAGAGCATGTATCATCCGGTCTTTGTCTGAGAAAAAGCAATCATTGCTTCATGCAATGTTATGCAATTGTCATGTTAGTGGCACATTCTGCAGCTTCCATTCTACTGGAGCAACGCTGGCTGAGATGCAATAAGATTTTTTTTTTTTTTTTTTTATCTTTGCCTAATGTCAAGGTCAAACGTTGTACCACTCTAAATCCTGCCACACAGTGACGACGATGCCATGTGGTAGTTTAGCAGTCACAACACAGCTTGGCAGCCTAAGAGCAGATGTGTTTGTGGTATGTTTGATGGTTCTGCCAGAAAGACTGCAATCACAACAGAGAAAGAAGGTGGATATGGCATATGATGGCATCACTGTACAATCTCTCTGCAGCAGCACCTCAATTTATTATATAAGTGTTTTTACTGAAAGACTTCGGAATTGTTCATGATTTTGAAATACTTTTGATATTAGTAGAATTTTTAATACCAATAGGCTACCCCACTTCACATGTATCTCTATTAGGGCTGACACACGGAATACATGCAAACTCCACACAGAAAGGTCCCAGACCAAGGAGGTCTTGAACCATCTTGTTATATTGTAATCTTTTTTGAGAAAATAAGTCTAAATTGACCAAATTTAAAAATAAAAAAAAATAAAATAAATTATGTAAGCAAAACTATCCACCAATGGAATGGAAAGTTGTTTCAAGTTCATTCTACTACTATGTATTTTTTTGGCTATACTCAATCAGATTTGAGGAGCTGGAACCAGATAAATTGGACATTTTCTTCACAAAAATGTACAGTGGCCGACAGGGGAAAAACACTGAAAAACACTGAAACACAGAAATATTGCATAAGTGATGCACTCATTTTTCTTTACATTGCTCCATTTTTTTCTCTCCTCACCATCTCCCTGGCCTGTACTCAGTCTGCTTGTCATCTCTGACCACCTAACATTAAATGTCCAGACCGTGTTCCAGATTGAAAACTACAGTTAAATAAAAATTAAAAAAACGCCACCATCAGCAACGTAACTATGCTGCTCTTCTATTAATATTGTAAAGGATAACGGACAAGTATTTAAAAAGTACATAAAGGAAAACATATGTTTTCACTCTCCTCTTTGTGTGTTTTTGACATGTGTAGCATTTCTCTTTTGTGGGTTTGTAATTCTTTGCCCTGCACCATTTCTTTTGTTGCATTTCTTTTATGTGTTTGGGTTTTGTATCATTTTTGTGTTGGCAGCGTCACACACAGCACTGAAAATGATTCAAATCAATTGTCAAAATTGATGATGGTTAATGTAATAGTAGGAAACTAATTGATTAATCGACTAATCATTGCAGCTCTAGTACTGAGCGATGACATCGTCCGGACCATCTCGTAGCTGAACTGAGCCATTTTACCAGAGCTTGTATAGCAGAAGGAAAAACATGAACATGGAAACCCCACTTCACATAGATTTCAGAGGAATTTCATCTTATGATTGTTGATGTGAAGTCCACTACATGTCAAATGGAACCAGCATCGTGACCCCGTCACCCACAGAAATAAAATGGGACAATTAGGAAGAAATTGCTTTCTCAGACAGGCCTCACACATGAGAGCGCAGCTGTTAGCGTGGACATGTTGAACAGGTCCAAAAACAGGTATGGTCACTTTTTGAAATCCCCCCTCCCCCAGAAAATCAAGTCCTCAGCTCAGACCTCCTGGAAGATGTAATGCTTAATTACTGTGTGCACTGCGGAGGGGCCAGCTGCATGATCTGATAGCAGGAGGGCGAGCGAGATAAAGGATTTGAACAGGAAGCACTGGAGCAAACCCAGATGGACGGGACCCCACCAGGTGCTCCTCGTCACACCCGCCGCGATTAAGGAGGAAGCGAGCGCCAGCTGGACGTACGCCAGCCATTCAAAGAAAGGTGGCGTCACTCGAGACGGAGGACGCGGGGAGATAGAAAGAGAGAGAGATAGATAGAGAGAGAGAGAGAGTCCCACTCCACTCACAGATGAGGAAAAAAAAATAGGAAGTAGACAAAGACGAGGGCCACTCTCACTGAGGTTTAAAAACCTGCAGAGAACCAACAGATGCTACCAACCAAGAGACAACAGCTCTCATCAGAGGCTGCTCTGATTCACACTGCAAACATGGAATCTTAAGTAAATAAAATAAGCAAAATCATATATACAACTCTGGAAAAAAATAAGAGACCATTGCATTTAAAATAAGGGTTATTGCACCAATATTGATTTCTGAACGCTTCTTAAGTGTAAACATTATTAGTATTATATTGTTTTAAAACAAATTTGATCTTGCTTTTTGTTATTTTTTTTATTTTTTATTTTGACCATTTGTCATTTTCTGCAAATGGTATGATGTGAATGCTATAGCTATTATGGCACATATTGTTAAAAAGATAAATACAATATTTAAATTCATAATTTTGCTCAATTTAGTCTTGTTTTCTTAAAATGAAAAATCCTCATGTTCGTTTTGGTTTTATCTCATATTTTTGACTTTATAATCTCATAGTCCTGACTTGTTATCTACATTTTTTGAAAAGCTTGAAATGAGTCAAATTATCTCACAATGGAATAAAATAATTAAAGATAATTCTTCTCAATATTTATATATCCCCCTGAGCATAATCAGTCCAATGTGGAGTAAATTATCTTTAATTAATTTACTCCATTGGCGGGTGATTTTTCCTATTTCAAGTATCAAGAATTTGATATAAAATATTAGAATTATGAGATAAAAAGTTGATAATATCAGAGGAAAAGACAATATTAACTTGAAGAGTCCAACAACCCAATTTTAGTTTAAGAAAACAAGAATAAATTGACAGTGAACACACTGACCTGTAGCACTGTGAGGACAGTGCCTCACTTTATAATCTTAATCTCTGCAAAAGTGTCAACGCCAATACACACCCGTCCTCATCATTTTCAGCTTCAAACACCATCAGGTTACTACCAGGATGTTAATGACCAAACCCCCAAAACCCTAATGTTGATAAAACAATGTCCTTCCTATGCAGGCACCAACACCTGTGGTATTTGGCTCCTAACCCCACTCTTTATCCCAGACAAATAAAGAATATTGGACACGGATGAACACCAAACACCATCAGGTTACTACTAGGGTGCTGATTACCAAGCAAAGCACAGCTAACAGCTTAAAACAATCCATAGTCTGCCACCAGACAGAAAGAAAACTGTCTACACTGTGAAAAACGGTATCCTATCAGGGAAAAAACAACTTGTATTTAGTACAAGTATCTAAGTATCTGCCAAGTAAATAGGATGCCATGCAATTAAAATCCTCTTCATTTGTGTCTCAAAATCCAGAGTAATTTAGTATAAAAAAGTTAATGTTTTCCTTTCTACTGAATAGGAGCTCTGGTTGGTCCAGACAAAACATCTGAGATAAAAAGTCAGAATTATAGGTTAAGAAGCCTATAATATCAGATAAAAAAGAGAATATTAAGATAAACAGTCTGAGAATTTAATTGATTATTTAAGTGTGAATTTACCAACGATAAAAAAAACAATTGAAATATGCAGGTGCCAGGTGGAATATGATATTTTACCATAATTGTACCTAATATTGTACCAAAATTTATGTTAACTTCTTAAAATTTCACTTTTTTGCAGTGTTATTGTTTTGTATTTTGTTTTGTCTTTTAAAAATTCACAGAACATAAAGAAGTTGAAAAAATCAAACTCAGATTCAGTTATATAGGGCTGCAACAAGATGTTTTCTCTTGTTTAAATGTAATTTTTTGTAATGTAAATGCAATGTTTGCATTGTAAGAATTTGACATAATCCACAACTCATGAGCGAGTGAAATCACATAAAATTGACAGTTACATAGCGTTAAATATGCTATAATGTATAATAGTAGGAGTAATGTACAGCTGTTTAATATGCACGTGAAGGGGGCTGTACATATAGTCCCATTAAATTTGAATGTTCATGTATCAGCACATCACGATTGTACTTATAATTGCCCTTTGGACAAATGTACATACATTAGAGATGCTACAATTTCCACTTAGCTAAGTAGATCCAATTGCCTGTCAGCGGCTCCCGTTTGCATTCGTACGTTGGGCTGACACCTGAGATTAGCTGTCTGGACGCGGCGGTGGTTTCAAGCAGTGGCCATAAATGGGGTCACGCTGACTGTCACAGCGATTTTTGCAATTCCACTCTGACAAAGAGCAGCGAGACAAAAAAAATCTTACAAGATTGTCAAAATTTATTAATGCTGGAAGCGCGGTGACATATATACCTTTATCTGAGGGCTCTTGTCAAGGCTGCATCTTCCAGTAATTCTCCCGCATCATTCGTTTTTTTGTGTTTTCTGTAAATCACTTTACATTTGTGTGTTTTGAAAAGTGCTACACAAATAGTTTTTTCAGTTTTTTTTTTTTTTTTTTTTTTTTTAGTAAGTAAGTAAAATGATCTGCAAACAGAATTTAGATAGTTGGAGATAATTCTGGTATATACTTGACTAATGGTATCCAGTGTTGGGAGAAGAAAAGAAGGGGTGTGCATAAGACTGACATGACATTGTCATAAACATGACATGACAACTGTCATGAAGGTTAATGGATGCCAATGACTGCTGTCATTAATTGTCATTCGGTAAATTATGTAAATTATGTTTTCCTGTCAACTTGACATTGTTTAGGATGTCTTTGTTATAACAACTTGACATTCACCAAGATGACATAGCCAGTAAATATCTTTGTCATCACAACTTGACTTTAATCAAGACCACACGGTTCATGCTAAGTTCATGTCAAGTTTTCATGACACACATTCTTCCCAGGTATGTGGTCTTGATTAAAGTCAAGTTATCATGACAAAGATATTTACTGGCTATGTGGTCTTGGTTAATGTGACATTGTCATGACAAAGACATGGACAACCTATGTCATCTTGGTGAATGTCAAGTTGTTATAACAAAGACATCCTAAACAATGTCAAGTTGACAGGAAAACATGACATAATTTACCGAATGACAATTAATGACAGCAGTCATTGGCATTCATTAACCTTCATGACAGCTGTCATGTCATGTTTATGACAATGTCATGTCAGTCTTATGCACACCCCTTCAAATAAAGTGTTACCAAAAGGACTACATTACTGTGATGCATTGCTTTTTGCTGTAACGCCGTAATGTAATGTAATATTTTACTTAGTACCAATGTCAGTAACGCACCGTACAATGAGTTTTTAACCTAGATTGAAGTTTTTCCTTACACAAATTTACTAAAATCACTGCATCATGCAAAAGCACAGTCACTCATGCTGAATAAATGCATTGTGTAACTAATCTGTTTGAATAATTGTGAATTATTTTTTTTTTCATAATTGAGCAGCCCTTGGTGCCATAGTAACATGAAGTTAGCAAGGAATTAAGCGGAGCTTATTATTGAGAGTGGCGATAAAACAGCTAAAATGAACGTTCTCCTGCTCTGATATTCTTTAGCATCAAGATGTTAGGAGACTTGTGTCAGAGAATGTTGTTGAAGACATGAGAACCACTTTCAACAGTGGAATCACCAGCTTTTTGAAGAATTATAACCAAAATCCCTGTCGTAACTAGCAGCAATAATGACAAAGGTGAGTATATTTAGATCAATGAATCCATATTTCCAGGTATTTTGGTGAGAGTAATGTAAAAGTAATGCAAAAATAGTGTAATACAGTACATTTTAAATACAGTAATACTGTAATGTAATGACTTACTTTAAAATGACAGTAACAAGTAATAAATAACAAATTACATTTTTAAAGTAACTTGCCCAACACTGATGGTATCTAAGATAATACAAGATGTTTCCACCTGATAAGATTTATACACAGACACAAAATAAAAACAAAGGTTCAATACACATTTAAGATAGGGATGTGGTTCTTCAATTTATGTCGATAAAAAAAAACAAAAAACTCTGTTCTCACAAACTGATAAGGATTTAAAGTTTCTTCTCTCCATGAGGCGTTTCCCTCCCGCAGCGATGATGTGCCCGTCTGTAGAAAAAAAAATGCTTCAAACCACAGAGGGAATGTTCCTCTTACTGGAGAGATGACATTTCTAGCCACAGCCAACAAGTTTCCACATGTCACTGTGACATTTCTGCCCATGGAGACAGCGTTCAAAGCCTGCACCGATTACATTTTTACACTTACAAATGAACAGTGTCTCTATCATGTATCTGTTGACATTTCCCTCCGCGGTGTTGCTGTTTCCATTTGCAGATGTCCCATTTTTTACCCTCAACTTTGATGTTTTCTTCTGTGTGATGATGTTTCATTTTATTGATATCTAAAAACAACAAAAACATTATCCTCTGTTCATGCTGTGTTATTCAAATGTTGGCAAAATTCGACAGCTTTTTATGTTGTGTTAAATGACTGTGTAATGTGAAAAGGCCACACAGCAGTTCTGCAAAGCTTTTAGTCTCTCACTGTTTCTCGTTTACAGCTGTAAGGCTGCAACTAATGACCATTTTTATAGTCAATTTATCGATTATTAAAAATATGAATTGATTAGTTTGGTTTATATTGGTTTATGGGGATAAAATGGACTGGATAACTTAAACATGTTCTTAAATACAAAATAAGCAAAATTATCTGTACTCAAAATTTTATTAATTGCACCAAAAACAATAAATTTCTTTTTTTGGTATATTTTTTTTGGTATTTTCATGGACAGGTATCTGGCCAATCAGAGAACAGAGGGTGTGGCTGAGAATGATGATGTTGACGTGTTAGTTTGAGTTGTAATTGATCTATGGTTGTGGTTTGTTAATGGTGACAGAGAAAGATGTGAGTGAAGCCATTGGGCCTGCTGGGGAATATTTGGTGAGTTTTTTTTTTTTTTTTTTTTTTTTTTTTTTAAATTTCCAGGTTCTTTCCAGCACCATAACCAAACATTAGCAATTGGTTATGGCAAATCCAGTTTTAAACATCAAAAGAGTACCTGCCGTCAAGTAAGTTAGCACTTGTCAATGGAGAGTGGCCAGACTCAGAAAAAATGGTAGGACCAGTCTACGATTATGAAGATGCAGTTTAGGACATGAAGAATCCTTGGTCCCTCAATATCTAATATTAGTTTCGTTCATTTTGTCTGAGTGAAAACTCTCAATTAATTCTTTTTGTTTAATATATCTCTCATGAAAGAAACAGCATGTACACCAGCTGCCTTCTTTTTCAAAGATGTTCAGCCTTGCAACGTTGCTCCAGCTGCTCCCGCTGCTCCCGCCTCTTTGTTCTGTGTTCCTGTTACACTGTCTTTAATCTTAACCTTGTTTAGATCTGAGTTTTGTTTCACACAAGTCTCTCTTGGTCTTCACCTCACATCCTGTTCAAGGGAGTCTCCTTTAAGGCCTCCTCTGTGGGGACGGTTCCAGCGAGGCTCCATTTCTCAGGGCAGCTCCATAGCGAGGACAAGACCAGACGATGTATCCGCTGTCAGGAAAAAAAAAAAAAAAAGATCACAGAACTGTTGGCTGTCATATGCATGTCCTACAGTGAGAATTACAACATCTTTTAGCCTGGTTTAAAATCCCCAGCGCCCAAAGGAGATGTATAGGGCTACATGCCAATGCTAATGTACCTCAACAGAGGCCATGTTGAATGGTCCAGCTCTGAAATCTTGACCGATTTCCAAATGGTTTGGTTTGTACAGAAGAGTATTAGGACAACTGAAAAAAAGGAATAAATAAATTAAGGGGTATTTTTTTCTTCTAGAAAAATAGTCAGTATTCTGAGGTTAAAGCCTGAATTCTGACTTTTTTTTTTCTTAAATGATTAAATAGAGATTTTATCCCTTGTTTATTTATTTATTTTTTCTCTGAATTGTGAGGTTAAAGTTATGCTTTTTTCCCCCTCACAATTCAGAGAAAAAAATATTCTTCTGACTTTTTTTTTTTCTAAAATGGAATAAAAAAACCTTTATTTAACATTTCATTACTAGTCAAAATTGTTTATTTGCATTTACAACTATTTTTGGGAGTGGCCAACGTTGTGGAAGGGGGGGATCATGTCCCCCGTGTCCCCAGCATTTCGCTCATTCTAAATTCCACAGTTCTGTCCAGGTGATCTTCCGGGTAGATCAACTAAATCATGACATCAAGAACACAGCCAGGGATTTGATCCATACTTCGTTGGATGCGGACTTTCGGAATGACATGGCAACTGATGACGATTCACACAAGTAAAAATTAGTACAGGCAAGATCATAGGTTGAGAAAGGTCCCCGGTTTTCCTTGATGTGGATGCATACCCGGGCGACACAGTGGCTAATGAGGCGCTGTTGCCTCACAGCAAGAAGGTCACAGGTTCAAGACCTCCTTGGTCCTGGGTCTGGGACCTTTCTGTGTGGAGTTTGCATGTTCTCCCCGTGTCTGCGTGGGTTTTCACCAGGTACTCCGGCTTCCTCCCACAGTCCAAAAACATGCTGAGTTTAATTGGAGACTCTAAATTGCCCATAGGTGTGAGTGTGTGAGTGAATGGTGTGTGTGCCCCACGATTGGCTGGCGACCATCTGGGGTGTATCCCTGCCTCCCGCCATAACACGCTGGGATTGGCTCCAGCAGACCCCTGTGACCCTAATGAGGAATAAGCAGGTATAGAAAATGACTGACTGACTGGTTCCTTACCCAGCATAGTGTTACACAAAGGTTTCTGTGAGTGATGTTTGTTTGCTTCTCATTTACATCTCCTCTACAGAGATGATCCACAGCTTTAAAAACAGGGAACAACTAAGGTCATAGGAAAGAAAAAAACATGTAAAAGCCCCACTGTGTGATATACATCAGACATTTGGAGGAGAAGGAGGTTTAACTTGGTAAAATGGATTAAAAAAAAAAATGACAGTAGTGGTAGCACATCACAGGTGTGTAGCAGCAGCCTGCCCCAGCATGAAGGTGATTAATGCTGATCACCCTGCAGCTAGGCTAGCAGTTATGTCCCCAGACATATTATATGGTATAATGTCAGACATTGCAATAGCAGCCTTATCAAGAAAATAATACTGACAAAAAAAACCTCTTTGGTAACAGCAGTGGATCTGTTCACGTTATCTAACATGAAAGCCACATATGTGGAGAACACGTTGAATGTGTTAAAATATTCTTCGAAGGGGGAAAATGCTTTTATTAAATCCCACTGCACTTTAATAACATTGCTTCGTATCCGCTAGACTCTACACATTAACAATGAAATGAGTTCAGCCACGTGGGATTTGAGTGGGAACATGTCTGCAGCCACCATTCTCCATTAAAGGACAGGTCCATGGCTTAACCCTCTATGGTAGGAACAAACCCATTTTATGGCTACTACTACACACACAGTACATCACTAGTTATAATACAATGAATTCAAAAGAAGGGGGGGCATAAGAAAAGCATTAGCAGTTTTGATTTTGTCACATGACTTTCTGGATTCCATATTGAAATATTGAAGGCCTTTTCCACCGACCTCTTCACAGGGAGGAGGCTCAATATTTTTCTCCTCAAAGATATTTTAGGTATTTTTCACCTTATATATACTAAAGAATAAAAAAAGAATTGATCATTTAAAAATAGAAAACTGTTAAATATATACATTGCCATTTGGCAACATTGTACCATGATGGAATTGTTGGGCCAGCATTGTGTGTTTAGTTATCAGTCGGCCTTGTCCAAAACCATGTTTTAAACTTTTTTGACCAAGGCTCCACAACCATATAGAATAATATAATAATTTGACACAGGCATTTCGATGTTAGTTGTAGTAAGATTATTAGCAATTACATCGGTGTACACCCTGTAGTAATGCACTTCCTACATAACATTTCTCTATGTTTGACGCAGTTTTTCACTTTCAATTTTACATTTTATTCCAATGTTATTTCACTGTTATTACAATTTAAGCATTTTTACATTGCCTTCATTACTTCCCACTGGTACAGCGTTGCTATATGGCAGCAAACACTAAAATCTAGTAGAAAAGATCAAATATAAAATAAAAATAACAAATTAAAATGCCTCTTGATTATTTTTTCCTTGGTCTATATACTATATATATATATATATATATATATATATATATATATATATATATATATATAGATAGATAGATAGATAGATAGATAGATAGATAGATAGATAGATAGATAGATAGATAGATAGATAGATATTATTTATTTATTTTTACCAGGTGTGTACTACTAAGGGTTAAAAAACACATTAGATATGAACCACAATCCATATGAACAGTGAAATGGAAAGGTTTTCCTTATTTTCATTATTCCCCCTTTTCAATACTTAAGAGTTGTTATAAATGATCCTTCCAATGTGCTTTCAACCTATGTGACAGAGGACAAAATCCACAGTAATTGCGCAAAAATGTACAGCTTCATGGTAAATGGGCTGCAGTTCTAGTCTCCCGACCAAGTGCTTTACAATAAATGTCAACCTTCCATTCACGCACGCGTGCACACTCACACACACACACACACTCATAGCTGCTAGTGGAAGGCTGCCATGCAAGGTGCTCCAGCTCATCAGAATCTCTTCACACACATTCACAGACCATCAGGAGCAATTTGTGTTTCACTATCTTACCCAAGGACGGTTCGATGCGTCTGTGTCTGCTGGAGGAGCAGGGACTCAAACCAATGATTTTCCAATAGCGGACGATGCTCCCTTCTTCTGAGACACAGCCTCAAGATAATTTTTTAAATACTATTTTTTTTTGCACAGGAGGAGGACCAGATGTTTGGCCTCAAACACAATGAATAGGATTTCTATTTTTTTTTTTTTTTTTATTTTCCCAGTGTGTGGGATGAAGCAGTAAACATAATACAGGAACAATGAAAACTTTCATACATTGATCACATACATTTCACACATTAAGCAGCATATTGGTAGTTCATTTACTATAAATCATTAATGCAGAACTATACAAAAACACATGTTAGTTCACTCAGCAAAACACTTACATTCTTACACATACATACATGCCTACGTTCCTAATACCTCTATCAAATTTACTATGATTGACCAAAGCAGACTGTTTTGAAAAAATATAATTAATTTCTCAGTCATATTAATGATTCCATCCAGGCCTCAATACTTAATTAGCTCTCCAAGCTAATAGAGATTTATTGGAAGATCAGTATTTTCTACCAGTTGATGACATCTGTGAATTATTCCAAGATACTATAATGTTATACTATAATTTATATGAAGTATGAATAAAGACAATTTGTCACAATTACAATTTTTTCCTTGTATAGGCAAGAACAACCAGATTTATACATTAACAAAAACAAAATAAATAAAAAAAAATAATATTCATAAAATAATATAAAAAATTTAATAAATCTAAAAAAAATACATAAATAAAATAAATGTATTACAAATATAGATGTAATAATGTGATCAAAATGTGTCACAATTACCATTTTTTCTCATATGGGCATGAGTAACTGAATTCACGAGTTATGCAGGTCTGTCCAGATGGGGAATATACTTGTATATTTGTTTGAATTTGCTGAATGAATATGGAGTCAAGTTGAACAAAAGCATCTGAAACTACTGGGAAAGTGGCCGATGGGCAAGATCTGCTTTTCACTCTCCGTCTTGACAGGAACCAGGAGGACTTTGACCCCAGAGGCCAGCACCAGCATAATTATTTCCTCAAGTGTCATAGTGGGAACAGTTGCCGGTGACACCAGGTGTGCACAGGTGGATCCGGGGGGATCAGTCACATTCTCTGCTGCACATGTGGAGAGCCTCGTAAAGACATCGCAACCATTAGAGGAGGGAAATGTAATCAGCGTAAAGATTTACTCCAGCATCTCTGTCTTCTTTGATTCTTTCAGAGAGTCTCCTGGGGAATTCCATGAATAACCTGTAGGAGGATGAAGCTCTAGCTCAGCCAGTGAAACATGTAACATCATAGCAGTTTGATGTTTAATAATACCTTTACTGATCCCTCCGGACATCAGTGGGAGACCACCCTGCAGCAGCAGAGGCTGAACTCGCAGCATCATCAGGGTTTGAGAAGCTTAATGCAGAGTTGATGTCAGAGTTTAATCATGTCGGGCTGCATCAAACATCTTCAGGTGATTAACAAGCCTCGTGCTGATTAACTGGTCACTTTTCATTTTTGCACAGTAGAACATGCTACAGCGTATTTTTTCACTTTCCATGACATTCAAATCATGTTTTACTCCACACTGTAAATTAATATTTTGTCATTAGTCCAATATTGAGAATAATTATATTCCACAGGCCGACAGTTTTACATGTTTTTTAAGAATGTGAGATTTAAAAAAAAACAAAAAACAAATAAATAAATAAAAAGTGATAAAATGAGCAGATGAATTGTGGGATTCCAGTTTGTCTCTTAGCAAAAGGAAAAACATGAACTGTTTTTACTCACAGACTTTGGAATTATTTATGATTTTGGAACACTTTGGGACAAAAGAGGATGTTTAACATCAACAGGCAACGTGTCTGTGTAGACTCTCACTCATCCAGGTCATTGTAGTCAAGCAGTTTAAATAGTAAGCAACTTTTAGTAAGTGACTTTTTCTTTGAGCTTGAAGATGTTTCACTTTTCACCCGAAAGGCTTCTTCAGTTCTCACCTGATGATGGAAACCAGGAGCTATATCTCTGGATCACAGAGGGTGGAGCTATAGACCACACCCCTCATCCCATAACAAAGGGTCACATAGGTCACCCTTCAAGGTGTGAATTGGGATGATCGTCGTTGTGGTTACGACTCTCATTCCAATTCAAGGTGACTCTTTCTCTGGATCATGTGACCACAATGACTCTCATTCCAATTCACACATACACATTTATATTTTATATTTAAGCTTTTATTTTTATTATATTATTTTAACTGTATGTCCTTTATTAACAAGCTATAACATGTCAATGTCACACAGTACTTTATGTAATTTAACAACAAAATTATTATTTTTCATTCTCAATGTATATATATATATATATATATATATATATATATATACCCCCAAAGATATGTTTTTCTTTCATGAATGTGGTAATGATTCAATTAAATGGACAAAACAGTGACAAAATGGACTGATCTGGTCCATATTGGTCTCTGGATCCTCAGGATCCACTAAATCTCTGCTCCTAGAATCACCCCTGATCGGAAGCCAAATTCAAAAACTACACCGGTTCTCCTGATGGAGGGTTGGGGGGGATTCAATTACAGGTCAGAGAGGGGACCCGCATCATCGATGGAGCACGACATGTTTACTGCTGCTGTGTCACAAGACTGGCTTTGGACATTTATCTTTTTTTTTTTTTCTGGAGGGGGCTTCATGTGGAGAAAACTTCAGGCCAGACACAATTACATCAGAGAAACCTGTTTTGTTGGGAAAGTGGGGAAAGGTGAAGCAGAAAGAGACGACATTTAGTGGATCATATACTCCATGTAATCTAATTTTTACGACAGCTGGTGATGCCGGCATAAACACTTGTGTGAGCGGTACGTGACTGTATGCAGGGCTGAGTGGATTTTCATTAAAGGTGAGAAAAGCCTAGCGTTCAATATTTCATAGCATTTTTTTTTGTCTTTTTTTAACTTTCTGTGGACAGCAGATTGCAAAAATGTCATTGAGTATTTGGTTTTTCAGTCAGTCATTTTCTATACCTGCTTATTCCTCATTAGGGTCGCAGGGGTCTGCTGGAGCCAATCCCAGCACGTTACGGCGAGAGGCAGGGATACACCCCAGATGGTCGCCAGCCAATCGTGGGGCACACACACCATTCACTCACACCTACGGGCAATTTAGAGTCTCCAATTAACCTCAGCATGTTTTTGGACTGTGGGAGGAAGCCGGAGTACCCGGTGAAAACCCACGCAGACACGGGGAGAACATGCAAACTCCACACAGAAAGGTCCCAGACCCAGGACCAAGGAGGTCTTGAACCTGTGACCTTCTTGCTGTGAGGCAACAGCGCCTCATTAGCCCCTTCCACAACGTTGGCCACTCCCAAAAATAGTTGTAAATGCAAATAAACAATTTTGACTAGTAATGAAATGTTAAATAAAGGTTTTTTTATTCCATTTTAGAAAAAAAAAAGTCAGAAGAATATTTTTTTCTCTGAAAAAAATATTCTTGCTGTGAGGCAACAGCGCTAGCCCCTTTGCCCCTTTGTCACCCTATTTGGTTTTTATTATTATTATATTGCACTGGTATCTTGTGTGTGTGTGTGTGTGTGTGTGTGTGTGTGTGTGTGTGTGTGTGTGTGTGTGTGATCTGAGCTTCATGTGGCACTCCACAGCAGGCGGCATGGTTTCTGGATGTGGTCAACTGTGTTGTTACAAACCACGGTTCCCCTTGGGTTGCGCTGGCTTTGAGGAAACGCTATAAAAGCTCACACTATCCATCTTAGTGAGCATTTTTCATCTTGTTGCCTTGAGCACTGTTTATTAGTTTAAGATGACTCCGGCCACACACCCTACTCTGTTTCCTCTGCCACCAGCACCCATAACATACAAATCTTATCAGATGAGCAGCTTTAGAGTGATGGTGATTATTTTTTGTTGTTGGATTGACATTTTCTTTGAGTGGTTTCCTTAAGGGATGGAGGATCATGTACAGACAATGATACATTTTCAGTCTCTTCACTTCTGCAACTGTGACAATGCTATGTCAATGACAATGTAAAGTAACACCAAATTCAAGTTCAAGTATATATTTCTATATATATATATATATATATATATATATATATATATATATATATATATATATATATATATATATATATATATACTTTCTGCTTTGAAGAAAATAGCATTTTAATGACTGGTAATTGTCACTTGCACAAATATGCCCATAAACACATTTTATCATTAACCTATTTAAGACCATATTATTAAGTTTTCATGGATAATTATAACAGTTGAATCACTAACAGTAATGTCATATTTTGTTCATTTTGTTCTCTGTTTTGATGAAAATACCATTTTAATGATGTGAAGCTAGAGACATGAAGGATTGATTGATTCAGGATGGAAAATCATTCATCTTCTATGCCTGCTTATTCCTCACTAGGGTCTGCTAGAGCCAATCCCAGCGCACTTCAGGCACGAGGCAGGAATACACCCCAGACAGGTCACCAGCCTACAATTTATAGTCTCAAATTAACCTCAGCATGTATTTGGACTGTGACAGGAAGTCAGAGAACCTGAAGAAAACCAGCAGACACAGGAAGAACATGCAAGCTCAACACACAAAGTTCCCAGCTCAAGGCCTTTAACCTGTTACTTTCTTGCTGTGAGGAAACAGTGCTACCCACTGAACCACTATGTCACCCTGGGTGAAAACTCACAATAATTTAAATAAACTGATTTGATTCTGAGGTTAATAAACAAACCATAAATTTTAGAGTACTTTTTTACTGCTTGCATACAACCAACAGCAGACAGAGGGTTAATGCCAGTGCTATTTCCTACCAGTTAGACATTGGAATGAGGAAATGTAAAACCAGCCCCATTCTCTATTAATTGTAGCGAATGCGATAACAAAAAAAGGAAAGATATGAGCAGGCCTTTCTCAAAAAAGAGATCATTTGATCTCAGGCAACATGCCTGGTTAATAAAGGTGTAAAAAATATATATAAAAAAATAAAATAAAAAAGAGATGAATGACAGCCATGTTCTCGCCTTGAGACAATTAACATTAGACCCTCATGCACAGAAGAAGGGGAGGTGGAGGTTTGGTGGTAACACTTAAAGAATGATCTGCTGCTGATTTATTCAGCAGAGGAAATACACACACCAGTACAGTTGAGTCAGTATTCTAGAAAAATAGGAAAAACAGAATTTCAATGCAGCACATTTGTTTAACATACAAAAATGGCTGTATGGTAGACCTTGTGCCAAGGTAATGTGTGAAATAAGCTTCTTGAACTTGTAATTCAGGTCTTTAACATGTAAATCAGAACACATCATGCCAGTCCTTCACTGGCTCCCAGTGAACCATCAACAGATGTCGCCAATCCTGGGCCAGTGTGGGTTGAGCCTTTTGTCCCAAGCAATTACACATCATATTCTACTAATCAACCACTAAAACCCTTGCTAAGAACCTTAAAGTCAGGTGTGTTTCTGCTTGGGATAAAAGCCTGAACCCACACTGGACCTCCAAACCCAGGATTGGAGACACGTGATCACACCTGAATCTGCTATGAGGTTACTCCTCCAGGTATTCAAGGCCATGAGCTCCACTGCACCAAAATACCTTTAGTGTAGAGAATCACAAAACTTGAACCTTGGTGCCAGGATGCAGGAGGACAATGGAAGTTAAAAGGTAAGAGTTTAACAAAATGATCACAAACTGAAAAATGCAAAGTTATTAGAACCAAACCATAGCAGGCTGGAGAGACAAAACACCAATGTGGAGAATAAACATAAAAAGATGACAGCACATGGCACAACAAAAGGCAGCCTTAACAAAAGGTGCCCATGGATGGAAAAAGGCAAAAACCAAACATGTCCAACTGCAAAAACAGCTTATTGTACAAGTATAACTCAAAAATACACCACAGGATGCCAAGCCAATAAGTGGTGAGCACAAAACATTACTGATCTGGCTGAATCAATATCTGGCACTGAAGAGAAGCCTATTCAGGAATATATATAGGCCAGGGATAGGCAACCCTGGTCCTAGAGAGCCACTGTGGGTGCAGGTGTTTGTTCCAACCAGACAGTAACACATCTGATTCTACTAATAAAGGTCCTTAGCAGGGGCCCTAGTGTTTGATCAGTGGAATCAGGTGTGTTACTGCTTGGTTGGAACAAAAACCTGCACCCACAGTCGCCCTCTAGATCAGATTTGCCCACCCCTGATTAACCTATTTTACTTCAAGTAAAATCTATTATTGTTATCATAATTACTATTATTTGTCTGTGAGCATATATTGATGAGGTGGATGTTCTGTCAGCCAACATAATGTGAGTGTGTAGTAGAAGAATTTGAATACCATATTGAGTTTGATATTATCATAAAGTGTATATATGTATTCCCTGAAAACAGTCAACTCAGACTGAGAAAAAATTGTATCAATGTTATATTGATTAAAGATAACTTTAGAGTCATACAGTCAGTCAGTCATTTTCTATACCTGCTTATTCCTCATTAGGGTCGCAGGGGTCTGCTGGAGCCTATCCCAGCACGTTACGGCGAGAGGCAGGGATACACCCCAGATGGTCGCCAGCCACTCGTGGGGCACACACACCATTCACTCACACACTCACACCTACGGGCAATTTAGAGTCGCCAATTAACCTCAGCATGTTTTTGGACTGTGGGAGGAAGCCGGAGTACCCGGTGAAAACCCACGCAGACATGGGGAGAACATGCAAACTCCACACACCGACCTTCTCGCTGTGAGGCAACAGCGCTAACCCCTGCGCCACCATGTCGCCCTAGAGGCATACAGATTATTGAAATTAATAGGTTGGTTTTCCAGATAGACTATTAACATATTTTATTGGTTGGGAGTACATGTATCACCCATGGCAATGCCAGCGTGAAAAATAAATCATTTTCAAAAGGGTTCAATAAGCTCAAGTGATGTGTGGAAGGGGGTTAATCATCCCTAGTCTCCAAGAAAAACTGAAGGCATTCTGATCCTATACCAGAAGCCTAAATGCATATTTGTTTTCAAATAGTCACAATCAATTGTGACAAAATGAAAATATATATTGAAGATAGTGCAACAAAATCTTGCAAAGTCGTTTGAAAGGTTCTGACTGAATAAAGACAATCCAGAAAGAAAGAAGCACAACCACTGCTGTGTACCTATGTGGTGAAATCATTTCCTCCTTTTTTTGTTACAAAACCACACTTTTATTTCAAGTGTTCAACAGTGGTCTGTAGGCTATCATGCAGCAAATACCTTTGATGTGAAAAGCTGTGCTCTCTTTCCATCAAAAACCCATGCAGGGAGAAGTGAAGCTTAATTAACTACAACTAAAAATAGGAAGGTGCAGGAAAAAAAGAGACTTTTATTCTTCTGCAGTGTGCTGAATGAGAAACGCCTTTCATCAACTGAGTCTTGTGAAAAACATGAACAACATCGAGATATGTAGGTCAGACTTGGTGAAGGGTAAAGTATGCCGAAGGACATGCTGAAGTTGAAGCAGGAAGTAAAAATCAGACCCTCTTGAGCTCTGTCAGAAAAATCAGCCCACTTGTGCCATTTCTCAAAAGTAGAAAAATACAAGAATGCCAAGAATCAAACTATAGAGAGACAAACATGCTCATTCAGCAGCTGATCTGCAGACTTATTGTCTTTAATGAACATTTTCAGAGGAGAAGATAAACTTGTAATGGTCTGTGAGAAAAAAATACATCAGAGGAGTCCAGAGACTGAACTATAACTATGTTTATACAGGCAGTAATAATCTGATTATGACAAGAGTCAGATTAAATCACTGCCATGTAAACAGCATTTTCTGATAGACTTAATCAAAATGAAGTCATAGTCAGAGTAAGCAATAATCCAACTAAGACATGTGGAGTGTTGGCATTGTTGTAGTCATGTTTACACCTTAATTAGTATTTGATGGAATGTTTAAAGCACTTTGGAACTCACAATTTATGGCAAACTGTTTAACGACGCCAATGTCCAGACTCTAGCTTCTTGATAACAGCTTCCAGCCTCCAGACATCAGACTCCAGTTTACAGCTTGAGCTTTTTAGTCCCCAGGCCCCAGGATTCAAGCTCCAGACTCTAGGTTCTGGAATCCAGCTTCCAACTTGAGCTTCCAGGCTCCAGACTCTGGTTCCCTGACTCTAGCACCTGGACTCCAGAAGTCACCATAAAGTGCTATAAAACATGGTTTTGTCACCAGAATAAAAGCCAATGGTCTGGAGCCTGGAAACTGGAGCTAAGGCCTGACAGTTCAAGCTGGAAGTTTGAGTTTGATGTCTGGAGGCTGGAAGCTAGAAGCTGTCTAAAAATGTCTAATAATGTCTAAAAGCTGTCGAGTGGGAATCGGAGTCTGGAATTGAAACATAGTTTCAATAATATTGAACTTGTCTTGTGGGTATGGTGGGCTTTTCTGAGGCCTTGCTCATAGTTCATTGTATGGCAGTGCCATGGCAGGTCAATATACCATGAGTTAGGCTCTCTCTCTCTCTCTCTCTCTCTCTCTCTCTCTCTCTCATTCTGTGCATTCAGACACACTACTGTGTATGGAACATGATCTGGAACAATACAGAAGAGTGAAGTTTCTGTCTCAATGGGAAACTGACAGCTGAGCAGCCTCTTCAGTCTGTTAAGAGGCAGAAACGCGGGGCAGGAAATGCCAAAAATAAGCCGTCTGGATCAAAGACTATAAAAGGCGAGACCAGTGGGCAAGACAGCAATGATAGAAGAAAAAAAAAGAGGAAAAATGTCTCAATCCTGCTCTCTAGCACTACTCCTTGTATTACTGTGATTCTTTTCTGAGATGATTTTTTTTTCTTTTATCCCACCTTTACAAACAAGGTCTCTACAAAGAGAAGGAGGATTTTGGATCATTCCTCCAGCTAAAAGAAAAAAAAAGGAAAACTACCTGTCAATCTTGTTAACATTTCTGTTTAACTTAAGGAGTGAAGACTCTTCTACTTCTACTTTTCTATACAGATTCTGCAGCAAAGCTCTATAAATGCATTTTGTCTTCTCATAGCATATGTCTTTGTATGAAAAAAGCATTTCCTAACATAAAAATGTATCTTACTTGAGAGACACAGAGGGATGAGTTTGACTTTGGACTCTGGCAAGCGGCAGCAAACCGTGGCTCGATGAGGTCAAGTTAGCTATTTTCCTGTCAAATTTAAGTTATTTTGAGCTTTGGGTTAAATTTTTGGAGGCTGATTTCACACCATAGAGCACTTGTCAGGAGGGTTTTATTTGCTGCAGAAAAGAACAGAAATGACTAGAAAGCCTTACACTATTAAAGCTTATTGACAGTGCAGTTAAATATCTGGCAACCTCAGGAACAAGACAGCAGCCTTAGTGGCACAATGATCTTGATGTCAGTCACATTTGCTGTATATATATATATATATACTGATTCAGTTGTGCCAAAAACCTTCTACCGAAGCAACTGATATTTAGCAAAACACAGAAATGCACTAAACTGGAAGAAAAAGAACAAGCTGGGAAAGTGAATGGCCAAGAATGTGTTCTTGGCAGTTTCAGCCTATTTAGCAGTTAGACCCCCAACTGAAGACAATCGTCATTTTGACTTCTGTTTCTCTTTCTGTCCATCTGTGTGTCTGTTATCAAAGCAATGATCTGTTTAGATTTCTGAAAAGGCTCAGCCTTGTTAATTTTCCTGCTTCCTCAGCATGTTTTTTTTTTTTTTCTGTATGGGCGAAATGAGTTGGGCAGGCTGATAACAATGGAGAATGAGAGGCAGGGAAACCGTCTGGCTCTGTGGGCAATGAGCTATTGAAGCCCTGCAGAGTTCAATCAATAGCATGCGTATGGCAATCTGTTCACCATGTTTGTGCCCAAATACTGCTGCTCTCACAGCACAAGCTGCCTTGTACTGTAATGTCAGGGGATCAGATATCAAGGTTGCCTCCTTTTTGAATGTTTTTTTTTTTTTCGTTTTTTTTTTTCTGAACTACATTTGTTTTTCTTCTTCTTATGTTTGACAAGATTGCTTGTGTCTGCACACTGGCATAGATGCACAGGGAAAACTTTTTACTTGTTTCAGTATGAATATCTGCATTTCTTTTTATTAAGTGTGTATGATATAGCAGCATTTATCAGGACACTTTTGCAAAAATGGTCATATAATCGTGATAAGTATGTTTTAATTGGTATATAATTCAATCAAAACAAGAATTAATGTTTTGATTATGTTAGATTGAACTGTTTATATCTAAATGGGGAATGGGTCCTTCGTTGTTGTAAACAATTGACACAAGGCGGGGGCTGGAGGCTGAACCCAAATGCACGACTCGTTCGCAGTACGTTCAAAAAAGAGAAAGTCTTTATTGTACAAAAATGAAAGTCACTCTCAAGGAGGAAAAATGCTACAACACTAAGGCTATAAAGTACCAACAAAAAATCACTCTTACGAGGTAAACAAAAAATCACTCTTACGAGGTAAACACAAAATCACTCTTACGAGGTAAACAAAAAATCACTCTTACGAGGTAAACAAAAAATCACTCTTGCGAGGAAAATCAGACTAATGATAACTAGAAAAAGTAACAAAGGAAAAGCTGCAAAAACAAGACTGAAAACTAAACAGACAGGAACAAAACACAAAACCTGAAAGGGCATGGAGCTGGGCGCTGGTTCTTGAGACATGGAACATGACGAACTGGCACAGGACAAGGGTAGACACAGACAATAAATGGACACAAGGTAACAGGGCACAGGTGAAAACAATCACACAAGGGCAGGAAGCAAAGGTGCCTGAAACGAGAGGGAAGAGTTATTTCAAAATAAAACAGGAAGTGCACGACAAGACAACACAAGTGATAACTTAACATTTACGACGAGACATGACAACAATATCTCCTGAAATGGCTTTCTGGGTTATTTGTGAGTTTTATGGCAGCCGTAGTTGATTCATTGATCAGTTGATTTCATTTAGTGACTGAAAAACAGGCAAAATGTTGTTAAACAGGTGAGTTTGCTAAGTAAAATATCATAGTGGAGCCTATTAGCATGCCAACACTTCCTAATAAGAACTCAGCACAAAGTACAACCAAGGGTGATGGGAATGCCATTAGTCTAGAGGTGTTTGGTCATAAACAAGTGAAAATATAACCTGATGACTGAGCTAGATCGAAAGTAAAATTTTGATTGAACATTGTTTATCTACATGGGGAGCGAAACCTGCCATGTTGCGCTAACTGCAATGTTGCTATAGATGGCCTGATGATTGCTCATGAGATGGCCTCTTGCATTGTTTTGCCTTATTTGTGAGGTTTGTAGCCTCCATAGTTGATTAATTGATTAGTTGGTTGAAATACAGGCAACACATTGTTAAACACTACCTTCCACATCATAATTTATCCTATTAGCATGCTAAAATGTTAATGGTGCTAATGGGAATGCCATTAGTTTGGAGGTGTTTGGTCATAAACTTGTCCAAATTTGACTTAATGACTGAGCTAGATAGAAAATTAAGGTTCATCAAGTTATTATAATTCAATAATGTTTTTATTTTAGATTGAACAGTTTTTATCTACATGAGTGGAACCTGCCATGTTGCTCCATAAGGTTGCTACAACAACCCAGAACACCTTTTGCATTATTCGCAAAGTTTTGCGGCCACTGTAGTTGATTCATTAATCAGCTGGTTTGATTTAGCAACTGAAAAAAACAGGAAACACATTGTTCACCACGTTCCACATCATAGATTAACCTGTTAGCATGCTAATCTTTCCAAATTATCACCCAACACAAAGTATAGCTAAGGCTGATGGTTCTGTCATCATTTTGGTCATAAACAAGTCAAAATTTGACCTGATGACTGAGCTAGATGGAAAGTTAAGGTTCAGAGAGTTATCACAATTCATCCTAAACGTGACAGGAATGTCTGCACCTGTTTGTTTTGCTATGCACACAATCAAAGTCAGCTCTCCTGACAAAGACAAAGCTGCAGGGAGCATGCAGTTTATTGGTATGCTGTATACCAAAGAACCTGTTGTTTTCCTCCTGCTGTTATTAAATTTGAGGAAGCAAACCACCCACAGTGTGTGCCATGATTTGGAATTTCCCAACACTAATAAATCCCTGTGGTGTCTCAAAAAACATCATATGAACTGGGACATCTTGAAGGGCTGTGATCCAATACAAGCTGAATCAACATGGCAGAATGTTTTTTCTCAAGGACCACTGTTTTGTGGCAGACATGTGGACTATCAGCAGTCCAATTTAAATAAGAGCTCATAATGTAAGAATGTCCCACAGTGTTTCTACCTCCTCAGCCAATAAAATCTGATTGAATTTTAACAGATTACTTGCATATGTTGAAAGATAAATCCAATAAGATTCAACAAGGAATTCATTGAGTCATTTTCTATACCAGCTTATTCCACACTAGGGTCATGGGGGTCCGCTGGAGATAATCCCAGCATACTTTAGGCAAGAAGCAGGGATACACCCCAGACAGGTCGCCAGCCTATCATGGACAAGGTTTCCAAAAGGATTCAAATGTGATGAACTGCTATATAATCCATAGATGTTGAAAATGGTTTAGCACTAACTGTTGTTTCCAAAAACAGCTATCCACTACTCTTTGTCCAGTGTTATATACAAGGAAACTACTTTTTAAAGTCAGAAATATGAGATATTAGTGTATTCAGTCTTTATTTCTCAATAACCTTTGCTATATCAGCTGGCCATCCATGGGTTACCATGCAACAACTGTCACTTTGTCAAAGATGTCCAGATGGATATTTAAAGTAAGATCGACCATCCTAATATTGTTTACCTAACTATAGTGTATTATACTGTGTACCAGTGTCTTAACTAATAGATATCACCATAAAACTTTCCCAGTTGAATTATTACATTTAGGTTCAAGTATTCTTCTTTATTTAAATATGTGTATTTGTTTATTTGCATACAGTTCCATAAAACCAATCTGAGCACTCTATAAAGCCAGGTTAAAATCTTGTTCAATTTTGTATATGAGGGGAAATTGGGGATTTTTCTTTTTCATCTCTCCAAGAATCTGAAAAAATCATGCCAATGGTAAAAAAAAAAAAGTATTTTTTAGGAATGAACAAAAATCTAACTGTGAATAATATATGAACAGACCCGTCAGTAAAAAACCTTCAGAATACAGTCAGTCAGTCAGTCATTTTCTATACCTGCTTATTCCTCATTAGGGTCGCAGGGGTCTGCTGGAGCCTATCCCAGCACGTTACGGCGAGAGGCAGGGATACACCCCAGATGGTCGCCAGCCAATCGTGGGGCACACACACCATTCACTCACACACTCACACCTATGGGCAATTTAGAGTTGCCAATTAACCTGAGCATGTTTTTGGACTGTGGGAGGAAGCCGGAGTACCCGGTGAAAACCCACGCAGACACGAGGAGAACATGCAAACTCCACACAGAAAGGTCCCAGACCCCGGACCAAGGAGGTCTTGAACCTGCGACCTTCTTGCTATGAGGCAACAGCGCTAACCCCTGCGCCACCGTGTCGCCCCCTTCAGAATACAATTAGGAATAAAACAATAAAGTTTTATATATGTAGGTGTTCATTAAGTGGAGATTTCTGGAGTGAAGAAAAAAACGTTGTGATCAGAAATCAACATTAGCAAATGGGATTTTCAAGTTTTGTGTCAAACCATCCTTTATACTTTCACAAATGGGTTATGACCACATTTGCATGTGCCAGATTTGTGCAGGAGAAAAGCTGCTTTACAAAGGTAAAGTATATCATATGGATGTTCTTAAATTTAGGTGAATATACAGATGTCAATTGGAAAAGGGAAGTAACATGAACTTGTAGGTGTGCAACCATCTGAAAATTGATCAGTGTGTGCACAAAGAGAAGGAAAAAAAAATTGGTTTTCACCTTACCAAACAACGTCAAGAACGGAACCAAACTCCTGTACCTAACCTATAGCTGATAATAATGGATAGATGAGTATACATAGAAAACACCTTTTTAAAATTTATTTTTACTTTCAATGCCAACCCATCTGGAAGGGTGTTTTCTTGGTTATAACCTTGATAGAGCAGGTCCATACAGGCAGACTGGCTGTCACTTAGCTTCTTTGTGGGAGAAAAAGTCTTGTAAATTGCAATGCACTATCTGTGAATTATGAATATTGGAATAACCTGGGTTCCAGTTTAGGCTTGGGTAAGCGTGACTGCTAAAATTCCAAATCCATGACATTACAAAGTCTGCATGAAATTATTCCTCAAAAAAGCAGTGGTGGGGACAGTGTAAATATAGAAGAGAGAGGGTTAAGGAAAGAGAGCGAGTGAGAGAGAGGCTGACACACAGTTTTCAAGGACATTCCTGAACAATTAACTTGCGGTTTTAGCTATCTACCCCATTAGTCTTGGGGGTTTGGAAACAGCCATTGATTTTGGATGTCAGCCACTCTCATTTTATGGAAATTGCACTAAATGGCAGGGAAACAAAAACAAATTGAATTTTCTGTGCTGTTACTTGTAATGTGAAATTAGATATGTGGCCATGTGTGACTGAACAAGCCAGCCACAGAGACAGAAAGAGCGATGATGCAGTATCGGTAGGCCACATGGCATATAAGATATACATTTCGTTAAGTGCAATCGCACTCAAAAAAAAAAAAAAAAACAATAGGGAAGATCTATGTGTCACCTTTAATGACTAAGTGCAGGTACATGACAATTCAATTTACTTTTCAGTATTTGACAGGCATGAATGTGTCATATCGCCACCATCTCTTGACAAAGGGCTCCCATGTTATATATGTGCTGATACTGTACATCTTTACCATCTTCTATAGGATGCTGCTGTTTTCAGCTGTTTTCCAAGAAAAATACACTGAAGCATCCAACTAGTCATCTAAAGTATGTAATAAGATACACATCTATAAATCACATCTATGAATTAGGCCACATACACATTTCATTGGACTGCCTTTACCTGTAGTTATGGCAGGTATTCGCTGTGGCATTGTTTCAATGAACTTCTGCAATGTCAGTAGATATATTTCCATCCTGTGTTCTATTCATTTAAAATCAAGATCTTGTATTGATAATGGTAGAGTCGGACCACTACACAAAGTATTATCCAACACACACCAAAGATTCTCGATGGGATGAAGGTCTGGACTGTGGAAATTATGTCTCATGCTTGCTGAACCGCTCCATCACAAGTTGAGCCTGATGAATCCTGGAATCATCATCTTGAAATACGCTCATGCCACCAGGGAAGAAACAATCCATTGATGGAATAACCTGGTCATTAACTTCATCTGATTTTTGTCTTACCTTAATGCTCCATCACTCTGGTTCCCCATTGTCCTTCCAGTTTTTAATGTGTTGGACCAACGATGGACCAATAATGCGCTCAAACCAACTAAGAAGTCCAATTGCTTTGCTCTAAATTCCACAGGAAAAAGATGATCTGGATGAATGAGAACCTGGACAGTTTAATAGTTGTTTTATCTACTTGATGCCAATGATTTGACCCTTCTCAAACAGACTAATATATTTAGACACAACCACGGGATGTACCTTTCTGGTTGAGGTTAAATGATTATTACCACCTGAAAGATGTAAAAAAATCTCCATTATTGGCCAGGCAGTGAATGTTCTCTATTGACACACACTCAAAAAATAAGAATACCCTTTTTCTGGTCTTATACTGCCATGGGTAAGATTGGCCAACAAGGATTTGGTTGGATTTGAGGAAAAGATTGTGGTTTTTGGTTCATAACTCCAGACTCTTCAAGGTCAATACTTTGTGTAAGAAATCAATGTTGACTGTTCGTTTTTAGGAAACCAGAAAACGAACAGTAGGGTTTAAATTGACCAATACCGTCCCTTTTCTTAGGAGACCTGCAAAAATGAAATCTTTTCAGGTGGGAAATAGCTTGCATTTAGTATAGTTAGTCTAATATTGAGTAGCATTGTCTTGAATTATGTCATTCCATCGGCAGGCAATTTTAATGCTTTCAGCTTTTTCAAAGTATTTGAGATAAAACGTCAGAATTATTCTTTCAAAATCATTAAGATAACTCACCAAAATTGACTATTACATAACTGATTTGATAAAACTGATAACACAATGTTCTGGAACTGACAATAGGACCACATGGTTGGAATCAAAGATATTCTGTTTATTATAATGCATAAAGTTTAAAATCATTTTCAGATTCCTTTTCAGTTGATCAATACAGCAAAAATGAAATCTTATTAGGCAAAATATAGTATACTTAGAATGACCAGTCAAATATTGAGTAGAATTATCTTAATCTAAGTTTTTTTTTTTTTTTTTTTTTTTTTTTTTTTTGCTGCTGTCAGACAGGTTCTGTACAACCTGTCTGACAGCAGCAAAAACAAATACTTGATATATATATATATATATATATATATATATATATATATATATATATATATATATAGATATACTTAATACTTGAATACTAAATGAAACAAACAAACAACATATGTTCACTTGTTAAGCTTTTTTTTTTTTTTTTTTTTTTCCAGTGAGGTTCATTCTCCAACATCATGTCAGCCAGTAGGATGCTCTAGATTGATGGGGCCTTTGAAGAGAAACTGCGGCCCCACAAATGATTCTGCTTCTGGTGCCATCCGGCGATTACATGCTCTGTCCACACCATGTGCTACAGTGCCATTAACACACTTTGAGTCACATTTGACCATATTTCTCCACCGAAAATACAAGCAGCTGCCCTTTGTGTGGGTTTGTTGTTTCACTCACCAAATGCAATGCAACGCAATCCAAGAACATCTCTTTTTTGAAGTATTTTGTACCCTATTCAAATGACAGTAATCTACCAACAATGGGCACTTTGCCAGTGGGGCGTTTTGCTGGATGACATTACGTTGCAGCAAAAGTTGAACAAGGTTGTTTTATTCTTATGTATCAAGAGGCTTTTCACTGTTTTTTTTTTTTTGTTTTTTTTTGTTTTTTTTCCACACAGAGCAGCTCTCATGAAATTTATTGGGGCACAGTGTATAAAAAAAAAGGTTATTCATCCCACTCTGCTCGACTAACACAATTTGTGAACACCCTGGGAGTGGGAGTAACACATTACAAAAGTAACAAATTACTGTAATGCATTGCTTTGCATTGCAGTAATGTAAGGCATTACAGAAAAAGAATTGGTAATATATATATTTTTTTCTTCATACATGCTAAAATCAAAGTGAGATCAGCAGCAGTGAAACGTTCAAGCAAAATGTTTGACTTTCTTTTATTTTGGCTCATCAGACAGAAGATCAAGATGAGTGAACCTGCAGAAACATCAGATAGCACATTCTCCAGATGGGCACACGGCCATTAATTTATGTTTGTAAAACATAGGAATCTGAGGATCATAGACAAATACACTTTGTGTGACACACTTAAAGAACTGTCCACTTCCCAAAATAGCAGCAGTAATTTAAAATTTACAGACGTGCCATAGTAACATGAAGTTAGCAAGGAAGCAAGCAAAACATGAGAATGGTTATAAAAGCAGCCAAATCAGGTCACCGAATCCATATTTCTAGTTATTTTGGTGAGTAACTTAAATAAATAGTAGTGTAATGCCTTACATTTAAAATATATTATCATTGTAATGTAATGGATTACTTTGAAATGACAGTAACAAGTAATAAATAACACATTGCAGTTCTGTAGTAACTTGCCCAAAATACACAATTACTAATGCACAAATTGTCCCTGTAATGTCCCTGAAACCTGGCTGAACTGGACCCATGAAGCCACTCCCTGCATCAGGAGGACTTGAATAGATTGAATTTTTTTTTTTTTTATTTTATTTTATTTTTTTTAATAAATAGACCATGTAGGTTAAAATATTAAAATGGAGTAGTAACAAAGTAGGGCCCCTTTAAGACAGTACGTGCTAAAATAAAAACCTGAAATGTTGAACTGCTGTGATGTTGCTACAAATACAGCTCTGGAAAATGACCACTGCAAAATTATCAGTTTTTCTGATTTTACTACTTCCAAATACAATATTATCATTTAGAGCATTTATTTGGAGAAATGACAAATGGTCAACATAACAAAAAAACATACAATGTTTTCAGACCTCAAATAATGCAAAGAAAAAAGATCAAATGCATTGATCTGATAAAATGGCATAATAGTAATATTTACACTTAAGAAGAGTTCAGAAATCAATATTTGGTGCAATAACCCTTATTTTTAATCGCAGCTTCCATGTGTCTTGGCATGCTCTCCACAAGCCTTTACCATTGTTCTTGGGTGACTTTATTCCACTCCTGGTTCCTCTTTAAGCAGAATGTGGTGTTCATGTGTTGGAATTCAACAGAATTTGCTGGAATTGAATGGCTTTAAGGGCGACACGGTGGCACAGGGGTTAGCGCTGTTGCCTCACAGCAAGAAGGTCGCAGGTTCAAGACCTTCTTGGTCCTTGGTCTGGGACCTTTCTGTGTGGAGTTTGCATGTTCTCCCCATGTCTGAGTGGGTTTTCACCGGGTACTCCGGCTTCCTCCCACAGTCCAAAAACATGCTGAGGTTAATTGGCGACTCTAAATTGCCCGTAGGTGTGAGTGTGTGAGTGAATGGTGTGTGTGCCCCACGATTGGCTGGTGACCATCTCGGATGTATCCCTGCCTCTCACCGTAACACGCTGGGGTCCAGCAGACCATGTGACCCTAATGAGGAATAAGCAGGTATAGAAAATGACTGACTGACTGACTGAATGGCTTTAATACATGTAGAGATGATTTCAAATTCCAGAGCTGTAAGATGTGGTGAAAGTTCATTTACAAATAGAGGGAGGTTGGCACTAAAAAGACTATAACACTCAAATGTATCTATTTGATTTGACTCATTCAGATATGCATTTTGGCAAAGAACAACACTAACACACTGCACAAAGCCGACTCTACCTGCTGAGGAGGTCTTTATGGCGTGGCCTGCTGGGAAAGCGGCACACTGGCTGCAGACAGAAAGAGACAAGATAAACTGATCAAGAAGGACAGCTTTGTCCTGGCCTGCCCCCCCTCAACCTGGTGGAGGTGGTGGGAGAATGATTGTCATCCATAATATTAATACTGTGGGCAAATCCATATATCACTCAGGTGCATTTTTTTCTTCTTCTGTATTCCCCTATTGCTCATATTGCTTCTTTACTTATTCATCAATTATTATTTAGTTATTTATTTTTATTGACGCTTCTGTCAATTTTGTCCATCCATTTTACTTTTATTTCCCTGTTGTGGGACTAACAAAGGATTGTTTTATTTTATCTTGTTTTCATCTTATCTTGGCAGAGATGAGATTGCACTTGAACACAAAGCAAGAGCCAATGTCTGGAGACATCACCACAAAGAAGAAAACAATCACGGAGCAAACTGCCAGACAGTTAATCCAGATTATGTTAAACCACTACAGTAAGTACAGTACGTCTGATCTGAAATCAACTGTGACCCCCAAAGATGCGACGATCCAGGAAGTGTGAAACCAGAAATGACCTTTTGAGAGATAAAACACCTGTACTTCCTGTTTAATCTGAACAATCTCAAAACAATTAGGTGTTAAATGTTTTGTAAAAGCATATTGCACATTAGCGCTGGTTTGCATTTAAGAGCTTATTGATACCATAACATCAGAGCGGCTATCAGCTTCTTTTTTTGGATTCAGTATTTGAGTGCAGGCATATTTCGCAAAGTGTGTGTACATGTGTGTGTGTGTGTGTGTTGGCATGGATGTAATATTTACATGAAGCTGTCTTGTCAGTCGTGAGGAAGACGAGCTGGTGTATTTGCCCAGCGGCAGCCGGTCCCTCCTCAGACACTCAGCACTCTGACTGAGGTTCTGCCACTCACTGGCCCAATTCTGTCTCTCCATCTTCCTCTCCCCGCCCCTTTTAAGCTGCCAGACGCTGCAGTGCATGTATGAATATGCAATACTCCAAACATAGTCACACATAACGTACAGTCACATACACAAACACGATCACTTTAGTTAAATTATGTTAAAAAAAATGTGAGTCACTAAATACTAAATATATGCTCATGATAATTTAAATATGTCAGGTAAGAAATATAGACCCTCTGAGGGATTTGCATTATTTCTGTGGCTTTTGCTTTTACAAATTGTCATTTAATATAGAGGTAATGAAGGTGTGAGAAATAGAGGTGTGGGAATATATCAGGAACAGAATTTGGATTTGCATGCTGAGATTAACTAAACATTTTCAGTCATTTATCAATTTTTAAAAGGGAATAATCACAAATGCCATTTGTTATTCTGACAGGAATAAGAATAAAAAAGGAACTTGCCAGCACTGCAGTGCATTTATTCACATAATGTTACAAAGCATGTACAGTGACAAACGTTCCAAAGCAGAGGTTTAGGGAAATCGCTGAGCTGAGCTACTGAATATATCCTTAGGACACATATGGTGATGGCTGCACGAAACCAAGATTTTCAGTAAGGTGACAGTGATTAGTAGTGACAAGTAGCAGGGATTTTGCTGAGTATTCAGTGTGTCTTTGCATTGACTGTCAGAGATTCTGTTCATAAGTGGCGAGTACCATACCCACTAAACTGGACTATGGATTGACATGCAGATCATGTCTATATAGGGTCCATTGGTCCATAACCAATCCTGTACATCTATTTGATGTCCAAACAATGTCCACTATTTAGATGTCCAACCTTGATCCAATTTGGATGTCATATTGACGTTCAATATTTGACTTTGAACATTTGGTTTAAATCATGGCTGCTGGTCAAATATTAGTCATCAACAAAGGACCACATTTGGCCTATAAATAGCCCTTACACAAAGGTCCCACAGACGTCAAATTTAGACATTTGTTATACTTGCAAAAAAAGACGTTGCCTGGCATTACCAAACAACCCCTTCATGTGGACCGAAATTGGATGTCTAAAAATGGTCCAAAACGGACACAGAAATGACATCATTCCGTCACATTGCATTGTCACATTGCAAAGTAGGAAGTCGTTGCATTCACCAATTTCATTTTACATATAGATTTAGTCCTGATTTCTTGTCAAAAACTTTCTTATGAAAACATTCAGCTGCTTTATTTTAGCACATACTGAACCCTTACAAAATGTTCCATTTCAATTGTTCTTTTGAGACACCACAGGTATTGATTAGTGTTGGGAAATTCAAAATTCAAAATCATGACACACAATGGGTGGTTTGCTCTCTCAAAATGAATAACACTGGGAGGGAAAACAGGTCATATCATGAAAAAAGGGGGGGGGGGGGGGGGGGAAACACCCCCCCCCCCAAAAAAAAAAAACAACTTGTGTGCCAATTATAATGCCTTGATCTTAATAATTTGAGTTAAAATGTTGGAAAAAACTAAAAATAAAATATTGTTTCCACCATGGTTGCCAACTTTCTTATTCTATTGGCAGTATCTTGGCATGACAACTCTACTATAATTCAATATTTACCATGACAGTCGCTGCAGGGTTTTTCTGGAGGTTTCTGTCCAGCGGAACATCCTCTTCTGATTGCTATTTATATCCTCACCTGTAGTAGAATTCTGTCAATCGCCCCATATCACTTCAAAATCTAAGAATTTCCATTTTTTTTCCACTTTTGGCACCTAACTCAATGTCAAATAATTTATTTTTTTGATTACAGCACATCTCTGTGATGGCATGGCATTGACAGCAGTAGGAATATGTTCACACTTTTTTTTTTTGTTTTTTCTGGTCCTTTAATACCACTACTGACATTTAAATATGTGTTTTGTTTTGTCAGCTAATTTCTGAAAGCTTAACTTTAAACTCTGCAGTTCAGAACTCCCTTTGACTCTCAGATGAAGTGGAGTGGAACATATGGCCTAATACAGTATATTGGAGGCTTTTATGATGTTCATAATTAGATCTTTTGCATGATTAACTCTTTCTGAACGGATTTACTTCATAAAGTTTGAATGAGAAATGTGATATATTTATCCAATTAAAAGAAGTCAGTGAATCTGACTTGGGACACTTGAACGAACTATGAATTAATGAATGAGTTTATTTCAAATATAACATAAATAAAATAATGATAAGAATAATATTATATAATAATAAGACAAAAACAAGCAAAAACAACAGCACTAACTAAAATATAAATATACAGTCTACGATCCCATTTGATTTGATCCAAAATTAAATATTTAAACTTTTCCAACTTATTTACAACCCATCTGTCTTTAAATCTATATGTATTCACATTACATATATAATTATCTTTATAACAGGTAGTTTCTTCTGTTGATTCCATTATTGATTAGTGTCCATGGTCCATTAGCTCAGAAACTGTATTAAATGTCTTTTAATAAAGTATGTTTTTCAACGAATTCATCTAACCTTTGTTTTCAAAAACTGACAAATCAAAGAACCAGACTGGTAATTAATGAAATGATGTTTGTCCCCAGCTTTATAAAACATATTTAACTTCATTGGTTTTCATTATTTCTGGATATAAAGTATACCAGTTGTGAATGATAAGTTACAGACATATGTAAATGGGTTGGCAAAACCATCAATGACCTTTTTGACTAAGGTCACACTGATTCCAATCAAGTCAGTAATTAGTTTTGCAATAATTGATATTATCTATGATTTATTTTGTTTATACTACAGCTCTGAGATTTAGTGAATTTAATTTCATGCTATGTAACTATATTCAAGAGATTTGTAGGTCCTTTAGAAGTAATAAATGCAGTGAATGCACCTATTTCCTTTGACATAACACCTTTTCTTATTATTATCATCAAACCTGCAGATTTATCATTCCCCTTAAGTTGAGTGAAAGACTTGGTGGTCATGTGTGTGTGTGCCATTACATTTGTCAGCGTGTTGCTACCACCAGCTGTCACTCACTGGGATAGCATAAAATGATTAGACGAAATGAATCATGTCACCCTTGAGCATGTAAATGTTTCATTGTGCAGGTGCTACAGTGGAGCACAAGACAGCAACAAAACAGAGGCACACTCATCAGAATATGTCCCATATGCTACTGGTCAGAAATCCTGCAGGGCACCTTTAATGTTGCATATGGAACTCACTGTATTGCATCAACAGACAACAAAGCTTTCATGAAGCCTCTGAACCACATGAGCAGGCTGTCTCCCTACGTCCCACCTCTGCAGTGCACTCAGAGATTTATGATGTAAAATGCATCTGTCAATAAACATTGTCGCTTAATCTACACACACAATAGAGCCTCTATAATAGACAATCTCATTTGGCATCATTTCATTTTTTTTTTTTTTTCGTGTGCTTTTGCAGAGACACGTCGCTGCTGGAGTTTTGAAAGCATAAACTGGATATGACGGATTAAATTTGATTTTCCTATCAAACTGAGTTATAAATAAATAAAGACGCATTACACCAGCTGCTTTTTTGTCTGACTGTATTTGTGTCATACGTGCATGTGATGGTAAAGCTCCAACATGCACCGAAGAGCATCACATACAAGCTGTTTCGTACAAGTAAAGCAAACCACAGAGAAGTGTAAGTTAACACTGATGCAGTCTCAAAGACTGCTGATTGACACTTGGAAGATGAATAATCTAGCAACAAATGTCAGAGGCAAATCACAACGCATGAACATATGAGTAAAAGTAAAGATTCCTGTGTAATGGGAGAATACCACTGTAAAAGATGAATGATTGAAGAGGAAAAATTCATGCCTCTGAAGCCAAGAGGTCAACTCTCACCGTTGGAGAGTTCTGAAGCAGACAGACAATCTACTACAGACTGTATGCATCAGCACTATCCCATCACTAGCTGCAAGTACTGCAGCCTGTTCACTGCACCTGTTCAGGACCAAACCATTTCATGCAAATAGGGGGGGGGGGGACCCAAAACTTGTTATGGGGTCCCAAAACAAGAGAAGAATAAGAAAGTATGAGATATTTTTGTATATTTTGAATACAATATACAATTAATTATATTATTAATTTAATGTTGATTGTTTTTTAACCTAATAAGTTTGTATGTTTTTGGCCCTCATTACTCAGAATCATCTCACCTTTTCCACCCTTTACAAGGCCCCTGCGCACACAGATAGACACACACAGTTACACAGACACACAGAAGCAAAGGGAGTGAGTCTGAATATCTGCATCAGTCTTGCCCTTTATGTTGGGAAAGCTCCAAGGAAAATGCGTCAGCATCAATAATGAGTAGCTATACACAGCTTAATAGTATCTTACATAAAACAGTTTTCTGGATATCAATCAGATTATCATTCACTGCAGTTAATTTTCAGGTTTTTGAATCGTAAGGACACAGAAACAGTGCTTATCAAAGTTGTGAATGACTTGCATACAAACACTAACTCAAAAAAATGTTATTGGACTCCTGCCACTTTTAACACTGGATCATAGACATGATTTCTTACTGTGAAGTTCAGCAAAAAGGAGCAGTGTTTTAACCCTGTTCTAAACTGGTTCAGAACCTTTCTACAGGACAAAAAGTTCCTTGTGTCCATAAGAGAATTTGATTTTGACAGAGTGGGTATTATAGGTGGTGTGCCCCATGGTTTGATTCTTGGCCCACTACTATTTAACCTCTATATGATCCCACTCATTCAGATTATACAGAAACACACAATAAATTTGGTGGCTTATGTGACTTAAGTAAATATTGTAGATCAGATTTGTGGAATATATGATGTTTGTCATGGAGGTGAATTTAAAGCTTCTGGTTTATGGTATGGTTCTAGCATTCCTACATGCTCCAATAAATATATGCTTGTTTGCTATGCTTGTTTTCACCATGTGCTGCTGTAATCAACATTTTTTGTGCAGCATATGTTTTGTATCTACCTTTGTTGTTTTACTTGTTAGCATCTTTGTGTACAAAATGTGTTGTACTCTTAATATATAGAAAACAAAAAACTTTGTAAAAACAAGAAAACAAAAATAAGTTACCATAAATATGCTTCATATTCACAAATGTCAGAGAACTTTTTTACAACTAAACAAAGACAACACAACACAAATACTCATCTATTGTGTAAAGGCTCAGAGACAGAATATTGAAGCTCATCTCAGTTTTCTGGCCCTGGGGAGCAAAGGCTAAGCAATAAATATGGATGTAATAACAGGCAGATGGTCTAAGTGTCACAGCTATATTTATCATATGACTACATAATAATAATAAAAGGAACATTTCAAAACTAAGTGGCTTCATGTAGAAATCAGACTCTGAGAAACAAATTATTTGATAACAAGTAGACTAGACTACTGCAATGGTCTATTCACTGGCCTCTCTCAAACTCAGCTGTACAGAGGCTACAGTTAATTCAAAATGCAGCTGCATGTGTTCTCACCGGAACTAAAAAGTCTGAACACATTGCACCTGTTCTTAGATCTCTGCATTGGCTACCCGTCAAAATTAGAAGTGATATTAAAATTCAACTACTCATTTACAAAGTTCTAAACGGCCTTGCCCCTCAGTATTTAAAAGGTATGCTAATTAGTAACACACCAGCGAGAACTCTCAGGTCCACAGGCGGTGGTCTTTTACCGTCCCCCATACTAACTCTAAAGCAGAGGAGGCTTCTGCATTTATGCACAAAGTAGATGGAATGCCCTGCCTGAGGACCTAAGAGAGCCGCCCCACACTGAACACTTTTTAAAGCAGGTTAAAAACTTTACTCTTCACAACAGTCTATGCCTAAGGTGTGTGTGTGTGTGTGTGTTTTGTATATTTTGACATTTGCATATCCTATACTGATTCCTCTGCGAATGCACTATTGATGCATATTTATCATTTCGTATAAAGCATATTATGTTGCCTTGTGTATGGAATGCGCTATATAAATAATGCCTGACTTAACACAGTTGCACAGAAAAAGACACACACACACAAGTGAAGAGGGTGAATCCGAATGCCTGCATCAGCCCTTTATGTTGGGAAACCTGTGAGGAAAGTGTGTCAGCGTCAGTAACAGGGCCGGCCGGGGTGTCCATACATCACAGGCAGCTGTCAGGCTCGATGTCAGTCAGTCGTGGATCCATCCATATGCAATCTCTCTTTGCTGGCAGTTGACATGTCAGTCGAGCTCAGTGAGGCTTTGTCAATGCTACTATTATACTGGAAGCCCATGACCACACATAAGCAGCAGACTGTTAGAAGGATAAGAAATGAACGTGGGTGTAGACAATCAACATGATTGAGAAGTTCTGAAAACCCGATGGATGAATTCCAGTTGTCTTTTAAACTGAGCAATGATTTTGTGCATTGAGCATTGCTCCTGTTCTGCTGTGCCGTGTGACTTATTGCACTGAATAAAAGTCTTCCTGGGCTCAAGACCATTACCTGATAAATCTGCCTCAGATCCAAGAGCTATGTTCGTGTCACACATTTTAACCTCTTTTTTTGAGAATTGATTTTTAAAATCTTACTGATTTTTAGGGTTTACCCTGGTTCCTGTCCCTGCTGTATTTCTGATCCCGTAAGATACAGGACATAGGAAAAGCTGACAACCAAAGAGGACATTGTCTGCAATTGGCCCTGAGGCTTTGGAATGACTTGACCAAAAAATTTGGTTCCGCATCTGTCTTCTTTTCTGGTGTTATTTCTTCTCAATGTTCTTTTCTAGATGTCAGGATCTCACCAGTTTGATTTCTCATATTCTGCAGAGGAGCTGGTGATATACTGCTGCCCTAGATGTCATAGCTCCCTAAAATACCTAAAACTCTGTTCTGCTTAAACTGAACCACCACCATGGGTTAATTGATGACCATGTCTAGAGCATTAGAAGGGAGCGTAGATGTAGTCAACCTGTTCTAAACTGGTTCAGAACATATCTAAAGGACAGGCAGTTATTTTTATCCATTGAGACTGAGATTTGGACAGAATGGGTTCAGAGGTGGGGTTCTGCATGATTTGATTCTTGGTCCACTACTATTTAATCCCAATATGATCCCACTTGCTCAAATTATATAGAAACCCAAAATAAATTACTATAATTATGACAGTGATTCACAAAACTGGATGGAGTGTTTGCAGTCAGGCCCAGAGGCTCTAGAATGACCTGCCCAAAAACATTTTGGTTCTAGGTCTATCTTTTGTTTTTATCGTTTTCAATGTTTTTTTTCTAGATTTCAGGCTTTTCACCAGCTTATTTTATAGTTCTGCAGATGAGCTGCTGATGTGCTGCCGCTCTATGGTCACTGTAGCTCCCTAAAATATTTAAAACCCTGTGCTGCTTAAACAATACCACCACCCGAGTATTAGAAGGGAGTGTAGATGGGCTGAATGAAAATGGACAGCTTCCAAATTAATGTGCAAATTTCAGTGCCATGAACTAACTTTTAAAATAATTTAACATCACTGTAAAGGGAAGACAGATCAAAATACTTCTCACATCATATTGTTGCAAATCCCCAACACCCCAAGCTGCTATTTAGGATCATTAACTCCCTCATCCACAACCTCTCTTCTACCAAGAGATGTGAGATGTATCAGTCCTTTGTTGTAGATTTATTTGATTTATTTTATCACCAGAGCCTTAATTCTCTGTTAACTCTGCACAGTGAGGTGTATCCAATTATTATTTTCATCTGGTATCCCGGTCAAAGTTAGGTAGGATCACTAATGGCATGAAATGGCTATACATCTTACAACTGATGAAACAAAACACAACTAATGCATCTAAGCAGATAAAAGAAGGGAATTTCGCTAATTATGATTAACGTATTAAGTGTTAAAGTTGACTCTAGTGACCTTCATGTTGTTTAATGCTCATTTAAATGTCCACAACCTGCTGTTCCAAATTTAAACACGACTAAATTTAGCAAAATAAAGGAAAACAATAAACAAAATTATCTGGCAATGGAATGAAATATTTCATGATAAAGCTACTCAATATGAAACTAATTGTACCAAAAACACTGCATTTTATTACGATTTCATTCAAGCTGTGTTTTGTACAGTGCAGTCAATGATTGAGCTTTGACAGTTTTTCTTTTCTTTTTTTTTTTTTTTCAAAGTTGTTGAGTGAAAGAATAACTTCAATACAAAAATATCATACACCAGCCCACATGATGAAAGTGGGCCAACGACCATGGCATAGTTTTGGTGTGGAAAAATATGGCACTCGCCAACTGTTACCTACCAAAAAAGACACAAAACAAGAGAATGATCTGCATGTGTGTAAGTGATTATGCCGACACTTTCCGGTGTCAAGAGGAGAGGAAAAAAGGTAGCCTGATTACATGATAAAATGCAATTTTGAGGTGAGCACTAACACATGGTTATTCAGACAGCACATATTGCTTCAGCATGCTGTGTGTTGTATTGAAGTTCATTATTTCATTTTGTCCTGAAGTCTCTCAACACACCAGTGTTATCTGGGTTCTCCTGTCAGTGTTGCTGTTTGCCTGTATGTACTGTATGTATTAGTTAATGAGCTAAAGGGACAAACAGCTTATGTTAATGCAGGCATGGTAATGTTAGTTTATTTGTGTTTTCCTTGTTTGTCTTGTGATCCCACCATCACACAATCCACAGTCAGAACAGAACAAACACATGTAAAGTAAGGAGCAATGACATGTAGTATCTTGCCCAGTGTAGTGGAAAGGGATGGCAGGGAGAGTGTTGACAGTTAAATATCTGTCTTAAAGCTGAAGAAAAAAAAATGATAATGAGTGAATTGTTATATATATATATATATATATATATATATATATATATATATATATATATATATATATTTGCTATTCAATTTGTCAGGTTTAAGGCAGGGATGGTGAAATATCTGCAGGCTGGGGTCTTTGTAAAAAAAAAAAAAAAAAAAAAAAAAGTTCAGGGCCATTTTTTTCCACCCCTATCCTCAAGCATCCAGGTTTTTCATCCAGTAATTCAATTCCTGCAAACAGAATGTTCAGCACTACAGTTCTACCTGGATGGAACCAAAGATATTCTGTTTATTATCATGCATAGCAAAAAAAACAAACATGAGAAGCTCAAACAGGCATATATTTGGCGTTTTGCACAAAAAAGAAAAGACTATAATGGTTATTCAAGCATCAAAATAGTTTTCAGTTGATCAACACTGCAAAAGATTACATTTTATCAGAAGAAATATCTTGTATTTAGTACAATAAGTCTGATATTTAGTATAATTATTTAATTTTCTTTGCAGTGAAAAAGTCCAAAATAGGAGATAAAAAGACAATGTTTAGATAAAAAGTCAAACAATTTAATTTAAATAAATTGTCCAAAATGGGCGACATGCTGGTGCAGGGGTTAGAGCTGTTGCCTCACAGCAAGAAGGTCCGAACCTGTGCAGCTTGGACGCACCAGGCTCTCCTCCTCGGAGCGCCAGCGCCGGGTCCGGTCGGGGCTCTGCATCTACTGTGGCCGGGAGGGGCACTTTCTCGCCCACTGCACGGAGCTAAAAGACCAGGCTCATCAGCGACCGGGGAGCCGCTGGTGAGCCACACCACCACCTCACCCAGACCCCCCTCACGACTGTCGGTCACAGGTATGGTTACTTGGTCACAGCATTCACTGCCGCTCCAAGCACTCATAGACTCTGGTGCCGATGATAATTTTATCGACTGTACTCTAGCCTCTCAGGCTAAGATTCCCCTCGTGACGCTAAATAAGCCTAAAGAGGTTTTTGCGCTGGACGGCCATTTACTAGCCACCATCACCCACCGCACTGTTCCACTGTCACTACAGCTCTCCGGTAACCACCGCGAGATGATCACCCTTTTTGCTATTCCGTCACCCGCTTCACCACTGGTTTTAGGTCTACCTTGGCTCACATTACACAACCCACAGATTGATTGGTCCCGTTTCACCATTAGCAACTGGAATGTTTTTTGTCATTCCCACTGCCTGCAGTCTGCTAGTCCCATCAGCGCATCCACACCCCCCGAGTCACCAGCACCCCCTGATTTATCTAAGGTACCCCCCGTTTATCACGATCTCCAGCTTGTGTTTAGCAAGGACCGCGCACTCTCACTTCCCCCGCACCGCCCTTACGACTGCGCCATCGATCTCGTCCCGGGGGCCCAGCTCCCCACCAGCCGCCTATACCAGCTCTCCAAGCCAGAAAGGGAGAGTCTGTCCAACTACCTCGCGGAGTCCGTTGCGGCCGGTCTCATCTGTCCCTCCTCCTCTCCTGTCGCAGCGGGGGTTTTTTTCATAACTAAGAAAGACAAGACTCTTCGCCCTTGTGTGGATTACCGCGGATTAAACAAGATTACGGTTAAGAACAGGTACCCGCTGCCCTTGATAGACTCAGCGTTTGGTTTCCACCACCAGTCTGCGGTATTCACGAAACTAGACTTGCGTAACGCATACCACCTAGTTCGCATTAGGGAGGGGGACGAGTGGAAGACTGCGTTTAACACTCCCGTTGGTCAGTATGAGTACCGAGTGATGCCGTTCGGGCTCACCAACGCGCCAGCCATATTCCAGGCATTAATTAACGATGTTCTTAGAGACATGATCAACCATTTTGTGTTTGTATATCTGGATGACATTTTAATTTTTTCACAGAACACTAAGGAGCACATTCAGCACGTTCGACTCGTACTGCAACGCCTATTAGAGAACCGCCTATATGTCAAGGCGGAAAAGTGCGAGTTTCATGTTTCCTCCGTGGAATTCCTGGGGTTCGTGATTGAGCAGGGACAGCTCAGGGCGGACCCCCGGAAGGTCCAAGCGGTGCTGGACTGGCCCATCCCCGCCACCCGTAAACAATTGGAGCGGTTTTTAGGTTTTGCAAACTTTTACAGATGTTTCATCCGGAACTACAGCACTGTTGCACAGCCTCTCACCCAACTCACCTCCTCCAAAGTCCCCTTTCACTGGCCCCCCGAGGCTGGCGCGGCATTTGAACACCTCAAGAAACTATTTTCCTCGGCCCCTGTTCTGTGTCACCCGGATCCCGCGCTGCAGTTCGTGGTTGAGGTTGATGCTTCTGACACCGGAGTGGGCGCGGTGTTGTCACAACGGGCATCCTCTGACCACAAGCTGCACCCCTGCGCCTTCTTCTCGCGCCGTCTGTCCCCAGCGGAGAGGAACTACGATGTCGGAAACCGTGAGTTGCTGGCTGTGGTGCTGGCAGGAGGCATTGGCTGGAGGGTTCCGCCCTGCCTTTTGTTGTGTGGACTGACCATAAAAACCTGTCATATCTCCGCTCTGCTGGTGGTCCAGCATGTATTCCGACTCCACGGAATCCCGCAGGACATTGTGTCAGACCGGGGACCCCAGTTCACATCTCAGGTGTGGAAGGCCTTCTGCCGGGCATTGGGGGCATCGGTGAGTCTCTCCTCCGGTTTCCATCCCCAGACTAACGGCCAGACGGAGCGGGCTAACCAGGACCTGGAGTCGACACTCCGCTGTGTCGCGGCCGATCACCCCGCCTCCTGGTCATCACACCTGCCGTGGGTCGAATATGCCCACAACTCCCTGGTCAGCTCCGCCACAGGTATGTCCCCCTTTATGTCTTCTATGGGGTTCCAGCCCCCTCTTTTCCCTACGCAGGAGGCTGGTGTTGTGGTTCCCTCGGTACGTGAGCACCTCAGGCACGCCCATCGAGTCTGGAAGGAAACCAGGGCGGCCCTGTCCCGCTCCACAGCTCGGAACCAGCGGCTCGCGGACCGGCATCGGATCCCTGCCCCAAACTATCAGCCAGGGCAGAAGGTGTGGCTCTCCTCCCGCGATCTCCCTCTGCAGGTCGAGTCGAAGAAGCTAGCGCCCAGGTACATTGGTCCTTTTGAGATCATTAAGATAATCAACCCAAGCGTGGTCAAGCTGAAGCTTCCCCTCGGTCTTAACATCCACCCAGCTTTTCACGTCTCCCTACTGAAGCCTGTGGTCTCTAGTCCACTCAACCCTCCCACTGACCCCCCTCCGCCCCCCCGCCTCATCAACGATCACCCGGCATACACCGTTCGGCAGCTGCTTGATGTCCGCCGGCGAGGAAGGGGTTTCCAGTATCTGGTGGACTGGGAGGGGTACGGCCCCGAGGAGCGCTCTTGGGTCTCCCGCTCCTTGATCTTGGACAATAGCCTCATCAGAGACTTTCACAAACAATTTCCAGACAAGCCGGGTAGGACGCCAGGTGGCGCCCGTTGAGGGGGGGGTACTGTTATGGTTTGGTTCTTGGTTTTGTGTTGTGTTCTGTTTTCTCCTTTTTTTTCCACTAGCTTTCCTGCCGAGCGATGGGTTACGGCGGGGCGTGGTCTGGGCCGTCAGTGGCATAGGAGGAGACGCAGCTGGTGGCAATCACTAATCACCAGGACCCTTTATATATCCAGAAACAACACTCCACCAGCGTCGGATTATACTTGCCCGTGTCTTCAGTAATCGACGACCGTAGGTGGCGGACCTGTTCGTCTCCTATGTCCTCTGGATGTACCTTGTTTCTCGTGCTCACTGTGTTCTCCTCTTTTTTCCGTAGTCTCCAGGACTTCTCCGTCCTCCTCACGCCGCGTCCCGCTCGAGAGCTCCTGCCTCCCCCGTCCCTGGCTGGGCAGTCCGGACCGTCACTGCCTCCTCTGCCAGCCAGCGCCTTTAGTTCTGTTTTTACCCTTTGTGTTTGGAATAAACTCGTTTTTGCACATTCACCTGCCTCTGTCTCTGCTCTGGGGTCCGGCCAAGAACCAAACATCACAGTTAAGATACATTAACGATGTAGGAAAAGAAAAAAAAAGAAAAAAATATATAAATGAAATAAAAAAATAAATAATCTAATAATATTAATTCAAGGTGTATCTTCAAGTTATCACTGATTAAACAATGGTTAAAAAAAAGTATTACTCTGCAATATGGCAATGTTGATGGAAATAGGGGCAACATCTTAAAACAGAACTGGAGGGGATTTTTTAATTATACAGCAGAAACTGGTACCAAACTTTCTCCTCTCGACACCAGGTCCATTTTTTTCTCCATAAACTCCCCCTTGGCATCCACCTCCGGCCATTGCCTGTGAGCTCCTGGCCAGATGTGACACATGCCTTTTCTACAGGGATGAATTATCCATACCCAAAGTTGAACTCGTTGCTCTTACTCTGACCTGGATTACATCATCCTTTACCTCCCCACCCTGTGAAATGTGAGTCTACCACAACTAATTACAGCATACCTATACGAACATACAGCAATTACTCTGAATTATATGTTGATCACTGGTAAACTGGCCCCTAATGTGCCTGTAGATTGGTGTGTTCCTGTTGTGATGGGTAACTGGAATAAGAAAAACTCCAACTCAAGGTCTGAATCTGATAGTACCATGCTTGAGGACTTAGGTTAATGTAACAAAGCTCTGCTCTCTATCAGACACACTTCCAACAAGTCATTGTAGTTAATCAGCCTATAACTCCACATAGAGGATTTTATGCTTTCGAATGAAACCTGGTTAGTAGAGCAATAGTTATCTTGAGTCTTTCTTACAATTTCACCTCATTGATTATTTTTCTGATAGCAAAGAGCTGCTTAATGTTGTTATGAAAAACAAAAAGAGAAATATGTAGGTGTCTGGTGTTCCTGATAACACAAAACGTGTAGTATAAGACCACCCACTCATTATTTTGGGGTCGAATCTCCTTAGAAATGGCCCTGGGATCCTTGAAGCTGCCCTGTCATTCCAGAGTGCTTCTACTTGAATTCTGTTTCTACGACTGAGCCAAGCTCTTTGGGAGGGAGGGTATTTCTGACAGCACTAGGACAACCACATCAGAATGAAAATTTTGGTAGGAAAGGGAGGGGGAAAACAGGGTTTTTCAGAGTGAGTGTGTTAGAGGCCAGACTGCCTTGCTGCTATAGGTCTGGGTGCTTTTAGCCCATAAACACATTTATTATCAACAGATCTAGAAAAATTCACTGCTAAACTAGTGAAAATGTGAAAATAGGTAACTAATAACTAAATTGTGAAAATGGTATGCCCAAGTTGTAAATACAGTAGCACAGTTTCCACATGTCAAATGTTTCGTCTCGTCAGATTCGTCATGGGAAATTTCCATTGGGTTGCACTGCTGTCCGTCAAAACAAAGGTAGTAACTTTTGTAGTCGGTCCTCATTGGCTTTCAAATGATTATCTCCGGATATCATGCTTTGATTGGCTTGTGCCTGATGTCAATTGATGCGAAACAATTTCGGGACATTCATTGTTATGTTATTTGCACATAGAAACCAAGAATCAAGCGTAATACTGCCGTAAACAATCCCTCACTGCTTCCTCCCCGTACCGCTCATGGTACAGTGTGTAGGTTAAAGCAGTGGTCCCCAACATTTTCTGTATCGCGGACCGGTTTAATGTCTGGCAATATTTTCACGGCCCAATCTAAAGGTGTAGCTGATAAAACCTAAATAAAATGACAAGATCGGCATTAAAAACTGTGATATTTTCTCTATAGTATTAATAATAATAAAACGTAAATCCAGTGTAATCATGTGCAACTTTATTAGTGGTGTCCTCGTAACGTCACACCAACAACAGAACATCACATGAGCAACATTGTTTCTACCTCAACAAAATGCAACACACTCTGGTTGCTATGGTAATGTTTAAACATACCTTCAAAATAAGACACAACACAAAAACAAAGTGCATGAAAATGCTCGCTAATCACAGCAGCACTGAATCAGTGGGAGCCCTGAGCTTGTTTTGCTGCAACGAGACGAGCGGGATGTATCACGTGACGTGTGGTGTCGTGGCCTTGACGTGCGTCAAGTGAGATGGATGTAACAGAGAAAATCCGGTCACTTTTCAAAATAAAACATCATTTCAATAGAATTATTATTTCTTTCTGTGGGGCCCGGTACCAAATGACCCACGGCCCGGTACCGGGCCGCAGCCCGGGGGTTGGAGATCACTGGGTTAAAGTCTTCCGATGAAAGCACAAACCACTTAGCTTTAATCACTTTTACTTTGTTGAAAGGAGAAGTACAAGTTAGACGTTGACAGACCATCAAATACTTTTCAAACTTTCCTGAATGTTTGCTTTCTGTTTTCTCTGCTAACTTTCTACATTCCTGCAGCACATAGGGATTGAAATGAAATTCTTTGCTAAGGTCAGTGCTGTGAACAGTGTGCCCTATGGTGGCGGTGGGGTTATTGTATGAACAGGCATAAGCTATGGAAAAGGAACACATGTGCATTTTGCTGGTGGGAATTTCAATATACAGAAATATCATGATGAGATCCTGACACCTATTGTCATGTCTCAGCATTATATTGCACAGCCCCATTTTGTAAGGCTCTGTACACAATTCCTGGAAGCTGAACACATACCAGTTCTTGCATGGCCTGCATATTTAGACATTTCACTCATTGTTTGTGATGCTTTAGATCGGTGTGTACAATAGCGTATTCCAGTTCCCCTCTTCCAATATCCAGCAATTTCACACAGCCATTGCAGAGAAGACCAACATTTCACAGGCAAGAATCAACAACCTCAATAACTCTCAAGCTGCAACAATTAGTAAAATTAATTACTTGCCAACTATCACAATCGCCTATAATTTTCATAATCAATTAATTAACTTGAGTGTTTTTAAGAAGAAAATGTCCAAATTCTATGGTTCCAGCTTCTCAAATCTAATTATTTTCTGGTTCCTTTATTATTGCATAATAGAAAACTGAACTGATGATCTTTGGGCTGTGGACTGTTTGTATAGACAAAAAAAACAGGGTGAAATTTCAGCTTGTGGAAACAATTTTTGAACCAAGCAACTAATCAAATAATTGTTTCAATCATTGATGGACTAACTGAGGACCAAAATAATCAGGGGTTGCAGCCCTAATAAACTCTATGCATTGTCACTGTGTGACACAAATGGTGGCCACTTCAGACTGGTTACAATCCCTCTGGTAGTTGATCCCTGTCCTGTATGTTACACTCAACAACCTGTTTCTGCATCAGCACAGCCAGTCAAGACTCTGTCAGCCTCGTTCCAAAACAAAAGATGAGTCATGAAGTTCCAAATCAGCAGATAAAATGGAGCTCTGGTGAAGAACTGCTATCGCCTCAGATAATGACCAAGACTGAGAGAGGAACAGGATTCTACCCCAACTCCCAACAACCCAGGAACCCTCCAGACACCATGCAGCCCCTCATTCTCTATGGATTCCCCACTCCTGGATTTCACAGGATGAATTATCTTCTCTCTAGTGGAACCCAACTCACACTACATCAAAAAAATACATTCTCTACCCTGATCACCCCTTATCGTTCAGCCTCTCCCACTCCACCACGCCCGCATCCGTGAATCGAACTAATTTCTGCTGGATCCAGGCTGCAATGCTGATTTCAATAACATTTTTTCAGGAAAGGTCAGAACCCTAAGTTCAGTTAGCTTTCTCAATCCCTGTGTTGACAGGTAACAGATTTAATTTAACCCCTTGTTATTTCCCCAGATTGACCAATCTTCTGATAATTTATTAAGTATAGTATATCAACCTTGAAACATAGCAGTGTCAAATTTGATCCAATCAACCATAAAAACCTGGAAGATATTATACAACATCCAAAATCCTCATCCTGAGGTCTGGATATTCTGCCAACAGAGTTCTTTAAAACGGTTTCTAACTAGATCTCCTACACATTGTAAACACATCTCTTGTTTCAGGTGTATTGCCACAGGCCCTGAAAACTGCAGTCATCAAGCCACTAAAAAAGAATAAGTTAGACAATTCAGCAACAAATAACTACAGGCCCATATCAAATCTACCATTCTTAAGCATTAAAAAGCAGTTTTTAAACAGCTGACTAATTTTATGGCAATAAAATATTTTGATGTCTTCCAGTCAGGTTTCTGGCCGCATCACAGCAATGAGATGGCTCTGGTCTTCAATGACATTGATTTAAACACAGAAATTACAAAATTTCAGTCCTAGTATTACTGGATCACAGTGCTGCATTCAACAGAGTTGACCATGACATATTAGAGTGATTGGAGAACTGGGTGGGACTTACTGGCACAGCACTAACATGATTTAAATCTTACTTAAAGGACAGAGACTACTTTGTGTCCATAGGTATTCACACAACCTAACCTGTGGCATCCCCCAAGGTTCAATTTTGTGGCCTCTACTATTCAACATTTGCATGCTCCCACTAGTTAAGATTATGGAAGAAAAAAATACCATAATTATGCAGATGACAGACAAATTTACACCATCATATCACCAGGAGATTATAATCCTATTTGAGCAAATCAGTGATTGGATTTGTGGGAACTTTCTCAAATTAAACAAAGGTAAAACTAAGGTAGTTGTTTTTGGAGCCAAAGAGGAACAATCAAAAGTCAGCACTCAGCTTCAATCAGAGAAGTTAATGTTACACCAAGCTAGAAATCTGGCTGTAGTTATAGACTCAGAATGAATTTCAACAGTCACAATAAATACACCACAAAGTCAGCATACTACCACCTGAAGAATATATCAAGGATTAAAGGCCTTATGTCTCAGAAAGACTTGAAAAAGCTTGTCCATACTTTTATTTTCAGTAGACTTGACTACTGTAGTGGGGTCTTTACAGGCTTCTCTAAAAAGTCAATAAGACAGCTGCAGCTAATTCAAAATGCTGCTGCTAGACTCCTCACTAAGACTAAAAAAATAGATCATATCACTCCAGTACTGAGGTCCTTGCACTGGCTTCTTGTCTGCCATAGAATTAACATTAAACTATTTTTACTGGTTTATAAAGGACTGAATGGTCTAGGGCCTGAGTATATCTCTGATCTACTGATCCCTTATGAACCACCCAGACCTCTTCATCTGCTACAGTTCTGCTCTCTGTTCCCAGAGTCAGAACAAAACATGTAGAAGCAGCGTTCACATATATGGAACAAAGTCCCAGAGAACTTTAGGTCTGTTGCAACTCTCATTGTTTTTAAGAGTCAGACCTGAAGACTTTTTTTTTTTTTTACTTTGTTTTTGTTTTAATTTTTGATTCCCCCCCTTAAATCCACTGTTCTTAAATTATATTTTGCTTGTTTTTTTTTTATTTAATCTTAATTTTAATTAAGTTTTACTTTCTTATTGTTCCTATTTTGATTTGATTTGTCCCCTTTTAAACTACTTTTTAAATTGTATCTTGATTATAACTTGACAAATGAACTTGCCTTACTTTACCTTGCCTTAGAAGTTCATTTAAATATGTTGCATGTCCAAATTGCACCAAATTCAAGACAGCCATTCTTTGGGTCCCCAGCAATACACCCATCAAATGCAAGTTGGATCGGACCTATTGTCTATATATAAAATATCATCTTGCAACAATGATGCAGTGAAACAAAGCAAATCCACCCTGCTTCTACAATATATGAGTTAGGTCCTATGGGATCAAAGTCCCCTTGCAGCCTCTCTGGCCTTGACCTTGTAGTTAAACACTCAGCGGGTTGCTCACTTTGCAGTAATAGCATTATGGGAAAGTAGCAGAGGAGGCGTATCAAATATATACTAAATAGCATCGGTAAAACAGGAATGTTGGAAGGCCAAAGTCACTCTGGGGGAAGTTGGATACTGTAAGTGTAGCCATTAGTGCACTCATGAAGAAAAAGGTTTACTTGTATTCACAAATGGAGCTTACAGGGAATCTGAAAATAATACTCATAAGAGTCCAGAATTCCATCTAAATACAGTTTCATGCTGTCACATAGATAGTACTATAGATGTATATATGGTCCTACATTGAGTAAATGCATTTCAGTCAGTATTTCAACACACAGATATTTGTGGATAAAAGTCTGTGGATAAAAATCAATGTATAAAGGGTGGGACCTCTATAAAATGCAGACTTTCTAGAGATTGTCCCTCGGGGAGTGGAAACCAAACAAGACTGCATTAAAGAAGTAGATTCTCAAATTCTGCTAGGACATTTTTATTTTAAAAACGCAGCAATGGATTCAGGTGCGGATGCTGACTGACTGTAACCGTTGTGGACGTAGCATGGGTCAGCGACATGCATGCCTGTAAGCACTGGCAATCAGCTAACCGGCCGCTAACCCACTTGTGTCACCAATAGATAGGCATTTCATTCAGCAGTAGTATTCTGGGATCATGGTGAGCAGGTTTACAGTTGAGATACTGAGAAAGCAGATCATAACTGAGCCTTTCTTCAAATTCTCTTCGAGTTGTCATGAATCAGAAACCTGTAGAAGAAATCACCAGAAGCCCAAGCTGAACAAGCTGTTACGCTTTTCGCAGACCCAATGTAGTATATAATTACTATGGTATATAACTATAAATAATCCAGACTTGTGCCACCCATGATTAAAAGCCAAATATTGAAAGTGGCAATACAAACACCTCTGAAAACTGATAAACAATAAATATAAATCTATGAACTGTAACTCACAGACCAACTCTCCTGTCCATTTAAGGCCATAAAATAGATTTTCTCTTTCTAAATCTTATAAAATATTTCTGTAAGAGCACATGAGAAGAATATTTATTTGAGTGAACTCTTCAATATCCATCAATAATCACATCATACTGTATTTGAGACACGTTGGCAAATATGCATTCATTCATTTATTTACCATTTTCATTGATAATTGTTCCTAAAAAGGGTTGATTAGTTCATGGAAATCCAGATAAATAAGTGTTTGAATGCACTTCAGTTACTGACTAGAAGCAATGAACACTGACACAGGTTTACTGTGAAAAGCTGGTATTTTTCCCTTCTGCTGTGGAGGTTTTTTCTTTTTGTTGTCCTCTTTGTGTGACGTCCTTTAAATATAAAATTGTATTAAAACCTATCAGGCTGTCAGATTGACATTTTCTGGTCGTTTTCTTTACCATGGCATGTGGAGTGTTTTTTCCTTGTCTAATGTCATGTCACTGTCTTCCTGAAATATAGTAACTGTTACATAATCGCTTCGAAAGTTCAAAATGGGATGTGGCTCCCTGGGAAAGGCCACAACAATTTTGATCATTGGACATCTGGATCTTAAGGCATCAGATAAACAAGCTGACTGATCTTAAGGGGTGTTCACACCCAACAAAAATTCGCATGACAGCGCAACAAGATTACATGTTAAGTCAATGGGAAGACGTGATTTTTCGCGATGTGATGGACGTGATTTGGCGACATGAAATTCGCCTGTCCCGTCAAGTTGAAAATATTGAACTTTTCTGGTAAATTCGCAGGATGACGTAGAGCGTTAAGATTCACTCCACGTCTCCATGACAACGAGAAATTCACTTATCGCCAGTCTTTTAATTTTCAACGAACTTCAACAGGCAACAGAGCCGTGTCGTCCAGGCGGAGCTCCTACCGGAGCTCCAGTAGAAGCCGAGCTCTGTGCACCTCCAGACAGTATCATGTACCCAGAAATGACGGCGGAGACTTTCAGAGCTGGACAACGCAGTGACAGTGGTGATCACACACATGGATGATGAGAGAAAACAAAACAGACAGGGACGCGATGACACAATCTGGCGAATTTTCGCAAAACAGCGCGACAAATTTTTATTTGTAGCGCGTCAAAATCACGTCAATTGAGTCCGGTGTGAAGACTCCTTTAGTAGCATCTCCCTTGAGCCCACAACACTTTATGACATCATCAACATCCATCTTTTGTTATGGTTTTATTGAGAGGCTGTAGTGACAGAACATGATATTGTGTGTTTAGGAAGAAAAAAGAAAAAGAAAAAAGCATTCAAATTCTCTGTTTATAGTTTACCATATAGTGTTAAATGTGAAAAAAAAGAAAACTCAATATCTTTGACTTGATGTTGAATTTTCAGATTTTTCACCATTTCCTTACATTTCATAGATTCAATTGCAAACTGATTAATCAAGGATAGGAACATACTGGATGTAATTTTCAGGCACTTGAATAAACCACTGATCCTGTTGTTTTTCTTGGGAGGACACTATTAGCATTTACCGTCCCTCTACTATCCAAAAATCATTACAAGCACATTTCTGCAAAACTTACAAAACAAAACAAAATTTTGTTCATTGAACCTATCAGTCTGTTTTGCAGACTTTATAAAACTGCAGTACCTCGTACCTTACTGTAAAAATCTGTTTGAATAGGATGACGCAAAGAGAGATTGAGAGATCAAACAATGGTTTGGTACACAGAATGGAAGTCAGAACAGGTAGAGGTATCCATGGGGCAAGGCAAAACAGGGTCAAGAAACAAAACTAGATTCAAACTATAGCTGGCTGGCTGGGAAAAGGCTGGACAGCTGTGTAGTAGGCAAAAACGAGGAAGCCATTATCTAGAACGTCTAAATTAGTAGGCTTCCAACAAGTTTGCAAAAGGTACCTGGAAGGTTTACTACATCCGGTTATATTTTACAAGCAGACCACACTACAATATCCTAGAAGTCAGCCGGGAGGTCATTGACTGTAGAAGAAGAACTTTTCCCAGCGGTGCTGTAGTATATCAGAATTGTGCCTTCTACTGGCTAACATTCTACATAGAAGCTACTACTGTAGTATTGGAGTACTAGCTACTGGTTAGTAGGCATTGTATACTGAGAAGATAGAGATAGATATAGAGGAGGTAATGGGTCACAGGTGTGACACACTGGGGCAGGTGCATATAATTAAAACAGGCGGGAACACAGTAGAGCAGGAAGTAAAGATCTAAAATGAGATTCAATTCACTTTAATTTATATAGCCCAATATTACAACACAGTATATACAGTATACACAGTATACAGTGTATCAAAGTGCTTCACAAAATTCATTCCAAAGTGACTCAAAGTGACTCATCCCCCGTCCTTAGACCCTCCTTCTAGGCAAGGAAAAACTCCAAAATCCAGTGGGAAAGAAGAAATCTTGGGGAGAACCACAGTGAAGGAGAGATCCACTCCCATGGACGTACAGGCTATAGATGAACCAGGACTGACAGTCATCCATCTGCTGATGAAGTATTAGTCTGTAAAGATGTTTCAGTCTGTAGAGATGCTGTAGGGTGGGGGCAGAGGGGCAGGTTCAACTAGGCAGGTGAATGAGTAGGTTCATCAGGGGCCACGATGAGTCACATCAGGAGTCTTCATCATTGGGCCTCGTGCGGTTGAAATGAAACAGTAGCCACTCCCCTGAAGGGGAGTGGGGAGAAGGACTCCGGGTGAATAGTGATGAAAAGACCAAGTATAAACTAGATACTATTTATTAATGATGGACAGTGGTACATGGTACCAGAAAGAGATGATAGGGCTCTGTGCACTGTACTTCCCCCAGCATTCTTACTCGTAGGGCAGCTTAGACTGAACTGTGGGTTTAAGTTTAGCTTTAGCCTTTTGGAACAGGAATGTTTTCAGTCTAACCTTAAATGCACAGACTGTGTCAGCCTCTTTATTAGTTGGGAGTTGGTTCCATAAAACCATAATATGGTATATAAACCATAAACCAAAGGCTCTAGCCTTTGTACTTTTATGGACCCGTGGAACTACCAGTAGACCTGCATTCTGAGAGCAAAGTTTTCTGTTTGGATGGTACGGGGACCAGAGCATCTTTAAGATAAGATTGACCCATACCATTAATGGTTTTATGAGTGAGAAGTATGATTTTAAATTTAATTCTAAACTCAACAGGAAGCCAATGAAGGGCTTGGAGTATGGGGCTGATGTGCTCTCTTCTATTAGTTCCTGTTAGTAAACGAGCCACTGCGTTTTGAACCAGCTGAAAACTTTTTAGGGAGACTTTTAGATCAGACACACGTTTCAAAATAAAACAGGAAATAACCAAAAAATGCACAACACAGAAAAGTATGATAAAATATCAGGGACTAGATGTTACAGTAATCCTTGGCCCTCTGGCTCCTGTTGGATGAGTCAGAGCAGAGATTCCTGAGAGGATTTGTTCATGTTGTGTCAAAAAAGAAATGCAATGTTCTGAAAACATATATAGTAGGCATCTGTCAGTATAGGTTCTGAGGATACAGATGGATTTAAAGAACTGTAAGGAAAGACCTGAATATACACCCCCATCTCCCATTCACAGTACTGGTGGATGACATGATATGAATCATACATTCATCTCACAGCAAAGTCCACAATGGGTAATGCACAGTTCCACTGCAACGTGCAAAGTCCAAGTAGTCCTTTGAAACAAAATTGTTACAAAAAAAGGCCTGATGTAAAAGTCCTCATTCAAACCTCTTAGTGAATGGCAGTGTGTAAATCAAAGGTGTAGAGAGTCAATGTCACCACCTCTCCAAGGGCTTTGAACAACCACAATTCCATAGTTGACCCAATTGAATGTGTTCTTACCTCTAATTATTGGTGGTGGCGCTGGCTTTTATCTGCAGCACTCAGGTGTGGTGAGGGATTAAAGATATTGCCTTGGATTCCAACCAAAGGACAAATGACAATCTCCAATATGTTTCTAACAGGAAAGGGTACATGGATGACATTTTATTTATTTGCACTATATATATATATATATATATATATATATATATATATATATATATATATATATATATATATATATATATATATATATATATATATATATTAACCAATACGTCAAATTTTCTATGAATGTCCATAATGTGAAGGGATTCCTTAACACTATTTATGTCACAAAAGCACAGATTAAAAACACATTGCTTCATGTAACATTTTCAGAAGAACTTGTCCTTAAGAACAAGATTCCCATTTCACAATTCAATCATTTTAGATGTATATGCTCTTCTAAAGAAAACAGTTTCACTTAATAAATCAATTTCTGCTGCCTGAGCTGATGCTACACTGTAAAAAAAAAAAAAAAAAAAAAAAAAAAAAAAGAAGAAAGAAATTCACTATTCAGTAGAATTATCTTGAATGATCTTATTATAAGTGATAATTTGACAAGATTTCAAAGAATTTGAGATAAAAAAAAAATCTGAATTATGACATAAAAAGACAATAAGATATAGTGTCAAACAGTTTAATCTTATAACTAAAAAACAATGGAATAAGCGAAATTATCTGGTGAAGGAATAAGATATGTCAATATAATTCTAATCAGTATTGAACTAATTGTGCCAAAAACAATATATTTTAACTAGTAAATATTTAATTTTTTGCAGTATAATGTCTGCTTAGCTTGTTGCTAGAGATAGTTAAAAAACAATTAAAACATTGACATAAAACGGGTATTGTAAAAAATATGGCAAACACAATAGTCAGGAATGCACACAGGGGACGAGAGGCTCTAAACCATCTGGGCTAATGAAATTACACAACTCAACAACATATTTAATATATGTCTCATCATATTTACACATTGTAATCCAGATAATTAACATATTGAGCCTTTAATTGTCCCTGTGGTCTTGCGTATATAGGAAAAACAATGAGAGCCCTTAAAACCAGTACCACTGAACATTGGTCTGCCATTCGATATCATGATGTATCTAGTCCAGTTGTTTTCCACTTCCTTAAAGACCAGTATAATACTTCCCCCCTCTGCTTTATTTTCACTTTTTTTTTTTTTTTTTTTTTTTTTTTTTATCAATTTACTAATGCAATACTTGCCAAGAGGGCTGACATAGAACTTTACTATCAGAAGATTTTTTTTGTAATGATTTCATTTCAAAGGACTACTTGGACTTTACATTTTATATTGTGATAATTTCCTGTGATTATAGATCTGACTCTGACTAATTTACTCCCAATATGTTATGCATTATGGTCACATTCAATATTGTAGGTTCCTATCTCTATATCTTACAGACATCCCTTTATTAAAATACAGAGGTGCCATGAATTGGATACAGCCATATTTCAAGTATGACCACATATGGTCATATATGGTATATATTAACAATGTCATCTTAGCATGACTACAACTAAATTGGTTGAAGTGGGCATTGAATTGGTGAGATTAAAGGCATCTAGAGGATGACAGGCATTAGTGAGGTGTAGGGCTGAAACTAACAACTATTTTGATTAATATATGGTATATTGAAAAGATTAATTGATTGGATGTTTGGTTCATAAAAATGAGGTAAAATGCCAGTCAATTTCTCAAAGCTGAATAAGCAACACAAGATGTATTTTTTGTCCAGACCAACAATCCATAATCCAAAGATCATCAGTTTTGTATTATAGAAGACTAAGGAAAACAAGAAGACCACAAAATAAGGTTTGAGAAGCTTGAACCAGATAATATAGATATTTTTTTTCTTAAGAATTTATCAAATTGATTGATAATCAAAATAGTTGCCAATTAATGTGATAATTGGTAAGTAATCACTTCATTGTTGCAGCTCTAGTTAAGTTGTAGCTAAAAAAACATTATAGCTTTAGATATAAACTGTGCTGATGGGGTTGTCGGTTGACCTAGTTAAACTTCAAAGTCAATAATAGGAGACGGATTAATCAATTTGAACACTTCACTTATCATGAGTTTTCAGATATATTTCTGTCCATATGTTAAAGATCAAGGGTAGGATGAGAGGCTCTCCTCTTGTATTCTAAAAGGGGAATCATTTCATGCAATTTATGTCTGACATCATCATGTAGTTTTCAGAGATCCAAAGTGTCCATATAGCTAGGTGCAGCCTTTGGTTAATGTCTGCTCCTCTCATCAAAGTCCCTCTGTCTGTCTCAGCCATATCTCTGTTGGAGGCACTGACTTGTTTCTGTCACTTTACCTCATTTCACCTTCATGAGATTGTTCTCACCAGATGCTAAAATAAAGAGCCTACCAGCTGAGTCGGCCCTGAAAAAATGTCCATCCTTGCACAAATTTGTCAGCCATGGTAGCAAACCACACCTGACCTCTAAGGTATCAAAAAGAGAAACAACCAACCTAATAACCCAAACCATACAAAAGCCAAAGAACTAAAACCCCAACTAAATGTTTCCTGTGTGACACATTTGCATTTAGACTTTCAACAGAATAATTCAATTTTGGTGTTAAAGAGATTTAGTTTTCCATTCATTTGACAATGGAGGACCATGTGGCCAAAAGGACAAGGTGTCTGACTGGTTTGAATCCCTTCATGGTTGGGGGATCTTTGATCAATTTGAGTATTGGTCTTGTTTAAGACTACACTGTGAATCAGTCTCTGTCATGTTGGGGTGGCTGTAGCTCAGAGGAAGACCAGTCATCCACTGATGGGAGGGTCAGCGGTCTGATTCCCGATGCCTCTGTGTCCTTGGGCAAGATACTTTGCCCCAGCTGGCTTCACCATGTGGAGTGTGAATGATTAGATTACTGATGTGCGAGCGGCAAATTGTGTAGTCACCACCATCAGGGTGTGAATGGGTAAATGAACACTTGTAGTGTAAAGTGCTTTGAATGGTCAAAAAGACTAGAAAGGCGCTATAAAAAATGCAGTCAATCTTACCATTTTGGTGCTTGTGAGAAACACCCAATTGAGACATCATGACCTTTAACCTTTAATATGAGTCACACCTCAGGAACTTTGAATCCTACGCTGTCTAATAAACCCCTACATCCTTCTAACATCAGACCACAAATTTGTAACAGGGTTTACAAGTCTTAAAACTAAGAGAACCGCTGCAGTAGCAACAGCTTAAACGTAGAAAAAATATGAGTGAAGCATTGCCTGAACACTATAAATGGTCACAAGACTATAAAACTGGACCCCAGAGTGAACACAGAAACTCACACAACAGTTCAAGTGAATAAGATTTAGTAGTGGTCAGTGATAGTGTAGCGGGGGGCAGGGCGATGACGAAGGGTCCAGTGAGGGGTTCAGTGGCAGGTGTGCAGTGGGGAGCAGGCTGGTGAGGCTTGGTCCAATCTGGGGTTCTGAGGGAAGAGTACCAAGGTGATTGAGAGGCAGAGGCAGGAAGACAGCAGTTGGTGGAGGGGGACTGGAGAGACGAGTTACTTGGGTGAAACCAACACATGAGATGAAATGAGATGAGATGAGAAATCACACTGGGAATGAGCAAACCATGGTTTACCACGTGGTTGGCAAACCACAATTTGGCATCAAGCGGTTGGAGAGCCAAGGTAATATACTGCAGGTTATGAGCTGACTGAAGGCAGGTGTGCCAGACATCAATGCTGCACCCTGCCTTCTTGTAGAGATTTTTTGCAGGCTGTCTAGCTCAGGTTACCATGAGAAAAATTGCAAATCTGCCCCAGTTTGCACCCATGGTGGAAGAGCGCCGAGTCCTGGAAGAAGACATCTGTGTAGACAATATCTTAACATCCCATGACGACTGCGAGACACTGGAGAAAATTACTGAAGGTGTCGAAAGGATCTTAAAGGCAGGAGGCTTCTCCCTTAAACCGTGGACCTTTTCGGGCCAAAGTGCGAGGTCTGAATCTGCAGCCAACTCCAGTAGCAGTGAAACCATTGTTTCTGCACCCAAAATTCAAAGCACTGGGAGTCAGCTACGAACCAGAAACTGACATGCTTCGCATGATGACATCCATCAACTTCTGGAGAAGCGAGGCAAAATGAGAACCAGAGTTGAAGAAGAACGAACGAAGAGGAAGTCAGGAGTAACACTCCAAGTCCTATGACCTGTCAAATTCTGCTAAGTCAGGTCGCTCGGTTATATGACCCTATTGGTCTCGCTGTACCTGTAAAGCAGAAGGGAGTGATGCTCGTAAGGGAGGCCTATCAAGAGCGTCCAGAGCGGTCCACACAGACCTCATCGACGACCAGTCTTCCAAGAGCTTCCTTCAAGCCTACTCACGATTCACGGCTCTACGAGGACATCCCAGGAAGTTATGGTCGGATAGACTGGATAATGGGTACCCTAAAGGACTTGTTGAACTCTGTTTATTTAGTTAGTGGGTAACCCTGGGAGGCAACTGAGTGGTTTAAGGGCAAACCTCCACTCAGTGGGAGGAAAGGTGGTGCCTCCCTCCCTAGTTAGTGTGCAATATTCGATGTTCCTCTTCATTTCTAAAGATTCTTTAGGTCTCCTCCTCAGCCTCATCCTTCATTTATCAAGCACGTAAAAAAAAAAAAAAAAGAAATTGTCATACGGGTTGGGAGTCTCAGTTGACTTGAGTGGCCTCCTTGGATCTTAGATCAGTCGGCCAAGTGGGAGATGTAGATCGCTAGCTCACTCAAAATTATTATTACATAATAATTTTATAAATAATACATTATAAATAAAAGTCGATACTTTCTATTGTTGCCATAACATTTTCCACTGGTTTAATAATAATGTGTATGTATTATGTTACCGTTCTACCGGGCATGCGTACTGGTGATAAAAGGTGGCGGATCGTAGTAGACACTGGCTTCATTCATTCATCGACAGGAGCGCGCACACCATCGGTGAGTAGTAAACAAAACTTTGTGATCCCGGAGTTGCCTGCCACTGTGGAGACTTGATGGTGGTGGGTTTGACACCTGGAGCAGCTGTGAGTCCAGGCAATTGTGTTTAGGATATTGATTTGCAGTTTGGGATAGTTATGCCACAGAACTTTGTATTATTGTGGTTAGCAACATGCTACCCAGCTTCGGTGGCATCATGGCCCAAGGCACACTCGGTGAGCCCGATTGCACTGTGGGTAATGTAGTCTTTTATTGGTGCGCTTGCACGGTGTTGCGTGGGTAATACGAGCCTTGAGACTACATATTCTGCACCGTGATTTAATGTTGGGCTTTATGCGTTATATGCTTTATTTAATTTATATGGATATGTTGCTATATTTATATGAATATATTGTTATATTTATATGGATATGTTGCTATATTTATATATTGATGTTTATTCATTTCTGTGTTCCTTTTAGGTTTATAACGTGTGCAACATTTCAATAAAAACAGTAAGCACGAGTTAAAAAAGTGTGTCCTGTTGAGCCCTTTCCGAGGGCTGAGATGAAAAATATCGGAACACTTCTCCTGAGAAGAAAACACACACAGGGGGAGGAAGCACAATAGGAGGAGACAGAAACAGGCAGAATACAGAGAGTTGATAGCACCCTCTTTCAGAAATCCTGCTTTCTTAGGATTAGTGTTAAAGTTAGAGTAAGGGATTAGAGTTAGAGGTTAAGTTAAGGGGTAAATTAGGGTTAGGGTAAGGTATAAGGGGTTAGGGGGTTAGAGGTTAGGGGGTAGTGTTAGCAATGAACATAAAAGGTCATAGAACAAACATAGGATGTGGGCAACAAACGTATGCTTCCAAGATGAATACCTAACAGTGTTTCCCTGTCCCTCCACCACCTAACTCCCCCATAAACTTCTGGTACCTTTGAACTCAGATTTTAATATTCATATGTTCCTTCTCCCAGTTAGATTATTGTCACTGCTCTGATTCTTTGAGCACTCCATCAAAGATTTTTGACAAATCCAGCTGTGTAATTCCTCTATCATGCATTTGATCAAAAACAAAAGCTTAGACTCTTGCCAGGCTTCCTTAGGTGTTAGGTTATACAAAAGGTCAACCAGTTCAGTGCTGTTTCTCTAAGAAGTGAAGTTGCTAATTGCCACATGTACTGAGTGATTCAGTTAATATTTAAATGAGACATAATAAGGTGGTTACCACAATCATAATGCAATGGTAATTAAATGTCAGTTTATAATTTTATGTGCTCTAAAGACACAAATGAGTGGACTTCATATTACACTTATGTGTAAATTGATTTGTAGCCACTCCAAAGGCAATTCAGCAGCCAATATATATATATATATATATATATATATATATATATATATATATATATATATATATATATATATATATATATATATATATATATATATATATATTCTGTTTCTGTTGTCAGACAACAGTGTGAAATAGGTACTGAACTAGAGAGAATCACTGATCCCAGCATGCATTGGAGTGTGAAAAGATCAAGTTGTGCTGGTAATGTTAATTTGTGCAAAATATTTTTTTCCTCCTGCAATGTATTCAGATTTCATAATTTGTGTGAATTTGCTTCGGGCTGCTCCTCCATTTGATACTATGTACCCCGCTGCCCCAAATGTGGCTTCCTATGGTTTCATTTATAGATGACGAGGAGTCAAGTGGAGAATCTACCGAGGGCACATGATGTCTACTGTTCTCATGAAATGATAATTCTTCCAAAAAGAGGCTTTAATGCATTTCTGCTGCTTACATGAGTTTGTGAGTCACCACTTGTGTATGTGTGTGTGTCTGTGCGTGTGAATGTATATGCGTGTGTACATTATGCAGTAGAGTGTCTTGTGGATTGCATGTTTTTCTGTCAGCTTTAGCTTTTCAAAGCAGGATGAAGACAGAAACCATTGTGTGATCGCAGCAGGGTGAGAGAGGGCAGGCAGCACAGCAGGAAGACAAAGCAGCCTCATTAATCCCCGCTGATAGAAGGTTAGTCTGTATATCGCAGCAACAGATATGCTTCAGCTATTGTATCAGTTCACAATACAAGAGTGGCTCACAACCTCTTGATTCGTTCTTGTGAGGCCCCTGCTTTCTTCTTTTCACAGTCTTGAAATTGGTTCCATTCCCGGTCCGCTACCGTTCTACCGCAGATGACACCTACTTGTATATACCTTCTTATTCATATCAGTTTGTGAGTAAGCATTTACCTTACTGTAACTTCCTTCAGGTTACAGGACGAAATTGATGCCAACCATGTACAACCTATTTATAGGCATCATCTGTGGAGAAGAAAATAATGCTACCTTTGGGAATTATACAATTTGCTTTTTACTTCAAAATTGCCTTGTGAGAGCTGTATATGCCCTGAGCATTTTCCTAAAGGTACTGTACAGTTGATATATACTATAGGAGGTGCGTCTCCTCTGGAGTATGACCCTGATTCCCACTAAAATAGAGGTGAGCAAAATAAGGTGGCAAGATTGGTTTATTGCTGTCATGGAAAGGATTTGATGATGTGATGTTGAGACTGCGATGTGGAAAACGGTGTATAGTGATGATAAAAATCGATGGCATTGATCTGATTATTATATAATTGGAGGAATTGTGCAATATGGCCCTAAAATGAACGTATTCAAAAAGATATTTAAAACATATTAAAATGTGAAAAAAAAATGTTAAAAACATATAATATATATATATATATATATATATATATATATATATATATAGACAGACATTTAGGCACATCAATAAAGATGATTAAATTGTTTTTATAAAATATGTTTAAGAACATACAAACATGTTTGAATTGTTTACAAAAATAAAGATGTGTCTATTGTTTATTGTTTAAAACTTTTTTTAAGCCTGTGTGGAACATGCAAAGCAACAATAACAGTAATAATGGTTATAATAATTATTAGTGGGATGAAGGTAGGACAGCATGCTTTTGAGCCCACTTAGGGGAGGGTCACTATCCCACACTTTGAAAACCCCTGCTCTAGTATGTAACTGTATATGTAGTTATGGGGGCGGCAGCCAAGTGTGTAAGGGAGCTCTAGATTTAAAAAAGAACAGAGAACAGAGACCAGCAGGGAAGAGCTGATTCAAGAAGGAGCTGGCTGAACGGAGAGAAAGACGTTCTCTCCCTTTCCCTGTCTCCGTGTGCCTCGCTCACTCTCAAAACTCATTCACTTGATGACCCGCGGAGCCTCTGACAAAGCTTCTACAAAATCTACCTTGACACGATCTGTTCTGTTCAGACACACCTCCAGTCTGACGGCCTCAGCCGACTCCCACTTCTGCTGCAATATTTATCCCGCTGGAGCCCATTTGCCATTCATTTTGATCTTGAAAGACACAGTAATAAATAAATATATGTGGTGGAACAGTGCATAATGCATGGCAAAAAAAGAGCGGGTGGCATGGAGACTGAACCCCACTCAAAGGGGTACTTGAAGAAGATGATATAATAGTCTGCACAGATTCACACACGCACACACACACACAGGCTGATTTATGCAAAGGTTTAGTGGTCTGTAGCATCTTCAATGGTTCGTGTACCAGAGGATCATCCGCATATTGTGAGTTAGAGCTGGTCCTAGAGCAAGGAGATGAAAGACACACAGTAAGAGTCTGCCTCATAGTCTCATCATATTCTCTCTCATGTTCATTTTCTGTGACATGTCATGTGCATATCCAATGTTTTGGACACAATTTTTGCAAATTGGTAAATGCGAAAAAAGGACCATAGAGAGATATTTAACAGGTTTTCAATACTACCGTTCAACAATTTCAACAAAATATTTTAGGCGATCTGCAAGTCACATGGAGGTGGTTTGGGAGGATTTTGACAGACAAAGTGCAGGACTGTGACACAGAGGGCATCTGCACTGCAAGGAAGTGTAATGATATTATATTTAGATTCAAAATGTAGTTGTGGTCTTGTTTTCAGCATAAATGGATTATCTATTGCTTTCTAAGAAACATCCATACACTTAAATCAAATAAATGCAAATAGCTTGGCTTGATAGGCAATTTTGTCATTACTTTTGTTAATTTTTCCAACTAGATACAAGCAAAATGTCTGTAAAACATCTACTTCAAGGCAACAAGCTGTATTTTTAAGACACTAGTTTGTCTTTGAGGGAAGAGAGTTTTGAAGAAGTAGTAGAAGGAGAAGAGAGTATACATGAAGGAATTGGATGTTATACTACAGCTGAGTCTCTGGCTGCAACACATGACTGTTTTGGTACAAGAAAGCAAGAGCTTGAATTTGGAAAATTCTTTAAGAAATAGAGCTAGAAATGCCTTCTCAATTTCTGTTTTCTGTTTTTTCTGTTTTGCAGTTTATTTATTCATTTTCTAAAAGAGTCCTGTTTGTTCAGGACTGTTTGATGACTTGAAAGAGTGAAATAGTCTCTACTCCCCAGGGAAACATTTGCTTTACACAGAGTAATGATTGAAATCTCATATCCCAATATAGGTCTTTTCATATCCAGATAACAGCACACATGCCATGATAATACATGTTTTCTGTTTCTTTATAAATAACTTCTTTATATAAAATGTCCCTGTAGAAAGGTCTATTTCTTTTTAAGTTTAATTATAGTACCGTGTTTTTGGTCCATGTCAGATTTTTCAAACCCAAACCATGTGCATGCAACAAAAGTAGCCCTTCTTTTAACTATCTGATGCTGCTTTTGGCTTGGCTGGTTGGAGTCCTTCTCTGTTATGTTTAATATTTGTTTATGTTGCCTATGTGCAAATTTCAAATATGCAACTAGAAGAAGGCAAGACTGTGATTTGCAATACAACGTTAAATATGTATAATATCATATTGCACAATCCTAGATCAAATTATCATTTTTTTTGTTTCATAGATGTTGATGACTTTGTCAAGGGAGTATTTTATTTGGGATTTAAAATCCAGTTATCAAGACATAGCCGTGAAATATTTTTAAAACTGAAAACAGGATTTGACTATTTGGACCTGTAATGAACTGGTTTTAAACTTACTTCACTGGCTAAAGTGGAGTTAGCCTTGGTAAACACGTTTCAGGTGGGTGATGTTGATTTGGTGTTTCTCATGGTTCAATTCTTGGCCCACTACTGTTCTCCCTGTGCATGCTTCTCTAGCATTGTTGAAATGCTCATAACTTTCTTGTATGGCTTTGCTTTCATTCAACATATATTGTTTTATGGAATTTATTTTTATCTGATTAGAATTTTGTTTTAATGTTTTGTGTTATCTGTCTTTTTCTTTTAATACCCTTTTCCCCATAGAACTTACAGTACAGTACAGCACCTACAGTGGCATTTTGTTACCAAATGTTCAATATGACCAAACAAATCACTGTATATTTCCCTGGATCCTTGCTAATTAACTTTAATTTTTATTTATTCATCTTCCTGAGAGAATTGTTGTTTCTTTATTTTCAGAGCATATAGTGTAGCTCCCTTAAAACAAGAATTTCATGAATCTGTCATCTTTTCATCTTCATTATAAGTAATTTGATGCTAGAAGCTTGCAGCTTGTAGTTGTAGCTTTCAGTGATAAAATGTTTCTTTTGAATTTACTAAGCTGATCTTTATTTAAGATTGTATGTACTATAATGACAGTCTGATAGCATAACTTATTTTAAGGCATCAAGTAAAATTCACTGACAGCACTGGCAGCCAAATGTGCTTGTTTTATGTGCTAGCCTGCTTATATCTAAAAAGTCTGGCTTTAATAATATTAAATATATATTTGTCAGAGCAGTGGGTTGTTGTAAAACATTTTCTAATGTATGAATGATTGATTATGGTATTTTTGTATCTTTATATACACTCACCGGCCACTTTATTAGGTACACCATGCTAGTAAGGGGTTGGATCCCCTTTTGCCTTCAGAACTGCCTCAATTCTTTGTGGCATAGATTCAACAAGGTGCTGGAAGCATTCCTCAGAGAGTTTGGTCCATATTGACATGATGGCATCACACAGTTGGCGCGGATTTGTCAGCTGCACATCCATGATGTGAATCTCCCGTTCCACCACATCCAAAGATGATCTATTGGATTGAGATCTGGTGACTGTGGAGGCCATTTGAGTACAGTGAACTCATTGTCATGTTCAAGAAACCAGTCTGAGATGATTCCAGCTTTATGACATGGCACATTATCCTGCTGAAAGTAGCCATCAGAAGTTGGGTACATTGTGGTCATAAAGAGATGGACATGGTCAGCAACAATACTCAGGTAGGCTGTGGCGTTGCAACGATGCTCCATTAGTACCAAGGGGCCCAAAGAGTGCCAAGAAAATATTCCCCACACCATTACACCACCACCACCACCAGCCTGAACCGTTGATACAAGGCAGGATGGATCAATGCTTTCATGTTGTTGACGCCAAATTCTGACCTTACCATCTGAATGTCGCAGTAGAAATCGAGACTCATCAGACCAGGCAACGTTTTTCCAATCTTCTATTGTCCAATTTCGATGAGCTTGTGCAAATTGTAGCCTCAGTTTCCTGTTCTTAGCTGAAAGGAATGGCACCCGGCGTGGTCTTCTGCTGCTGTAGCCCATCTGCCTCAAAGTTTGATGTACTGTGCGTTCAGGGATGCTCTTCTGCCTACCTTGGTTGTAACGGGTGATTATTTGAGTCACTGTTGCCTTTCTATCAGCTTGAACCAGTCTGGCCATTCTCCTCTGACCTCTGGCATCAACAAGGCATTTCCGCCCACAGAACTGCCGCTCGCTGGATATTTTTTCTTTTTCGGACCATTCTCTGTAAACCCTAGAGATGGTTGTGCGTGAAAATCCCAGTAGATCCGCAGTTTCTGACATACTCAGACCAGCCCTTCTGGCACCAACAACCATGCCATATTCAAAGTCACTCAAATCACCTTTCTTCCCCAAACTGATGCTCGGTTTGAACTGCAGGAGATTGTCTTAACCATGTCTACATGCCTAAATGCACTGAGTTGCCGCCATGTGATTGGCTGATTAGAAATTAAGTGTTAACGAGCAGTTGGACAGGTGTACCTAATAAAGTGGCCGGTGAGTGTATAGTACCTTTGTATCTTTGTAGCTCATGGTCTGGCCTGTCGCAAACAGGTAGGCAAACTAGGAAATTTCCTAAGGCCGCCAAACTAGAGAAAGGGTTAGGGTCAAAAAAGACACTTTTAAGTGAGAATGTACACAATAAGGGTAGGAGAAAAAATCGATTCATGTCAGAATTATTATTCTCTACAATTCTGGATCAATTCATAATCTTCAAAAATCGAATTTTATTGATGTTTTCTCCATCTCAATTAGTGATTGGAACACCCCCATTTTCCTCCAGTCACTGGAGCTGATCGCTGATCACTGATCCCTCCACCGGATATGTCACGGTCTGTCATTGGCCCCACTCTGCTTCATTATTACTGTTGCTGCTTTGGAGTTGATGCAGACCCACAGCGACAATCAGCTGTTACTGTTACCATAGTGAGGATCTGACATGTCTGCTTTATTTTGTAATCTCCTCCCCTGTTGTCAATAACTACCTTGAGATGGTGCTTCAAAGTGTTCACATGTTACATGACTGGCTATTTGCTGCCACTCATAATGTTTTAACAGGTGCATCAATAAACTGCCACAGCCATGATGAATAAATGAAAGTAAATACAGACATGAAATGTTATATTCTCAGGTATCATGGATGTCAGTCAGTCAGTCATTTTCTATACCTGCTTATTCCTCATTAGGGTCACAGGGGTCTGTTGGAGTCAATCCCAGCACATTATGGCGAGAGGCAGGGATACACCCCAGATGGCCGCAATGATGGTCAAGTTTTTAATTGAATTACTGAAGTAAATTTCCCTGATATTTTAATGTATTGAGATGCATCTGTAAATCTGCAGCAAGAGTTGCTAAAAACAGAGAGCTCTGATTGCTTAAATAAAGTAAAAGTTAGTATCTTATCAACATATATTGATTTAAGGGTATGTTTATAAATAGTAGCAACACAAATAATTAGCTTATAATTAGTTCTAGTTTGTGTTATAGGCTGATCACTTATCTTTTATTGTGGTTGTTAAAAATAGGTTTCTACCCACATGGTCTGGTGTATTTACACTACCAAGGTTTTAGTTTGCAGGGTAATACCTTATAGACAGTGCTAACAATAGTTGTTGATTTAAAAGTTTTCATGCACAAACTGGCTGGCCCCTTGTATGAACTGGCTACAAATTATAATATGTGCTATATAAATATGACACAGAATGCCAAATTCTCTGAGATTGACTTGTATTGTGTTTATCTAAATTTCAATAAGGTTCACAATTTAGTTTCAGTAGAGGTGGTATAGCTTTCATCATCATCATCAGAAGTGGATAGTAACATGAGTATAAATAGTGGGGTAGGCACTGGCTCTGATCCCTGGCTCTCTAACCAAGGGGCCCCATGTCCCCCTTTCGCTGAGGGCCCCCAAATACCTTGAAACAGCCCTGTTTATGGCTCATCCAAAATGGCACCTCAATTGACCAAATATAATACTAGTAGTCCTTGGTCAATGGAGAACCCCTTTATAACACAGGTGGAAAAAAGGATTAGCTCCAACTGGATAATAAACATGCAATATACATTATCTACATATTCCTGGCTAAATTATGCATAATCCTGACTTCCAGTCAATGTTAGACCCAGCAGTCAGATGACATGACATGATCATGACAGTATTAATTTCAATCAAGCCTGAAATCTGCATGTGTATATATATATATATATATATATATATACAAACATATCTCCATAATGTAACAAAAAAGATTGTGGTTGAGTTTAAATATAGGAAAAAAATAATATGAGACAATATAAAACATTAGCACTCAACATTATACAATTCCAAATGCACTTAAATCCCTGAAGTTAATATCTGTGCACATTCCTCCTTAACATCAAAACTGCAAAACCATTTGCCAAATTGTTCTCCAGCCGTATACACATACAATACACACACACTCGTTGTTGCCTTTTCAACTGACATAGTGTATCACCAGTCTATTGTTTGCCTGTGATTATCAAACCCACTCATGTTCTATTTCTACCATGCATTAACCTTTAGAAATATAGCATGTCCCTCATCACACAGCTTCCCACTGACATCAGAGAGCAACGCAAACAACATAGTTACCTCTTACCACTTGGCAACATATGTGGGTAATTTGTGTCACACACTTATATTCTCCTTTATCGTGCCTTGCACGCTAATTTGCTTTTGAGGATATTCTTCTGGGCTTGTAAAGGAACAGGATGACAGCTGGTCTGCAGATTATGGGAAGGACAGGATTGATGATTGGGGTCATGAAAGAAAAGAAATGGAGGCAAAGGAAAACGATTTCATCACTGAACATGCAGAGATGGCGAACATGTAAATTGCTGAAGTAAAAATATGTCGAAGCGTCATGAGAAAGGACAAAAAAGGGTCTGAGGTAGGAGACACAGGAGGACGTATAGAGCAACCCACGAGGTAATGACAGCAAGAATTGAAAAGCAAGCACCATTCTCTAAAGGCACACTAGTGGCCCCTAGAGGCTGCTACGGTAACTACATTCCACCATACTTGTTCAACCTTGTGATGGAGCTAAATGGAAACCAGGGCATCATCATCGGGATTGATGCTCTGGGCACCATGAATGTTTGAATGGCAATGCAGCCAATAGTTGTCAAGATATTTCACTTTAAACCAGAGATATCAATGTCGGTACTAGAGTAAAAAGTAGGAGATCGTGAAAGTCAATAGGATTGTCTCAGAACCAGGGTCAGTATTAGAAAAAAAAATAATCAGATACTATCTAACACCCTCTACACGAAACAAACTAGACAATCCATGTTGCTCTCGTACCTCCTTGGAAAATGTCTTTCATTTCCTAAAGTTTTGAGACTTAAACACATTGTACTACATGAAAATTGAGGCTCATCAAATGTATGTGAACTTTCAAGAGAGGACCTATCGTCTTGATACAACGAAAAAATTTGCAATATAGATGTCAGAGATCAGGGGCTTCATTAACTTCCAAAGTCTGGAATTTTATCTTTAGGATGACATTTACGATTTTTGGTATCACAGAAACACATTTCCGAACAAAATACACATTCTATGATAGGAATTTAGCTTCAACAGTATCATCCAAACTAAAGAATTTACTAAGCCAGAATGACCTGTTAGCTGACCTGTGTTCAAAATAACTGGTATGGTTGGTAGGTCTGTATCACAATGACTATGAAGATGGGGAGCAACATCAACTCCAAAATATTATGATTAGGCTACTCAAATTGTGGCAACCCCTAACAGGAGCAGTTAAAAGAAGAACCTATTGACCGTCAAGACTAGACAAGCTAGAATTGAACACCCATCTTTAGCTAGCTATATTCAATATTACATTCCTTGTCGCAATTGTACGTTATGTGAGAACTCATCATTTACTGTCTTGTTCATATTGGTTATAATCAGAGATGGGCCGATCCTATACCCGAATCGGATATCGACTGATACTGACCAATCAGCTGAATCGGATATCGGATGAAAGATGCCGATCCAGTGTTCTGATCCAGTCACGCATCGAGTTACTTTGATTCTATGTTTGCTGCTGGTTACGTCATCATGCAGAGCAGCACAGCAAACCGTAACATGGAGCCACCACCGGACCAAGTCAGTAGGAAACATTTTAAACTTAATAAGAGAACAAATCCGACCTCTGTGTGTGACATCTACAACGTGAAAATTGTGAGGGGAGGTAATAACTTTGCTAAATAAACACCACAAACAACAACTCTGACGTGTGTCGCAGACTCTGTACAACCCGCTCACAAGCTGCTAATCAAGGATATATTTATCAGAGTGAGAAATTCTAAGTAGAGGGAAAGCGTTGTTCTTATCAATGCTTCCTCTTCACAGTAGCAACCGAACACAAGGTAAAAAACAAAAGAAAGTCCGGCACAAAATTGAAAAGACAGGCAAAAAACACCCAAATAAGACATATTCAGGACTAGATGTAACAGGCTTTTTTTTCCCTTTTGCCTGTTTTTGTCTTTCGTTCTTGTATCAGGATGCAACGCATGTGTTTGGAGCTTATCGATATCACAGAGCAAATGCTTTTATTGCATATCTTAAGGCGCGGAATAATACATAGTCCGGACTGTATGTAGCAGAGTTTTATCCTTTTGCCGTTTTTTTTCCTTGTACCGGACTTTTTTTTTCCTGGTCCTAATCCTCCTTCATACAACTGGATGTAGCGTGTATGTTTGGAGCCTATTGATATGATAGAGAAAATGCTTTTGTGGCAAATGTTGAAGCAGAAGCTGTAGAGAAGCTGTTTGTGGAGGCGACTGTAGACCACCATGACTGAACTGACCAATCACAGCCCTTGTTGTTGACAGCAACAACAGGCCTGTAAAGACATTTCAGAGAACACAAAAATGCCATAAGGAGAAATATCTCCATCATCTCTTGCTAGACATGTCCATAAAGCCAGTCATCATGTCTCAACACTCTCAGTTTGTGTTATTCAACACTTTTCCAAAAATAGCATAAGGGGTGTTGATATTGAACAGAGACTTCTTCCACCCGAGTGCAAATGGATTTTCTGTATAAAGACACCATATCCCGAAGGTATAAACTAAGAATTGTCTCTCCTGAGATGTTTGTAACTTTTTTGTTGTCTCTCTCTATTTCCCAGGGGCCTCCCACAGATGTGCTCTCTATCCTTATGGATTTGTTTTAGCTTATTTTGTGTACTCGTATAGCTGCCCAGTTTAAGAGGTATCTATGGACTAGGCCTTGTGTGTGTATTACATCTGATATAATTCTGCTATCTTAGTTATGTTTTCATGGCTGGTAGTATAATAATGGCAGATGTATTTATCATCACAGATTGTATCTGTGTATCTGTGTGTATATTTGTATGGGTTTCTGTGCAATTGTTAGATGATTTCCTCAGGGGCAACATAGCCACGGTATGGCTGATAGGCTGATTGTTTCTTTGTGTTATCCCAATTGGCTATTGCTAACAGGCATACTTAAAGTTTTTTTTTTTTTTTCTTTTGTAGCATTTAGCAACATCTAGCAGAAAAAAATTAAATAGAAATGAATTAGAATACTCATAATTACTGTATGTTTTAATTAATGTGTTTCTGTGGTTTTATTTCCTTAGACTGGGGTGCCTGATGCAAACGTTCACCTTTATTTTTTCATTTTGTCACTTTTTTAACTTTAAATAAATCATCTTATCAGTGTGCTGGCATTTTTTTTTATCCCAATGGATTATTGGATAATTATCTTGATAAGCCTTGAGTCAAGAATGAAAACCTTAATTACAGTTTTTATTCCCCCTAAATTTCTTTATATTATGTTCATGGCCATTCATTCAAATACATATTGAGATAGCTAACAATATCATTCAACATGTGGTATATATTCCCTTTATTCCAAGTTGTGTAAACATCACATTTCTGCAAACTACTGTAAATAGCATTGCATGGTATTCTTTTTTGAACATGTATTTCTTTCTTTGTGGCAGCCATTGGTTTCTGCTTACTTCACTATACTATACAACAATGTGAAAAGAAACTTGCCTGAGTGTGATAATTCATCCCAGTCAATTTGCTGTCAGGGTCACATAATTATCGTATAATAATGCAATTTTAAACACAGTTCAATTTGACAATGCTGCAGTCCATTATACCACACTTCTAATAGATTACAAGTCTGAAAAATTGATATTTGACATCCTTTGAAATAATGAAAACATATGCTTGGGAATATGAAACTGCTGATCATTACGGCTTCACACAGCTCACCCAGCTGCTCAGAAAATGAAACTCGCAAACTAAAAATATGGCAGAAGTAGTGAGATAAGAGATGATCTTCTGTAGCGAATGGAAAGCACCGACTCCCATTGGGGAGAGCTGAATCTACTGCTCAGCTCTGCTTAGAATCAATGCACACAGGGGCAGGAATTTATTATCATGGGCACACCATGCAGCCAATCATATACAACGAGAGCCTAGGATCATACCTTTATCTATTAAATGCAAGTGTGTCTGAAAAATAAAATAGCGAAAACCAAAAACGAACCAGCATCTTGCTGCAATTAAATGATATTGGAGACTGCAAAAAGTGAAGGATTTGTAAAATGAAAATAACCATCAACACAGGGTCAGCAACAAACCTTCACATCTGACATTGGCGGTTCAAATATCTCAGAACTGCCCACACATCCTTGAAGCTGGAGGAGGTTTGTGATTAAAATGTTAAACAATTGTTTTTTAAGAATAAAAAGTTGTCAATGGAACATGATAATCAAAGATAACTCTACTTACTATTGGACTAATTTTACTAAAGACAAGATATTTCCCTCCAATAAGATTACATTTTTTGGAGTGTGGTAGGACACCCAAAGAGCTAGTTTACACTATACACTCAAACCACATTCAGGGGTAGTTTGGGAGTTTCTCCCTTGTGATTGGATCATTTAGGGCATTAATTAACATTTTCACATCAGGATACTGTGGAATGGAGGACTAAATTATATACATGTTTGGAAGCTGGCCAACACAACACATAGGGCAAATACCGTGAAAATACCAATCAGCTAAATTGTTGCCGGACCACATTCATGATACATGAATGACGGACAGAAAACTGATGGATTCCAAGATAACAATATGGTAAAAATTACAGCAATTTTCTGTGCTAATGTTTTCCCTTTGTTGTAAACCATTCACATTTGGGCTTCGTCATTGACTTTTTATCTTAATGTCTTTTTTATCTCATATTATGGACTTTTTATCTCATATCACTGACTTTGTATCTCAAATTCTTTGAAAACCTTGAAATGATTTAAATGATACTAAATACAATATATTTCCCCCTAATAAGATTTATGTTTTGGAGTGCAGTGTTTTTTTCTTTATCATTATCCTTTCATTTGTGAAATAAAATCCAGTGTTGTGCATCCCTACATAGAATATCTACATAACATGTTTTTGGTCACAGCACAACATACAGACAATAGTTCTCAGAGAAATTCGAGTGGATAGGAAAACAAAGAGGAAAGATTTCCTGGATCAATGCATAGCCTTCGTCTTTAGATGTGGCAACAAAAACAAGAATTAAAGCCTTGTCTTGATAGTGGCTTAGTTTTCCTGTAACTGAAAAATCATGAACTAAAACAGCAGTATTTTGCGGAAGTCATTTATAGCTACAATCCATTGAATAAATGCGCCATAGCAATGGAATGTCCCAATCCATCTGCACAGCAGGTTAAAAGGGACCATTGGAAAGTTATTGCATTTAATTTACCTTGGTGCTTTGAATGATTTATTTGAAATTCCCATTATAAGAAGTTAAAATAGCCCAATTTTCTGAATACCTAATGAGCGGAGTGAGGGTTATAGGCAAATTTTTGTCCATTAGTCACCATGCAAGTGTGAAAAAAGAGATTAATTTTAGTGTGGTAATGAAAGCAAAGTCTCCTGACAGACATATTTATTTGGAGCTTTTTAAAATGTAAGAGAGATAAATGGTTTACTGTATTGAAAATAATTGCCTGTTTAATGAGAGTTCATTAAGTTAAAGCAGGGTGTGTTTCTAACCATCACACTTGACCCTTAGTTGTTGCAATCATAAAGCAATAGAGCCGCTCTACACCTTAGTAATCTCAGTGACAGATTTATAGGAGAGCAGCTTGTGCAAAAGCTACACTGCAATACACACACACACACACACCCCCCCACACACACACACATACAGACATACTTCTTAGGCTCAGGGATCGTAGCCTAGCAGGTCTGTATCTACTTAATTAAAACGACAAGGTTGGAGCAACACCTTGGTTACAAGCTGCCACTGACAAAGCTGAACAGCCTGTGTGGAAGAGTTTTAAAATGCAGTTCCTGTGATGAGTGATGCAAACTGCCTGTTTTGAGAAAAAACAGGACATACCGTACCACTGACATTCAGCCCCTCTGCTGATGTGCCAACTACTGCAATACAAAAAAAAGAAAATAAAAAAAGAAAGAAAAAATACAGATTCACTAGATTAGATTTCTTTTAAGAAAGAGATTATAATGAAACATATGAAATAAACAATATAAAATATTATATAAAAATGTTTCAAAAATTAGAGAAAATTAATAAATATAATAATAATTAATTTATTATATTAAAAAGATGAAAAATAATAAAGGTCAAAAGACACCATTATGATAAAAAGGTCAAACATAAGATAAACATTAAACATTTAAGATAAAATTCATAAATTCACCATTACAATAAAAATGTTTTATGAGATTGAATTATCAATAATCCAGACAAAATGATTCATGACATTCAATCATTCATCTTCTATATGGTCAGATGGTCACCAGCCTATCATGGGCACACACAGCATACACTCACACCTATGGCATCTCCAATTAATCTCAGCATGCTTTTGGAATCCTAGAGAGTCTGGGTTTACCCAGAGAAATCCCACACAGACACGTGGAGAGACACCACAGAAAGGTCCCAGACCCAGGACCAAGGAGGTCTTGAACCTGTGACCTTCTTGCTGCGAGCCACCTAATTCAAGACAGTTCTTCTCAATATTTGATCTGTTTTGCCAAAAACAAAATATTTTCACTTTAATTTTTGTCTTGCAGTGTAAACTGTCCCTCGAGGATCACAAAGAGTTATTTTATGATTGTTTCCAGATAGCAAAAATCGTTTGGCCTATATCTGGTAGGGGAGGGGGGAAAACAGGGCTTTTCAGAGTGTGTGAGCAGTTAATGTGTTGATGCTCCATGTCTAACTAGGGGCTTTTGGACTATAACAGCATAATTATTTTTAGTTTTGATTTAGAAGCAGAACAAACAAGATCATAATATTTAACTGGGGAATGGCAAAATAGGGCCCCTATGAAGTGTTTGAGTAATTATACTAAAGTCTTTCTTTCTGTAAAATCCTTCATTCATACATTTATTTAAACATCCCATACAACCACACATGAGCAGTTTATTAGATGCAGTGCTATTGTAGTAATTTTCCATGCTCAAAATGCAAATGTTTGCAGATTATCTGGTTAAAAATATGCCTGTTTAATTTTTTTGTTGTTTTTGTTTGTTTGTAAAGAGCATCGCAACATGACGTTAATTTCTCCCTCATAATCATATTCTTGATCTATTGCAGGTGAGTAAGGGGTAGGTCCTTGTGCCACAGTTTAAATATGTCCAGCAGCTTAACAGATCATTGCGTTTTGACAATTATAAATGAGATAAGCTAAATGTTACCTCACACATTGTACAGGAATTTGTGAGAAAAGTTGTAGCAAAACGAAGCATTTTTAGTTTCACCCCAGATAGCATTCCGATGTGGGCCTTTTAATAAATGATCTGGCACTGTAGGCATTCTTCTAGCCCAGACAAAACAGATGTGAACCAAAACTGGCCCATGTAATTGGTCCAAATATCACACATCAAATATGGCCCACCTTGATTTAAACATATTCAGGCCAGTTTCAGCCAAAATGTGGCAAGTTTGCATCATTATGTCACGCTAAATTTGCCTACATATAACATGGTGGGGTCCAAAGTTTGAGTGTGATCCTTGCCTGGTTTATTGAAACAGCCTCACTGTATGCTATGAGTGACAGGCTAACTGTCAGTCATTCAGAAAATATGAACACTGAAGAAGAGAAATTGTAGGCTGACTGTGCTGTTTCCCAGTTTATGAATACAAGTCAAATATAGCAAAAATCTTCATATATCTAGCACACACCCAAAATGTTAATGTGGCCCAAATGTTTGCCAAAGTGAGCCACAACCAAGCCATCATAATACCAGATGTCAGCCCGAAACAAACCAAATGAACCACAATTACTGCCAGCCCACCAGCACTCAACTGAATGTGGACGACTGGAAACTGTAAAGAACTCAACCAAAACTCAGCTGAATATGGCCCACCACACTCAGCACTAGCCCACCAGCACTCAACCTGTGGACCACAGTGCAGTGTATTATGGGCCACAATTCAGTTGAGTTCTCAACCAATTGATCATCTGGCCCAAATACTGAATGTTAATGATTGCACTTGGGTGGTCAAAAACAAAAAAGCCAAAAAAAAAGGTAAAATGAACTGGAAGTCAACCAAATTCAACCCATCACATTTACCACCAGCCCACCTATATTCAACTGAAAGTGGCCTGCCATACACTACACAGTGGGTTGTGTTCTGGTTGAGTTTTGTACATTTGATAGAGTTCTGGTGTAGTGGTGGTGAGTGTGATGGGCTGAATTCGGTTGAGGTATAGTTCATTTGGTCTGGTTTGGCTAACATTTGGTATTGTGATGGCTTGGTTGTAGTCCACTTTGGGCAAACAGGAGTGGACTGCCCAAGTGCCATTATTCCATGCGGTAGGTGGCCCAGATGAACAGGTCAGGTGTGGGCCAGATATGGCTCTGGCTGATCTGATAAGTGATGATAAGCAGCTTTTACAAAAGCCAAAAAGTGCTTAGCTAAAAAATGTCATTATTCAGTTCATTTGGTTGATTTAGGTCTACCTTGCAGATTGAAGAAAAAAATACATCAACATTTTAAATGCATTCCGACAGCCAAAACTTCAATCTCACCCCTGCCCCCAACCACAGCCACTTCTCATCTCCATATAAGCCAGTTGCTTTGCTCAGCTTTTGGCTCGTTTTGCCCGCCCCAAAATGGTGACAACCAAGGGTGGTAGCTCATAAAACTCTGTAAAACTGTAGAAAAGGAAAGGTCAGGTGCTGCACATACGTCAGTTTCCAAATCCTATCTTCTAAAATATTTTCCATAGTGAGAAATAGATTTGATGTTACTTCTGATGCTGAAAATTAAACAGTATCCTAGCCTGAATCTTTATTCATAATCTGTTTTCCAAGCACACACGTGAACCAGATAAAAACAAGCCGACGGTATAATAGCAATACGAGAAGGGCAGAGGAAGGAGTTGAGGAGGCTAAATTAAATAGTGTGATTTTAATATCTGAGAGACAGATATAGTAAACATGAACCGTGCCAGTTTTCAGAAGCTGCCTGTGTATAATTTCTTTAATGTGGCACTTAAAAGAGCTCAACTTCAAGAGGCTTTATACGAAAAAAACACTGAAGGCCTTCTGAAAATGACTGAAAGAATGATGGGGAAAAAAATATATATATCGAGCAAACTTAAGCCAGGGTTCCCAAGATAGAGATCAATCCATTTGCCAAGGCTCTCTCTCTCTCTCTCTCTCTCTCTCTCTCTCCCTCTCTCTCTCTCTCTTCTTTACTTTGATGACTTATTTTTTGCTACCGTACAGTGCACGAAACTCAGCATGGAGACACATCGTCTCAAGAAAAATGAAAAGCTCTGGAGTTGAAATGTGCCATCAAACGGGACCTAGATGTCTCAGGGTAAATGTCAGTGGTCTTAATTTCTGGGTTTTATGGGGTTCACCATTTGTAATCATTGAGGTTAAGGGTAAAATCAATGTTATTGACCCTTGAGGGGAAATGTGTAGAAACTACCTACACTCCAAAAAATGAAATATTAACAAGTGAAAATAACTTGTTTTCGGTACAGTTAGCCCAGTATTAAATAGAGGTATCTTGAAATATCTTATTTTTTTTGCAAATAATTTTGCTTATTTCAAGTTAGTTTTTTTTCTTGATTTGGTTCAATTTAGTCTTGTTTTCTTAAAACTCTTAAAACTGAGTGAAGTTTCAGACTTCAACGGAGTACATACCTACAAAATTGAGTTAACTCTTGTCAATGGAGAGTGGACAGACTGTACAAATAAAATGTAGTATGAGAGTAGGACCAGGCTACCAAGATCATGGTTTTGAGTAAAATGTCTTGTCAGCTATTGGATGTATTGCCATGACATGAAGAAATCCAGGTATGACCTTAGCTAACATGTGAAACTAAGATGATGAACCTGATCATACCCTGTTATAACATGTTAGACTGTTAATCGTATCTATCACTAACTAATTTGATGTGAAGCAAACATGAAGTTTGTGCTCATGATGTAATTGTACTAAAATAACGTTCAATTTAGCTAATTGTGTTAATAATTTCCAAACTACTTTAATAATTTAAATTTAAATTAATGGCCATTGCAGTCATTATTGATGCCATGCATATTTGCGTATATGTCATATGTGTTACACTATCAAACAGCAACTACAAAAAAAGTGCTATATGAAGAAGAAATATATTTACACCTAATTCCTCAATTCATTGTTGCAAAGGTTGAAATATTAACAATAACAATAATATTCATGCCTATTATCACTATTACCAACATCAATAATATTAATAACGTGAATATAATGATTATGAGGATAAAATTCACAATTATTATAAATAGATCATAATACCTATCGTCTAAATAAATAATTTCAATAATCAATAAAGCATGTGAAAATGAATTGATGAGATAGGTGGAAGGTATCTTGAAATGCCCTGTGAATCACTCTCACAGCTAGATTTCCAAACTTTCTTCTCCATCAGATTCGTCCTCATCAATGTTCTAAATTTAGGGTAAAGCCTTGATACGTGCCATTCTAATTCTAGCTGACAGTTTTTGGTTTTAAGTGAAGCTATTGCCAGGTGTTAGATTTACAGTGTATAAAAACAGAACACAAACAACAGAGCAAGAAAAAAAGAGTGGGGCAAAGTGGAAAATGATGAAATATTATAGCCCTTGGATAATACACACAGTCAATTTGATTAGTATAGCCATCCGAGGTAGTAATACTCAGAATGCTTTTGTGAAATAACATAACAGCATTAGAATAAGATGTGCACACATTCATTAAATCATATTAAATCTGTGCATTTCTAACACAGACAAATAAGGAATTATATTGTTGTTTCTCATTTCCTAGTGATCGGCTACTAAATCCTGACATCAATTTGTGGTCTGATACTTCAATGCGGGGTATTGGTATTTCATAACAGGAATATCTATAATAGGATACACTCAGTGAAATGAAAAAAAAAATAGCCATTTGACCATTGCTACTGGAAAGAGCTATTGAAATCTTGCAGCTATTCAGCACAGAGTTGAAGCAGAACTGTGGCTGACGAGCTGAATTGATTCCTTAAGTGCTTAAGTGACTCCAGTTATTGTGAAATGTACATATGGTGCAGGAATTCTTCAGTTGCTATACACATTCATAACAGTAAGCAGAAAATGCATACACACACACACACACACACACACATATATATATATATATATATATATATATATATATATATATGTTTTTCAGTCAGTTACCCTGACCTCCTCTTGACCTCAGTTCAGCAGAACAAACAAGACAGCACAACAACTGAGAAAATGATCACATTGGTTCAAAATTCTGATTAAAAATTTAGAGTGATGAAATCAGCCTCATTTGTTTGCTGAGCCAGAGGCTACCTAAGATTGACGGAAAATAGCATCAAGCTGTACTTGATTAGTGGCGTCTGATGAGCTTCTTGCCGCTCATGTGGGCGTGTGTTGCTGTGGATTTGGGCGGATGAGACATAATCATGCAAATCAATGGCCTCAAGTGGGTAAATTCAAATCAATTCAATAATATATATAAAAAAAACAAAAAAACAACAACTATAATTGTCCCCAAAGACTAAATCCTGAGTCAGGCATATAAAGATAATACATAATAGACAAACAGTAAAGATATTTCAGAGACGATATGATAAACAGCAGTAACCATGTTTACATGGAATAATCTGGTCTCTATTAAAGATCATTAAGATAATGATCAGATTAGGACACTGTCATGTAAACTTCCAGACTCTGGCTTCCACTCTAAATTCCAGTTTCCAGTCTCCATACTCCAGTTTCCATCTTCCAACTACCATATCCAGTTTCCGGACTCTGGCTTCCAGATTCCAGGTTCCAGATTCTGTCTTCCAGCTTTCATCTTCCACCTTCTAAGCTCCAGTTTTCAGTCTTCAGAGCCCTGCTTCCACCTACCAGCTTCAAGACTCCAGCGTCTGGCTTCCATACATGAGCAGACTCTAGAATCCAAACTGCAACTTCCAGCTTTCACATTCCAGTTTCCAGGCTCCAGCTTCATGTGTCCAGACATCTGCTTCCAAGACATCAACCTCTAGACTCCAGAATCCACCTTCTTCAATCCAGATTCCAGGCTCCAGCTTCTAGCTTTCAGACTCCAGCTTTTTCAACTACAGCAGAAAAGATCACTGCTGCTGAGCACTTGGTCAGGGTTAGAAAAAGATAACATTTTGATTCAAAATGATGACATGTACAGTTAAATGCTTAGATATCCAGCACTAATGATAAATAGCCGAAACAAGAAAAAAAAAGTCTCCACACAAGGACCCATGCTCATGTCTGTCAATAGTTGTTTGTTTCCTGCCAAGAATCGGCTCTATTCCAATTATTTCTGTTTATAGTGTGAATTGTTTCACTTATTTTGTTGATATTTTTAATGTATCATTTTATTTTTTTTTCACTCCACAATGTGGTAAATTGCTGGAGGAATATCCAACACTTGTTTTGTGAAGGCTTCTTTTTTCTTTTTTTTTTTCAGTCAGCCCACTTATACTGTTTCAATAAGCGCTGCCCTCAAATGCATCCCTCTAGATTTAGACAACAAATTAGTATATGAAAGATGCCCTTCCATTCATTTGTTCTTGAGGGGGAAGCCATTAAAAGCTTAGTGTTAAGTATTTAAAAGTTAAGGGCAAGCCAGTGTACAGAAAGTTCTAGACCTTGAGGCTATTTGTTCCACTCCTGCATAGTGTTGCAACGTGTAACTTACAGAATTATCAGTGTGTTCAGTGCATGTGTTAAACATGGAATAAATGTTAATGAAAAAGCATGCAACAACATTGAAGCTTGTTGTTATTTGCATAACACCAGTTCTGAGTACTGATGGAATGCTTCAAAGCAATGATTCCACCATGCCAAACCCAAGCAGTGTAGGAACCTCCTCGCATCCCCATGAGAACTTCTCACTTTGCTAATTAGGCACAATCCTCTTGAAACAGAATATTGTGGCCTGTCATAATGAGGGGAGGGATCCTTAAAGTGTCAGTGAAATTGGTATTATTTAAAGAGAGGGAATCATTTTGAATGAAGGGCTGAAAATGTCAAGGAATCTGACAGTTTCAGTGGTTGAATTATTTATCTAGGTCTGTGTTGCCTGATGTAACCATTTAAATTGCAAGAGGTGAAAATTACAGAATTGAAATGAAACCATGATGATGTCATCATGGGACATGTTGGGTCCATTTGCTGAGTCACTGTCTATACATAAACATATGTCTCTCTTTGGGCCATCTATCCACCTGTATGTTCCTCTTATGTTCCTGGAGAATCATTCATCTGGTTCACTTCACAGTTGGCAGATGTATTGCTGGGGACACAAGTAAGTGTACTGCAAAATTTTGTGAAATTTGGTCAGATGGTGGCACTATAACAACAATCTTTACATTTTGGCCTGTAACTTTTAATTTAAGGTCTCAGAAAACCTGTCGGAATTCGTAGTTCCAGACAAAACTATCCCTATAATGCAGGGGTCTCAAACTCAATTCACCAACTAGGGTCTGGCTGAGGCTGGGCCGCATCAGGTTTTCAACATTTTTCCTGAAATTGTCTGTGCTCATCACCAACCTTTCTCTTCACTTCAGGCTTTGAGAAAGACATGTTTGGGGCTGTGTAATATATATAATTCCACTAGTTATCACTGTTGTGTTGAAGTTTCAGTTTTAGTGTTTAACTGACATACAAAGAGCACAATTTCCGCTGGTACCAGATCGGCTCAGGGTCCTGCACCTGCATATGATGTCAGCACGGCACAGTTGATTGGTTGAAAGTCAGAAACCATGGAAACACAGTGTTTGTGGTGGTCGTTTAATATTAAATTAAATAAATTTAAAAAATTATTAAGTTTGAAAAGTTCGACTAGCATGGCGCTGACGCTAACACGGACACATACACATAAAACTTCGCTTGTGTGTTTATATAATAGTGTTAGATATTATATAAACAGAAATCATGGAAACACAGTGTTTGTGGTGGCCATTTAATATTAAATTAAATAAATAAAAAAAATTATTAAGTTTGAAAAGTTTGACTAGCATGGCGCTGACACTAACACGGAAACATAGACATAAAACTTCACTTGTGTGTTTATATAATAGTGTTAGCTCCGTGTTAGCGTCACTCATTTTCCCCGTTCATGTGCGTGTGTAACGTCAGGTCTGGTGCTTCGGAGCACCCGGCTCCGGTGACAGCCACACCGGCTTGTTGTTTAAATGTGTATTCAGCAGCACTGGCGAAGGCAGCAGCGGCGGGTAGTTTGCATCTGTGGTTTACACGTGTATTCAGCACTGCTGCCTTCCCCGGTGCTGCTACAGCGGCAGGTTGATTACGTCTGTGGTTTGTACGTGTATTCAGGCTGGTGCTGGGCACCGTGGGCACGATCACGTTGCCGGTATAGTCCGGGTGCTCCGAAGCTGTCGGCCTTTGAATGAGACAGATAACTGTTTAGCACGGAGGTAGTGCTAAGTGGCCAGGAACCCTCAATGCTGCAAACAAAAAGAAACAGCGCTGCACATAAAAGAAACTAACTCCACAATGGAACTGAATTACCGGGGACTATTATTGGCGGTGCACCTGTAGTTTTTTATGTGAGCGAAGAAGACTATGAATATGAAGAAGAGGCGGTGTTGTAAAGCAGAAGTAATTAGGGGGCAAATAATTGTTTCTTCTTCGTATTCCTCCAAAAATATGTGGTAACTTGCCAATAAAATGACCACAAAACACAGATGCAGAGTTTACACTTTTTATCTGGATTAGAAAAATGATAAATCCCTCAGTCATGGGGAGAACAACCCGCACATGCGCGGAACCTCCAGTCTTCTTCATCAGTCACCCTTGCTGGTCATAATGGTCATATAACAGCACCTACTGGATTGGCCGCACTAACATTAAACTTTCATATCAAGGCGGGGGCCTCAAACTAGCGTCCGGCAGGCCGCATTTGGCCCGCGGACTGCGAGTTTGAGACCCCTGCTATAATGCATCCGATCATGTCTATTTGAATTGTTAATTTGTCCAAATGTGCTTTTATTATCAGTTTAATGATTAAAAGTTCTGCACCAAGCTGGAAAGAAGTTACTTTTTGGGGTTTTGTTATTACATGCTTTTGCTGTAGTTAACCCTCAAATTTTGCTATATGGCTGTTGGCAGGGCTAATACTACAACAAATGTCATATCTCCTGGACACTTGTGCATGTGTGACTGTCCCTGTCTCCAGTCACATTCATTAGGTAGGCTTCAGACATTGCAGTTCTATTGCTGGGGGCCCAAGGGAGTGCAGTGCCAAATGTGAAGTTAATTGGATGAGCAGTTCTCGAGAAAAAGTACTTTAACAAGCAAGTGTTCAAAATAGACACACCCCAGACAAAGGTGCACTACCCGATCTGAGTGGAGACTTCACTAGTACTAGGAACTATAAGTTTAGACAATTCTAAATTTTTTTTAAGTAAAAAAAAAAATAGTGAACATTTTGTCACTTGTTGATATCTTATGACAAAGGAAAATCAATAAAAAAATGTTGCAAAAGTTTGCTAGCAATCTGAACTCCAAAGAAAAATCTTGACCTGAAAAGGACAAAACAGAAGTATTCAAGTCTATTTCCTGACTCAGTGATCAATGAAAATGAAAACTTGCAATTCTGTCTGACAAGTTAAGCTATGAAGAAATTCTATCAGTGTTATTTGTACATAGGAGGCTTCATGGAAGAAAATAAAACTAGACATAGAAAGGATGGATGGACGTTTTTTTGTTTTTTTGTTCTCATATTCAGTAGTAATTCAGATCATCTTGTTTTTTTAACATGTTAACTCAGAGCGTCCAAAATGTAAAGGGGTCCATCCTCACAGGAGCAATAATGTGCATGCACATGTCATGGAAATTTGCCTAATTTATTGAAAGAAACAAACAAAAAAAAGTGAAGACAGACAAAGAGAGCTGTTGAAGTTTGATTACTAATTCAGAACATCAAGGTGAAACTGCACTCTGTGTTCTGCGTGGCTGTCAGAAGAATGCAAAAATCAATGCAAGATGTTAACTCAGATGTGTTTGTTTTCTTCATGGTGAAGTGATTAAAGAATGTTCTCACTCTGCTGACTTTACAGACAAGTCTAAGTAAATTATATCAAGGAAATGCTTGACATACAGTATTATAACTGCTGCAGCCACTTTGTTCTGTACTACTTCAGAAAAAGGGACAAAGGTTGCATGTTGTTTTGAAACAAACATTTAATCGCTGTTGAAATGCTGCCATTGAAATCTGGTGTTATTCACTCTGGAATAGGATGCACACTATTTGCACTTTTTTCAACACATCACAATCATTACATCCTCCACAAGTTTGTGTCTGGAGGTTTTAAGTAAATATTTTGAGACCACAGAAATATGATTATTACTTTGCTCATCTACCTGCAGGATGTAATCATTAGCTTGGAAGAGAGGAATTTTAGCAGCTCCTGCCCTCCAAAGCATCTGGGTTTCTCTATATTTAATACTTTTCTTGTATATGAATATTTGAAGTGCAATGTATTCATATTTGGACTTGTGAGAAAGGTTTTATTAATATTGGTACAGTATAATGCTTTGCTGCAAACCTGCAAGAACAGGTCCAGAAAAGCCATCCTCAAATCTCCTCTCTGCTTATTAAACTTTCGCATGTATTATTCTTCAATACATATTCTTGTCTTGCCAGGATTGCGCCAAGGTGGTACTAAGTGCATCACGATTTCATCAACTTTGTGTAAAGATTGTGTGACAATCGTGTCAAGATTGAGTTAAGATTGCGTCAAGATTGTGTCAACATGGTGTCGACATACAAAGGCATTACTGGTCTCCAAAAGCTTTAAACTTGACTTGTGTTTTTCATGTATGTTTAAGCATGAACTAGATCTGGCATGTGAGAGTTGATAATATCAACAATTGCAGAAAATGGTGGTTTATGATGTCATTTTGTCAAATAAAAACTAACATTATAAACAAAGCATTAAGACTTTTGTCTGACAAAGAGTATTTTTATAAATGTTCATCTCAATTTTTAGAACTTTGGCTGTTTAACATCTGACATAATAGCATAGAAATGACAGAAAGTTAAAAAATGTCCCTATTAAGCAGAAAACTCCTTGAGGATGTTTCAGTACTCTCCCATCCCTGCTAATCAGTCTGTCTGTATTGTGCTCGAAACTCTGATCCTATAGGCTGTGCCATGCAATGTTTGCCAAATAAGATGTTTCTGGATTCAGCTCACGGGAGGTTATTATGAAAATACATCACAAAATACAATTTCTATCGAGCCAGGGGGTCCATTAATTTCAGCTTAAAAGTGAATCCATTTACAACAGCCACCACTACGGCTCGTCCCTGCTTTCAATTCACTCGTAGCCATTTGTAATTGCTTTGTGCTTTGAGTGGAATGGACGCAAGCTTATGATTGAATGCACAGTAGGCATTGATCAGAGTGGAAGATATCTGGGGTTTTTCTCTGCAGAAATAACACTTCAATGATGCCAACTGGGAAAATTCCCAAAACTAAATGGTGAAAGATTTAGAATACAGCTCTCAGCATTGACTTCCTGGTGTAAAACTGTCTAAAACAAGCAACAATCTGCTTGATTTTCTTGGGGGAAAGGCTGGTGCAGTGCCAAATATTTGCCATTTAACCTAAATTTAATTGTTAGTATTTTGTGTAGACATTTCCAGCTTGCTAAATATGCTGCTGAATTATGGTAGAACTAAGTCACAATGAATACTTGTCTTATGTGTTTTGTTATTAAACAAAATCGCTTTCCAACATATGCAGTCACTGTTATGATTGTAAACAGTCCACAATTTTTATTTTGAACATGAACAATTTAAATGACACATCAAGCTTTAAGACTTAAATTGTGTCAATTTTCAAGCTGTGCAAAAAGTAAAATTATCAAGTAAAATTATCTTGTTTTGGTAAAATTAATTCAATATTGAGTCAAATTATCTTGGAACATCTTTTGTTATTGGCAGATTATGCCTATTTCAAGTTTGTTTAGTTTTCTTTTCTGTGTGTTCTAAGTACTATTCATAAATTAAGTAACATCTCCAATAAAAATGACAGGTCCCAGTGAATAACATATTCACTGTTGTGGTTGTCGTGGAGAATCCTGGACTAGGCCAGTAGACAGCCCTGGATCCACAACGTAGAAGTCCCCAATGCTCTCAGTCGATGATACTAGTATAACTCTTAAACATTTGTTCAAATACCAATAACTCTGTTACACTTAAAGTAGTTTTGAAAGAATATAGGCAGAGTCCTGGAAGGTTCAAAGTGATGAGATTTTACTCCAATACCATTGACTTATACAGCAGTACAACATCAATAGGTATCAAGCACAATCTCGAGTCATTCCCATGGGACAAGACTTGTACAGTCAAGACAACCGAGTCCTGATTATTATTATTATTTTTTTTTTTGTATTTAGTACAATCAGTCCAAAATTGTAAAACAAAAAAATAAAACAATACTAAATTGAGCTAAATTAATAAATAAAATAAAAAGAAAAAAACATCTTCCAACAGAAGAAGCTATTTCAAGATAATTCTACTCATTGTACCAAAACCAAAATAGTTTCACTTGTGAAGATTTCATTTTTGCAGTGCAGTGAGTTGACAAACCTGTCTGAAATCAGACTTCCTGAGTAGTTAAAGTAGTTAAACTGTGCAGTATCTATGCAATAAGTACTCTGGTTAACCGCCCCCAACACACACACACATCCAATCTCTTCTCTCCCCTCTCATTCATGCTTACCAAGCGTCATCTCCTGAAATTGGTCTTTTTTTTTTCCCTCCATCTCTTCAGGTGTAAAGAGTATACAGCAGGCTTGTCCCTTATTCATCTTGCAGCCACGCATGAATTCACAAGCCTTGTCAGGATCACCGGCCGGCAACAGTGTGATCAGGACTGTCAGATGAATTGACATTGAAAACGGCTTCATGGAGCAAAGGAGTTGGTTTTACACAAGACTACAAACTAATAAATAAATTTATTTATGATATTTAAACACATTGATTCAAAGACAGTATTTTTTTCAGACACTAATTTTTTGAACATCTGTCTCATGAGTTAAACTTAAAACTTGAATTTAGCTCAAATGGTAGAGTGCTCACTTAGCACGTGAGAGGTATCAGGATTGATGCCCACGTTCTCCAGATACTCCTTTTCTGTCGAGCCAAATGGGAACCATGCCTTTTGATTTTCAGATTGATGACCCACTGCAAGTCCATTGGAAAAGGATGTTATGTTTTGTCAACATGATGCTCTGTTCCTTAGACAAATCACTATGCCCAACCATGTGGAAGACATTTACCTCCTGTTCCCAGGAAGCTTTTGTATCTTCTTGAAGATCTCGTTTTTTCAAGATTTCAATACTCAGTTAATCAAGGTGCCTGCTTGTTTTTCAAACCTAGGAATTTCAATTTCAAAATTGTCCTTTAGGCCACATGGTCCTGCATAGAAGAAATTGGATGTTTATTTGCACTTTGATGCTAGTTTTCTGCTAAATCATCCAAAGAAGGTCACTTTGGACGTGAAATTTTCATCTTCAACAGATTTATGCATGATATGACCTGGCGCAGCTGCTTATTCCATGAACTTGAACCCAGGTTGAGAATTCTGTCAAACTCAATCAGTTGTGTGAAATACAGTCATCTAAAATTCACATTCCAGCACAACAAAGTGTGAACTGTACAGGGATCAACCAATCGACCTGTGACCTTGACGTTATTAGCACTACGCTCTGACCAGCTGAGCTAACAGGCCTGTTGTCTGCAATTTACTCATAACCATGTCCATTATACAATGACAGAACGTCAAGTACTTTTTGAAATCATAAACTACAAACTTTCACCTCTCTCACAGACATTAAAATGAGGGGAATTTGCTCAAATGGTAGAGTGCTTGATTTGCATGTGAGAGGTAGCGGGATCAATGCCTGGATTCTCCAGGTACTCATATTCTTTCAAGCCAAATGGGAACCATGCCTTTTGGTTTGCAGGTTGATGACCCACTGCAAGTCCATTGGAAAAGGATGTTATGTTTTGTCAACATGATGCTCTGTTCCTTAGACAAATCACTATGCCCAACCATGTGGAAGACATTTACCTCCTGTTCCCAGGAAGCTTTTGTATCTTCTTGAAGATCTCGTTTTTTCAAGATTTCAATACTCAGTTAATCAAGGTGCCTGCTTGTTTTTCAAACCTAGGAATTTCAATTTCAAAATTGTCCTTTAGGCCACATGGTCCTGCATAGAAGAAATTGGATGTTTATTTGCACTTTGATGCTAGTTTTCTGCTAAATCATCCAAAGAAGGTCACTTTGGACGTGAAATTTTCATCTTCAACAGATTTATGCATGATATGACCTGGCGCAGCTGCTTATTCCATGAACTTGAACCCAGGTTGAGAATTCTGTCAAACTCAATCAGTTGTGTGAAATACAGTCATCTAAAATTCACATTCCAGCACAACAAAGTGTGAACTGTACAGGGATCAACCAATCGACCTGTGACCTTGACGTTATTAGCACTACGCTCTGACCAGCTGAGCTAACAGGCCTGTTGTCTGCAATTTACTCATAACCATGTCCATTATACAATGACAGAACGTCAAGTACTTTTTGAAATCATAAACTACAAACTTTCACCTCTCTCACAGACATTAAAATGAGGGGAATTTGCTCAAATGGTAGAGTGCTTGATTTGCATGTGAGAGGTAGCGGGATCAATGCCTGGATTCTCCAGGTACTCATATTCTTTCAAGCCAAATGGGAACCATGCCTTTTGGTTTGCAGGTTGATGAACCACTGTAAATCCATTGGAAAAAAAGTATGTTGTGTTTTGTCAACATGATGCTCTGTTCCTTTAGATAATTTGCTATGCCCAACCTTGTGGAAGACATCAGACATCTGATTTGCAGGTTGATGACCCTACGGTAAGTCCATTGGAAAAAGGATGTTTTGTTTTGTCACCATGATGCTTTGTTCCCTAGATAATTCACTATGCTGACCTTTTGGAAGACATTTACCTCCTGTTCCCAGGTAGCTTTTGTATCTTCTTGAAGATCTCTTTCAAAGATTTGAATACTCAGTTAATCTTGTTTTTCAAACCGAGAAATTTCTGCACTTTTCTGAAATGTAGATTTGAACATGGTATTTATTATTGTATAGGGAATATCAGATTTTCTTGCTTTTTCATTCAAGGAACAATCACATCACAACAATCCAATTTTGTGCAAGATGCTAAGAACTTAATCTGCATCTTGCATCTTCTGACTGATAAAGTTTGCCTGTAATCAGCAACTTGACAGAGACCGGTTTACAGGGTTTTATCGTGGTCACACATAGCACCCGCAAACAACGAACTTCCACCTCTCTCACAGACCCTGGAAGGTGGAGAATTAGCTCAATTGGTGGCGCACTCGCTTAGCGTGTGATGGGTTGGGGGATCAACACCCACGTTCCCAAGATACTCCTTTTTTGTCAATCCAAATTGGAACCATGCCTTTTGATTTGCAGGTTGATGACCCACGGTAAGTCCATTGGAAAAAGGATGTTGTGTTTGGTCACCATGTTGCTCTGTTCCTTAGATAATTTGCTATGCCCAACCTTGTGGAAGACATTTACCTCTTTTTCCGAGGTAGCTTTTGCATCTTCTTAATCAAGGTCAGGTGCCTACGCTTTGTCCTTTTGACCACATGGTTCATAGACACTTCTATCCAAGTAGGAGTAGAAGTATTTAATCTTAACCGTGGTAACACAAAAAAAACCAAACAAAAAAAAAATGCTACAGTACAGACTTACAAACCCACAACACAAATGCAGGAAAGAAAAGCTGCAAATTCACTCATATATATATTAGTGCTATCAGTCAGATTAAAAAAAAAATAATCGAATTAATTGCAGGATTCTGTAATTAATTAATCAAATTAATCACATTTTAATGTCATATCTGCTAAAGGTCTCCTGATAAAGAATTTGAATTCTAGGATATTAATAAATTGTAGTGCATGACTAATCAATTGAATACAGTAAGAAGAGAAGATTTGAAATCCAATTTTTTATTGTTGAACTGTGCTTCATGAATTACATCCAAAAGTAAAGGTCAAGCACATTAAACTAGTTAGGCCAGGTGCATTATTCAGAAATGTAAAACAAATACAGCAATACAGTTAAATACAATTCTGAAATAAAATAAGGCTGTCTCAAATAGGCACTTAAGCTGAATATAGCAATTCAAAAATACAAACATGACATAATTTACCAGAGGTTAACAAAAATCAGAGGAACACCTCAACCCTAAAAGAGGATCTGTGGTTTAAGTATCAACCTCTGAAATCAAAAACCCAAAGGATCTAACTTGCCTGAACATGTTTCACATATAAACAGTACGTCAGGCTGGAGTTGCTCCGGTGGTCAGAGAACTCCTTTTTGTTGTTATTTATCGTCCCGTCTCTGTTCTTTTAGTAAATAAACTTGTTGTTCAGTGATTGAAGACGCACTTGCCTCATCCTCCTGAGTCTTGTCCATGTCTGTTATTGTTGTTAATTTGACGGCGCAGGTGACGTAGCACGGCCGAGAAGACTACGGATCCTCCAATGGGCCAAAATTCAAATGTGCAAGCATTGGCTCGCCACCATTGATACTTGTAATAATTAATTGCGTAAAATTTTTTAACACGTTAAATTGTGGTGTAATTAATTAATCGAATTAACGCGTTAAAATTACAGCACTAATATATATATATATAGCCATAATATATAATATATAATAAGCCATATATATAGCCATAATATATATATATATATATATATATATATATATATATATATATATATATATATATATATATGGTCATTTGAAGTCACGATCCTTCTCTGTTGTCAGTAAACTTGACGCGTTGACGTGAATGTTTAGATGACTGTACTTCACCAGCCACTCTGGTGAGTGAAAAAAATCTTCGTAATCCCACTAACAAAAACTGATATACAGACGAACGATTCAAGATACCATGTGGTGCAGCAGATTGGATGTAAAAATGATTACTTTTAATTTTTTTAAGCCCTACAGTTCACATTAAGTAGTGAAAACATCTTTGCTTTCACTAGGGTCTGAACACCACAACACACATTACTACTTATTTTGTGGGAAACACTGGATGGGGAAATCAAATGTATATATAAATATATATGTGTGTGAGTGTGTGTGTGTGTGTGTATGGGTAGATTTTAAAAGGGAGGTCATTGTTTTGCACAGTCAAGCGCTGCACACCGGAAGTCCAGTTGGGTACTTTAATCCCTGACTAGGCCACAAATGTGTTTTTAGTGTCATATGTGGTTCTAGCATTGACATGCCAGTAGGGGTGATACAATGCAAAAAAAAAACAAAACATGGATGTAAATGTGGAAGTGAATTGTGTGTGTGCCCCATGATAGGCTAGTGACCATCTGGGTTGTACTCCTGCCTCTTGCCTGTAATGCACTGGGATTGGCTCCAGCAGATCCTGTAACCCTTATGAGGAATAAGTTATAGAAAATGGCTGACTGACTAAATTGGCCAAAAACATGAAACAAGATAAATTATTTGCCAATGAGATAAACTATTTCAAGATGATTCCACTCAATTTTGCACTAATTTCACTTATTTTTTGGAGTGCATGTTCAATTTGGTCATGACTTGACTTTCTGAGCTCTTGTTTATTTTTTTTCCTTGACGTGTGGGAACAAATCATTCATTTGAAAATCACACTGCATTCGATGTTAAATATAACATTGTGTTGAGATTTGTTGTTAAAAGGGATGATATAACTTGATGTAGATATTTGCTTTTATCTTTTACAATTATGAACGCAGCTTTCTAATATTTTGACATATGAAATAACATATCAGACACTATTTGATTTCTTTGAACACAGAGGGGATCTTTAATATTTACTCTTTTTTGCATGATGAAAAGATGCTGCACACTTTGTTTCATGTTGATTTATATCATATATCATAGTTAATTTTATTTCCATTATGGATTAATTTTTGATTCTGTTGATTGGTGATGAGACTGTATAAATGCTATGTGCATTTTTTTAACAAGAATATAAATATAAAGCATTTGTACAAATACCTTATCACTGTTTCCCCAAGTTTCCTATGTTATAGTTACAATACTTCTGGGATTTTCCTGTCCAGCAGGCTGAATTATACTGGCACCATAGGACATCAATGATACATCATACACATGTTTTCTTGCATACTCATGAATAATATTTCTTTTTCCTCCATATTTTATAAAAAAAAAATATGCACATATGGTTTTGTCATAATTGTCAGTGACAGATTGCTCCTCTCCTTAAACCATCGGGCCATCTGAAAGATACAAACGCCTACTGCTCTTACTCTTTACAACTCAAAAGATAGGCAGAGTCAGCATAACAGATGAATGGAAATGGCAACATCATATTTAGATTTTTTTTTTTGTAATGCTAAAGCACTAGTGGAGGTGTTGGAGCTGGCCAGAGTCCAATATCATTATATCTCTTTCTATATTCAGTGATATGCAGATGGCTGACGATATAGAAAATGTGTTGATGCCGTTCATCCAGATCTGTAATATGTGTGATGTGTAGATCTTGCATTCAGTCGGATATGATACATATTGTCTTTAACAGTGGGGTGGCGCAGCAGGAGCTGCTGCAGTCACTTGATTATGTACTTACAAAGCTTACATAGGCAAAAAAATAGACTTGAAGACTAAAAAGTTTCCTTGTGTCACAGTTCTATGTCACAGTTTTTTTTTTTTTTTTTTTTTTTTTTTTTTAATTTTATCAAAATAATAATAACCCTAGTGATGAATTGATGGATCATGGATGGAATACTATAACTGGGATTCATTGCAGGTTACTGTGCTACTCAATCTTCTTGACTTCATAATCCCTACAAATGGAACATAACTATAATGTGAAATCAACAAGCTTTAAACTCTCAAGACACACCCCCAGTCGTATTCTTTCAGTCTTATTTTTGAAAATGGTATGGCCGAGTTCTAAGCAGCACAGTTCCCACGTGTTACATGTCATTCCAAAGCCCTGGCCATTGGCTATCAGATTTGGATGGTCTTGTCATGGGAAATTTTTAGTGGGTTGCATTGCTGTCCATCAAGCCAAAGGTGGTCAAACTTTAGTAGTCGGTCCTCATTGCCTCATGGTGAGACTATAATCCTTGTGTTATGTGCACATAGAAACCAATGACTGAAGCATAGTATTGCTGGAAATGACCCCCCCACTTCTCTGCAATACCACTCTCAGTACAGTGTGTCTTAAGAAGGTAAGATACAATGTTCATAATACAGCGACTACAGATATATGATGAACCAAACACAGATTTTGAACAGAGATAATGGGTCAGCAAGCTGTTGATTTGTTTGGGTCTTGATTGAGACCACATCGGAGAGGTTCTTGCCAATTTCAGTGCCTGAGTCTTTTGTTTGTTTCTTTAGGCAGTAATTCAGGCACAGAATTCACTGGAAAGTTACATGCTGCTCTTCCAGCCCTGCCTGAGTTATCACACAAAGACAATGACTACAGATTGTGGGAGTGTACCTCTGGTGGCTGAGTAGCATCAGGTCCCAATTGATGCCTCACTGCTGGATAACCGACACAACACAACTTCATCCAGAGAGGACACAGGAGAGCTGAGTGGTAAGAGTCTGTAGAGACTCACGTCATGACAAAAAGAGACACTTTTGGAGGAGAAGGGAATTAATCCACAGCTCAAGGGAACAATTGGCACTAAAAATGACTGATAGTTTCTCTGCTGAATAGACCAGATTCAGACACTTTTGAGAACATACTGAAATTGTGTTATTTACCAAGAATTTTTCAAGGTTGTTTTGTCTAAATTATGTGTTTGCTAAGGGTGAACAAAAGAGTGTTATTCAGTGAGGAATGGCAAAGGTCCTGTTAATAACTCCTGTATCACTTTCCAAGGTTGAAGCTGTGTCAGAGTGAAGGTAGAGATCTGAGAATTGAGATAACTGGGTAGTTTCTCAACGCTAAAAAAGGCATACACCATTTGTTTTAACTCCTTAATCTAAGCCTTTCGTAGTCACTAACTCAATGCGTGGGCTTTCACTATTGAGCCAAACCCTGGTGCTAAGCCCAGGTGGTTTGTTAGATAAATGTAAGGTCAAGGTCCTTAACCTTGCATGACAACATATAGCTCTCTTGTTCATTTAAATGTGTGCAGTCAATGAACACAGTGGGCTCCGGCAAGCAAAATGCAAAAAAGATGTACCAATAGGTCATATTTTGATGCACTGCAGGGTGATATCAGCCAGCAAGGTATCATATATATCACTGCAAAAAAATGAAATCTTATCAGGGGGAAGGAATATTTAAGTACAATAGGTCCAATATTGAGTAGAATTATCTTGAAAAAAAAGTTCTAGTTTCTATTGGCATTTTATTGATTTTAAGTTTTTTCAGAAAAAATGTTATGAAAATTATGAAATCAAAAATCTAAAACGATATTATGATAAAAGGTGGAACAATTTCATCTTTATTAAAAAGAGACTAAATTAGCCAAAATCAAGAAAAAACTTGAACTAAGCAAACTTATCTGATAATAGAACTAATTGTACCAAAAATAAGATATTTTCACTTGTTAAGATTTATATTTTTGCAGTGCAATGTTTACCAAAGCTGAGGATACAACGTAAAGTGTGACTTTTTTGTTCAGACCAGCAGTCCACCTCCTAAAGATCATCAGTTTAAATTACAGAAGATAAAAAGAATAAGAAAATAATCAGATTTGAGATGCTGGAACCAGACAATTTTGACATTTTCTTTTTAAAAATGACTCAAGTCTATTAGTCAACTGTCAAAATAGTTATTATAACTATTTTGTATAAAATAGTTAATATTGTAATAATTGGCACATAATCGATTAACCGATTCACTTGTTGAGATTTCATTTATTTTTTCAGTGTTCATAATATATATTTGGATTGTGAATGCCAGCATGTGAAAAAAGATCAAATAGTTGAGCCTTCGAATTTCTTCCTGAATCATAATTAATTCCTCACTGTTGAAGCAACATGATCCACCAACGCAGTTTGAATGAAGGGCTATTTTCAGTCTGAACACTAGCTTCAAGGGATAACTGAATAACATGGTTGAAATACATCCACATGTAGAAAGACTGTTACAGATAACAACATATCCTGTATGAACATTTTTTTTCCCAGATTAGATAAGCCTGTATCTTCTCTGTGCACTTTGCAGATCTGTGACAGATAGAATGTTGGATCTGCCTACATAGATTTTTTTTTATTTAACTGTATCCATATATTTCAGTTTTTTTTCCAAAATAATGTAATTTACTATACACTGTCTGATGGCTTTTAATCATTTTAATCACTGAGTCCTCTACAAAAAAGCACCATGTGTAGGCATGATTGGAGAACTCTAAGCTGTAATTAAATGATAAGGTGTTTATGCAAATGTATCAGATTTTTGTTGGCGGCAAGGCGGCAGCTGTTTGAATGAAGAGGTTGAGATAGTACAGATCATTGATTAAATAGAGAGTCTGTTAGTGTCGTCCCACTTGCTCTCTGTCTGTAAGACACTCACTTCTTCACCTTATCAGTTTGGCAGATTAGCTGTGAAAGTAATACCGGTGCTGTAAATGCCATCAGATATATTTTAATAGGGACTGGTGGCAGCTTGGAATTCAGAACCAACCTCAACACAGTGCATATGGGAGTGCAAGTGTAGGCTATGCTCAGTGCTTTTGAGTAGCTCTCATCTGTCATTGAATTATCTGGCCACTTCAGCAAAAAAAAAAAAAAAAACATCCAAATGTTGGTGCCATGAAATGAAATGGCTGAACACTGATGTAATTACAAATGTAGGTCATATGAATCACCAGCATGGTCTTTGGCGAATGAAAATTTCTCTCCGTTTTTAGAGTTTAACATAATTGCTTCGATATTTCACACTTTAAAACGGGCCGTGATAATCTGCCAGCGATCGTGGTTGGAGTTTCAAATTGAATTCAGTACAGCCAGGTGGTTCCCTCTGGGTTTGCTTCTGTGCACGAGGCTTGAAACCAGCTATGATGAAGCCTCTCTTGGACGAGAACTGCTTCAAGTTGGGGAAAGATGTAATTCCATCTCTTTGAAAGAGGAGCTGGTAGAAGTGGTGGTTATATTTTATTTTTATATTATTATCACAGAGAAAAAATGAAGAAGTGGAACTGGCACCCCCACAGGCCCCAAGCTGGTCATTGGTGTCACTAAAGCTACCGTGACAAATCCTTCTGCGGCTCATTTGTTAATCAGAATTTTTATTGTAGCATTCTGATGTAGCATTATGATTAAGTGAGAGCTGTGGGTAAGGTTTAGTAAGATTAACCCATTTAAGGCCACTGACAACTTTAGTTGTTGAAGTCTATGACTGTCCTTTTCTACTCAAAAATATAAATCTAAATGTCACTCTTACAGTTTTTTCAATGACATGCCCTCCCAAAGACATAATTTCATATTTCATTGAAATTATTATGATTTTCAACCCTGACATGTGTATATCTATTTCATCTACATCATTCAAATCTCTAGAATAACCCAAAAAAATAATTTTGAACCTATGATAAAGTGTTGTGCTCATGGGCATACAGTGGTGTGAAAACATGTTTGCCACTTCCTGATTTCGTTTTTTTTTTTTTTTTTGTATGTCAGTCACACTTTGTTTCATCAATTTTTTGTCCAGTCACTTTCTTATCATTGACTGACTGTAATTGGACTGAATTTTGTGAATCAATGATCTGTGAATGTTCAGCAATGTCGGTTAGTTGGTCAAAGGGGTATTTGGTTGGTTGACACTTAAATATCTCTGCTATTAACCTATTAGATAAATTGCTACCATGATCTACTGACAGATGAATTGGCATGAGATTTGATCACTAAAGATGGGTCTGCATAAGTAAAATATACATGGTCTCACATCACATTATGATAATGCATAATACATGATTATAAGTATCTTGTGTCATAACTACACTAATGATGTTTATAACAAATCAAGTTTTTGAATTGGTTGCTCTAAAGGAGTGATTGGACTGATGTATATTGATGCTGGCTCATTGGGCAGCAGCATTGGATGAGTCATCTAGTTTTCGCTAGATATCTATGGGTCTAGTTGACCTTCCATAAATGACATACTGTTCCATTTACTGAAATTTTACACTATATCAGAAATGCTTAAAAATCAGAATGCAAGTGATGCTCAGCAATGTAATAGATTTCCACTGGTTTGTGCATGAGGATTAAAACAAAAGAATTATTCTGCCTTTTGTTGAGGAAAGTGCAAATTTAGTTCGAAACAGGATCAAGTCAGACAGTGAATGGCTGGATTATGCTGCATAATTTGTTCGAGAAGTTTTAATGGATACTTTGGGTACTTGTCTATCGCCTGTGAAACTGGATGGCCATTGGTATACATTGCACAGTAACTGCCCCGACCTCAGGCTGACTACAGAAGTCGCCCTCTGCAAAGAAACAAGCCTCATACCTTTTACAGCCACCTTTAAACTCTGAAAATAATTTGGGTTGAAATCTAAAAGCTGATCTAATAAATCTAAAAAAAAAAAAAGGATGGTATAAATGATTCAAAGCATAGAGCTACAAAGACAGGCAGAGGTAACTTTGGGTCACACTGATGTTAAGTATATACACGTTAAGTATAGATCAGGGAATGTGGATAATTTCACAGTAGTTTGGACAATATAGCAACGATTTGTCAGCCTGCTTTACTGTTAAATCATTGTCACCTACTTCTGCAATCATTAGCAACATCATCGACCACCATTAGTACATTACCTCATAACATAATAAGTAGTGTATTAGTACCAATGGATAAATGGATGTAAATATAAGAGGGTTAAAGCATCTTTAACATTGACAACTTTAGTGTTTAGTCCAGTCTCACTGAATCATTTCTAGCATTGACTCCAGTAAAATCACCTGCCCAGCATGAAACAGACACACTAGAAACTCACAGTGATCAGTAGTCACTGATGTACATTGCTGTAAAGGCAAAGAACATCTTTCCCAGCCCTTCCTGTCTCCTGTCTGAATATGATGACCTGTGGTGAAATGAGTGGGTTTTTATATCATGTTCAATAGATCTGTATTGCATTTTTATGATGCAATAAAATGAAAAGAAATCTAAGGCAAAATCATGACGCAATAAATCGAAAGAGTGAGCATGAATCTAAATGTGTTAAACAGGTTGCAATTATGATAATTATTACCCCTTTTAGGAATAAGATCATCCAATAAAAGCATTTGCATAGCCACACTGAAAAAATGGAAGTAAAATTATCTAGTTTTTGGTAATTATCATGAAATATTTAATTCCACTGGCAGACAAGTTTATTTCATTTTTTTTTTACTTAGTCTATTCTTTTTTCCTTGATTTTAGTCAATTTAGTCTTGTTTTCTTAAAATAAGATGAAATTGTTTGACCTTTTTATCTTAGTGTTAAGACTTTCTATTAACTTTCTTTTAAATGCTGTAATTGAGTCAAGTTTAACTGCTGTTTTTGTGGGGGTTTTCAAAGTATACCGTTAGATGCACAAACTTCAACACGTCAGTCAACCTGTGCACGGTATGAAAGGTGTATTCATAAAGTGCTCATGCGTATATATTTAATTTCCTAGAAGCAGAAGTATCGTGGCTCAAGAAAGCAAACACCTCCAACTCCAGGTGGACCTCAGGCATCACAGACAGGCATTGCTACAATAACTACAAGAAACATGGAGGCTGTGGTGGCGGTTAAAGAGGCAGAAAAAAAAGAAAAGAAAAGTGGCAGCAAAAGAAATGGCTCAGGAAAGAACTGGTCTATGAAACATAATTCCAGCTCAGTGCTGGCTTGCCTGAGGGAAGGAGACGAGCAAAGAAAAAGACACTGGTAGTGTCAAAGCAGCAGTGATTCCAGGGCCTTAGCAGTTTCTGAATATATTGGGATAGTGACGATATCAGGGATAAAACTGGGTTTAATACGTGATTTAATGACTGATTTGATTTTATAGACCTTCTCACTTTTGATCTCATGAGGTATATAAGATGTTAAGCAGCAGTAGGAAATGATTCAATGACTAATATGCTATAGAGCTAACAGCACAACAACTGGAGTTAGTATTGAATGAGAGAAAATTCAGATAACTTAGGCGCCATTATTTGCCTATTTGTTTACATTTCAGAAATGTGGCACCATTAAAAGTCTACTGAATTAGTTATTAGCAGCTCCTCTTCAGAATATATCCATAGAGGTACAGACAGCTATCACTGGATTCCTTTGAACCTGAAGAACTTCAAAACATCTTAGTATAGGGAATATCTGCTTCTATGATTTCTGAACAGGGATAAGGATGGGTAGAATAAGAGACAATGAAAATAAATCACACTGAATCTCAAAGTATATCATGTTTTGTGTTTTCATATGTTATGTTTCTAAAAGCAGGATCTTAACTAACTTAATTTCAGGTATGAAGCTTCACCTCAGAGTCTGAAAACTGGTCTGGGTTTGTATGACACCTGGATGCTACGATCCTGAAATATAAATGTTTCTGTTTGAAGCATAATCAGGGTTTTTCTTCATCTGGAATGTCTTTTTGCTGATTGACTTCTCTGTGAAGAAAATAAAAGCTTGTCAGCCAGCAGCAGTCTCTATTTCATTTTTTTACCACAATAGTGGGTACTGAATGGAATGGGCTTGAACTAGGGACATTTTGCAGCTGTCATATGAATTCAACAACCCCACAATTGGGCTGACTGCATGGGCATAAACAGGGCAAATTTTATGGGCCTATTTGCAAAACTCTGCCCCACTCTCACCCCTCAGTTGCTGAAAAACCTTTTATTTCTTCCAGGCTGGATTATGGCAATCCTGAGATCCTTAGCAAGAACGTCCAGCAACTGCAATGCATTCCAAACAGCGCTGCCATGATAATGATGAGAGTGCGAAACTATGACCACATCACACCTGTCCTTAGATCTCTCCACTGGCTTCCTGTTGCACTCAGAATTGAAAACCTTTCAGAAAAAACAAAGCCTTTTGTTAGACATTACCTTCACCTTTTTAATGTTGTAGCCCATGCTTTTATTTTCCTGTATTTTGCGGTTGTTCCATCAATGTAATGTGCATTTATAAATAAACATAATCATCAACATTATTAAATACAAATTAAAAAATAAATAAATAAATAAATTAAAATAAATGTGACTATATATACGCTACCATTTAATAGTTTGGAGTCACCCAGGCAATTTTGTGTTTTCCATAAAAAAGTCACACTTTTACCACCATGAGTTGTAAAATAAATAGTAAATATAGTCAAGTCATTGACAAGATTAGAAATAATGATTTGTATTTGAAATAATCTTTTTTTTTTCTTTTCCTTCACACTTTGCTTTCACCAAAGGAAGGTGAATTTTATAACTTAACACAGCTTTTATAGCTGTGTTAACATGATTGGACAAGGGTTTTCTAATCGCTCATTAGCCTTTTGAGCAAACAGATTGTAGCATTAGAACACTGGAGTGATAGTTGCTGGAAATGGACCTCTATACACCTATGTAGATATTGCACCAAAATCCAGACATTTGCAGCTAGAATAGACATTTATCATTTATTTATGTATAGAGTGTATTTCTGATAAGTTCAAAGTTATCTTCATTGAAAAAACAGTGCTTTTCTTTCAAAAATAAGAACATTTTCTAAGTGACCCCAAACTTTTGAACGGTAGTGTATATAGATGTTGAAAGTTGACATCTCACTGTTGTCAGTTGTTATAGTAACACAACATGGTTTCCAGCTCAGGACTTTAGGAGGAGCTCGGTAGTCAGATTAATTATAGCCCCAATTAGACCTTGCCACTCCCCAAAAAGGAAACAGCAAGCTAAGCACTGCAGTGAGCCGGGAGGGTAATAAAGGTCACAACACAGATGCCAAATGTCAAGCTCTTTACATAATTCGACATTCATACATTAATCAGTTACACGAGAGTGACAGAAGGTGAGGGAAGAGTCAGAGCTTTTCATCTTGCCACGTTCCGCCCGAACCAAACTGGGCTGCAGGGGCGACAACTGCGATCTGACAATGTATTGTTTGTCCTCACAGATGAACACATCATAGATAGCTCAGTATATACAGTTCTGGAAAAAAAATAAGAGACCACTGCATTTTTGCTTAAATCAGCATCTCTACATTCTAGCTTCTGTTGAATTCCAACATATGCACACCTCATTCTGCCTAAAGAGGTACCAGATGTGGTATAAAGTCACCCAAGAACAATGGTAAAGACCACTGGAGAGGATGCCAAGATGCCTGAAAGCTGTGATTAAAAATAAGGGTTATTGCACCAATTATTGATTTCTGAACTCTTCTTAAGTGTGAACATTAGTATCATGTTGTTTTAAAATGAATTTGATCCTGTTTCTTTGGTCTGAGGTCTGAAAACATTGTATCTTTTTTGTTATTTTGACCATTTTTCATTTTCTGCAAATAAATGCTCTGAATGATATTTCTACTTGAAATTTGGGGAAAATGTTGTCAGTAGTTTATAGACTTAAACAAAATGTTCATTTTGCCCAAAAAATGTACCTATAATTAGTAAAATCAGAAAAAAACTGATAATTTTGCAGTGGTCTTCTGTTTTGTTTTGTTTTTTCCAGAGCTGTAAATGTGAAGGAGATGCAGTAAGACAAGTCAACAGACGTGAAAACTTTGGCTGTACTAAAAAAATAAAACAGCATTAGAATTACAGTATATACAATATATTACACCTTGTCTGCATTGTCTCAAAATTAAGTCCTCCTGCCAGTCATGACTCATTCCTATTAATGTCTATAGACACGCATGCTTTTCATTACAGCATTAAAGAAAAAAAAGAAAAAAAAAAATCACATTTACCAATTTTATATGCTGCGGATATTATACCTGATCTCTCATCTCCAGCACAATAGCTGTATTTCCGAGGCACGTACTATAGAAAATGAAAGTCCAGAGTCGTACAATGGACAACAAAACCAGCCCCCAAAATACAACTCAAGTGCAACTCACATAATAAACTCTCACATAAACCACTACAGGAGATAAAAAAAAGAAAGCAAAGGAGAGAGAGGCAGATGTAGAAACTGGGAACCATTCCTCATTCAGCATGCAGTGTAGCATGGTGAGTGATAAAGAGGTGGCAACCGTGGTGTATGTTATATCCTTCACTGCCCTTGGTCTCCTCAACCCCTTCTTATTGATAATTCATGCTAATAGTGGTAATTTAAGGAGATCTGCTTTAAACACTGTCAGGAGGCTATGTATTATAAATCATCTGCCTTGCCGATACCTAGTTGCACCTCAGGCATTCGCAATTCTAAGTATTCAACCTTAAAAGGCGGAATTAAGCCATTTTTTAGAAGCTTTTTTAGGAGCTAATATGCTGCCGGTCTAAAATATGTCAATAATTGTTACACTGCATTGGCAATTCCAAGGCAGCCATAAAGACTTGTTGGCTGCATCACTTTGAATTTAGTAGCATTACCTGCCAGTGACTTTTTTATGCGTAGGCTTTATCTCAGTATTAACATCCATATCACCACCATATCCGCCTCCATCCATTATGAAATGCTGCTCCTCTCTCTCTCTCTCTCTCTCTCTCTCTCTCTCTCTCTCTCTCTCTCTCTCTCTCTCTATCGCTCTTTCTCTATCTGTCCTTGAGCTTGTTTCCCAGTGTCAGAAAGCTGTCACCACCTTGTTAAATAAGACGCTAAATAAAAATATTGTTGTGTTATAAAGATGTGTGGAGCACTGGCCAGCTAATTATGTTGAAAGTGCTGGAATAATTACCAAATTAACAAATAACATCTATCTATCTATCTATCTATCCGTCTCTCTCTCTCTCTCTCTCTATATATATATATATATATATATATACAGTGGGGGAAATAAGTATTTGATCCCCTGCTGAATTTGCCCACTTCCATAGAAATGATCAGACTCTGGATTTTATGGTTGTTTACTGGTTATAGGGTATAGACAGAATATCAGTCGAAAATGCATAAAAAACACACAATCTAAAAGTTATAAATTGTTATGTATTTTATTAAGGGAAATAAGTATTTGATCCCCAAGCACAACACAAGTCAGTACTTTGTAGAGAAACCTTTGTTGGCAAGCACAGCGATGAGACATTTCTTGTAGTTGGTCACCAGGTTTGCACACAGCGCAGGAGGGATTTTGGCCCATTCATCTTTACAGACAGTCTCTAAATCCTTCAAGTTTCTTGGCTGCCTCTTGGTAACTCGGAGCTTCAGCTCCCTCCACAGGTTTTCGATCGGGTTAAGGTCTGGAGACTGACTAGGCCACTCCATGACCTTAATATGTTTCTTCTTGAGCCACTCCTTTGTTGTCCTGGCAGTATGTTTTGGGTCATTGTCATGTTGGAAAACCCACCCACGAGGCATCTTCAGTGTTCTTGCTGAGGAAAGAAGGTTTTTGTCCAAGATGTTACAGTACATGGCTGCATTCATTGGCCCCATAATGCGGTGAAGTTGCCCTGTACCCTTTGCTGAAAAACAGCCCCAAAACATGATGTTTCCACCTCCATGCTTAACCGTGGGTATGGTATTCTTTGGGTCATACTCACGTTTTTTCATCCTCCAAACACGGCGGGTCGAGTTAATGCCAAATAGCTCAACTTTGGTTTCGTCAGACCACAGCACTTTCTCCCAAGCCTTCTCTGAGTCATTTAGATGTTCACTCTCAAACTCAAGGCGGGCCTGTACATGTGCCTTCTTGAGCAGGGGGACCTTGCGGGCACTGCAAGAGTTCAATCCATAACGGCGCAGTGTGTTGCCAACTGTTTTCTTGGTGACGGAGGTCCCAACTGCTTCCAGATCATTAACAAGCTCCTGCCGTGTTGTTTTAGGCTGCTCCCTCACCTTTCTCATCATCATCCTCACTCCATGAGGCCAGATTTTGCCCATAAAAGGACCGAGGACAGTTGAGGGTCCTTTTATGGGTCTTCCACTTGCGAATAATGGCACCAGTAGTTGTCACCTTCTCACCAAGCCTTTTGCTGATGGTTTTGTAACCTATACCAGCCTTGTGCAGGTCTACAATCTTGTCCCTGACATCTTTTGACAGCTCTTTGGTCTTGCCCATGGTGCTGTAGAAGTTGGAATGTAAGAAACTGATTCTAAGAGCAGGTGTGCTTTATATACATGACGAGTTAAGATCAGGAGTATTGGTAATTAGTTGACTGAGCAGAGCTGTGTGCCACATGCGCACCAGCCAATCTGTAGGAGCCTGAATTCTAAGTGAGTTGTTGGGGATCAAATACTTATTTCCCTTAATAAAATACATAACAATTTATAACTTTTAGATTGTGTTTTTTTTATGCATTTTCGATTGATATTCTGTCTATACCCATAACCAGTAAACAACCATAAAAACTAGAGTCTGATCATTTCTATGGAAGTGGGCCAACTTACAAATTCAGCAGGGGATCAAATACTTATTTCCCCCACTGTATATATATATATATATATATATATATATATATATATATATATATATATATATATATATATATATATATATATATATATCTCCCAACTGGAACAAGCCTGATTCTTGATAACAAATTGATAATTAGAATCAGGATGTTGGAGACCCCTGGTGTAGATACAGAAGAGTGTAGATGATGAAGAATGTGGAAGAAGAAGAAGAGTATAGACACATAAGAGTATAGATGTAGAAAATTGTAGATAAATAAAAACATGAAGAAGAAGAGTGTAGAATGTAGACCAAGAAGATTGTAGATAATGAAGATTGTAGCTGAAGAAGAGTGTTTAAGAAGAGTGTAGATCGAGAAGGGGAGTGTAGAAACAGAAGAGCATAATTGAAGAAAAGTGTAGATAAAGAAAAACATATATGAAGAAAAAGAGTACAGACAAAGAAGAGTGTAAATAATAAATAGTGAAGATGAAGAAGAAGAGTATAGATGATGAAGAAGAGTGTAAACAAGGAAGATAGATAAATAAACTAATATCGTAGCTGAAGGCAGCAGATGAAGAAGAAAAGTGTAGATAAAGAAGAGTGTAGATTGAGAGGAGTGTATATAAGGAAAACCATTGATGAAGAAGAATGTGGATGAAGAGGAAGAGCAAAGAGAGAAAAAGAAGGAAGAAGGGCATAAACATAGACAAAGAAAAAATTAAACTATAGAATGCTTCTAAACACTGTCAGTTTCCACAAAAAAAGACTTGATCATGGGACTGTTCCATACCACACATGGAACATGACTTAATTCACTCTGTTACAATGAATTGCTTCTTATGCTGTTTCAGTGCTGTTCAGCTGCACCAATGACAATGGTGACAATGTGTCATTGTTTCCTCCTGAATTCACCTGTTCTCTGACAATGAGATAATGAGTGATAGACTGTTAATTCTGGAGAAGGTTTAGAATTCTTAGTGTTGAAGCAAAATTGTACAATTCAGTTGACAACACATTATCGCCACAAGAGGGGATTTTAAAAATGGATATTAAGGGATAAAAAGGAGGAATACCATCATTAAAAGACAATCATTCAAATAATTATTCCATGTGATCTGCAAAATGAAAAAAAACAAAACAATAAATGGTATTTTTTTTTCTTGAGTTTGGCCAATTTAGTCTTGCTTTCTTAAAATAAGTTTTATATTAACTTTTTTATTTTGATGTTGTCTTTTTTATTATTATACATTATGGACTTTTTATCTTAGAATTCTGACTTTTTATATCAAATTATTTGAAAAACTTGAAATTACTGTAGTATTGTAGTACTGTAATTGTATACAAATGGAAAGAGACAATTCAATACACTCTAAATTGGAGTAATTGTGCACACAGTTGTATTAAATACAAGATATTTCCACTGATAAGATTTCATACTGTGCAGTGTCTTGGCCCACTACACTGCAAACAATAAAATGTTATAAGATTTCATTTTTTGCAGTGTTGCTCCTGACTTTTTTTTTGTTCCTTTTTTTGTTTTCTGCTCATTGTGTATAATGTTTTATATTCAGTTCTCTGGGTGTTCACTGCCCTTTTTTGTCCAATCATCATCATCATCAATGTGTTAATGACTGTGCGTGTGTTTTTGCCTGCCAGACTTTTTTTTTTTTTTTTTGCGCTTGGGTCCACCTCCACCACACACAACCTGACAAAAATAGAAAAAAAGTAGACATCCATAACTCAGTGTTAGTCAGTCAGCTCACAGCTTGGTCTCCCTCATTATACAGTCTATCCCTCTCTCTAATCCCACAAAAAGTTGAGAAAGCATATTAAATGGAAGTGAGGGAGGGTTGCCTCTGTTGCTAATTGGATTGGAGCTGGCGGGCATTGGCTCTGCGGCACAATGGGGGCAAACAGGAGTGAACAGGCAGACTCTCTTCAGCTGAGGTTACAGTTATTATTAGCCACAGGCAGAGAGGTAATTCACTCACATCAAATGGATTTTGCACTTGTTTATTTTAATCTATAGACTGTACTGTGAGGGCGGCTCAGTGGTTTGTCTGTAGTCACACAGCAAGAAGGTTCTGGTTTCCAACTCGTGACACTTTCCTGTAGATACTTTAAATTTTATTTTTAACGTGAGAACTAAAGCTCCCCCCGCTGCAGTGGAAAAGTCACTAAAGGTCAATAATGTGAGAATAGAATGTAGAAAAAAATTATATCTGAAAATATCAGTATAGTGTATTGTACACAGCAAAAAAATCTAATCTTTTCATGGGTATTTTGGGGTATTAAGTACAATTGGTCCAATATTGAGTAGAATTATCTTGAATTACCTTATTCTGTAACCTTTCATTACAAATTAAATTCAACTACAAATTAAGTTGTTCAGCATGAACTAATATACAAACTAATTTCCAGTTCATATGTAGTTTATATAAATTTCACATGTAGTTCATGTAAGTCGTCATATCTCTGTTCATATATAGTTAATAACTGTGTTCACATGTAATTAATATAGAATTGTTAACTGTGTTCATTTTTAGTTCATATATAGTTCATATGTTTCTCATATGTAGTTAATATGTGTTTATAAGTAGTTTATATGTAGTTCATATTTGTATTCATATGTATTTACATGACCAGACCTGTAAAATAAAACAAATCTCTGAACTACACTTCATATATACTTCATATGTAGTTCATATCTATTTATAATTGCTCATACCTGTAAAATGAAGAGAGCCTAATTCATATGCATATGATAATTTTATAAATCTTAAGTCTTGTTTTCCTAAAATAGGATTCATGATTGAATGAATGAATGATTATGAGATGAGATAATAATAATAATGGATTAGATAATATTAGATTAGATTAAACTAAACTATAACGCAATGAGGAGCCTCAAAATTTTGTTGAAAAAAGGTGTTTTTACGATTTTCTTTTTACCTGGGGAAAAATAGGTGAATTAAGTTCATTATTATGTAATTGATGGCAGTGTATTTGATCATCTAATAATGGAAAACTGTTAAAATGTGTATGTTGCCATTTGGCAACATCATGGAACCTTCATCATGGTACCATCATGGAATTCCTAGCCTACAGTTGCCTTCAAAATAATAGCAGTTTTTTTTTTTTTTTTTTTAAATAAACAAAAAAAACAAAGCAAAAATAATGCCCAAATCCTTATAAGGATATTATTTTGATGCATTGGGAACACTGCATTTTATATTCTAAAATCAAAATGTAAAGAAAAATGTGTCAGTGTTTGAATTACTTTACAGAACATGAAGAAAAAAGAATATCAGTGTCTGCATTTTTTACAAACTCTTTACTGCACAAAATGAAACATCTTCAAGATTTAGCATTCATGTGAATCACTAATATAATATTTATTTATTATAACCACCATTTCTGAGACCTGCTTCACATCCGTGTTGCATGGAGTCTACAAACTTCTGGCACCTATGAGCAAGGATTTTAGCCTCACACTTCCTCTGAATTTCTTGGTTTTGCCTCAGAAATTCAGAAACTGAATTTTTGACATCACCCCACATGTTTTCAATAGGATTAAGGTTAGGACATTAGGTTGGCCACTCCAGAACTTTAATTATGTTGGTCTAGAACCAAGATGCTGCTGTTTTACTGGTGTGTTTGGTATCGTGTTTGGTGTCTTTTTAAAACTCATATTTCAAGGGTATTTCCTATTTGACATAAGGCAACATGACTTCTTCAAGTATTCTGATATATGCAAAGTGATCCATGACCCCTTCTTGCTAAAGAGGGTACAATTTACCAGATTTTGCCACACATGATCTAGCCTAAAGAGAATAGAGAAACAGTTTGAGGACTGAAGAAAGTAAAATTGTTCTGGTGATCCAAAGGCCACCGACAGTTTGTCAGATGACCACTGAACACTTATCATTTAGAATTTAAGTAGAATTTATTCCACAGTTCACTCTGAAGAGAGTGAAGCATTGTGGTGCTCTTTTACTATGGTGTCAGGCCTATTCACATGTTGTATAAATAGGCCTATGTATTATATGCAGTTGTATGCAGTTGTATATGTATTATATGTGATATACTACACAGACTCAAGCACAGGACACTGGGAGAACAAGTGAGGCTTTATTGTGAAGCAAAGAAGGGGAAATGAGGACAAGGGTCCAGGTGGGGGAGGAGGGGGTGTGTGAGTCGGCAGACGGGCAGGTTGAGGTGTGTGTGTGGGCAGGCAGATGGCAGACAGACAGGTGCTGGAGCAGATGGAGGCGGATTCTGCGGCAAAGGGAAAACAGGTTAACACGAGCAAAAACACGCCACACAGACAGAGACAAACAGGAGACGAGAGGGGAGTAGGATTAGGAAACAGGTCACATATCTGCTGCAACGCAGGCACAAGGTGAACACACACATCAGATAATAACCACAACTGGCTTTACTACTGTTGTGATGTTGAAATGTTCCACTTTCATCAGGTGACGAGGAAAAACAGCCTAATTGTTATAAAAAATAAAAAAATAAAATATCATCCGGTGACAATATATAATAATAATAATAATATACAATAATATGTTTTTTGATAGAATTAGTCAAATACTGAGGAGAATCATTTTAAAGTATTTTAATACATTGCCAGATGATTTTGATAATTCCAGAAGGTATTTCTTGATTTTGGTTAATTTTATCTTAAAAAAAAATATATATTAAATAAAAAATATATATATAATATATATATATATATATATATATATATATATATATATATATATATATATGACATTGTTTAAAAGTTTTTTTTTAATTTTAATAATTTTTATTTTATCTCATTTTATTTTACTTTTTATTTAAAAACAATGTATTTTTACCTTATATTTTTGTCCTTTTCTATCTAAAATAATCATTTGTCTTTTTTAATCTCATATTTTTATTTCATATATATCTCATGGTAAGATACAATTTTTTTGCAGTGTAGTATCATAAGCCTTATCAATCACCATAGTGAAGCTTAAACATCTAGCTGAAGGAACAAAAAGAATATATATATATATATATATATATATATATATATATATATATGTATATATATATATATATGGGGGAAGGGGTACTGAAGAAGCAATAATTGGCTCCTTTAGAAAATCAAGGGTTTTTCATATAAAAGGAACCATAGTGAGGCTATTACTTATGTATGTGTAGTGTAGCATTTTGCGTTACTTAAAAGTAAGATATTCTAAAAAAAAAAAAAAAACACCTGGAGTCACAAAAGACACTTTCCTATGTATTTACCAATATTCCACCATGACAGATTTTATTGGAAAACTTTTAGCTTGAATTGAAATAAATTCCTTTTGCACCTTATGGAAATTGGCTTCAAATCTTTAGCATTGACTATGTTGCAGGACATTGCCAGTCATTATAATGCTATTATCTTCAAAGCAGAGTACAAAATTAAAAAGAAACTCAAGTAACTTGAATGATGTAATTCCATCCATTTTCTACATGTGCACATTCCTTACTAGGGTATGCAAGTATTATTAAACTCATGGTTGAAAAACTAAAATAAACAAATAAAAAGTAAAATTGTATCTATTTTTGTCTCACAGCCTTTTTATCATAATTTATAACCTGTAGTTTTGTACAATTAGTCCAATATTGAGATATCGAATTGTCTTATTAGAAATATCTTTTACACTTATGTTTTTGCTCATGTCAAGTTGTTGTTTTTTCTTTCTTGATTTTGATATATTTAATCTTTTCTTGAAATAAGATTAATTCGTTTGACTAACTTTTTCGACTTTTGACTCATATGAACCAAATAATCACAACTGGTTGAAGTAGTATTTGCAATTCATATCAGAATCAGATATCATTTACATGATATATTCTGCATGGTAGCTGCCTATTTCATTGTTTTCTTAAAATAAGATTAAATTAATTGACTTTTTTCTCTTATTGTTGCCTTTTCATCTCATGTTATGGACTTTTTAATCTCGTAATTCTGAAATTCTTTGAAAAACTTGAAATAAGTAAAATTAGCTGCCAATAAAGTAAGATAATTCAAGATGATTTTACTCTATTTTGGAATAATAAATCTAAATACAAGATATTTCCCCCTGATAAGATTACATTTTTTGCAGTGACCAGCCAATCACATCATACCTGACAAAAAAGACTAGCAAGGTATCTTTAAATTTCGAAAAAAAAAAAAAAATAAATAAAGATTCTTATGAGCCTCTTATGTCTGCAGGGTCAGCTAAGCCGCTGGAGAACGATGGTGTAGTCCTTTCAGAGCGTTTATATCATTGCATATTGATAAGCTAATAAAACCTCTGAGTGGGAAACGTGCATGACAGCACTTTAGTCTGCTTGACTGTTATGAGTCGGGCTGAGCTCATTCGCATGGGGATAGAGCTGAGTCAGGCTGCTCTCAGCCACACTGTAATCTGCTGTGAATTGTTTAAATCAAGGCTAAACGTGGAGATCATCTGCCTGCTAAAGAGCCGGCAGGGTGATAACAACATGTCACAGAGCGGGAGAGAAATGGTCTGTGTGTGTGTGTGTGTGTGTGTGTGTGTGTGTGTCACGCCCATGACTGCCTGGCTAGTTTAGAGTTTACCTGTCAGGAGGTATTGTATAGGTTATTATTTAATGTTAAATACCCCGATACACTGCAAAAAGGGACAAATCTTGAAGTTCAGTATTGATTCAAGGATTCTTTACTGCCTTTCAGCACATTTACATATGGTGAACAAAATGTGATTCCCTGGGCCTGCAGCAGCTCATTGTTCGATAATAAAAAAAAAAAAAAAATATATATATATATATATATATATATATATATATATATATATATATATCAAATATATTGAAGGCTAGAAATGGTAAAATTCAATAAAATATGCAATTATAGACAGTATGTTATTCCATTGACAGATAATTTTACTTATTTTATTTTTTTAATTTGATATAAATATTAGAGATAAAAGACATAAAATATCAAACAACAAAAAAGATCAAATAAATCAATGAAATAAGCTAATTTATCTGCCAAGTTATTTTTTGAATTAACCTCCAATGGAATTAGATAATTCAAGATAATCGTATTCATTATTGGATTAGTTGCACAAAAAACAGGACACTTTCACTTGTTCAGGTGATATTCTTTGCAGTGTAAAAGCTTCATCTTATGGGGACTATGAATGTCCTAATAAACCAAATAGCAATACCAATACATGGAAATGTGATTTATACATAGTAACAATTCAAACTTGGCACAGGTCGCAGACATCATATAATATGTGAAAGCACTGCAAAAAAGTATTTTAAAATAATTTTGGATTGCATAATTTAATCACATTATGATAAGAACGTTCACTATACTTTGAGCAGAAATCTGTCAACCAATCAGAACTCTGCTTCATAATGACATGATGGATACTGTGTCATCCAATAGCACCAGGGTGGACAAGGTCCAGAAAACTGTAATGTGTGGCAACCTCTCTTTGAAGTGTACAAACAAATAAAGCAAATACACTTTAACGATTTCTGGAACATAAAAAATAGAATATGAAATCCATACCCATTGGAAAAAATGTAGCCTTTGAATGTAGCCTTACAGACTGGAGTTGCTCCAAGTAACATTATGGACAAAACAGAAGGACATTTTTGGAAAAAAAAGTGGAAATAGATTTTCATGTGCTTCATAATGACAAAGGATCAGGGGATGCTCTGATCTCCAGATAACTGGACTGTTCTGCATCAAGCAGTCAACCACTGTTTGAACATAGCAGTAAAACATTTATTCTTTAAGGTAAAGTTGTTATAGAAGTATTCACCATACTGTTAAAATGTAATCTTATCAAGGGGAAAATATGTTATATTTTGTGCAATTAGTCAATCTTGTTTTCTTAAGACAAGATTAAATAGAAAAAATGAAAATTCACCATACTGAAAAAATGAAATCGTATCAGGGCAAATATCTTGTATTTAGTGCAATTAGTCAAATACTGAGTCGAACTATATTGAAATATCCTATTCCAGGGAGAACATGCAAACTCCACACAGAAAGGTCCCAGACCAAGGCCACTCTATATATGCTCCTTTAGTTTTTTAAGCTTGATGTTGAGGATATTCTTTGCCACTAGATTATCTCTGTGACTATATATAATTTAATATCGAATTTTAAAAAAATAGAAGCAAGGGGAGGAAAGTAGAATCGAGTCTCAGATGGTTTCAAGTGTGTCTGTCAAGGTGAGGTGTGAGATACTGTCAGATGGGTGAAGACTGATTCCTCTCACTCTTGAATAAAAGAGCCAAGTGTGACTCATTAAGGCCACAGCCACTCCATGTGGCATGTACGCTTTCAGTGATCAACACACATATTCATGTTTACTTTGTTCCCATGCATCTTTACATTATTCTTTATTGTGGCAGTTTTTTTTTTTTTTTAAATAATGACAGATGCTTTCCCAGACTGCACGTATACCCGCTGTCGTCTAGAGATACCGTGGCAGTCTCTTTCTTTTTCATTTATAGCCCACTTACAGACACCAGATCAATCAATCCTCTCGTTTGACATATGCCACCCATTCTCCGCATAAGGGCCTGAGAAACATTCAATCATATCATCACAGAAGAATAAGTTCTGACTTAGACTTGCGCCTTTTGACAGTTTTAGATGCTATTGTCATGTATAAATAAGTGCTGGATTATTTTATACATGAAAGTTATGATTTCAAAGTTGAGGAGATGCTTCACATTTTCAATATTATTATTTCAATTCATATATAAAACAATAATAATAAAAATATTCCCTGCACTACAAAAAATTATACCTCATCAATGGGAAATATCTTGTATTTAGTAGATTTATACGTTAACTTACTTCAAGTTAAGATAAAAAGTCCATAATACATTTTTCTTTTTTTTTTCTTTTTAAAAAGAAAAGACAGCATTAAATAAAAAAAAATGTATTAAAATTAAATTGTATTTTAATAAAACAAGAGTGACCTAAATAATAATAATAATAATAATAATAATAATAATAACTTATTTGTCACTGGAATAAGACACTTAAAGATAATTTTGCCTAATATTTGACTAATTGTCATAAAAACAAGATACCTTTATTGTTAACTTTGTATTTTTGCAGTGTATTCATGTTTTCAATTTCAATCCATGCCAAACATATATACATATAATATAATATAATACAAAAATATATAATATAATAACATATAAATGATTTGATCCTTTACTTTAACAACCTGTCTCATTGAAATTGTGATCTCTTTATGATTGAATGTACTCAGGGAGAGAAAGTAGGACCAAGTGAGCTGGGACTTTTTCATGGATATTGGTTTTGTGATGCATATAAGTGATATATATGATGCATATATCACTATTTTGGACACATGCTGTATGAGAAGAAAGACGTTTTATTTTAGTGTCCCCCGGAAACATGCCAGACTACTTTCATTTTGACCAGAACCGGACCAGAACTCTGCTCACAGGACACTGTCGGGGGTAAGACAATGTGAGTGTAAGACACTGATGATAGGGATGCTATACAGATTCATGTAAAAATACACAACTATCCCTTTAATCACCAACTTTAAAATCTATGTGAGTCATTTTAAGGCGAGACATTACAAGTGAAAAATGTTCATCTAATAGATATCACCATGAAACTTCTCAGTTTGATTATTGACATAAAGACAAACATTTTTTTTTTTGTATTACAACATTTCTGTAATTTTGTGTGAATATGCAAATGAGGCATCATCTACTTAAATATGCCTGATTTTGCATACATTTCCAGTAAAAAAATCTGAACATTGGATGAAGCTAGGATTTAAATTCGTGTTTCATTTATCCCTTTTTATCACTCCAAAAATCACATAAAACTGTCAACAGTCCAGGTGTAAAATGTTTTTAGGTGTAAAATGTTCTATAAATCAGGTTCTAAATGAGATATCAACAACCCCTTCTGTAAATATCTGCAGGATGTAGTTAGAAATACAACTGGAAAGTTTGGTGTATGTCTATGCTGCTGAGGTGGAGATTAATCACCAACTTTTCTTTTTATAATCGGAGTCATTTTTAAGAAGAAAATGTCCAAATTCTCTGTGTCAAGCTACTCAAATCAATTTTTTTTTTTTTTTTTTTTTTTACATCTTCGGCTTTGGGAACCAGTGATCAAAACATTACACCTTTATAAACAACTAATTGATCAATATTTTCAAGAAATTATATATTTATCAACTATAGAAATGTTCATTAGTTGCAGCCCTAATTTATAGAAATGAATGGGCAATTAACAAAGGCAGGAAAACAGGAAATAAAAGTGACAAACACAAGAAGGTATTTTAAAATATAACAGGTACTGGACACAGTAGGCAACAGAGAAAAACAACTGAAACTCCAAAAACTTATCATACGAGTGAGTAAAATGATCTGTTTTAATAGCCCAAACAACCAGCGAGTAGGGGGAAAAGTACAATCAAATGATGCCAGTGTTGTGATGTCACTGATATTCAGCCTGACAGCCACCATACATCACAAAAGAATCCCCCTAAAATCTGTTGATTTCACTGTGTCTCTCAAGCAGACAACTGCAGATCTTAAAGTGGTATCCACCGAAAATTGGCATTGCGCCATTCACACCATTTCCTCCATTTACGCCATTAGATTGGCTCTATGTAATTTGCAGATTTTTTTTCCGGTGTTTGTATTTGCTCACACTACACTCAGTGTTACGCCACGCTTCTTTGTAAGATGATTCGTTTGCCTGGGGTCTGTGTATGTTCAATTAATTGTCTAACAGTGAAACTGTTTTAAAAATTACAATTATTTTGACTATTTTACTATTTTATACTAAACTATTTTGCCTTTGAGTTCATAGGAAAAGTGGACACAGGTAATTGCCCAATGATTGCATTTGACTTACATAATTGAACAGCAGGGATAGTCTGTGCAGGACTTTATTTGGGGGATATTGATTTTGCGTTATGTGCTGAGCACAAACAGAATAAATTGGTTTGTCTGTTGTTCTGCTCCCTTGTTGGAGAATAAAGGGCATTCAGTGTTTTCATTAGTTTTTTTTTTCCTTCTTTTCATTCAGCAATCTCAACTCACCGGCACCAAGTTGAACATTCAGCAAACACAGCAGCAGGATTCTGCATGGAGAAATTTCAGTCTTTCCAAAGAAAAAAACAATTTGTTGGAAATGCTGTTGCCACAGTGTGTGCAGTATTGACAGATTAGCACAAAGTCAATATGAAGCGCATATGAAACTTGGTTTAAAAATGATCAAAGTAGAAGTCTATATGGTTCCACCCAGTCATTTGATCTGAGAATGTATCAACTGTTGAGTGTTGGTCACAGTCGCTGCTGGTAGCAATTGCATTATGAAGCCTTGTTTTTGCACCATAAGTTGAGACATCTCAAAAGTACAATCAAATGATAGGTTACACAATTGAATGAAATTCCTGCTGGCTGACCACATGTCCCCGTGTCCAAGAGCTGCAGGTGGGGTCTGACAGTGCTCTCACTGAAGCTGCGGTATCTGGTAACTGCTCGATAAGCCACAGATGTGGAACACATTCCTGAGACATGACTGTACAGAGATAGAGATGTAACACCATCATACAACATACCACTGAAGTGGTTTCAGACACGTATTCCAGTCATCCATCTCAAGCTTCTGTTATCTATCCACAGTAGGTAACGCAGATAATGAGGCAATGTCCCGAGAGGGGTCTGCTGGGACCCATCTGGTATAACTGGCTTTGGGTTAGGAGGGTTGAACTTCTGGCCTATCACTCATGTTAGATAAAAAAAAAAAAAAAAAAAAAAAAAAAACACCATTTCTACACATTTTCAGCAAAGAAGCATCAACGCATCAACCATGGTGTTAATCAATAGCAATTTGAGGTGAGGCAGGTAGAGACACATCCCATTTAATCCTGGTATAGTGAAAAATGGGTGAGAAACATAGCACCGTGGCCCATTATTTGGCAGTGACAGCAGTGAAGTCTTGCATTTCCAATGAATCCTTATTTTGTTGGGAAGTGTTACCTGATTGGACACCATTTTCCCAGGGTCCTGAGCCAGAGTTTCATCTGTCTACAAGAGGACTGAAGGTGAACTGATAAGGTAAAATATAATGTAAACCTGTGACTTCTGCAATCAGCATTTTTTGTTATTATTTAAAATAGTTTTAAAAAGTTTAAATTAACTTAATTTGAGTATATCATATGTGAAAGTGGTTTCTGTGTTTATATTTCTCATTTCTTATGCTGACTGCACACAGATTAATTAGTGGTGGAAAGTAACTAGTTATTTAGTGTAGCGTCATTATGGACCATAGAGATGGCAGGTTTGCTTCTGGCAGAAGTCAAGGGCATCTACAGAGACTAGGATCCTATCTGATGTGAAGGGTGCTGTGAATTGTTCACCTGAATGACAGCCACCGGTGAATAGCATAAGATACATCACCTTTTTAACGATTGCCATTTCCTGCCTGCTGACTGAGATGATCCCTGGAGAGTCAACCTTCATAATTAATCATAAACATCCAAGCAGCCTAAATATGGCATGCTAACTGACGGGCTGTTTAGTTTAGAACTATGTTTGCAATTATCTGGCAGTCTAGTGGTGACCCTAGACCAGGGGTGTCTATTCCTGCTCCTGGAGAGCTACTGCCCTGCATGTTTTAAGAATCTCTCAACAGGAACACGCTTGATTCTAATTATCATGTCATTATCAAGCAGCTGAAGCTGTCAAGGGCTTGATAACAAGCTAATAATTAGAATCAGGTGTGTTTGAGGGGGAGACTCCTAAAACATGCAGGGCAGTAGCTCTCCCAGAGCAGGATTGAACAGCCTTTCCTGAGACACACAAGCATTGATAATATTACTAGCTGCTAATTTTGACTGTGACAGATTGTTGAAGATGAAATCAGTGGTTTCCAACCTTTTTGTTTCATGGTATCTTACAAAAAAGTGTGTAGCTTACAGGTGTAACAGGCCAAATAAATTTCTGCCAACTACACTGTATAGACTAAAACCCTCCAATCCTCATCAACTTCCACCCTCACTGTTCAAACTCTGTGAAGTGGGCACCCCAAGTGATCAAAACAGGAATAAAAATGGTAATTTTTTATTGCTGAATTTTGCTGATTTGTGCTGCAAAAATAAAAATTTGTGCTGTGAGATATTTAAAGCTATATATTTTATGTTTATGAGCCTTGCACCCCTTTTAGTGTCTCCAGTTTGATCCAAAGTGGTCTCATTTTCTGTGATCTTCCTGTACTAAATTTTGCTGTTGAAAGCAATACTTATGCTATTTTCTATTTTTGAAAAAAAATAAAATAAAAAAAAAACAATAAAACAAAACAACTGGACATAGTGGTGTTGGACAAAGGGCAGAAGGCAGTGGTGGTGACAGATGTGGTAATATCAGCTGACGCCAACATCAGAAAGAAGGAACACAAGGAATTTGAGAAATTTTAAGGGTTGAGAGAGCAGTCGGATAGCATGTAGAAAGTTAAGACGGCACTTGGGGCAAATTCAGAGAAGCTGGGGGAGTGGCACCAACACACCTTCTCATTCAATGTGTTTTCTTTAATTGAATGACTATTTACATTGTAGATTCTCACTGAAAGCTTCAAAACTATGAATGAACACATGTGGAGTTATGTACTTAACATAAAAAGGTGAAATATCTGAAAACATGTTTGATATTCTAGTTTCTTCAAAATAGCCACCCTTTACTCTGATTGATAAAGCAGGAAATTCCACGAATGAACCCTGATAAGGCACATCTATGAAGTGAAAACTATTTCAGGTGACTATCTGAAATGGTAGTTCATCAAGAGAATGCCAAGAGTGTGCAAAGCAGTAATCAGATCAAAGGGTGGCTATATAGAATAAACTAGAATATAAAATATGTTTTCACTTATTTCACCTTTTTAAGTACATAACACCATAAACGTGTTCATTCATAGTTTTGATGCCTTCAGTGCGAATCTACAATCAGTAAAAGTAATCATTCTTTTACTCTAATACTTATCTACAACAAGCTTATAATAATAATGTATGTTTCCATCTCTAGAAATTTAACATACCATTGTATTGTAATGTAACCTTTCAATGGCATGCAAGGTCACTCAGGACAAAATTTTAAGTTGGAATTATTAATAAGATACTTCTAATTGCTACGTGTGTACTTAGGGATCAGCATTTGTGAGAGCATCAGCTGAAACTGCTGGCTGAAATGCTTACTGACGGAATATATAATTCCACTCTGTACACCCTTAACAATATGCAGCAACATCTGGGTACACAGGAGGGAAGGTGCCTCATTCAGCTGACATCAGCAGTAAGAATCGTTATTTTGCCCAACTGTTCACCCAAACTAAACCTTACACCGTTTGAGTCATTAAGTACCGCTTCTGTCTAAACTTTGGTCCCCGGATGCCTAAAAGAAACATCAACATTTCAAAGTGTTTAATAGAATTTGTAAGTGAGGAAGAGACCAAAGAGAAGGGAGTGAAGAAAGGCCAGAGAAAAGGAATAGAGAGCTTAAAACACATGAAGAACGCCCTTGAGGGTTTCTTCGGTTTTCTCTCATTGGTATTGGCAAAGCTCTCTCTTAGTGGGAAGGGTGGGGGGTGCAGGGGGGCGCGGAGGACAGCATAAGAGTGAGAGGATTGTTGAGATTGATGCCCAGTGAAAATGCATGACAGTAGATGTCTTGTCTTAATAAGTTAGTCACAGATGTATGAGGAGTGGGCCAGACAGTCAAAATAGCCGCTATAGTTGGATGTCACCGCCATTTATTCCAACTGAACTCTGTAATGATGTATTTTCCCTTTTTCTATTAGGCAATTCATTTTAGGTCAAAGAAACGGGCGGGAGGAGGGGAGCGGCGCCGGTAAAAAATGTCATTTCTGATTCTCTCTTGCCTCTTCCGAAAAAATGTGGACTGTCTGTAAAGGTATTCCGGCTTGTACTTTATTTAATTAGTTTGCCACAGACGGAAACGCACCCTGACAGCAAACACCTAGCTGACCGTCAGCACATTCCAAACCAATGCTTGGCTGTTTGCCCATCAGACATATTAACCAAAATGACACGGTACCTTCAATTTAAAAAAGGCCTTTTGGAAAGAAAGAAAAAATAAAAAAACAAGTCTTTTCTTCATGTGCAAACACTTGTTCTTACTCATACTTGAGCTGAATCAAACATATCCCCTTAAATTAAAAAAGAAAACACTTAAGTAGTTGGCAACATGAGTGGCGTTACCTAATGGAACTTCACAAACACTAAAGAAGCACAGTGTTTGGGACTACAGGTAGCGGGGCGGTGCAGCGTGTCAACAGGAATTGATGATTGAGAGAAATGCATCTTTGAAGCTGTTGCAATCTGTCTCCGCTCTTTCCATGGATGCTCACCTGTGAGTGGCCCTCTGCAATGCATCACCGAGACTTCAAATTGAGTGTCACTCAAAATGGAAGTGGAGTGATAAGCACCATACTGTGGGGAGGGGAGTGGGTTGGGGGGGCTACTTCGGTTTTCCTCTCACCTCTGCAATTTTTTTTTCCCATACACCAGGCCTTAAATCTGCTGAGTCCTACACATCAGGTAAACAGTTTGCTGTATTATGCTGGATGTTACTGCCAAATTTCTGCTGCATTCATGAGCCTTTTATTACTGTTCCAAATCTAGCGATGCAAAGCAAAATCCATGGATGCAGTGGATATATCGCTTAAAGGTACAGTGTGCATCTAGTGGAATGGAATTGACAGAAATATGATTTTCAAAAGTATGTTTTAATTATTATGTAGTTTAATCAAGTAGGAATTGTTGTGTTGTAATTACCTTGGACTAAAATGCCTTTATCTACATGGGGAATGGGTGAGCCATGTTGTGCCACCATGTTTCTACAGGAGCCTGTAAGGCAGGTAGTAACAGGATCATCCCTATATTCCCTGGGTCCTATATTCCCCCCTCTCTTCTGTGACCAGGGAACATAGGACCGCTTTTCAGAGAAAACGTTAGGTCTTAAGGGTAGGGGTTAGGAGTTAGCATTAGCATTAGGGTTAGGGTTGGGGTTAAGATTGGGATTAGTAATATGATTAGGCTTGGGTTAGGGGATAGAGGGGGAGAGGGGAAGAGTTGGGGTTGGAGTTAGGGTTATGGTTTAGGGTTTGGAGTGTGGATAGAATTTGGGTCAGGGTTAGGATTGTGTTTTGGTTAAATTTTGGATTGCAGTCAGGAATAGGGTTAGTGGGAAACACAAAGGGGATTCTTCTGAAAAAGGGTACTATTTCCCCAGTCACAGAACTAAGTAAGGAACATAGACCTGTGGAACATAGGTACACTCCTGTAATAATCTAACCTCTAATCCTTACCCAGGAGTCTTCCAGAGTAGCAGAATATATAGATCATTACACTAATACTCTTTCACAAAAACATAAATCATATGTAAAAAACACATGATTTTCTAAACAAACTTCAAGGGCTGTCAATTGCTAGTAATGTTTATTTTATTCTTTGTAGACATATATACATTAATTCCCTTCCCTACACAAACAATGATACAACCCTGGGTTTACAAGCTGTCCATAGAGCCTTTAATAAATTTTCCAATCCCTTACAGCCAGATTCAACCCTGATAACACTATTAGAACTTAGCCTCGACGACTTTGAATTTAATTAGAACCATCACTCTGCCAATCTATATATGTGTTCAAGGGAGGATACATCTTAGCAATAAATAATACCTTCTGTCTATAACTGTTACCTTGATGATGTAGTTGGCATATGGGAAGGGTCCTTGGAGGAATTCAATGAATTATGGATGATTTTAGACTCCCACCATTGAACTATTAAGACCACATATAACCTGCAGAAAGATATATTAGAGTTTTTAGACACACAAGTATTCTTCACACTATAGGAGGTAAAAAACGATTGGTCTTTAAAGAAATGGATAGGCATGCATTATTCCACAACAAAAGCTACCATCCTGAGAAAACCTTTACAAGCATTATAAATTCCCAACCGATAAGAATCCATAGAATTTACTTACTCCGAAGAATGTGGTGGAGGCCACAACAACATTGCTTACAGCCTTGGGGCCCTTGGGTTATTCTCAAAAAGTCCACAGAACTATAAAAACGGATGTAAAAAAAATCTTTGGAAATAATACAAAAGCGATGGATGATAGAAAAATGATTCCGGTGGTAGCCACATACTCACAGTCTTTGGGGAAGCTTTAAAAAAAAAAAAAACCCAAAAAAAAACAACATGTCCAGCATGCCCAAGAAACCAAAGTAGAATTGGGGGTTGGTTCAGTCTATAGGAAAAATAAAAAAAAACTTTTACAGGATACATTAGTACAATTTTACTTATGGGGTGACCTAAATCCATAGGTCCATAGGCTTTAAATAGCTTTCCCTTACACTTATTGCACTCAATGATTTGATAGATTTGATAGACTTACCTGATGATTGCCTCCAATAACATACCTAAAATTAACTTGACATAATGGAAAAGAAGAATAAACAGGAATTATACCATGATACTTACCTGTAATCCTAGATGGATTAGGCTTAAAGCACTTTAACCATGCACACTGCACTTAGTAAGGTCTGCACTTACCCAACAAATATGTGCAATAGGATAATGTGCAACTTTACTGATGGGCATTGATGTGTAATTCTACCAACATTTTGTTTTGCGACTTCCTGTTATAGGGGTGACATGGTGGCGCAGGGGTTATCGCTGTTGCCTCACAGAAAGAAGGTCGCAGGTTCAAGGCCTCCTTGGTCCTGGGTCTGGGACCTTTCTGTGTGGAGTTTGCATGTTCTCCCCATGTCTGTGTGGGTTTTCACCGGGTACTCCAGCTTCCTCCCACAGTCCAAAAACATGCTGAGGTTAATTGGCGACTCTAAATTGCTTGTGTGTGTGTGAGTGAATGGTGTGTGTGCCCAATGATTGGCTGGCAACCATCTGGGGTGTATCCCTGCCTCTCGCCGTAACGCGCTGGGATAGGCTCCAGCAGACCTTAATGAGGAATACGTGGATATAGAAAATGACTGACTGTCTTTTTGTTATATCATAGACTTTATTACTCATGCATAACTGTTGATTTATCTACAGTTTATCTTCAATTGTGTTTTTGTTTTTTTATTCTAATATTGCATGATATTTGAGTCCTGTATTGTCTTTTGTGTCCTGTGTTGTCTAATTTACCACTTTGTGTGTGAAGTTTTGTATTGTGTCTTTTGTTTTTTAGAACAAAAGACAGAAGTAAATTATCCTATGGCTATAATCTGTCATATTTACATTTTTAATAAATCACTTAACTAACTTAACTATTCACCTCAGTACTTACCAAAAATAACCTCTAATCTTTTTCCTTTTAAACCTTTGTCTCTGTACAATTTGAAACTCCTGATATAATCATGAACCCCAATTATTTTTTTTCTAATTTACTCTAGGATTTACCTTATCTCATTTTATTTTCTATAAGTGCTTCTTTCATCTGGGGGGTGAATCAATTAAACTAACTTGACCTGTGCAAAGTCTAACACACTAGTGTGAATGGCTAGTGTGAAGACATTCCCCTTACCTATCCCGCTAAACCTTACCTGACATATGGAAAAATAGTGATTACCATGTTGCTACAGGAGCCCAGAATGGACAAACCAAATGGTCTGGAGATGGACTTTCACATTTTTCAGCTTCTGCTGTAGGTTCTCACCACTATACCAATCAAGACCAATTGTTTTGATAATTTGAAAATAGAACTGTGATTGAAAAAAATATATATAAAATTATACAGTGATTGGTTCCAGTATGATCTGAAACAACTTCTTTAAAATAGATAATTTGTGAGGACTACAGGGAATCAAACACAGGTCTCCTGCGTGAGAGTCAGGAGCCTTACCTCTAGGCTAGAGGTGGCAGGGAAAAACTCAGATGCAGAGACCAAGACAGTCCAGTCCAGTAAGACAAAATAAAATCAAAACGATTAAAGAAAAGAGCCCACCTTGCCTGCCTGGGGTTAAGTCGCTTGGCCTTCTGCACATACTCTAAGTTGTGGTCCGTCCATACAATAAAGGGGTGTTGAGCCCCCTCGAGCCAGTGCCGCCACTCCTCCAGGGCCATCTTGATTGCCAAGAGCTCTCGATCTCCCACGTCGTAATTCCTCTCGGCAGCTGAGAGGCGAGCAGAGAAGAAGGCACAGGGGTGGAGTTTGCAGGACGTTGAGAGAATTGCCCCAACCGCCATGTCTGAAGCATCTACTTCAACAACAAAAGGGAGAGAAGGGTCAGGTAAGGTCAGGATTGGAGCTGAGGTGAATCTCACCTTTAATTCCTGGAAGGCTTGCTCTGCCCCTGGAGACCAGACAAAAGGGCCACTCTTCTTCTTAGTGAGATTTGTCAAGGTAGCCACAACAGCGCTGAAGTTTCTAATAAACTTCCTATAGAAATTGGAAAAGCCAATAAAACGCTGCACCTCCTTGACCGAAGAGGGCTGAGGCCATTCACGGACAACTTGAGTCTTTTTTTGATCCATGAGAAGGTTTCCCTTGGACAGGATGAAGCCCAAAAAGGAGACCTCAGAGACATGAAATTTACATTTCTCAGGCTTGACAAAGAGGTTGTTGTCGAGGAGACGCTGAAGAACGGCCCTGATGTGATGGACATGTTCATGGAGGGATTTTGAGAAAATTAAAATGTCATCCAAATAAACAAAAACATAGCGGTTCAACATCTCTCTCAAAACATCATTAATGAGTGCCTGAAAAACAGCTGGAGCATTAGTTAATCCAAAAGGCATTACTAGGTATTCATAATGACCTGTAGGTGTGTTGAAGGCCGTCTTCCACTCGTCTCCTTCTCGGATCCAGACTAAGTGGTAGGCATTTCGGAGGTCCAGTTTGGTAAACACTGTTGCCCCTTGAAGTAGTTCAAAAGCAGAAGACATTAAGGGTAAGGGGTAACGATTCCTCACAGTCCCCTTGTTCAGTCCCCGGTAATCAATACACGGCCTTAGACCGCCATCCTTTTTCCCAACAAAAAAGAACCCAGCACCTGCAGGGGAGGATGAGGGGCGAATAATCCCGGCACTAAGGGAGTCCTTGATGTACTCCTCCATAGCTCCAGTCAAATGGTCTATGAGGTGGCAAGGCTGTGGCCGCCTTTTTGCTAAAAACCTCACTCAAACTGTGGTACTCAGAAGGGACTTGGGACAATTTGAAAAAAATAGGAGGCTTAGGGACTAGGGGTGTGGGTCTAGAGAGGAGGCAAGTAGACTTGCAACTGGGCCCCCACTCAACCACAGTTCCAGATGACCAATTGATGTGAGGGCTGTGGTGAGACAACCAAGCGAACCCTAACACTAGGGGAAACTCAGGAGTCTGGATCAGGTTAAACCGGATCTTCTCATAATGATCTCCCTCGGTGGACATAAGAACAGGAGCAGTAATTAGGTTTACAGTACCCTTTCCAAGTGATCTTCCATCCAGAGCCGACACCATGAGTGGGTGGTCCAATTTGTTTATGGGCAGGTGGAGTTTGTCGGCCACAGTGAGGTCCATGAATTTCCCAGCAGCGCCAGAGTCTATGAGGGCCAGTAGAGTATGGTGCTGCTGGCACTCCCAGGAAATGGTGACTGGAATCTGCAGGCATGTAGTCGAGGCTGAGGGAGTAAGTGTTGCTCCCGTCACAGATCTCCCTCTCCTGGACGGGAGTGGGCTTTTCCCGACAGCCCAGGACAAGAAGCACGGAAGTGACCTGGGCTTCCACAGTAAAGGCAGAGTCTCTCCCTCATCCTGCGGTCCCGCTCGGTCCGGGAAAGGCGAGCCCCACCTAACTGCATAGGTTCCTCGGGAGGTGGGGCCACACCTTGGGGCTCTGGAGACCACGACAATGGGCTGAAGGCTGAAGCGGCGGCTGCAGGATGTCGTTCCCGCTGCCTCTTCCGCAGCCGGTTGTCCAGACGAATCGTTTGGTCGATCAGAGATTCCAGGTCCGGAGCTGAATCCTTAACTGCCAACTCGTCCTTGACGGAGTTGGAGAGTCCATGCCGAAATGTTGCCATCAGTGCCTCCATGTTCCACCCACTCTCTGCTGAACACTGAATACTCAGCGACGCTGGAATTGCCTTGACGCAGATGGAACAGTCGACTGGCAGCATCTCGGCCCCCTACTGGATGGTTGAAGACTCAGCGCATCTCTGCAGTGAAGCTTGCATAGTCGGACCCTGCTGTTCCCATATGCAGTAGCCCAAGCCCGAGCCTTCCCCGTCAGGAGAGTGATTACATAGGCGATGCGTGCACGATCAGTTTGGAAGGTGGAGGCTTGAAGTTCAAAGGTGAGGGAGCATTGTGTCAAAAATCCTCAGCAGTCTGCGGGATTGCCATTGTATCTCTCCGGAGTAGGTAGCCGAGGATCGGATACAGGCAGGTTTGGAGTTGGGGGAAGGGGTGGCTGACGAGCAAGTAGACTTCTCACCGTCTGTTGAAGGTCCTGAAGAGCCTCTTCGTGGCATCCGAAGACCGACTCGTGGGTGCGCAGACGAGACTCATGATGGGACGAAGTGGCATCGTGGCTGGCCACTGCAGCATAGCGTTGATCAGCGGTTATAGGTGCCTGTGGTGGATTTGCGTCTTGAGTTGGCCGGGGATCAGCTGTCTCTGCTGAGTTTTTATTCATGGCTGAATCTTGCTGTGAGGACTACAGGGAATCGAACACAGGTCTCCTGTGTCAGGAGCCTTACCTCTAGGCTAGAGGTGGCAGAGACCAAGACAGTCCAGTAAGGTTCAGTGAAATCCTTTACTTAGTGAGCCAGGCAAAAGTATCCAACAAAATGGAGATTACAGTCCCAAAATCCTGACATAATTGGTACTGATGTCCGTATTTTCCACTGCAAATCACATGAATATGGTGTATGCCAAGTGCACTGATAACTTCTACAACCTACACTGTCCTAAATGACATATTCCAAACATTTTGCTGGTAAAAAGTCTTCATAGTGGGTCCATGATTACTTTGTGAATGTTTAGGTTATATACAGTATATGTATATTTGGAATGATCATTAGCATTCTCAAAGTGTATTCAAATTCAAAATCTCCCTCCTTGTCAGAAATTATCAATATCAAGTCACGGTTTCTGTGTCTTTTTTAACAATGGAAATGCTAATTTTACCCATATTTTACTTAATTTTAGTTCATTATGTTGTAGAGTACAGTGCAGTGTCAGCCCTTTTCATACTTTATTATTACATTGTTCATGAAAGCTTTTACTTTTATTCTTCAATTTGTGTTGCATTTTGCTGGAAATAATTCATCTAATCTGCTCCCCCACTGGACCTCTACATTCTCCATCCATTCCTTGTCCTGATCTGTCAGGCTGTGGGTCTCTGCTGTCTGTTTAGCCACAAATGTCTCTTTTTTTCTGGTTAGTGCACCCTCTTCCCCTCCCCCCTCTGAAACAGCTGCAGCCACAATGACAAGAAATGCCCAAAATCCACACAAATGCATTAGAAGAGAATGATGTAAAAGGTAATTTGTAATGTAATTTTGGTGTCTCATAGTGTTAATATCACAATTACCAATGTTAAGAACCTACACATACTTCTCTTTGGGCAGACTGTGCTTGATTGACAGCTCCTTCACTCTCTTTGCTCTAATCTAACAGTCTAATCAACAAGAACTATTGATTGAATGTGGGAGTAAAGAGGCTTTAGAAAAGCAACCTTTTCTCCATATAACGGTGTATTCACTACCTAAATCGAACAACACAGTAGGGTGTCAACGTAGATAGTCCTGTTCATTCAGTAGAATATCTTTTAAAAAAAATAACTGAACAAGCATAACATAAATGTAAGTTCTTCCTTTAGTTTTTTAGCCTTCAGAAAAGTACACTGTAAAAAATGAAATCTTATCAGCGAGAAACATCTTATATTTAGTACAATTAGTCTAACATTGAGTAAAATTATCTTCAGTTATTTTATTTCATTGGCAAATAACTTTACTTATTTCAAGTTCTTTGAAGAATTTGAGATATAAAGTCAGAGTTATGAGTAAAAACATCCAGAATATGAAATAAAAATACAACATTAAGATTTAAAGTCAAACAATATAATTGTATTTTAAGAAAATAAGACCAAATTGACCAAAACAATTGTTATCATCTGGCTATAATTATTATTGGGCTAATTATTCCAAAACGATTTTTTTTCTTTTTGCAGTGTAGAAAAACTAGTATATAAATTACACTGGTAGGTGTAATAGATATGAGACCTGGTTGGAACATGCAGAGCAGTAGCTGTACAATCAAACTCAAAAGTCCTTATGATGGTATAAACCAGAAAAAGTTTCCAAAAGTTCAGCCACACTTGCACATTGACATTTATATGTAAAATACTTCATTTGTATAAATTGATAATCACATTTAAAATTGTCATTCCCTTTTAATGCTGGGCTTAAATGGGACATGTTTTCTTGCATGTGCATAGTTTCAAATATGAATACAGCAGCTTGAATTTACAGCCAGGAGCATTTGTTTATTTAATGGCAAGGGAAAAACACACCACTAGTACATTTATCTACATGTAGGTGTCAAAAATCCTTAACAAGTGACTGAGCCACACCTGGCTGAAGTACAGTACATAATGATTGTCATCATTTATTCAGAACCACCCTGGGCTAGCAGGATAATGATGCAATCATGCAGTCAAGAGCTACCTCCGCTCTCGCTGTGTGTTTTCTGATAAGACAGTTCTAGTCCCATTTTTATACAGTCACATTCTCACATCAATAGTTTGGAGTTTACTGAGCATTTCGGTGCAAAGGAGGTGAGTTCTTCCATATGATGAAAGTCTATCAGTCATTTTCATAGAGCCTCCAGCCCCAGTGACAGCACTTTGTTTCCCTGTTTTATCTTGCATTTAATATCTCCCCAGCATCAGGCAGCAGAGTTGGGGACAGCCATGGAGGAAGTGGAAGGGGCATAATGGGTTGGAGGGAATAAAGATGAGTCTGGAGGACACTCAGCAGCTCCCTTCTCTGTGGTAGAGGTCAGGAGGGAAAGGATGAACCGTGGGAGAAAATTTTAATTATGACAAGAAAAATAAGACCAACTGATCTTCAATGCTTCTGTTTTCATTCAGTTATGGGAGAAAAGAAAAGAAAGACAGCTGCAGAAGCTGCAAGACTTTGCCTGCTGTGGCCATGTGATTGAAGTTTAATCCTCTGCAGGCTAGGACTAACAATGAACTTCTACCATGTATCCCCTTCCTGTGTTTGGTTGCAGTCGAGACTGGTGCACAACTACCATCTATTATAGAAACATGGGTCGAAGCCACATACACAAACAGCAATTATAGATTTGCTACAATGTCATTTTATGTTAGATTCACATTTCAAACATTTTCATCCAAAGAAATTTACAATAAGATCATTCCCCAAAAAGGAACAAGAGCTACAGCTGACCGAGTTATTGTGAGGGGGAGGGGGTTTCCAAAAATTTCCAAAAATTGTGGTTGCACATAATAAACCCTAAAGGGAAGAGGGTTACACACGGGTTCCTAACACATGGATGCACAATTAGTGACTGAACCAGAAAACAAAAGGCTTTTACCATATCAGATAGTGCCTGGTGTGCCATATCATTAAGGTTTATTCATTTAGTCTTATTAGCTAATTTACTGTAGCGATTGGAGTCAAACATGTTTAGTTTCCTAAGAGCATGGTGACATTGTCTAGGTTTTCATATCCACGAATTTAATTGCAAAATTATATATCATCTTCTGAGGCTTGATTACTGCAGAAGCTGGTAGTGACAAGGATGATTCATAAATATCAAAAATCGTGGAACATACACAGCTTCACCTTTTCCCCACATTTTATGTTACTGCCTTATTCCAATTTGTTTATTTCCTTAAAATTCTACACACATTACCACAGATTGACAATGTAAAAAAATGTTTTTTTTTAAAAAGAAAATGTTTTTTTATTTTTTTTTTTGATGGTTTGCGAATTTAGTTCCCTCCATTTTTCTTTGCTGGACCTCTCAACCTTCATCAGGTTGGAGGGGAAGTGACCAATCAGGTTTCAAGTCTGAGCTCTGGCTGGGCAACCATAGAGTTGTTTTATAGCCACTTGTTTATTACTTGGCCTGGTTGTGTGCTTAGGGTCATTGTAATTGTGGAAGATGAACCTTTGTCCCATTCTTTGCTCTGGATCAGGGTTTCATCAGGGATGTCTCTGTACATGGCTGCATTCATCTAATCATCAATCTTGACTAGTTTTCAAAATCCTGCCGCTGAAAAACATCTCCACAGTATGACGCTGCCGCCACCATGCGTTCCTGTAGGCCTGGTATTGGTAGGATGAGGAGCGATGCCTGGTTTAATCAGATATGACCCTTGGCATTCAGGCCAATGACTTGAATCTTGGTTTCATCAGACCAGAGATTTTTTTTTTTTTTCTCTTGGTCTGAGAATCCTTTAGATACATTTTGGGGAACTTCGGGTGGACTGTCCTGTGCCTTTTACTGAGCAGCAGCTGCCATCTGGCTACTCTGCCATACAGGCCTGATTGGTGGAGCGCTGCAGAGATGGTTGTCCTGGAGGGTTTTCCTGTCTCCACAGAGAAACTATGGAGCTCTGTCAGAGTGACCATCTGGTTCTTGGCCACATCCATGGCTAAGGCCCTTCTCCCCCAATCAGTCAGTTTGGCTGGGCAGCCAGCTCTAGGAAGATTCCTGGTGGTTCCAGAACCTCCAATTCTGCAGAAATGGTTTTCTGTACCCGTCTCCAGATCTGTGCCACAATAAAAGCCAGTATTGGGGGTCTCCATGCCATTCTTTGGACTTCCCCATCCAGCATGTCCATGTGGGGCCCATAAGGGTTAAGTTTGGGCTGCACATATTGGTGCCAAGTGGGTTTGGCCACAGCTTCCACGGTGGCCCCACCTATGTTTGTCCATATAGGCATCAAATGCATTCTGACAAGGTTTCCAGTGGGGTCCACTGGAGGCCACAATTAGAGACAGGCCTCTATTTCTATTTGAGCAAAACAGACTACCATTAGAATGAAAAAAAATACAAGATTGTCTATTTGATCCTATGAAATATGAGGTTTGCCAGCCTTTACAACATGCTCAGCAGCTGCCATAGTAAACAATGTAATCCTACCAGTGATATGCCACTTGTGGCATGTTTGTCAGGATGCACCACATGATCATTAATGGGTATTGTGTGTAGAATTTTGAGGGGGGAAAATAGAATTTTTGGAATAAGGCTATAACCCAATGTGGAAAAAGTAGTGTACTGGGAATACTTTCAGATTTAAACGAACTATAAAATGACTATATTTTCACAAAAAACTGCGATAGATTTTATTATTATCTATCAATTGCTGGCCTTCTACAAATCTCTCCAAAGACAATCATGAGTTTGCTGTCCTTTCCTCGGTAGTTGTTTAGCTGGAGATTTATTTCTAATTAAGATGTAGCCTGGATCCTTACATTCTGTGAAGTGGACCTCTGGGCAGCATTAACAGGTTACTGTCAAAAGCATTTGGCTGTACTTGTGCACCAGAGAGAGAGTCTGGAAATTAATGACTCATCAGTTGATTCCCACGGAGTGAGTGCTTTTTATGGAGCCAAGCATGGTAGCAAGGTAGGTATGTAGGTATGTGTTGTTTTCATTTCTAACAGTGTCTGTCACAGCATGCATGCTCGTACCCAACAGCCTCATTTATTTCCATCATATTGTGCCCCCAAAACATCACCCTGAGTCTGACCTGATTCCTGCATCTGTTGTGAGCAGACCAGAGCTGCTCAGTGGAGATCGGAGGAAAATAACATTCATGAAATGAAACATTAGCTCCATTGACCCATCTGCAAAATGACCATGGACTGACCCCAACAGTCAACCCAGTGACAGGGACAAGAAAACTAGCAGAAATGGCTTAGGTCATGTATTAATCAATCACAACAAAAAAAAACATGACCATCTGGAAATAAATGTGTATAATGAACTCCTGTATCCAAAATAAATGACTGTATTTCTTGTTTTATTGTATTTTCAGACATCAACTCTCCTGTGGCATTGAGTTCTGCCAATGAAAACCAGTGACATTTTGAAGTACTAGGAGTTTAATAAAACATGTCGATTAGGACAGTTTAACTGATGAATGGCTGGCAACAGGTGCAAAAATTATAGCTTTAGAGACCGGTACTCTAAAAAACAGTGGGGCATAAATTTAATGGACAATACTGATAGTCTGATACTTTATTTGTGCTTCTTTCATTTTAAAAAAAGTAAGTGTTATCACAACCCTGTTCACATCCCTGTTCACATCCCTGTTCACATCCCTGTGCAAATTCAAATGTCAAGACACTGCAGGGACAGGAAATGACACTTGACAGGGAAAGATGTTTTGCAGAATGTCTTGAATTGAATCTCCATTCCACTAAAATATTTAAATTGTTAACATTAATCTTGTGCAAGACACATTTATGCTGTAGATAAAAATTGACCAGACAAAAGACATGATCCAGCCAGCATGTGGGGCCCATAAGGTGTTGTGGTTGGGCTGCACATATGAGTCCCAAGTAGATTTGTCTGCAGTTTCCATGGTGGCCCTATGGTGGTGTTTTCCAAATATGGTCAAACAAAAGTGGGGCCACAATGGAGACTGCAGACAAACCCACTTGGGACCCATATATGCAGTCCAAACGTAACTCTCATAGGCCCCCACATGGACATGGTTGTAGTTCGTAAACTGTAAAGGAATCATGGTGAATAAAATGTATTTAACAGCATTTTGGTCAAAGTAGTGTCACCTACACCAGCTAAAATGTTTTATTTCTCCCAGATTCATGCACCATTAATTACAAGAATCATAAGTAGCATTAAGTGTAAATAATATGTTAAATGCAGGACTTTTTTTATTTTATGCATTTCACATTAAGGTATTGCTATCAACAGACTCTTGACAACCCACTATTATAACCATTACTATTATAACCATTACTGTAACTGTTCCCAATAACATTTCCATTCATCCAGAAAAGATAAATATTCCAACCAATATATATGTATAGCTTTAAAATGTTTCCTATAGATATTTTAATGTTTGCATCCTCCTCAGCTCCCCTGCTCTGCTGATCCCTGGGAGAATCTACACAGCAGCTCCCCTAGTTTGTAGAGTCCCCCAGGGGTCCAGTCACCCTGGTGTATAGAGTCTCTCAGGGGTCCAGCTCCCCTGCTGTGTAGAGTCCCTCAGGGGTCTGTCCTTGGACCAATCCTTTTATTTGTTAAGCTGCTTTCACGATATATATATATAGCATATCACTGTAATGCCATACATAAAAGTCTCTGCCAAACCCCATAACCTGATTCAGTTGTCCTCTCTCTATGACTGTCTAGCCAACACAAGGGATTGATTGCCTATTAATTTTCTCCACCTAAACCCTGACAAAACAGAGATTATTTTAAATTAGACCTGCCACTGCAGTTGACCAGTTTATTGGTCCAATTTTTTCAAATATCAAGTCTACCGCTATAAACCTTGGGACCATCTTTGATTAGTATGTAACTTTTGGCCATTATGTTACTATGACATTCTCTTCAGCAAAGAGATATGCAAAAATCAGATGTATCTTGTCTTCTGATCATGAATTAATTCAATATTAATTCACACTTTCATTTTCTAGATTTTTGTAATTCCTTCTACATGCATGTCATTATTTAATGACAGTTCTGCATTATGAACCATTTTTATTTATTAATGGTTCAAAATGCAGTACAGACTGTAGGCCCCTGTTTTTGTAGTGCATAACTGGCTCCCTTAAATCAGAGTACAAAATAAACTGCAAGATCATGTTGATAATATATAAACCCATGCATGACCTGTTTTTAACTTATGCAATCTACCAACAGTGCCATGTCATCTTACAGGTAAGTCCCTTGAAGATGAACATGTCACATCTGAAATTGCCTCCTTCTGATGCTCTGTCAGTAACTACTACAGTAGCCCAAACCAAAGATATACACCATGTAGATCCACATGACTTAAAGGATAAGACCTCTGACTTTAGATAAAAAGATTTAGTGTTGGAATCCCTTTGTGGTTAGATGACCTCTCATCGATTTGCATATAGTCATCTGTTTAGGAATCAAAATCAAAATGAGAATCTGTGTGGTAAGCCTGGCCAGAGTGAAGGATTTAGGAGGCAGACTCAGAGTTGTCATATCAAAAAAAGGTTTTTTTTTTTTATTTTGTCAAGTGCCACCAAATGCGCATTTCTCCAAAAAAAAAGGAAAAAAAAGATATTTACAAAAAGATCAAGAATACAGTTAACACATCTTAACTGAAGAAACCTAGACTTAACCTAAATCAAAAAAACTGTTGGAGCCCTCGCATCTGGCTTCCACTCCTCAGACAGCATTCACACCACTGAAAACCTCCTGATTGCTGGGAAGACTAATCCTAGGATCCACCTGGATCCAACCACACAGGTGGGGTAAACTCAGCTTCCCTGCAAACAGGTAAACATTAGACTCAAACAACCATTAGTCTCAACAAAAGAAAAAAGTCAAACTGAAACTTATTATACCGTCCTGAAACAACATATGTCCTTCAACAAATCTCAAATGATACAAAACTTAAACAAACTCAACATAATCCTCAACTCCCCCCACTCTTGGTATCTCCCAATTACCTCGTTGATGGATTCTTCAGGAAATAAAAGCAGGAAATGAAACACATTTCCCCCTTTACCTCTGGAATACATGGCAAGTATAAGGAATGAGTAACAAATTTACACTAATCAATCAATACCTGAAATTAAACAAATGTATGCAACTTAACATTACCTGTGTGTGTTTATTTTATCCAATGATGATGTAAATCAGTATTAAAATATAAAATACAAACTCAAACTAAACCCGGGATAAGCTGTGTCTGCACTATATATTTCACTGATAAATTAATGGACAATAAACTACCAACATAACCAAAATATAGGGACAAATGGTGAGTCTCACCCACTTTGTCACAATCTGTGACCCTCTAAATTTAGTTCTGTGATTTTGCTGATTACAGGCAAACAGTAGTAGTAGTCACAAATGCAGGAGAGGGAACACATTGTCCACACTTGGACCAAACCTCCTGCTTCAATGAAGTTTCTAAGATGGAAAACAACCAGCCAATGGAAACAAAGATTTCAATAGAAAGGCAGTGAATCTGTTTGCATCTCGCGCAAAATGGGATTGCTGTGCTATGAGTGCTCCTTGAATGCAAAGGCAAGTAAATTACAGAATGCCTATAACAAGTCCACCCTTTTCTGTACAAGACATACTCACTTCTACTTTTTGGTATAAAGACTAGTGACAGTCTTGGTAACATACAATATAAGTATGACAAATGCAATGCACCAAGTGTTAAATAAAAATTCATTATTTATGTAAAGAAATGGCTATAAGAAAGTAATTTCCTTTCCAAAGAGCACAGGGAAGGCTAGGTCTTAAGAACAAGTAGTCACAACAACAGACAAGCTGTGGATTGTTGACTTTTATGGAATAGAAACACTTTGCACCAGGGACCGAACAGGTATGGAGAATGCAGCCATTAAGCTTACCGAGTCTAACATCTAAAGCATGTGCTCTACCATTTGAGTTAATTCCCCACAATCTCTACCACATAGGGAAGCATTCACCAGCAGCTGAAACTGCTACAGTATTTATGTACAATGAGTGTCATACAGAATTTCCTTGAGATGTCCATAATCTCGCCCATGGGCTTAGAGGGTTGAAGTCAGTCAGTCATTTTCTATACCTGCTTATTCCTCATTAGGGTCACAGGGGTCTGCTGGAGACTATCCCAGCGCGTTATGGTGAGAGGCAGGGATACACCCCAGATGGTCGCCAGCCAATCGTGGGGCACACACACCATTCACTCACACACTCACACCTATGGGCAATTTAGAGTCTTCAATTAACCTCAGCATGTTTTTGGACTGTGGGAGGAAGCTGGAGTACCTGGTGAAAACCCACGCAGACACGGGGAGAACATGCAAACTCCACACAGAAAGGTCCCAGACCCAGGACCAAGGAGGTCTTGAACCTGTGACCTTCTTGCTGTGAGGCAACAGCGCTAACCCCTGCACCACCGTGTCGCCCGAGGGTTGAAGTGTGGAGTTAAAATCATCATTATTATTATCATTAACATCACTCTTAAAAATAGTAGAGTATTCAAATCTTTGAACCAGATCTTTATGATGAGCCAAAACTTACCTGGGAACAAGAAGTAAATATCCTCCAGAAGTTCAGGCGTAGTCAGTTATCTAAGGAAGACAGCATCATGGTGACAAAACACACCATCCTTCTTTTTCCAATTGACTGACCATGGGACATCCACCTGCAAACTAAAAGGATGGCTCAACAGAAAAAAAAAGGTTGTAGAGAATGCAGGCATCCACCCCAATATCTCATACATGTGAAGTGAGCACTCAACCATCCATGCTAATTCCCCTCTCATTAGTGTATGAGAGAGGTGGTGATGTGTCCCTTAATATTTAAAAAGGAATTGCCTTTCTGTCTGTCATTGTATAATTGGCATGGTTGTAAGCAAGTCATTTTCCAAGGGCACTTGGACTTGTTGCTAGGATATTTTAGGCTTATTATAGAGCTCATGGAGAGAAGAGAGCAGTCACAGCATCAAAAACCATCGGATTCAGAGGAATCCGGGAGATGGGCTACAACTGTTGGGTTCCTCAGGTCAAGCCACTACTGAGCCTGAGCTAAAGTAGGAAGATTGATATATATATATATATATATATATATATATATATATATATATATATATATATATATATATATATATACATATATATATATATATATATATATATAAGTAAAGTAAACACTTGGAATCATTCAAAGTTTTGGCCCTGAATCTAAGTTAGTTTAACTTTTCAATGGGATTATGTAAATGAATAAACTTTTCCATGATATTAATTTTTTTGGGAAGGGTCTATATTTCTGGCACCCATATCTGACTCCTCATAGTGAAAAATAAATTATAAAAAAAACATGTCACAAATCAGACAGAACTCAGATAAGGACTCAGACAAGAGGAGCTAAGTGGTTACATGAGTTTATATTTTGTCTGAAACAGAGAGTTGGTGAATGGCAGGAGATGGGGAAGAAGATAACTTAATCGTCTTCAATAGAAACAGATTTCATCAAATTGTTCAAATCAGAGGTAAAACTATTATATTATTCACTTACACCATTCATGTCACTTACTGTTTTGTGCCTTTATAGATTCAATTGCCATGCTCATGTAACAAAAGTAGACTGACTGAATGTAAAAAAAAAAAAAAAAAATGTTGAATTGCACTTAGTCTCTTACAACTTCTCAGGCTGTTCAGTTTTGTAAGTAAGTAATAATACTTACTTTACTTATCTTTAGATTCCATCTCAAAAATGTCATAATAGCAGGAATTCAAATTTTCAAACTTAGGATACTGTGAAGAAAAGTAATTCAGTAATTGTGGAAGTATTCAAAAGTATGGACTTCTTCTTTACATGAAAATACTTTTGTGGTGCAGGTTTTGGGCTGTTTGTGGACCATGAACTAAAATAAGTTTGACATCCCTGAGGTATTAACCTAATCAATATAACTCTATACTAGAATCTCTCCTACTATGTTTCTTTAGTTTAGGGTTACAGAGCCAGGAGATGACCGGGCATACTTATGAAGAGACATGTTCTGTCTCAGAGTCTGTTCAATGAGTTGAACAAACAACAACCACTAATAAAAGCTGAATGCCAGAAAACCAATTTCTGGAAAGCCACGGCCACATTGGCAGCAGACGAGGTAAAAAACCTGAATGTAGGAGCTCACGAAAGTCAACCAGACTCTGTCACCTTACCTGACAATAACTTCAAGCTGATGCCAATTATACGAAGCCCGTTGTACAGTCTTCGAACAATGAAACTGGTAATAACAATTTAATTCCTAAAGAGAATGGACTGGACATGGAAATGGCTATTTCACTTTTTAAGAACATCACATGTACAATACACATGTGATTTCTATACCAACGAAACAAAATACAATGATCCATCCTTACATAAATTCAGGTTAAATCTGTAAATTACAGCTAAACTATCACCCAATAAAAACAAAAATAAAATCAATTTATACATTTTTGGAATCTTCAGACCTTGGGGAATCCAAAAAATCAATGTTGGCAATTCCAAAGACAACAGCATGTTTGCTATTTTGGACTTTCAAAATGGTGAACAATAAATCTAGGATTTCAGCTACCTTGACCTCTGCATGCTCTAAAAACTCAAGTAAACATTCCAATCCTTGTGTTTTCTTGGTCAACGACTCAAAAAAATTATATGCATTATCATTATCATACTATGCACATAGCATAGTACCTAGGCAATATTTACATTTTTTTTATCCCTCAAGAGATAGTTTGGTTGTTGTGTCTTTATTTAGATGGTTTTAAAATAATCACAGGGCCCCAAAGCCATTGTCAATTTTACCTGTAACCAACCAACATTCACAGCATTTAAACAAGTGGTGCTATTGCCGTGTAGAACACAACAACACTATCTGTGGTCCTGAAATGGCAGTGGTGGAACCCATTGCCCTGCAGTCATGTGTTGTGCATTTCCCAATCAAACCATCACTTTTGACCTGTGACACTGGACCAATCGTGGCACTACACACAGGTATTTAAACAGAGCCTGAGGGTGTCAATCTCATCAAACAGAGGAGTCATAAAGCAGATGAATTAGATAACTTCATCTGCAATTTTTTGCCAAGCCACTTTGTTAATCGATGCCATATTGCCTTTCTTGGTGATGACCCCCTTTTTATATTCTTCATACAACTTAATCAGCAGGGTTTCATTGAATAAGTCTTCTGTTCTGACAGTTTTATTTAGCATGAGAATTACATTATATGACAACTCACATTGATTTATTGTATTACCTTCAGTGGGCACACCAACCTCTATTCCCCAAATCCCCAATTTGCAATCCCCAATGCTAATTGCACAGAGGGGAGAAGGTGATGTCCCCCTGCTGGTGCGAGCTTGGAGGATTTGTGGAATAAATCAGCAGTCTTACTTTTCCCATTTGATTTTCTCTCTCAGAGATTTTGTGAGTTCCAGAGGACTAGACATCAAGTTTCATGAAAACTGGTACAAAATGAACACACAGGGAAGCATACGGCTCTGGAGTATATGTCTTTTATATGAGGTTGAAGTGTAATCTTGATGCTAATTGTCACAGATGTTCTGGGCTTTTGATCGCAAACTGGTCCTTCTGATGGCGTGGAGTTCATCTTCAGGCTGATTGCATCTCACAGGAGATTACCGTATCCTGGGAGATTATAAGGCTGCCACTGACAATGCTTTGAAGGCTCAAAAATAAACACATCAAGGGAATGTTTATACCTAAGATCAAAATTTATCTTCGTAAGTTATCCATCTTAGATTAAAGTCACATTGAAGAACCAGACAGACGAATATGGACAAGAACGCTCTCTCCAAAATAGTGTATAAGCCATTTTTAACACTAAAATGAATCTTGTAAATGTCATATTTTGAGTCACAATTAAAAGTCAGTTTGAAGCTGTGCTAATAAATATTTGCATATTAACCATGACTGTATAATGTAATAAAGTTAAAAAAAAGATTAAAGCGATAGTTTGATATTTTAGACATTTATGCCCCTGGGGATTGTTAAATTTGTTACTACAAATTAATCATTTGTGCACACAGTCAGTGTTTACATGCACAGTTTAATCAAGCCATGCTCAAAATATCTTTATAGAATTTTCCTTCCAGCCTTATTTTCAACATAATGGAAGTACACAGGGCAGATTTTCAGTAGATCTTTTCCCAAATGAGAAGCACAACAATAAGTCCATAGTGTAATATTTCTTGTTATCAATATATTTCCCTGCATTTTATAGAGAACTTGCTACTGAATATTGAAACATGGCTAGATTTGTGGAGTGCACGTTCATTTACAAGCCTTTCAAAGCAAGTGCGAATGAATGAAATGGAAAACATTACACAGTATCAATCAATCAATCAATCTTTATTTATAATACACTTTTTATACATATAAAATGTAGCACAAAGTGCTATACAAATTTAAAACACCCCAACCCAATGGACCCTATGCCCCACAACTCTTTCTCTCTACCACACACACAGACACTTCCACACACAAACACAAACACACACCCATACACACAAACACATACACACTGTCTGAGTACAGATGCACTGGCTGAGTATAGAGGAAATGCTGCCGTCTGTGCTGGGGAATGTCCACAGCCCAGGTCGGAATGCCACAGCTCAGGTGCAACCAAACCATGAGCAGCAGAGAACCTATGACACTGCAGCTGAGGATCATCACAGAACCACAGGTCCCCGTCCCTCTTCAGCCGGTGAACCCACAAGAAGTAGCATCCCAAACCCAGCTGATAACAGTACCGTTTATTGAGACAGGTACTACAAGTGTCTATTCAGTTTTTTCACAAAGTTAAAGGTTTTTCTACTAGGATTCATATCAGCCATATCACTCCACTTCCATTATATATGCCAGGAATATAGGAAACAAGGCTAGATATCCGAAATATTGAACTATCCCTTTAAGCTTTGGTTAAAAAAAAATCGAATTCTAAGTTAGTTTTATTTTTACAATGCTGTTACAATGTTTCCAGGTTATTAAGTATTAACATTCAAAGTGACTGACCCAAGGACATTAATCAAACTAAATTTTATCTTTGCTGCAACATAATCCCCAAAAGTAGCTGAGGTCACAAAGTTCTTCATAACATTACTGCCACAGACCAATTAGCAACTTATTGACCCACCCTAGTAACATCCATATAGTTCCTTATGAACAGTAAGTGAAAAAATACATTATGTTCTATCATTGTTTTGATAAAATAGAAATTATATCCATAATACTGATGATATGACTTGTATGAAATGCATATAACTATTTTTTCAGGATGATTTTTATTTGTCAATATGAGGGGACCCACTTGAGTCAATGTAGCACTGCTAAAACATCTCATTTGTATTGAAGGTGATGCTGGGGTTTATTTTCTAATGAATGAGCATGAATGAGCTCAGCAAATGTCACAGATATCTGCTTTTAATTATGAGATATTGTGTGCAAAGTCTGCATTTTTCTTTAGCCTGCACATGGGTGGTGTGAGATGAATATGTGAATTGGTCAGCGGTTATGTGTGAGCCTCACAAAGTGACAGTTGAACTATATTGTGCTATTCAGTGTATGTAGAAGTTTGTTCATATCAGTTTTCTAAAATGTTTGAAACTATTACAGAGTAAGATGGCAAGTTCTGCACTGGAGGCTTGATCAGGTTGTGATCAGCTGTGCAAGTCTCAAAGGAGTCACAGCAACCTGTAGATAATTACACAATTGTCAAGAGAAAATCAGCAGTATATTGAGGTTGGTGTGTGTGTGTGTGTGTGTGTGTGTGTGTAGGTGTGTGTGTGTGTGTGTGTGTGTGTGTGTGTGTGTGTGTGTGTGTGTGTGTGTGTGTGTGTGTGTGTGTGTGTGTGTGTGTGTGTGTGTGTGTGTGTTTGCAGCAAAACGTAATAAGTACTTGAGCAAAATGTGATAATAACCCCCAAGGTATTTTATATGGTTAGTAGTGCACCACTGCTGAGTTCCTGTATTTGCAGTTACTGTATCAGATCCTAGCAAATGCCTGTTGGGTATTACTCACACACCAATAACTCTCCTGTTTTAATAATCACAGCCAATCCCATGCAGTGATTGTTTAGAAACACTCTTATTGTGATTATCTGAGAGGTTATCTAATACCCAAAAGCGGTTTTAAAGGCCACATAAGTGTGTTTCTGTGATTGATTTGGTGGCTTCACCCTCATGTAAATTCTGCATCAGGTTGTTGCAGACCACAATGGTGGTTATGTACAGAAAGGAAGCATGGTAAATTATTGTAAATCCAAATCCATTAAAACCATCCATAAATCCTCGTCTGAGGAGAATATGACTGCTGCTATTCTGATAGTTGATTTATCTATTGATTATTGAAATAATGTATTGATTAGTTGTGTAGTTCATTAACAAAATGTAAAATTAATTAAAAAGTTTGTCCGGATCAACAGTCCGTGACTTAAAGATTATCAGTTTTCTGTTATAGAAGAAACCAGAAAATAATGTGTTCTTTTGAGATTTGAGAAGTTGCACACAGAGAATTTGTGCATTTTCTGCTTAAAAATGACTCAAACTGATTAATCAGTTATCAATATTGTTGTCGTTGTTGTAATGTAATAGTTGGTGACTAATCAATTAATTGACTAATGATTGCAGCTCTTGAGGAAAATTCAGATGCTTACAGACTGTTTATAAAGATAAATGACGTGGCCACACTTCCTACACTTCAGGTGAAAAGCACATTCCAAAACATCTCTACAAAAGATCTGTGGGTTGCATACATTTTCATTCTTTTTGTTAATATTTCCTCATTTCAAGGGTTCATTTAGGAGCATTGCAAGAAGCCCTGTGGTTGTATTATTAAATAAATGTTTAGACTAAGGCTTCTATGGTAGACTTACTGTCATGACTCAGTATATTATATATACTGACATGTTTATAATTCAATTTGTCCTGTCTTATTCCATTGGCAGATAATTTTACTAATTTCAGTTGTTTTAAGGAATTTGAGCTAAAAAAAAAAAAAAAAACAGAATTATGAGATAAAATGTCCACAATATTATATAAAAGAAAACGTGATGTTAAAAAGTCAAACAATAAAAAAAAGATTAAATTGAAAAGAAAATAATGAAGAAAAAAAAGTTTAAAACTTTAAAAATCAATAATTTGAAGACATATGCAGGCAATATTTGAATATTTTGATAGTAATATATATATATAGGTAATATATTAAGATGTTTTCGACAATAATTGTCTAATACAACACATTAGGCAATTCCAGCATGACAGTCTTTTTCTTTATATACAGTATATAATATAATAAATACTTCCTACATAATCCCAATGCTGAAACATATGGTGGGGAAAATGGAAGTAAAAAGATATATTTGTTACCACAGAAACATTTACCTACAACTTCACATTGACATTTAGTTATTTAATTTTGTGGTTTATCCAACAAATTCAATTTCTTTATGTGTAATAATGTCATTTCAAAATGAAATGAAAAGGTTATTAGCAGACTGTCATTGATATCTCAATTCAGTCCTGTCATTATGCAGCTTGCTTCATATTGCCAAAGGTGTGAAGGTAGCTCTTTATAATGTAATATCTGTCTGCTATTATGATGATGAGAGTGGTGATGATGGACTAGTCTGCTCTTCAGCCACTGCTGACTTCAGCTTAGACCAACGGCAAGAATATTGGCTAGATAATCGCTTTAATTTTATTGATTTGAACCAATCAGTGCATGTCACATCAGTCACATCGGGGAAAACAGGAAACATGAGGCAACAAGACCAATGAAAAGCATCTGATTCAACTAATCTGTCTGAGATACAGAGAGATGTTCTACTGCTGCTGAAAAAAAAAAACAAGCAAAATTTGAAATTTCAAAATTAGAAATGAAAAAAAGAATGATCTGAATTCATTCCACACCAACACCAATTAAACACTTTGACAATTGGAAGATTAATAACCCCCATACCAGTAATTGAAAAATAAGCAAAGAATTGAATTATTGTAAACAGACATGGCTGTTGTATGTATTCCTGTCAAACAATTGAATACATCACCTATTTGAACCCCTTTCTGGAAATGAGCCAAATTAAGAAAGTTACACTTATTCACAATTGAGCAATATTTACATAGTGATTCAGCACAAATGTAGCATTGTATCTTTTTAAGTTGGAAATTTGAACACACAGTCAGAAATAAAAGGGTTTTTCCTACAACATCCTTAGGAAATCCTTGTGATTTTATAGAACTATTTTTTTTTTTTCCTAAGGCGTCCTTAGATGAAAATTTAAAGGCGATCTTAGCCTACATGGATTCATGTAACCGGGCACTGAACCTTTTCATCTCCATTTACGCACTTCACATCTGTTTTATTATAGGAACCCATGTGCATAACATTGGCAGTAAACTTGTATAACATGACCCCTGTGGTCAACACATCCCACCACAAGTTTAAGTGAAGGTTTTTATAGCAATTTATGCTACCATGATGAGCCATGACTCTTTTACTAGATGGGAAAAGCTGGAGTGTTAGCAAAAGGATGTGAGGACGGTCAGGAAATATGTTGAGTCTGTCTGATAAAAGACGGCTCATAAAGTGTCTGGGGAGATGAATATTTTTGCACTCTTTTATGTAAAATATCATCTTTCACCATATGAGCCATTTGAAATTTGACTATAATACATATTTCACTATATAACACACATACAGGGTATGAGAGCTGACACGCACAGGCCAGTGTTCACTTGCTGCTCAACTTTTCTTCAAACAAGCCATCCTGCTGAAAACAGCCATTTGAAATCACAGTGCAGCTGTTGCCACTGGAGCCATAAATGTGGTTGCTGAAGTGTTAAGAATGTCCCTTTTGCATGTGATCAGTTGAGTCATTGCTGTTAATTTCCTTGCATGTTAAAGACCGCTCTGCGATGAGAATCCTGGGATTCGTACACGCTCATGAGTCAAACCATGAGCTGATTCCACCAAGAACAAATAGCATCCTTATGCTTGATTTTTTTTAATGGGAGCTAAAACGCCTGAACTAAGGTAAATGGCATTAAATTGTGTCCCAAGTGATCTGGTCACAAATGGACACTATAAAACCAATTTTGAATGCACCCAAGCTGCAATGAAGACAGAGTGGGATCCACATGAAAATGGTCCGGGCCACTTGTAATCACATTCTTTTAGCAGTGTTTATGCAATGGAGACATATGCTAACCTTAACTCCTAACCCTAACCTCTAAACCCTAATGCTACACCCTAACTCTGAACCATAATCCTAACCCTAACAAAGCAGGGAATCTATGTTCCCCACTAACCCTGACCCCTAATCCCAAACCCTAACCCTAAGGGTCCAACGTTCTCTGGTAACAAAACCAAGCAGAAAACATAGGGATGATCTCTGATGGACCACATACTCAACTGTCAGCCATCAGACTAGATAGTGAAGTGATTCTTCCTCCTGCTATATGTAGCCTCCATCCACAGCTGTGTTCAGATGATTTGATGACAGGATAAATAACAGTGAGAAATGAAGGACAGTGGGGTTGCTCATCTGTCTCTTCTCTGTCAGACCACATTGCATTTTGTACTAAAAGCCCATTAGTCCGAAAAAAAAAAAAAAAAAAAAAAAAATCCTCATCATCTGCAAGAAAAAAAAATCCCAGAGTAGTAAAGTTGAACTTTATACTTAGTACTGATTGATTGATTGATTGGTTTGATTCTGAATGGTGCATTTGAGTTCTACCTGTTTACGAAGCTATACAAATTGACCTTAATGAAAATACTGATTGTGTGTATATCATCCCCTGCTAAAAAGTGTGATCATGACTTTTTTTTTTTCTATTCATATGACTTCCTAAAATCTGTTAGTGTAAAAAAGAAATAAGCTAAATCAGCGGTTCCCAAACTTTTTTAGCCGCGCACCCCCATCGATATCCCTACCTGGTTGACGCACCCCCTATTTCCCACACCTTCCAAAAAACACAACTAAATGTCTTAAGGCAGCATGTTTAATTCTGCTCAACACATCATCTAATGATCACCAGGTGAAAGTGGTTAAAAACTCTTGCTGGAACTCAGTCTGTGTAAAAAAATGCGGCGGGCCACGCGATTTTTTACGTTTTTTAATCGGTTTCGGACAATTTTTAGCACAGTTACGGATGCATGTCACTTAGTCAGGCATGCATTTATGAAAAAAATTATCAATATCTGTCAAAGATTTATTAAGCCAAATATCAGTTGACAGTGAGTGATGCATCATACTCAGACTCCTCAGACTCTGCCTGCCCCTCCACCTGCTTCTCATCATCCTCTGATCCTTCTGTGGTCGTGAATGTCATTTTGTCATTTTATGAACTTTTTTTCTTGTTGTTTCTTCTGCTCCCAGCTGAGCTCTTTCACATTTTCTATTAAAATGTTGTATATTTTGCACTGCATTGTGCCAACATCATTTTGGTCGGTGAGAGCAAACACGTGTGGTTTGAACTAATCAGAATTAGCAATGCTGATAACGTGACCACATGTCCATCGGCCAACCAGAAACGCATTTGTTCAGCTCGGCTCGCCTCGCGTTGCATAGCAACCAGAGACGCGCTCAGACTTGTGGCTCCGTGCCAAACAGCACAGACACCGAGTGTAACAGCATAGGTTACACTGAAACGAGCCACTGGAATTGTTGCAGCACTCGAATAATGTAACTAATGTGACTTTAGAACATTGTTTTCTTTATTTAACATGGGATTTTGACTTCTTCTCCTTTTCTAAAGGAACACATCTCCGCAAATCTGCGGAAATGTGAGCGCGACTCCAGTGACTGGACTAAAAAAATAAAAAGTGTTAAACCAGCATGTCTAAACAGAGAGAAGATGAATAACAGGATGTTGAATATCCATTCAATGTGACAAATAAAACGTTTATTTAGACATCTTTATTCTGTCGGAAAATCCCACTTTGAAAAAACTTTATTAAAAACACTCCAGACCACCATTACATTTTTTAGCTTGCGCACCCCCCGAGTGGCTGCTTGCGCACCCCCACACTTTGGGAATCCCTGAGCTAAATATATGGTTTTATATTATCATCTATAAAGATTTGGTAGCTGGGTTTGTGTAGTTTTCTCGGACATCCTCAGTCACATGTGTTGCAATAGTTTCAACTTCAGAAACACTTAAAGCTTAAAGTCTGACATGGAAAGATTCTGTCAGTGCTTCCCATCAATACTTCAAGTCAAGGCTGACGTCTTCAATATTTAACCCGAAACCACAAACTTCCATGAAAATCCCACGAGCTTAAAATCTGAACAATGTTAGTCACAGTGAAAAGCAGAAATTGTAGTTCTTCCAGTCTTTTTTTTTCTTTTTAATAACAGAAACTGTTCAAAGACATTGACTATGAACACATTCTGAGCTTGAGGTTTTTAGCTTTTAACAAGTACTAAACTGTCTTAGATATTGAACGACTGAGCATTAATAAGGCAATGACACACTGTTTTACATTCTGGATGTTAACAACCTTATAATTGTATATCTTAAAGACTGACATGAATTATTAAACAAATATTACCTTCTTTAGTAGATAAAATATGATACTTGAACATTTCAAACATAATCCCATTAGAAAACCTCTTATTATCTTGACATATACTGATACCAAGTCCAGAAATATCTGAGGAAAATAGGACAGACGTTTTACATTTCCTATAAAAGGAAAAGAACATAGAGAAAGACACTTACAGTTCCAGTTAAAGCAGAAATGTAGGAACATAAGTATTTCTGACATATTTTTAAATGCTGCATTTTATCATATTATGGACAATAATTTGAAAATTATCCTTTTTTTTTGAGAGATTATTATCCAGTTGAGATATGATTGTAGTGCCTCAATAATAATTGTTTTATTCTTCATGGAGAGGCCTGTAATGAAAGAAATTGTACAAAAATGGGAGTATGTGTGTGTATGTGCACAAAATCTCGTATGCAGCATACTCCTATTAATCAGGATTATGTGGAAATGAATTATACTGTGTTGTCTCCCTGCTTGGCAGCAATCAAACCTGGGGAGTTTCCTCACCACCTGCATTAGAACAGTTGAATGACAAGCCCGCCGCTGCCATCAATAACACAATAGTTTAGCCTCAGATAAAAAATGATAAATGCACTGGCATTCCTTCAGAACCCCGATGCAGCTGACTATTTATTTCAATATTTCAGCGACTACCGTGGGCACCGTCGTTAATCACCGTTAGACCGGCAGATAGGCAGGGAGGGATCGCAGAAAGCGAGGGAGAGGGGGTGTGGAGGGGGAGAGATGGGATGACGGACGAGAGAGGAGGGGGAGGGGGAATGGGTTCGGGGGAATGCCACTTCTCATTGGGGAAGCTGTTGCTCATCTGTCGTGTGCTCGTTGGGGCATGGCTAAAGGCTCCCCGTTCAGTCAAACTCCTCTCCTGTACGCATGACATTTCAATTACACAGCGAGTTCTCATAGTTCTCTCTCTCTCTCTCTCTCTCTCACAGCAGCTAGATAAGCCAAGACACACACACACAAACATGCACGCACACACACACACACACTCTGCAGGGCTCGTTTGAACGGATGTCACTCTTGGCTCATCACAGGTGAGCCTTACAGTACGGCAACATGACCTCCAGTCTGCCTAACACAGATATCTGAGTAGTGACTTTCAATTTAACTTGTTATATTCGGAAAACAGGGGAACGAGCTATAAGTAAGGAGAAAATAGGCAGGTTTTAAGATAATTAGGCAGTTTCAGTGACAGCATGCGTTGAAGTTCATTAGTTATATGAATTGAGAAGAGTGTGTGACAAGCAGTGGTGGAAAGTAACAAGTCGGTTCGCTCAAGTACTGCACTTAAGTACAGTTTTGAGGTACTTGTACTTTATTTTAAAGCATTTTTATTTGTTTTTTACCTTACACCATATTGCATATACCGTACTTTCCGGACTATAAGTCGCTCCGAAGTACAAGTCGCACCAGCCATAAAATGCATAATAAAGAAGGAAAAAACATAAATAAGTCACACTGGAGTATAAGTCGCATTTTGGGGGGAAATCTATGAAGCAGAGGTAATTAGGGGGTAATTGATTGTTTATCCAGTGGGTGGCGCTGTGTGATCATTGTGGTAAGAAGGTTTACTGAAGAAGAGTGAAGTTTCCGCACATGCGTGAGTTGTCGTTCTCCCCGGGACTGGAAGGAATGTATTGTTTTTGTCTCTCGATAAAAAGTGAAACTTTCATCTGCGTTTATTGTCCTTTGTTTTGACAAGTTATGACAATTTATTTGATAAAATCCAACACCAAGAACAGATATTTAAAATTTAAATGATAAACAATTTAAACTAAAAATAGAGGCAACAACAGGCTGAACGGTGCTGGCGTTACATAACACAACTGAGAACATGCCTGGTACGTTAACATAACATATTAAGAGTTATTCCGATAACTATAGCATGCTAACATGCTAAGAAGTTTACCAAAACCATCCGTGTCACTCCAAATACCCGCTAACTAAAATCCAATGAAATCTTCATCCTCTGTGTCACTTTTCATCAACTCCTCTAACTCCGGAGGTAGAAGACGCGGTGCTTCCTCTTCTACGTCGCTGATGTCAGACGTCATATTTTACTACTTGCAGCTTGTAATCTGTAGAATAAGATTTTCTTTTCGGTGCTATTTTTGTTAAGACCTTCTCAGTTGTTTTTAAAATTACCAACACAAGCCTAGAGCGCCTTCTTGCGGTTTAGTGTGAAAATAACATGTGAAATGATATACCGGTAATAATGTGTTAATAATTTCACATATAAGTCGCTCCAGTGTATAAGACGCACACCCGGACAAACTATGTACATTCAATTACTGCCCACGCTGCAAAATGAAGAAATATCTTATGTTTAGTACTATCAGTCCAATATTGAATAGAATTATCTTGAATTATCTTATTCCACTGGCAGATTTTTTGGAAGTTTTTCTTTTTATCCACTTTGTGTAGTGGGTTATATAAAGTGTTTTAAATAAAAATGTGATACACGTATACTGCAGAAATTTGTACTATTAATCTCCCCAAAGTATCTAAACTTGTCTCCAAGTTGATGGACTACAATATTAAAATGCTCTAATATGTTTGTACTGAGAAAAAGTCTATCTATCATCAGCCTACCATTTCAGAGCCGTCTATTTAAAAGAAATTCTCTCTCCCTGCTCTAGCACCCATCCAGCTGTTCATGCATCCCTTTCACCTCTCCATCACTGCCTAAAGGTCATCGGGGATCTATCTCCAGAGCTCCAAGGATGAAGCACCCTTTAGATCCCAGATTCCAAGATATCCTTCCTTCATCCAAGCACCTAAAACTTTTAATTCAGTCAATTTTCAATAAACATCATTTTTCATGTATGTCTCTCCTGACACATCTCCTGATAAGTCAATTTATTTAATCTTATTTGAAGAAAACCAAAATATATAGAACAAAACGAAGAAGAGAAAACTTGACCAGATAAACTTTGACTCTATCTTAAAGTTGTCTTTTTATCTCATATCATAGACTTTTTATCTCATATTTCTGACTTTTTATTTATTTATACATCCATCTTCTTTGAATAGGATAATTCATGATAATTCTACTTTATATTGCACTAATTGTACTAAATAAAATATATTTCCCCCTGCTCCTCATCTTTTGCAGTGTATAAACTGTATGAAGCTTCCTTTGCAGAAACTGCTCACTGTGCCTCATCAACTAACACAAAGCGAGAGCACAGATTGGCGCGACAGTCCTGTAAACTGCAGCAGGTGTTGCATGTAGCGTAATCAATCACATCACAGCCGAGGCTCCTGTTACCACGTGGGGTGTCACCGGCTGATTGTGCCACTTTCCAATCTTGTGCGCCGCACTGTCCCTCTGATTACGGTGTGACATCACACTGTAATCCCGGAGCGAGGCCCACGCTGTGCTGCAACATGCTTCCCTCCCAGCACTCGGCTGTACATCAAAGGTGGGGGGGGGAAATCCCTCATCATCCACCTTGTCCTCCGCTGTGAAAATGTCCTCCCTCTTGTGTTGTAGGGTGTTTTTCACACATCTGATTCCAGGGCCCTCAACCTTTTTTGTCAATAGACTTAAATGTGAACGGAGCACTGTCGGTATTACCTCGTATTCCGGGGCGACACCTGTGGGACATTCGGGCTTTCAGGGTCATGTGACTGATGGAACTCCTTGGGATTTTAACGTGACAAGCAAGCTAAGAATAAAACAAAGTGAATGGCTCAAAGCTGAATCAATGGAGGACCCGAGTAAACCTTTCGTCCTTGACAGAGCCGCCTGCATCTTTTTGTGGTTTTGTACCAGAGGTGTTTCCTTTTCAGACAAAAGGAAATCACTAAGCAATTCCATGGTGGCTGCAGTGGAGGGTAAACGCATATAAATGATTTTCACCCACTTCTCTGACTCTGAAATAGAATTCACAGTTTCCCCTGAGTACTGGTGCATACATGCCTTCGTTTTACACCCATTAGTGCACCCAGACTGGCTTCTGTTCCTCAGATTCTGTTGTAAATTCAAGAAACACAAGTCACTTTGTCCACCAACCAATGTGCTATGCAGATGGATCACATTAGCATGTTTGTCTAACATTAGCAGGTCTGTGACTTCACACATAGTTTGGAAGCTTCATCAATCTTCATCAACAAATTGGCAAGTCAGTACAATTGGTACAATATTGAGTCGATCTATCTTGAATTAATGTATTCCACTTCCAATCACAATTATGAGATAAAAAGTCCATAGCATAAGAGATAACAAGACTAAGATTAAGATAAAAACATGTCAAACTAATATTTTAAGAAAGTAGGAATAAATTGACTGAAATGAAGGAAAAAACTTGAAATTGGCAAAATCATCTGGCAATGGAATAAGATATTTTAAGATAATTCAACTCAACATTAGACTAATTGCAGTGCAAAATATGTATACATGAGTGTAGGAAGTATACAGTCTATGTATATGTATGTGTGTGTGTGTGTGTGTGTGTGTGTGTGTGTGTGTGTGTGTGTGTGTGTGTGTGTGCGTGTGTGTGTTTGTGTGTGTTTGTATTGTATGACCTTATGTAATACAATGAACATGATATAATCTAACATGGTATAATAATAGTATCACATAACAGTTAATATAATATTGATACCATATTATAAGACATATAATATAATATGAGCTTAATAAAATATATATGTAAAATAACATAAAATAGCATAATACAATGAGACATGTGTTATGTGGAAGCCTCCAGTGCACAAACCACGAGATTTAACAGTAAAAGAGCCATCTGGTGTCCAGTAGGAAACCTTTTGAAATGAAATGTAGTTGCCTATTCATGTATTCTACATTTTTTTAAAGGAGTAAACATAATTTTAAAGATGTTATCAAGATAAGTGAACTGTTGTCAGCACTGGGGCATAAATTACACATAGACTGTGTTGCACCTGGCTATAATCCCTCAGCATCCTGCCTCCAGTGGGAGCAGTCCAGGCATAAAACTAATTGTGCTATGCTCCTTCCTGTCAGCTGATTAATTATTTTCTACCTGCTTATGCTCAGTCACTGCGGCTAAACACTTTAGCACCTCATTATGTTGCCACGTGTTTCACCCAGAGGACAGGATCATTTTACATGCTGTCAAAATGAAACTAATGTGATAAAATAAAAAGGCAACTATGGCTGAACACCGGGGACATGGAGATCCACTACCCACATGTTGACTGAGGTTTTGAAGGATGGTTTTGTCTTCTAGCACACATACAAATCAACAACAGACTGAGATGAACACTAAATAAAATGTAATGTCTGTCCTGACTAGGACTATAGAAGAGGTAGTGGGGTCATTGATATCTATTAATGCTATGAGTTTTATGCTATGAGTTTTATATATATATATATATATATGAGTTTTGAGTTTTATATATATATATATATATATATATATATATATATATATATATAATATATATATATATATATATATAATATATATATATATATATATATATATATATATATATATATATAATATATATATATATATAATATATATATATATATATATATATATATAATATATATATATATATATATATATATATATATAATATATATATATATATATATATATATATATATATATATTGCTATTTTTACATCGTTAGTCTGTCTTGGCAGTTGCAGTAGTGGTTGCTATAGGAACAGTTCTAAATTGGAAAATATATTGATTTTTAAGGCAAAACATTAGAATAAACACTTAACTATCACTGTGAAACTTCCATAGTTGATTTTATACAATATAACAATTGCAGTTTGTGTTACACGTTTTCTGAAAATGTAGGTTTAAATCCATTATCTAAATCAATATGCACAGATTAGCACACATTTCCAGAACAAGAATCCAAATGGATGAAACCAAGAAACCATGTTGATAGATTAGATATATATACATATATATATATATATAGATAGATAGATAGATAGATAGATAGATAGATAGATAGATAGATAGATAGATAGATAGATAGATAGATAGATAGATAGATAGATAGATAGATAGATAGATAGATGGCTCAAAATTGTTCAGTATATGAAAAATGCAGTAGGTGATTCAGGGGCTATTTTCTGTCTGTTTTTAAGAATAAAAAAATAAATTAAAAAAAATCATTTTTAGACCGAAAAAGTCTTGTTTTTTAAGCTTTCTTGCTGTGAGGCTTAACAACATGATGTGTAATTGTTCTCCTTAGGTTGATCTAATGATGGAAGCTCAAGCACAATCTACAACCAGTACTTTGACCAAATAAGTATACCCTCCTCCTCCTTCCCCTCTTTAAATCATGCTGCTTTGCTGCTATAAGCATCTCCATGTGCACACTGCTGTGTGTCTGACTACTCTCCTGTGAAGCCCACAGCTACCACTTAGCCTGTCCAGAAGAGTAGAATATCTATCAGTATTATGAAGCCAAACCTCTGATCAAAGGATTTGGGATTATCAAGAACTTGCAATTTTAGAGTTAAAAAGAGGCAGCTGATAGGTTGAACTGCTAAAACCGTTTCGGCTGACAAAGTAGATAAAGCTCAAGGGGAGTAGGGTGAGAAATACACAATACTGATTCCATAGTGTGTGTGTGTATGTGTGTGTGAGAGAGAGAAAGAGAGAGAGAGAGAGAGTGCCTTGAGTCATGTCTGCAATAAGGGAGACTTCCTCTGCCTCTACCCATTTAACACATCCTAATGTCTCCCAGCAAACAGCCAAAATCAGTAATTTCCATGAAGATTTACGCCATCTGTAATTGGTAGGAAAACCTATTAAGATCCAGATGATGCGTCTTAAACTATTCAACCTGTGAAAAAATGCAAATGTTTGGTCTGGGGCTTGAACCACCACAACATGGTTAATTAGGGCTGTTAAGGCTCAGCTGGGGAACAGGCTGCTGGTCCAACACAGCAGACAAAGGTGAGTATACTGAGGGAGAAAAGCTGAAAATGAAGGAGACGAGAGAAATTAGCGTTTGTTATCATGGTGTATCAAGGGAAAATCTGAGATGGAGCATTCATTCCTATGATTGCATGGCCCACTTGAGTCCTCTTCTGCCTCGGCTGAGTTCCTGATGACTTCTTGCACGTATGCATGGGGAAATTCCATAACCATATGGCAAAATTTTATTGGAGCAACTGGATTAAATTCTATATATAATAAGAAAGTAACTTCAGTTTAATTATTAGTCACTTTACAAAAACGTCTTGTCTAATATGTGTATGAGACAAGCTGGTTAGTGTTAGGAAATCCATTTAAAGCTGAGTTTTTGAGAACCCCATGACAACTCCAAAAAGGGTCTTAAAAGTAGTGTAGAGTTTCTGTAGGCATCAAATGGTCTGAACGAGTTGATACCAAAAATAATACCAGGTATCAGAATTTGGTGAACATTTTGTGAAAAAAAAACACAAGCTAAAGCCTTCCAGTGTGTATATATATATAAAAATAATACCAGGTATCAGGTATTTCCCCAGGGAGAGTACACAAGTGCGGAGACAAGGCTTATCTGCACCCTTGACGTCAGCAATAAAGAGGACAAGATTAAAGTAATAGAAACTAAATAAAACTAAATGAATAATCCTTAACTATTTTCTGGCACTATATATATATATATATATATATATATATATATATATATATATATATATATATATATATATATATATATATATATATATATCAAGGCTTGTGAGATGTGTCTCTGTCGCCACCATCTTGTCAGGGGTTCTGCCGTACTTATTGTACTTAATTTGTCTTTTTCAAATTTGTTGACTTTTTGTGATTGCTGACCTTTTAATGTATTATCGTGTATGGCCAGTAGATTCCCCAAATGTGCTTTTAAGCATTAGTTGAAGAAGGTTTGAAGTTTATTACTTGTTACTTTTGCTGTTCTCTGTGTCTCTGCCCCCTTAATAGTACAGATTTGACATTTCAAATGAAGATGCTATTATACATTTGCTAGTTATTTCTTTTTCTTATTTATTTTTTTTTTGGGGGGGGGGTGTTTTGAATTCTAAATTTGTCTGAGTGTTAGAAAGGATGATCTTCCCTTTTTCCCATCTTATTTGTCACTACCACCTTTCAATCAATACTTTATCCTTTCAAACAATACTTCCCCGGTATGTAAATGTGTCCACCTCCTCCAGTGCCTCTACGTCAAGGTTTATGGCGTTGTCTGTTTTATGGTTGATGCTTGTCACCTTGGTTCTTGATTTATTGATGTGGAGTCCTGTGGAGGCTGAGATTGCAGCTAGGTTTGTGATTTTGGTCTTTATTTGTATTTCTATGTGACAGGAGAACTATGTCATCAACAAAGTCCAGGTCTTCTATTTGGGGCCACAGTGTCCACTTTATCCCAGAGTTTTGTTTGGCTGTGGTTGTCCTCATGATGCAATCTACTTCTAAGAGGAAGAGAAAGGGGGACAGCAAACACCCATCCTCTCTAAATAAATATACATTCAATAGAAAAACATACTTGAACAAGCAGCATGAAGATTTATGCTTTATTGTTAATATTTTCACTTCTACAAGGCTTTGAGGATGAGGACAAATCAATATTTGGCAAATGTAAAGCCGTCTCAGACACTCGGTTGGCTGGGACTACTGGACCATAAACAAATCCAATAAAAAGCAGAGCAGAGCTGCTAGCGTTTAGGTTCCCACACAGTGGATGCTGCTGTCCTGAAATGTGATTTTTGTAAAATAATCTGTAATTCCCACTAAAACGTAGGACATAACTAATCTCAGCTCAGACATAAAATGAATTTACTACTGTCGGTATAAAACATAGCTCAGCATGCTAACATCTGTGTCTGTGAAGACAAACACCTCTAGCACAATGTTCCCACATCTGGGAAAATCCAAAATTTGACCGACCTGCAGTACAAGTTACAATTGGGATTTAGCACAGTCAGTAGGTCGAGGCAGAAAATATTTCAACAACTAGGGCAGAATGGATGGGTTGATGGCCATTTGTTTAGCTTGTGTCCTTAGCAGCCACACCCTGATGTGAATAACATAGAACCTTAAAATAAATGGACATTGCAGTGGTGATATGCCGTGGTAATCACTTTTCATCAAAACCGCATGGACATGTGATGACGCTTGTTTCAACATGGCACAAGGTACACCTGTTGTCATTTAGCCGTGCTGCTGATGATATGGATTAGCTGTCACTGTCTCTGAGCCCCGCTTTCTCTAACTTCCCATCTTTCTCACTCACACACACCTTGGTACCTCTGTGTTCTGCCTGCTTTCTTCCCAGCACATACAGCCCTCTGGCTCAGTTCGCCACTGTGGATTATAGCTCTCTCACGGCTATCATGATCTTACACAAACAACATTTGTCAGCTCATTTATCACTGTTCCCCCCTGGTTGTCCACTCTCGTCTATTCATCTACGCTCTATTTCTGCATCCCTGCCTCCAGGGTGAAAATGCATGTTACCTCCACAACTAAAATTACCCTCAAATGTCCCCGTTGATATTTACGTAAATCTGCAAATGTCAGCGGCGATAATTGATGCCTGACTGGCTTGCTAACAACCGTTGTGTTCCTTGGTAACGAGACGGGAGGCCAGCACTCTGTAGAGAAGCTGTGATGTCACTGCATAACAATTGCAATCTCACTTTTGCAGATGATCATCCACCTGTGATCAAATATGATGAATTGCTGTGGCAGCAGAAGGATTAAGCATCAGGAGGCGGGACTCTGGGGCTCAGCGGGTCAACAAGGAGCCACATAAACACTTTGGCACGCATCAATGCTCAAACTGGAATGAAAATTGCTCATACTGACTGTGTTTTTTTCTATTTGTGTTACTTTTTGAGAACTTGGCAGCCTGATCTTCATTCTAAACCAGTGGTTCCCAACCAGAGAGCCAGACGGGTCTCTGAAAGTTATATAAATAAAATGCAAAAGTCAATTACTTGAATGACAGAAGATTAAGCAGCTATTTTAATAATTTGATAGTTTTTTGTCATATTTTTAGCAAATTCTAAGCAAAAAATGTATAAAATAAGATTGTTTAGCTTCTCAGATATGGAAATTTGTTGCTTTTCTTTGTGTAACGTGATGGTAATCTGAATATGTTTGGGTTTTGGACTTTTAGTCAGACACAAAGATATATTAGAAAATGTAACTTTGAGCTGTGGGGGACTTTAATGATTTTTTACACTCTTTACGTACCTTTTATGGACACAATTAACTGATAAATCAATACAGTAGTCTGTAACTATGTAATTTACTCCTAAACAGTATGATGAGGGGTCAAAGCTTTCTTCTAAAGAATGTCAATTAGCATCAGAAATGTGTAGGGTAAATAAAATATAAATACAAATAAATAAATAAACAAAGCCCTACTTGACCAATCTATAAAAAGTTTTGAGGAGGCATAGGTATGCTGTAACACTTTAATGCACGGCTGTAAATTAAATCAAAGAGACTTGCCTGATCCAACACTTCTTTGGACCTGTGCCCATATTTATCAAGCTAGAAATCACACTGAAAGTGAACCTTGGACTAAAAATACTATAATAATAGTGATTTATGAAGCGTCCTACACTGACTTTCAGCAGGAGGAGGACTCATCCTAACAGAGAGTTGCTATTTTAATGACACTCAGAGCAGCAAAGTGAAAATATGTTGACATAATTCTGAAGGTTGTGGTTTGTAACATTCAAAATTCAGAGAAATAGCACCACATGTTTATGTGTAGGATATATTAAATCATATGTAAATGTGTTATCTAGTTCATGCAAATAATATTATGATGCCAAATTTAAATTCTTAAAAACAGCTTCAGTCTTATAATGATATGTGCCAATAAGACATTCTCATTAGGCAGTTAGCCAGGGGTCAGAAATTGGGTTCAACCAAGAGTTCCTTCTTTTTTTTTTCAGGAGTTTTCATTAAGGGACCTTTAACTGGTGCAGCAGAATATTAGACCTATATTTATAAACTGCTGTAACGGTACAATTTACAGCCGGAATTAATAAAGTGCTCCATCTAGCAAATACACCAATCAAACATCAGATTTCCTGGAACCAGAAGTGGTGGCTATAGCTTTTCTTACATCTATTTTAGAAGCCAGAAATCTGGAGGGGACGGCTGCCGTTTCTTTTTTTTTTTTTTTTGGGTGCCTGAGGACATCATCTTCCTTAAAAGTCCAAGGCCTCGCCTTGTGGTAAATCATGCTCGCTCATCTTTTAATGTTTAATATAGAGAGCTTTCTTATCCATCTTATTGCATTCTTTTATGTTACTTTTTTTGTATGATTTTATTCTATCCTCTATCTTCCAGGGCCCTGTGCCACCGCAAAGGTCACTTATTGACTTGGTCGGCTCTGCTCCTACATCTAAAAATATAGTACAGAGTTTAGCCATTTAAGATATATCTTATACTCCAAGACACTTTATACTGCAGTGTCATGATAGGCCATGCTGCATCTAAAACTAGACTTTGATGACAAATGTTATTTGTAGCAGCATCTATAGTTATCAAGAAGTGGGGATGCAATGCTAGCTAGAGGAGATGAGCATGCATCTACAGTTTCATCAGGATTGATAGATATATTGCCCACAGTGAAATACTGAGTCTCAATAGAAGCAAGTGAAACGGCAACTAATTCATAGAGACAGCTGGACTAATCTCCTGAAAGGGGGGATAATAGATCTTTCACATATCATCGTCTTAGATAGATATAGACAGAGGTGCATCTCATTTGTCCTTCCCATCTAAAGCGATCGACCAGATTTTACAGTTCCCTTTTGAGAACTTGTGTCCTTCAATAAGCGGCAGCCGGTAAGATGCCTGAAACCTCTTGATACCTCGATAAGAGAGATGAAACTTTATTGATCCCTGTGGGGAAATTGGATCATCGCAGCAGCAAAACAGGAATGAGGCGCAGCATGGGAATAAGATGTGTAGACTACAAGCACACAAAGAGAATGTAGAATAAGCAGTACAAGCAAAAGAAATATTACAAACAATAGGTTATACAGGGAAGGGTTGCATCGCTTCAGAAGGTACTGTGTGTTACGTAAAGCTTGTAATGTTCTTTTTTTCTATTCGAATCTGTCAAAGATCTGTATGTGTTTTCATGTCTATGGTAATTTGTGGAGACATTTGTTGGGAAGGTGTGTTATTGGATCTCTTTATATTGTAAGATGTTCTCTGCATTTTGCCAAATAATGTGCTGTCATACATCCAGTAGGTTTACAAAAAAAGCAAAGAGACAACTGTAGCTCAATCAGAAAAGAAACCAGATGTTGCAAAAAAAACTGCAAAGGATAAATGTTTCTGACCCTGTTGTAGGTCGATTTATCGATGGCTCCCTACGGAACCCATTGCAGCAAACCAGGAATCCTGCTACTAATGGTTTGTTTCTTTCAGATGTTATCGCCTCAAATGACACCATAAAAGACCAGCATCAGAGGTCAGCCAACAATAGTGATTGATTATTGAATTAACATGGACGGAACATTATGCAAGAACACCCTGGTCCATGGTGAAGGTGGAGGCGCTCCCTTTTGTGATAAGTATGTCATTGCAGTTTCACGCAAGCATCGCTATGACAACTACGTTCTTTCTTGATGGAAAGACACTGTGCTTAGAAGCAAAACCAAGTTGTTCCATATTAAGCCATGGTGAGTCAAGCTGGAAACAAACAATAAGAGTTTCAAAATTTTATATTAACTTCTGATGGAGGTTCACTTTAAACGGAATCAATACAATTTTGATTAGAAAATGTGAATAGTGTGCAGAGAAAAGAGCTAGGGGTGGCCTAAAGACTTGTAACCAGCTCAGTCTTTGTTAGTCATTGATTGAATTCATATTTGGGTCTCTTAAATCCAAGCCGAAAATGAAGTGATTTCCTGTGGAGGAGGCTAAGATAGTGTTGATATAATCACATTTTTGGACGGTTGACGAAGGGGTCAACTGCAGATTTGAACCTCTAAATAATTAGTATATCTTTATGTATATGTGTGTAATGTGGACAAGTGGTAAATTGTTTAAAACTCCACCAAAGCTTTAAAATCTGGACTAAAAGCTTAAAACGCCACCTAAAATTTGGGCTCCGCACAGATTCATTAACAGAAGTTTGCAAAAGGAATTAGTTTTTTACAATAAAAAAAACCTGTACTTAAAGACTGGTGTAACACAATGTCCAGTCTGATGTCCGGCCTGTCTCTAGAAATCAGTCTGTTCGCTCACACCGGTCGCCTTCCCGCTGGTTCTCCCTTCCTCTGGTTCCCCCAGTTTCTCAGCACCTCCATTGGTTGTGGCCGTAGCCCTGTCAGTCATGCTGGCTGTTACAGCCCTCCATCAAAACAAAAAACAATAAAACACACAGGCAAAACATGACTGCAATAATAGCCAATGTAAAATCATACATAGACACTGAAAAATAACAGATAAAATCAACACCTCATTATGTGTGTATTATAACACCACCACACGCTATGGCTCTATAAGAATAATTTAACATTTGATAAAGTAGACCTTTCTGTTTTCTAGCTGAGACAAGAGATGATTGATACCACTCTCATATCTCTGTGGCCGATATAAAATATATTAAGCGGAGACTATAATCTTAGGAATCAAGAAAACAACTTGTCTGGATCTGTCCCAGAGTAACGAAAAGAATCCACCTGCTAACATTTCTAAAGCTCACATTAATTGCAGGTTTTATCTGGTTTGTTATTAAAAAAAGACTCATACACTAAAGAAGCTAAGTGAAAAGTTGTTTTATGAAGACAAGAAGAGTAATTAAAGGATCCTTGTTGGTAAAGTAACCCAAACATGCTGAAGCATGGTCTGGATTCTGGATTCTAGGAGGCATGGACCCAATCCAATTACCTCCATCAACTCTGCTAAATTTATGCACTTTTGTGAACTTTGTATGAATAATATTGGACAGTGGCAGTGCACTGGGAAAGCAATGAAGGGGCCAGAGGAGATCACTATCTGCTGAATCTCATTGGATGTAGCATGGATATAATCCTCTCTAGTTCAAGTAAGGGTACAGTGCAATACTTCTTGGGATGGATGACAAGATCGGATGCAATAAATTAAATTTGATCAATGTATCAAGCTGTTTTTAAAGAATTTTATTTTGTTGACAGTCAAAGGTTTTTACAGAGAGAATTTTAGATATGCCTTTTTTATAGCTCCAAAAATCATAAAATACTGTGAGCAATCAAAAAATTGAATAAAAACATTTTTTTTTAATACAATGTTCGACAAATCTGGCTATGGGTGATATATGAGAAAAGCCCTTGTGCTTATGGAAATTTCTATTTCAGATGGAGAAAAAACTCATTTTGAGAAAATCCAGTCCAACCAGCCAGTCAGTTTACCGTTTAGCTTTATTAAACACTCATTTTTTTTATTTTACAATTGTTGCTAATACAAAGGTTATTACTCCATGCAGATGTGACAAACGTGGAATAGAAAAGCAGCTTTACAATGATACCTCATATGACATGGTGCAGCCAACACTGGTGGTGCTGTGTGCTGTTAAGCTGACTGCTGGTGAATCATGAGAAATCTACAGGCATTATATGGACAAAGTGAAGTAACGGAAACCTAAATGCCTCTTCTTTTCCTTTCTCCATGTACCTTCTTATTGCATCAGTGTGTGTGTGGGTATGTGTGTGGCAGGAATCATCCTCACACAGCCTTGCTGTGTTGGTATTTTTTCAGATTTCTGATTTTTGCAGCAATCTCTAGAATGTCAGAGGATTAATATAGGAGGTAGATAGATGTCATGCAATGCATCCTAATCCCCAGGCTGAGCACACTGGCAGGAGTACTTAAGTTTTTCTGAAGTTCCTTGCCATATTAAGGAGTCACAGATGGAATCATTTCAATTGCTCCAAGTTTGGAGCCGTATTCATTACAGAATGGGAGATGTGTTATGTGGGGTCAATGCATTCCCAGAGTTAAATTGATGCAAACTTCAGAAGTTTGGAGGGATACTAAGGTGGAGTAGAAATAGGCTTGACATATATTCCCTATCTAAAATATCATTACATCATGTTTATAATTTCTGAAGCATACCTGAAGCATTCTGGTGTCTGAGATGTAAACAGAGAGATGTTTGATGTGTTTCTGTTTTTTTTTTTTTTGTTTTTTTTTACGTTTAAAGTTTGTCCCACTCGAGAATGAAGTCTCTTAAATATATGAGAACTAGACAGTGCACATTTGTGTTTTGGTGGGTTTGTTGGTGATAGCGCTAATAGCCATTAGCTCTCGAGATACACAGGGACATTAAACAAGTCAGTGAGTGATTCACATTCCTTCTTGCAGCCTTGCTTAAATACAACTAAGAGCTGTATTGAACAATGTTAGGGATGGGTACCATTGGGATTTTATCAATAGTAGATTAGTTCATGTGATTAATCATGTGATCACATCAGGGTTGCTATAAATGAGAAGCGGTAGATCAATGAACGTTCATGCTCACACACTCTTGCTCTATTTGATGCAGGTTTAAGCAGCCCAGACATTATATGACATGAGGGCCCTTGGCCATGGATATTAGTTAATAGATGCTGGTCAATTATTGGCTCATTTACATCAGTCAAACAGCAATAATGCAACTAATTTCACCTCAGATCGGTATTAGCTGAGTTAGCTAAAGCTAAAAAGTAGCTAAAGCATGCACCACCACATTGAGCAGAAAAAAAAAAAAAAATCTCTGCTCGATGCCTTTTCTGTTGGGATGTTAAAACCCACCCATGATTGTAGAGTTGGGCATGAGACCCCACCCCTACATGTCATCAAGGTGCAACGTTAAACCACATGTGGTTTGGCAAAAAAGAATGATTTTCAGCCATTGTTAAGTTGCTCCTTGTGAGACTGTTAAAGGAGGACACGGAGGTTGCTTGTCTGATTTCCCCACTGAAAGGTGTTCCAGTACTTTGGAGCCCCGACAGCTATTGCCCTAACGCCCTCTGTCTCCAGCCTGGCCCTGGGGACAGTCAACAACAACTGGTCAGCAAACCCCAGGCAGAGAACAACAGTGTAGAAGAGGGAAAGTCAACAGTGTGGGTTTGGGGAAAAGCTCGCCTGTGAAAAGGCAGTAATGCTAAAATCAATTGGAGAGGCCACCATACACAGGTGATCAGTGTAGGAAGGCCAGCATGGGCTACACTATCACATTCTTGTGAGAACCATCATGGCTGCAATTTGCAAAAGAAATAAATAAGTAAAATAATAATAATAATAAAATAAGCCCTTATGTGTACAATGATGAGAGAAATTATTAGGAAAACATGAGATACAGAACAAGCCCTTGATATCACATTTTGCACAAACCATATGTCCCACAAGTGTTTTTAACAGTTTAGAACCATTAACAACCACTGAGCTGCAGCATTAAACTGATGAGATGATGTCATACAAATAATGAAATATAATCAATTAAATGAGTCCATAATCAGATTTTTTTTTTTATAAAAAGCCCAAGCTGCTTTTGAAATTACTCACTTCAGTGCTTTCTTAGAGTTAAATAACTAATTAAAAATATAGCTTGACATCTGTGAATATGCTGCTCTGCCAAAATAATAAACATTTTCTTCCAATAAAATCTTTAGAAGTGGCAACAGAGAGTGCGCTTTCAGATGTTTAAAATGATTCCATAATCTATATTTGAATGGACACACTATATGTATGGAATAGATAAAATAAATGAGTAAATCTTAAATTGAAAATATCTTGTGTTTTTTTACAATTTTTTTACACTGGAAAAAAATGAACAAGTGTTATGTTTTTTGGCACAATTAGTCCAATATCGAATAGCACCGGGCGACACGATGGAGCAGGAGTTAGCGCTGCTGCATCACAGCAAGAAGGTCACAGGTTCAAGACCTCCTTGGTCCTGGGTCTGGGACCTTTCTGTGTGGAGTTTGCATGTTCTCCCTGTGTCTGCGTGGGTTTTCACCAGGTACTCCGGCTTCCTCCCACAGTCCAAAAACATGCTGAGGTTAATTGGAGACTCTATAATGTCCATAGTTGTTAGTGAATGGTGTGTGTGCCCCATGATTGGCTGGTGACCATCTGGGGTGTATCCTTGCCTCTTGCCTGTAATGTGCTGGGATTGGCTCCAGCAGACCCCTGCGACCCTAATGAGAAATAAGCGAGTATAGAAGATGACTGAATGAATGAATAGAATTATCTTATTCAATTGACATTTTTTAAGGTTTTCAAAGAATTTAACATATAAAAAACTATTATGAAATAAAAAGTCGTAATGAAGCAGTTCTATTTACCTCACTTTACCATAGTTTTTACCTCAAATTCTTTCAAAAATTATCCACCAATGTGATAATGTAATTTAAAATATTCTACTAAATGTTATACTAATTATTAACTAATGTTAACAAATTGTTATTAAGATTTTTTTTTTTTTTTGTAATGTAACTGTTTCCAATTATAACCATTTAGTCTGTTGACTGTATTTTTTTTCTTTAAACATAACAACAAGCCAACAAGCAGCTACTTTGAGAGATATATACATCTTTTTACGTAAAAATTTTAATTAGCATGTCTGAAAAAAAAAGCAATTGGATTTGGTGATGTGCACGGTGCTCGTGTTTTCCCCCAAACAGAACAGTAATGGGAGTTGGCGTGCAGCCTGTCCCCTGTGGCTGTTCCTTCTTGAACTATTACTCCCTGCGCTATAGAAATATGATCCACTGGGGGAAAAAAAGCATAAAATGACCTTTTCAAGATGCATTTTTGATGAGCAATCATGGTCGGTGCAATGATTTTTATTCCTTGTGTCTGTTCACAATTTCTGTTTCTACTGTTTCCATCCAGTGTTTCAGCAACAATTCATGCCACAAAGCTTCAGAGCCATCAATTAATTATTAGTAATGTGTTATGTGTTACATTATGTATTTTATTATAAAATATGTTATATTTTAACCCCAATGGGTGAGACTCCACTGTACAAAGTCTGGCTCCAAATGACATCACACAAGCAAGATTAAACTTCCAAAAACGCTTTGGCTTCACAAGTGCAGGCGTGGCATTTATTTTTATAAACAGTCCATAGATCTGCAACAATTAGTCATTTAATCAATTAGTTGCCATCTATTACATTAATTGACAACTACTTTGATAATGAGTTTAAGTCATTTATAAGTAGAAAATGTCCAAATTCTCTGGTTCCAGCTTCTCAAATTATTTTTTTCTAAATTATTTTCTGTTTTGTTTTTGTTTGTTTTGTTTTCTATAATGGTAAACTGAGGATCTTTGGGTTGTGGACTGTTGGGCAAAAAAAAAAAAAAAACAGGCATTCTAAGGTACATCATTGGGTTTCAGAAACAGTGATCAACATTTTACATCTTTTTATGAACCAAACTAATTCATTACAATAATCAACTATAAAAATAATCATCAGTTGCAGCCCTAGCTAAGCCCTATAGCTAATACAGATGTGGGAAGGTGAAAAGTACACAAAAAAGATTGTTTTTCGTCCATCTGCTTGGATCCACAACAAAGTTAAAACCACCCATGAGATTTGCATTGGGATCCCACCACAGTCCTCGAACAAACACACCTCCACCAGTGTAATTACAGCACATAAGTGTCTGAGATGATTTTCAATTTGAGGCCTTAGTTGGTTGTAGTTAAGAGCAGCTGTGCTCTTTTTCCCTCTGCTCTGCTAGGTTGTTTTATTTTTTTCTTCCTGCCAGTATATTTAAAATCACACTGACTGGTCTACCAGAATCATTTCTGTGACTAAATACAAGATCACACAGATACAGGTACAGTGTTGGGTAGTTTACAAATGTTTTGTTTAAAAAAGTGAACAAACTGAACTGAGTCATATAGCTTGGACTTGTTTTCTTGTCAGGGGGAGATATGTTGTATTTAGTACAATTAGTCCAATATTGTGTTGATTTATCTTGAATGATCTTGTTCCATTGGCAGATATTTTTACTTGATTTAATTTCTTTAAAGAATTATGAGGTAAAATTATGAGATAAAAAGTCATAATTATGAGATAAAATAACTGTGAGATAAAATGACAACACAACAGTGAAAACATTAAGATAAAACAATATTAAGATAAAAATTAAACAATGTAATCATATTTTAAGAAAACAAGACTAGACTGACCAAAATCAAGAAAGAAAAAGAAAAATGAAATAATTAAAATATCTGCCAATGGAATAATATATGTCAAGATAATTCTACTAACTGTGGGCTAAATGTACCAAAAACAAGATATTTTCACTTGCTAACATTACATTTTTTGCAGTATAACAGAAATGTAAATGTGTTAAATGTAGCAATCTTATAAAGTACACTGCAAATGAAATATTAATATAAAATGAAATAAAATATCACAATACTGAGATGAAAAGTCCATAATATAAAATTAAAAAAACAACCTTAAGAGAAAAAAGTCAACAAATTTAATCTTATTTAAGGAAAAAGACTAAATTTACCAAAATCAAGAAAAAAATGGAATACAATTGTCTTCTCATGGGACAAGATATTTCAATGTAATTCTACTCACTATTGGACTAATCGTACCAAAAACAAAATATTTTCACTATTGCTGCTGGAATCTGGCCCCATAAATCACAATAATCCAATATATTGGATTTAGCAACACATTGTTGATTGAAAACCATTAAAAAAGCAGCATCTTTTATACTTCACAATTTATAAACAGAGTTTATAATTCACGATTCGAATCTTTTGCAAAATGTCAGGACACTAAAAATAAATGCTTTGCCCATTTCCACTGATACTGAAGCCTGATGGGCTTTAGGTCTGAGTAAAACACATGGGAGCCTTCCTGGGCTGACCTGCAGTGGATGTTGATGGGGGATTGTTGGTAATAATTGCATCCATCTATCAAACCCCAGGTCAGTGTCACCATTTCAAATGACAACATCCTATGGTGCAGCTGCTGACTAGGACATTGTCAGCAGTGTTGTCATGCAGTGTTCTTGGACTGCTGGGTTGGAAATTGGCAACAGGAAAAAGACCTGGGTAGAAAAAGGCCAACAGCAGAGGTCTGAAGCTTGACCTAACGCTGCCACAAAGCTGCAGATAGAGGGATCAAAGCCAGGAAGTTAAAAAGATGATTTCTAAGGAGGGTTGAAGACAGAGAAAATGCGGAACAAAACAACCATAACACATTTTAAAATTGGAATTTATAGGATGTAGTGCATCCAAAAACAATGACAAAACTGAACACAGCAAATTGTATATATTGAGGTCAACAATGCATTAAAAAAATAAATTCTAACTGTAAAATTGTGTTGTTTCAAGTTTTTCAGAGAATCTAGGATAAAAAGTGAGAAACTCAAACTACTTAATCATAATCTAAGAAAAGATGACTCAATTGACCAAAATCAAGAAATAAAAATTATATAAGCAAAACTGTCTGCCAATGTAATGAGATATTTCAATATATTTCTACTCAATATTGGACCAAAATGTATCAAAACCAAGATTTCTTCAATTGTTGAGATCAAATTGTTTGTATTTATCTTTTTTTGTCACATAATTCTGGATTTTTATCTCAAAAGCCAAAACGTATCTGCCAATGGAATATGATAATTCAAGATAATTTGTGTGTGTTTGCTCGTTGGTTCAGAAGGCTAATGGATGATTAGAAAACCATTGTCCAATCATGTTAGCACAGCTGAAAACAGTTTATCTGGTTAGAGAAGCTAGAAAACAAAAAAATCAAATACAAATCATTATTTCTAATCTTGTCAGTGTCTTGACTATGATTTCTATTCATTTTACAACTCATGGTGGTAAATAAAAGCGTGACTTTTCATGGAAAACACCATATGTGTATTTTGTGTGAATGTGTGAAAGTCACAATCCAGGAAGTCTAATAAACCCAACTACTGAGTGTGCCCCTGTACATGTCCATTTAGGACTATATTCAGGCATTAAGGCAGTTATAATGACAGCCTAATTACTTCAAATTTGCACCCAAAAACCAGGACTATATTCCCCACACGCAATTGTAGTGATGACTTATGTCATCAGGTTAAAGGTTTAAGCGTTGTTTATGAAACAAAAAAGCTGTTGTGTCATAGCTTAAAAGCCAGCGAGTCATTCTAGCTGAAGAGTTGGCCTCTGGGAGCTTTTAGGCTTGATGTGGGTGGCGGCGCCTGTCACCGAGACAAAGGAGACGTCTCCATCGAGGGGACACGGCACTCAGCGTGATGTTCCAATTTGACGCTTTTCTCCGCAAATTAAAAAAGACGCCTTTGAAAAGGAAAAAAGAAAGAAAAAATTACAACAGTTTGTCTCACGTTGAGGCCTTCAAAAGGCGGTGTGGTGACACTTATTGTGCATCTGCATTAAGAACGGAGAGAGAATCAGCGGCAGATGTCAAAGAAATTGTCAGTTTGCTTGAATTGCGAAGCAGAATGGTAAATAAAGACGCCGCCTCGTAGTCCTCATATTTACACACTGTGCTGTATGAATGTGTTGAAGATAAGAACTCTGCAGTGTTAACAGATTTGTTAACAAAAAGACAAAAAAATGGTCAGAAATTGAACTGACCATAAGTGGTGCTGACAAAACACAGCAACAAATGGACCTTTTTCGCTGACACTTTTCTACTCTAAAATATTAACAAGTTTGTTTTTGCCCCAATTTTCCCAATTGAAATGCCTGCACTGCAAACATGTTCAATCTTATCAGGAGGAAATGTCTTGTATTTAGTGAAATTCAAACAATGGGTAGCATAATCTTGAATTATCTAATTTTATAGGCAGACAGGTTATTCTAAAAATGAGATCAGAGAAATCTGAATTATTAGCTAAAACGTCCAAAATATGAGATAAAAATACAACCTTAAGCCAGTGTTTTTTTTTATTTGTTTTTGCTGCAAATATTGAGTTTAATTTTCTTGAAATATCTTATTCCATTCTGATTCTTGTTTTTGGACAATTTATTATTGTGTATTTTATTTTATTTTTTCCTTTTTTTTTTTAAATAAGATTAGATTGTATGACTTTTTATCTTAATGTTGTCTCTTTATCTATATCATGAACTTTTTAACTCCTAATTCTGCTGTTTTTAAATTATAATTTCTTAAAATAATATTAATTTGACTATTTATCAAATAAATTTAGATAAATTTAGATAAATACAAGATAATTGAATTCATACAATTACACTTATTACATGTAATTTTATTGTATTATTGATTTTTTTGACCTTCTGGAAATCAGCAAACCATTTATACCCTCTCTCACATCTTGCAGCATCTGTGGCATCATGTTGTGTGATGAAACTGCACATTTTCATGACCTTTTATTGTGATCAGCCTGAGGCAAACCCATGCAATAATCCTGCTGTTTAATCAGTGTCTTGATATGCCAAACCTGTCAGGTGGATGGATTATCTTGACAAAGGGAGAAGAACACAATCACACATTGAAATCTTAACAAGAAAATTGTTGATGGTTGTTTTTGGTACAGTTAGTCCAATAAGCACCTTATTCCATTGTGAGATAATTTGTCTTATTTTATATATTTATTTTTTTTCCTTGATTTCAGGCTTTTTATCTAAAATTCTTGAAATTCCAGAAAAAAAATTGAAAATGCACATCTCACAATGGAATAAGATATTTCAAGATAATTCTACTCAATATTCGTCCAATTGTATGAAAAAAGATAAAAGATATTTTCACTTATTAAAAATAATTATTATTATTTTTTTTTTTTTTGCAGTGCACATCATGTTGCAGCATGACAACATGCAGCCCCATGTTGCAAGGATCTGTAAACAATTCCTGTAAGCTGAAAACATCACAGTTTAACAATCAAATCTTAACAAGTAAAAATATTTTTAATAAGCAAACTAAGCATATTATTTTTGGTATTCAGACATTTTAGCTCAAGTTCTTGTCTAAACATGACATTATCTACCAATGCAACAAGATAATTCCACTGAATATTAGATTAATTTAGTATTAGGTTTTATTTTTTGCAGTGTAGACATACAACTCTTGGAAAAATAAAACATAAGCATGTTGGGAATCCTCTGGATTGACGTGAACAACAGGGTGTTTCAATTCCTGCCGCTATCTAGCAGATTGCCACAACCATTAAATATGAGCGGACCATCATAACACAGGCCACAATCATCAAACTGATTAACTCTGTATGGAAGTGATGTGTCGCACTGTAAATGGTGATCACACCAGATACTGACTGGTTTTGTGCCCCATTGTCTATGAACATAATCCAGCGGCAATTACATTTGCCGACACTATGTAATTGGGAAACAATTTAGTCACAGGCTTCTCATTTGGGGAATGTGGTGTCAGGTTTTGCACTCCGCTGAAATATATCCTCAGCAAACAGTAAAAGCAGAGAGGAGGAGAGAAGGCCTCTAGCTCCAATTACCATCACAGCATCACGTTACTCTGAGCTACACTGATGGGATTTCATTTTCTCACTGGTACAATAAACAATATGCCATCACCAACACAGCCTGTTGCATTGCTTCAGTTCAGTACAGGACTGATTTGGTTTGAAATGAATGTATATATATATATATATATATATATATATATATATATATATATATATATATATATATATATATCTTTGTAGCACTCCCTGGAAAAATTAGATATTAAGCCCCTTATCTCTGATTGACATAAACAAATCACATTTGCTACCCATGTACAACATGTCAACATATGCCAAACAGTCTTTTGGACCACTATCCTCACACCAACAGGAAGTCGGCCATCTTGAATCAAATTACCAATTTTTCATGATTTCCACACATCACATTTGAATGAACTAGTTCTAGGGATTTTACGACACCAACTTCAAGTTTTCAGACATTGGAGATGAAAAACTATTAAAAGCTTTTTCCTACATTATCCCTGGTTGCCATGGTTGCCACTGTGAATTTCCATGTCTTGCTGTGAAACAGGAACTTGATGTGACGTCAGTATACTTTGTCCAATCTGCAACAAATTTCTTATTTTCTACATAAGTGAACTGCCCTGAATACCCCTACACAGCCATATTGACTCAGGGTCATACCACCCCCTACTGGGAACAGGAAGGAATTCTAATGTGGCAAATTATCTAATTTACATCATAAGTGCTGATGTGTACGAGTCTGCAGCCAATCAGAGAGAGATCAGTATCAGGTTAAATCTTTGGGAATTTTTTACCCATTTCATTTAGCAATAAAATTCACACTGCAAAAATGAAATATTAACAAGCGATATATATATAGCGATATATATAGCGATATATATATATATATATATATATGTTAATACAATTAACCCAGATCTTCTTCCAATGGCCGATAATTTTGCTTATTTTTATTCTTGATTATGGACTTTTTATCTCAAATTCTTTGAAAAACTTTGAAAAAAGTAAAATTATCTGCCAATGGAATAAGATAATTCAAGATAATCACTATTGTCAGTCAGTCAGCCATTTTCTATACCCGTTTATTCCTCATTAGGGTCGCAGGGGTCTGCTGGAGCCTATCCCAGCGCATTACGCCGAGAGGCAGGGATGCACCCCAGATGGTCGCCAGCCAATCGTGGGGCACACACACCATTCACTCACACACTCACAACTACAGGCAATTTAGAGTCCCCCAATTAACCTCAGCATGTTTTGTACCCAGGACCATGGAGGTCTTGAACCTGCAACTTTCTTGCTGTGAGGCAACAGCGCTAACCCCTGCACCACTTTGTCGCCCATTCACTGTCGTACTAAATACAATATATTTCTTATATTTCTTGTCTGGGGTGATTTCCTTTTTTTTTTTTTTTTTAGCACAGGTATGTTTTTACTTTAAGGTTCTTATACCAAACATAATGTAAAATTATGGTATTCCGGAAATTATAATATTTAGTGTAAGTACATTAAATAATGTGCATACATAGCAATCAGATATCAAACTGTAAAATAAAAGACAATTCTAGACAAAGAGCCATTAAGGAGGTGATCCAAATCTGACTCTATCATTATCCTGGTTTTATTTTACAGATAAACCTAGTACACCCTGTTCCCTAAAAAAGAGGAAAAAAAAGACTGAGCTGTTCTTTGGAACACAACAGCTCCTGGAAATCAACAGAGCTGTAATCAAGAGCCATAATTCACGTCAGTAACTTGAAATAAAGAAAGCAGAGTGTCATTAAAATGGTATTGGATGATAGATACACTACAAGCTAATATGTCTTTCTCTATTTGGCAAAGTTAATGTAATCTTCATACAACTGTCACAGATCAGTCACCTGTCAATCACTGTAGACCAAGTGAATGAGTTCATTTGTGAAACACTCTGTCATCCACAGAAACCTCCTCTCAGTTCATTTAGTGGTTCCAGTAGAACACCACAGCCATAAATCACTCTGACCTATTGGACATTTCCAAAATGGAGAAGATAACAGCATTTGTTAATAATACATTGGAGCAATATATTTCACAGTGAGCAAACAGGGTTAACTGTGTCATGTCCCTTAGGCCTGATTGAATTTGAAGAAATGAATGATGGTGTTAGAAAGTAAAGAGCAGCACTGTTTTCTAGTTTCAAGAATCAATATATTTATTGACACTTGCAGAAATCAGTGTATATGTAAAAGTGAATGAGTACAATTGAGTAGAATATTCTTGGAATACTTTATTTCACTGGCAGATAATTTGACTTGTTTCAAGCTTTTTTGAGAATTTGAGATGAAAATACATAAGTATGAGATAAAAAGTCAGAATTATGAGAATTACATATTCAGAATTATGAGATAAAAACACAATCAAATGAGAAAAAAAGACAACATTCAGTCAAATAATGTAACCATATTTATATATATATATATATATATATATATATATATATATATATATATATATATATATGAAAAACTAGATCATCTAAGACAATTATACTCAGTATTGGACTAATTCTACTAAATACAAGGTATTCCTCCTGATTTCATTTTTTGAAGATTTCTTTTTTTGCATTGTATTGAGGCATACACGGATGTCCTTGCTGCAACATTGATTAACATGTATTAAAACACTGAAATAGGCTGACATCCTCTTCAGACTCAAAACTTCTTAATTGACTTTTTTTTTTCCTTTCTGTGTGTTAAATTAAGAAAAAAGTATTTTGCTCTATCATAATTGGCAGAGATAATACTTTATCAGGACGTTTTCCAAATGGCATGGAATTGTGGAAATGAATATAAACTCCTCCACTGCATAATATTCATCAGTGTCTGAAAAAAATTGTGCGGCCAAAAATTATGAGACAAAACTTAATTTAATTCAACAGAAGCAGCACTATATACAGCTCTGGAAAAAAAAATGAGACCACTGCAAAATTATCATTTTTTTTCTGATTGTACTACTTATACTAAGCATGTCCCCATCAGGTTTTTTTGCCCTCGAGTCTGAGTCAGAGTCATTTGATTTTGAATATCTGCCGATACAGAGTCCCGATCCGATACTTAATAATACTTCGGACATCTGGAAGTTTTCAATCCGCTGCACGTTCGTGAAACAATTACATCCCAGCATTCGGAGGTTCAGTCCGTATTTTAGTACTTTGCATCGATCTACAACTGTGTAACAAAATGTACCAAAAGTGTAACAAATGAATATACCTGACATACTGAAAAGCTACCAACTCAATCGTTAGCTTACCCTCACACGTCGTCTCTTTGCAGCTCTTAGCCGCTCGTCTTCTGCTTCATAGTCCTGTATGGTTTTCAAAAGTTTTCTTTTCTTCTCAAGTGTCTTTTGCCTTTTCGCCTTTTCTATACGTTTCTTGCTCTGTTTTTTTTTCTTCTTGTACTGTCTATGGTTTTTTGGTGTTTTCACTGACAACAAGCCACAGAGCAGTGTCAAGGCAACTCCACCCACTTCGCGCCCTCGCTTGAAACTACGTACGCTCAGTGACGTCATTCCACATGTGACACTGTTTCTTTGTGGAAATGAGACGTCTCACTCTGCCATCGCATAACTAGAACTAGATTTTAAAGTAAGTAATGAGAATAAATATTTCCGAGTCCTGATCGGGAGGTAACGTCTGGACAACCCTACTTATAGGTATGTGTTTGGGCAAAAGGAACATTTTTTTTTGAGTCTATAAACTACTGACAACATTTTTCCCAAATTCCAAATATAAATGTTATCATTTAGAGCATTTATTTGCAGAAAATGACAAATGGTCAAAATAATAAAAAAGATACAATGTTTTCAGACCTCATACAATTGAAAGAAACAAGATCAAATTCATTTTAAAACAACATTATACTGATGTTTTAAGATGAGTTCAGAAACCAATATTTGGTGTAATAACCCTTAATTTCAATTAATGTGTGTGTGTAGTTTTTATAGTGAGAAAATTTGAGCAACAAAGGACTACAAATCATGTTTGTAGATTGTGTGGTGGTGTGGAACAGCCTCTCGGAAGTCCTAATTCTTTTATTTTTTCCACTGACAACTTAAGGTTAACCAGATAGCAGAATGCCACCTTGGAAACTATTACATTTTTAAACCAGCAAGAGAGGCCTAAACCCAACAGAATAACCCCCAGAGCAGAAAGAGCAAGCACACCCGATAAGGACACAGTGGAAAGAGAGAGAGAGTCAGTTGGATGGCACAAATGAATAAAGTGCATAAATATCAGAATACATCTTTGAACCTGGCTGCATTATAAATTTAAAATACATAAGAAAAAGTAAATAGGCAGAGGAAATGTGTCTTTGAATAAAATCTGCTTGCAAATCACTACTGTCAAATCTTTTGCTCCTTCACAAGCAGGGAGCTGAATCTGTAATCAATACACCCACAATTAATAATCAAAAAACTGCCTCACGCTCCCTGTATTTCACAGCGGCTCCTATTCTTTCTTCAGGTAATGATAGCTTTAACCTTCTGGAGCTGCCTTTTACAGTGTATAGAAGGGAACCACCGGGCTTAAAGACCAACAATAAGGGCATCAAGAATCCCAGGTAATGTGTTTGCTATTTCTGAAAAATTGCATCGGAATTTGCAGGGTTTTTTTTATGTTTTTTCTTTTTTTTCAGCTGTAAAATTGCAGGAAACTTTCAAAAATCACTTATGAACAGTAAGCAAACCACTCAGTGCAGAGATAGTCATAAAAATTATGTTGTTTTGCAAAATGGTCTGTGATGGATCTGTTCAACAAACAGCTCAGTGTTTCTCTACAACGGCATAATATTATAAGCTGTCAACAGGCCCGTAGCAACCATGTAGGCAAACCTCGCAACTCCCTAGGGCCCCAGCTGAAAAGTGGTCGCCTCATAATGAGTGGTTATGTATTCAAATAACAGCAACAACAACTTTGTGAATCCCCAGATTTTATGACCGAAAAGTACAATGACACTGATATTGAAAACCCCCTTATAGTTTGACAATAGCAGACAAGTCACAGAATAATACATCATTAAGTGAGCATATACATAATAGGGGTGGGAGAAAAAAATGATGTGCCCTTTTTACTTTATAATCTTTTCCACTGTTGTAATTGTGCTTTAACCCTACATGTGTTACATGACTGGCTGTTTGCTGCCACTCATAATGTTTTTATAGCGGCATCAATAAACTGCCAAAACCATTATGGATAAAAGAAAGTAAATTCAGACACGAGTGTTTCATTGTATGTGTATTAATGATGTATTAGTTTCACTTTTTGAATTGAATTACTGACACAAATAGCAGCACCTTGTATACAGTACTAAGAATCACAATTGATGCAAATGGTTTCATGCATGAACTGGCTACACATTTTAATATGTTATATAAATAGGTCACGGAATGCCAGACTTTTATTGTTATTGTGAAAAAAAAAAAAAGTTATCACAGGGAAAATCTTGTATTTACTATAAATAGTCCAATATTGAGTAGAATTATCTTGATTTATTATTTTCCATTGGCAGTGAATTTTGCTAGTTTAAATTTTTTCAAAGAATTTTGAATTAAAAAGTCAAAATAATGAGATAAAAAGTCCATGAGATGAGATAAAATTCTTTAAGGTTCTGTGTAACCGTTTGGTAGACCACACTTTGAGTCACTATATCTCATTGAATAATGCATTGAGCTTAACTCAACCTGAATGAGCCATCGCTACCACTTGGTTTAGTTATGCTATGCTAAAAAAATTCTCGAGACGGCTCTGTGTCTTTGAGCAGTATGTTTATTAATTGTATTTATTTATTTATTTTTTTTATTTTAACAGTTGATTGTTGTTATTGTTATCCTAAGTGAGTAAAAAACGTGAAGACAAATTTTGTCCATTACTTTTTTTCTTGGTGCGGACCTCAAAGGGCTACGATAAAAATGTTAAATATTTCATCTGACATGTCAATTAGATGATATTTGCCTTAATTTCCTTCCTGTTCCCAGTAGGGGGCAGTATGACTGAGTCAAACCCAAACTCAAATCTATGCTACATGTGTCCTGGTAATTTAGGGATGAGGCTTTTACCAAGGTGAGCACTGTTGTTACATACTGTGAGACTGGGTATAAAGAGTCCAATTATTATGGCAGCAGTGTTGAGGATATGTTGGAGCTTGGACCAGTTGGTGGCGGTTAGCATGTTGAGCAGTGCAGGAGGATGGGCTGACTGATGCTGTAGTACAGTAGTAATGTGAGATAAAAAGACAAAATTAAGATGAAAGTCAAACAATTAAATCTTATTTTACAAAAACAGGACTAAATTGACCAAAAATCAAGAAAAAAAGCACTTGAAATAACCGAACTTATCTGCCAATTGAACAAGATATTTCAATCCAATTCTACTCAATATTGGACTCATTGTACCAAAGGAAAGATATTTTCACTTGTTAAGATTTTGTTTTTTGTGGTGTAATAAAAGATACTATGGTGTGGAGATGGAAGCAGAGTTTAAGGTTTCTTTAGCTTTCTTGACACCCTAACTTCACCTTCTGTAATAAAGGAAAAAGAACATCTGGTTAACCACTGCAGTCATAATGAACATCTTTAGAATAGATGGTATTGACAGTGGACAAGGACATGATTTTACACACCTTTCGCTCTTTTCTTTGTATCTATGGTATCTATGGGCTTCTCAACTTCCCCCTAACAGTGGTCGTCCAATAGACCTTTAACAGTAGTTCAATTGATAAAGGTCACAGATGAGGTCAGATGAGGTAATTGCTACTCAGTTCTCTTTTATTACAACACTTGGCAGTAGAGCTGCAATGATTAATTGATTAGTTGCTGACTATTAATTGCCAACATTGATAATTGATTGAGTTGAGTTATTTTTAACAAGACAATTTCCAAATTCTCTGGTTATTGCTTTTTAAAATCTGATTATTTTCTGGTTTCTTTAGTCTTCTAAAATAGTAAACTGATGATCTTTGGGTCGTGGACTGTTGGTCTGGACAAGAAAAAGGACTTTTAGGTTGCATCTTTGGGTTTGGGAAACAGTGATTGTGATTTTACATCATTCTATGAACTACGCAAACTACTACTAACTAATTGATTAATGATTGATGTTTGAAAAAGCACCATTCCATCAATAGAATGAGCCTGGCTTCATCTCTCATTTCAATTCTGACTTTTATTTTATTTCAATCCCACCCATCATTTCCTTCATCTTTCTTCTAACCTTACACACACATTCATGCTTCAGTCACTTTAGGGGACCCTAAAGCCCAAAGTCCCAGACCCCATATTGACCCCAATGTACCACACACACAAGGATGGATACAAATACAGAACCATACACACACATATAAAAATATCATTGCATACATTTTACTTATGTTACATACCTTCGATAGAGAAGGCACTTCTGTTGTGTATGAGCACAGCTGTCTTAGTGTGGTGGCTAGCACGCTCTACTTTGTTTGATGTCTGCATGTTCTATTCTCTTTGCCAGTGTTTATCAACTCTTTGTCAAATATTACGTGATATCGCACTGTAGTAGTAAAAAAAATAAAAAAAAATAAATAAATCAGACTTCATCACAATTCTCTCAAAAATGTATTATTTGTTGCAAATGACAGACATGACTGAACAATGAAAGCTTCTTAAACACTCTTTCTCTAATCCGCTGGACGTGTGTGGATTTCAGCATTTCACCACCTGTCACATCAAATGAATGGGGAGTGAATTCTGGTGGCCGACACCAAGTTGACTATATTTCGGCTAATTCAAAGCAGCCCTCCTTTGAAAGCACTGCAAGCATAATGGGCCCGGCAAGAGCCACGCCGGCTTGTTTGAAGACACTCTTAATTACCGGGGCAAAGACTCTTTTTGGATGGTTTGCAGGTTTCCTAATTACCCTTTGCAGCGGAAAAACAGCACAAAGACCCAGCCGCCAGAAGCACATTAACAGCTGGAGTCTTACATGGCTACATTCTTCCATACACACTGCCACCATCCATGCAGAGTGTATGAAAGTAGGGTGAATCTCAATATGCCACATCATTGTGTAATCAGAGGAAATTTATATAAATTATGAAACAGGCCATTTAATTGGTCCATATTCTTACTTGTTTTTCGTCAATCTGATATTAAGATGATGGATAAAAGAGTTTGCAGGTATCTGCTGTTCTGGAGGTCATTTATGTTCTTTTGATATTCAAAGTAAGGATCTCTCTTAAACAAGTTGATTAATGTGTGTTTGCGTGTGTGTGTACAACACCTTGTTCAGATGAGAGGAGAGGCTGAAGGTTATGGAAAAAAAAGCAAACTGATTATGAGTTATATAAAAAAAGAAGAAAAAAAACTCTCATTATTTCTCTCTTGTACTTTGATGAGTTCACAGGGGAGCTTATTAGTCTCATAACACACGTCAATTACAAATGCATCACCCCACTCCCCCATCCACACACTGACAGGGCATTATTTGATTATTTTTTACCTTACCTACTGATCAGGTGATGTGTGGTGAGCAGTATCTACATACATGAGAACAATGTGTCGACATTCCTGGAGGTGTGTGCAGTAGCAAAGGCCGCCCATTGTCGTGTGTGTGTGTGTGTTTTTTTTGTAAGTAGGAACACTGGGAGAGAGAAGCCAGCTAATTGACTGTCTGTGTTTCAGGGCTCGGGGGCTAGTGAACAGACAGCTCCCTATTTATTAGAGAGGTTATATGGAGGAGACATAAGGTTCTGACAAAAAAATAATTACTAAGCACAGAAAAGTATTTTTGTGACCTTCTCCACAGACCTTACAGAAGTTGTGATTTGTGTAAAGTGAAAAGCAAGTCCTATTTTCATTTGTACTTTACAAATTATGATGATTTAAGCAGGGAATATTTTCTATGAAATGGCAGAACTCAAAAGCGTTCTGTAACAGATTTGTATGTATAAAATGTAGGGGTGTGACGAGACACTCAGCTCACAAGACGAGACGAGACCCGAGATTGGGTTCACGAGATCGGGACGAGACGAGATTTTAAGAAAACTAAATTATAAATTATATGAATGCCTGGACAACAGACTTATATTTAACTGAGTTGTAGTGATGGGAATTGTCGTTCACTTTGAAGAAGTAGTTCAGTTCAGATCGTTCAGTAAAAAGATCCGTTCATTTCGTTCAGCGCGCACAGGGGGGGGGTGCAGAGAGCGTGTGTGTATATGTATGCGTATATGTATATAATATAATAAACAAATGATTTCTGATTCATTGGTTATTTTAATAAGGGTAATACTTATAACAATATTTTTTACTATTATTAATAATATCGGTATTATTGTTTTTAACTAATTTTAACTAACTTTTAATGTAAAGTGACTTTGAGTTGTTATGGTTTTTAACCAACCTTTACTGTAAAATGTCTGAGTTTTAAAAAGCTATATAATTAAAAAAAAACAAAAAAAAACAACACATACACCGACAGTACAAGAACGAACCGTACACTGAACGGCTTCTCCTTAAAGTCATTCAGTGGATTCGTTCAGAACTATTTCACGGGAAGCCGTTCACTAAATGGCTCAGACCTACGGGCAAGTGGTTCAGTGAACGGTTCGCACCCACTAACAGGGAAGCGGTTCAGTGAACGGCTCGGCGGAGCAACACGCATGCGCCGCACCGTACGTCGCGCTGTACGGCATTGTTTGCATACAGTCTCTGCATATTGTCCGTGTCTTACCATTTATCATTTCTGCCGGGAACCCAAAATGCTGCCAAACAAACGATTTAAAAGTGGCGGGGGCCTGTCTCTCGCGAGACAGAATTTTAACGCGATGAGCAATCTCGTCAAATCACATCTCGCGAGATCTCGTCACACGAGATCTCGTCACACCCCTAATAAAATGTGCTCGGTGGTTTAGATGTTGTACAGGGTAGCCTAAAGTTTTCATATTGTCAGTTTAGTCTCTTTTTGCTCCCCTGTTATAGGATAATGGAAGTATTCTATATCTTTCAACAAATCCAATGAAAAGTCTGTAGTGGTGTAGTTGAAGTAGTGTGACTCTCATTCTCAAACAGTAAGAAATAGTGCATTTGTGTGGTCTATTTTCAGGGGTGGAAAATATGTGTGTATGTATGTGTCTGTGTGTGTCTGTTCATGTTATAGACCAGTCCAAATGGCGATAGATAATGGAGAGAAATGAAAGCCCAAAGTTGTAGTAGCTGGAACCGGGAAAAATTATTTTCAATTAATAACTATTAATATTAAAATCATACCAAAGAAAAATGCATTGCACGTTTTTTGACATTTTATGTTGTTGTTTTTTTAATATGCAAATTAGGCCTTTTTACATGAACTGCCCTAATTTGCATATTTTACAAAACAAAAGAATCCATAAATTAGAAAATACTGTCTGAAGACATTAGAAAAAATATTTTAGCCATGTTTTGAGTCAATGATATAGAAAATATCAGGCTACTGAAATTACATCATGATCATGAAGTACTCCCTAATCAAAGAATATATAGTAGAAAATCAGGAAGAATAGTTTTGTTGTTGTTGTTATTATGTGGAGATTTATTACTCCATAGTGTATAAAAATGCCTGTTAACCCTCTATTGATTGCATACATGGAATTACATGATACATAATACATGGACGTTTGACATATGTGTGTCTCATTGTCTCATAAATGAAGGTTTAAAGGTTTATTCAGAATTTCGGAAAATGAACTCAATATCTGAGGTAAGTAACCTTTAATATGATGTTGTACTTTTTTTTATTATTTGTTTAAAAACATTATATTTGCAGAATATTGTCAACAATCATCCCACTTTGTAAATGCAACCTCAGTAAACTAGCGAGCACTGTTAGCATCATATAGGGTGATGTGCATTTTATATGTTGTGCTACTGAGTTAATGCTGCTGATCAATATAATGTTATTATTATATTCATACATTTTATTATATTTTATTTTATTATATATGGATTATTAGTTGGTCCAAAAATATATTTAAAATACAATAAGACAATGATTTGATTTTTTTTTTTTTTTTCATTTTAGGAAAATTGATGCACTTTACATTTTTTCTATTACAGACAAAAAAAAAACATTTTAATACAGATATTCTTTGTTGTAAGTTGATCTATATTACTTTCTTTATCTCTTTTTTGGTTTTCTTTAATGCTAATAAGGATACAATGTTATGCAGAAGAGTACTTTTACCCTACTCTCTTATTTCTGCTCTTATTTTATAGACAAATTATAATATTTATATTAGTGGTGGAGGTTATTTATCAAGAGACAGATGTAGACCAATAAAACTATGAGACATTACTGTTGATTTGTTTTTGGCTAGACTTACTGGCCTATTAAACGAAAGAACTTGTCACAACCTTTGCAACAGCGTGACTCACTGATCTTAGTTCTTACTGGGTTGGGACAAAGCTGTGGTCTGTGCCACAGAGGAAGTCGACAGAATACTTAATTAGTAAGATCAATTTGTAGTTGTTTTTGTTCATTATGTGCACAACAAGGTAAAGTGAAGCACTTTTGCCGGCTGTGAATTACCATTTCAAAGATTTCTTTTTTGATATTCAGTGTTCATCAACATCAAAACACAAGAGTCTCCTGGGAACTTAAGAATAGAGTACGTCTATTATATGTCCATCAGTTTTAATTATTTCAACTACCATTCCAAGGGATTGTTTTTTTTTTTTTCTTCTTCTTCTTTTCCCCATCAGTTTGGCAGATGGCTCAAAATACTGCAAAATCCAAGAGACTCAACCCAGTTTTCTCTGGAGAAAAAGACGAATGGAGTGGAATCAAAGCTGGAGCAACGTCGGAATACTTTACAACTGGAAACAACATCATTCCATTGTTGCTTAATTCAAGCATAAATAACCCAGAATCCAAAAGCAAAGTGATTTTAAACTGCTGAATGTTTTATCAGGGTTCTACAAAGTTCAGACGTTAGATTTAGCACGTGTAGCTAAATTTATTTTATTTTTAGCAAAATAAAATACTTTTGGAGTCAGCAGACTTCTTTCAGGGAGTTTCTATGTACACAGGCTTGTAATTTGGACTCTTTCTTTTACATTTTTAATTGTATATATTTCATTTTGAGGTGGATGAAATAAATATTGTGGAGACTGCAGCCGAATATCCATATGTTTTATTAATCCAACAACAGTAGAAGATTAAGTGAAAGGAGGATGCTTGGCCTGTTGCTATTTACATGAGACAGTGAAACACACGCATACACACACACACACTCAGACACACAATGCACAGAATCTCTCTGCAGAAAACAGGTGCTAAAAAGTTAATAATATTCACTCCCCCGTGATTAAATTAGACCGTACCTTATTAACTAAAGTGCAGGCAAATCATATTTCAACAGTATGGATTACAGGCAAGAACATTCACTTTAAATATATATGGAGTATTTGTTATGTTGTGCTGTGTGCTTATGAATGATAGGTGCTCATGATTACTTTCAACATGGCCATTTGTTATAATCAGCCTCAGATAAAAAACCCATAGCTTATGTGAAATAATAACTTGTACTCCCTCGCTTATGAATACAATTATTGTTGCGTTAAGCACCAAGGACACAGGGAATGTCAATATGTTGTGTTTTCCTGCTCATTTTTATGCACAGTGAGAAAAACCTGCAAAACAGTGCGGATGAAGCACATTAAGGATTAGTCCTACATGCTCATGAAGCAGGTTGCATAGAATCTGACAACATATACTGTGAGCGTAGGTGCCATCTCTGAAGAACACAGGTTTTTATGCCCCTCCAAAGATAAAAATGGGGGCCAAAAACCCCTCAAATATGCCTGGTCCTGGACAAAAACGGAAATAGGTGGTGGGCACCGTTGAAATCCGGAATCAACCTAGAACCGCAACCTTTCAACACTGTATCAAAAGTCAGTTGTACTCAAAATCACAACTGGAAGGTAAAAATGAATTGGAAGTATAAGGTTATATGACTGAAATAAAAGTGCCATGACATGTCTGATCTTTCCATTATTAAACTCGTTTGTTGCAACTCACAGCAGTGCAGTCATTCCCAGATACCCCAGGCACAACCTGGGGGTTAAGGGCTTTGCACGATGGCAACTGATGTTCACATCTCGTAATAAGGCAACAACTTCTCCTAAAAATTACTCTCACATATGATTAAATTGTTTTCCAACTACATAACGTTGGCAAGTGATTAGTGACTGCTGGATTTTTACAGGCTCATTTTTGTAATTAATTAACAGCTCCATGATGTAGGATTCAGTGGCATTTATTGGAACACTCTTGGCAGTAATGGAATTTATTATTATATTTTTTATATATAAACATAACATTGATCATATTTGCAGATACAAGATTATTATTAGAGGGCAATAAATCTGAGCACACAACAGGAAAAACAACAGGAAGGAGAACAAACTACTCGGCAAAATTCAAGATGAAGCGTCATGAATTAAGTAAAGCAGCTAAATGAAAGATAAGTGATGAAAAAAGCTGGATGGGATTTTACGAAATGATCCACATTTCTGCAATTGTTTTTGACATTCACATTATTTTGAATGGTGATGAGGAAGAGGAATGACCATATAGCAACGGCTACATGGAATGACCATGTAACAACTAATGCTATTGCTAACTGTTACACCAGCAACACCACCAGGCCCCTAAAGGAGTGGTCCAGATAATACTGAAGTCTCAAAGCTCATTCTCCTATTTGAGTTTGGTAGGTTCACTTTATTCATAGATTATAAATCCTTAATAGTTATAAATACAGAGGGAAACATGCATCAATATCACTTAATTAAAATGAATAACATTTTAATCGCATATCAGCATTTTTTATTTCAAATGGATTTAAGTAGACATGAATCCATGAAGAGACATGTACATAAGCTTAAACAACAAGATTTTTTTTTTATTTATTTTCCATCCAGATGCTAAACAGAACAACAGATTATGCTAATTCCACTTCATATACTTTAATCTCAAAATGAGGAAAAGTATAATATGATCTATTTAAAGTGCAATTGTAGATAATTTGAGCAAAGCAAATGCACAAGTCTCCAACTCAGGCCATTAAAGTAGGCTATAAATTCAAGCATTTTTAAGAATCTTTTTGTAAACCCAAAGACTATGAAAACTTTGATAACACTTCCAAGTTTATCTTAAAGAACAGTGGAAAATAGTAGAAAAATGGTATAAAGAGAAAAGGAACACTCTTGATTGACCTGAGTTTCCAACATCCTCTATGATAAAGCAGAGTAAAGCAGAGTAATTAAGATCTCTGTTAAGCCTAAGGCTTTAACCATTTGTTGATTTAACAACACTTTAGTAAAACACTCAATATAAATTTAAAATAATCCCATTTCAGTCCAACACACTTATTCTTCTGATATACTGAGCAAAAATCACTGTTGCAACATCTAGGACAGAACACACTCCAAAAATACAACACAAAATTCAGCTACATGGCCACAAATGTACAGAGGAGAAGGAGAAGGAAGGCCAACACTCCAAATGTTCTTTTCACATCTTTTATTGCCTATTGCCAAGCAGACAGCACAACAACATAACCAGGTTATATATATGTGTGTGTGTATATATATATATATATATATATATATATATATATATATATATATATATATATATATATATATATATATATATCTCCTTCCACACACGTATATATATATATATATATATATATATATATATATATATATATATATATATATATATATATATATATATATATATATATATATATATATATATATATATATATATATATATATATATATATAATGTCTACCTTTGTGGTAAAAAGAATAAAGCATTTTAGATGAATACAATAGAAATAGGGGGCGACATGATGGCGCAGGGGTTAGCACTGTTGCCTCACAGCAAGAAGGTTGCAGGTTCAAGACCTCCTTGGTCCTGGGTCTGGGACCTTTCTGTGTGGAGTTTGCATGTTCTCCCCGTGTCTGCGTGGGTTTTCACCGGGTACTCCGACTTCCTCCCACAGTCCAAAAACATGCTCAGGTTAATTGGATACTCTAAATCCCTGCCTCTCGCCGTAAAGCACTGGGATTGGCTCCAACAGACCCCTGCAACCCTAATGAGGAATAAGCAGGTATAGAAAATGACTAACTGACAACAGAAATAGTATGTGGAAAGTACATCTTCCTGAAAAAAAGATCATCTTCATCTGGGGTATACAGTAGTCCAGGTCACTGACTTCTTCGGTGCCTTTAAGTACACTGGACTTGGTTTTTGACAATCATTTAGCCATTTTTGACTGTAAAAAAATTATGTTATTTATCAGTGAACAGTTCCTTCTCAGTTATTATCAGTCACGTGTGTAATTGTGCATCGAGATACACAGACGTGAACAGTTTACTGTACCTCTGTTAAACCAGCTAAGGCCATGCTAATGGTGCTAAGAGCTCCTAATCCCTTTTAAAAAACGGCAAGACACTGCTCATGACCAGTGTTTTAGACTATGTTTATTTAAGATACTTTAGTGTGGAATATATAAGAAATAAAAGAAACGCTATGCTATTTTTGAAAAGACTGCAATGTAAAGAAAGGGATTCCTAGAGGGAGGGGGATTCACATTCACAGGGGGAGGAGGGAGCAATCCCATCAGCGGGTCATCAGAGTTTAGAAGGTTAAAAGTGCCTACACAACAAACATTATGGCATTTAGCTATAGTGTATAGCACACAAATAAAAGTGTGCTATACACTAGTTTTGAACTCATTGTATTTTGCGTAGAACTATGCAATTTATCATGATGAATCACAAGGAATTCATGTGATTAATAAACAACATTTTTAAATTATACTTGACACCTCATGCTTGGGTTCACATATTTGGAATTAATGGTTCCTGATTTCTTCAATTACCTCCTAGAGACCAGAGCAAGATATTTAGCCTACCCCTCATCCTGACCACCACTATTTGTAGTTCCCTCTGTCTTAAGAAGACCAGCTGGTGGGAGCACAGAAGCCGATTGGCTTATGCTCAGGAGAACAGCTTGCTTCAGGCAACCTGCTTTTGTCTGCATCCGTTCCAGAACGATGTTAAGCTTTTGACCTTCTACACTGGATTTCACTGGGCTCCCCTTTGAAGCCATACAATTTTAAGACCAAGGGGGGAAAAATGTAGACACAGCACACAATCTGCAAAGTGTCATGTATAACCCAATGCCAACATTTAAAAACTCTGATTGAAATGTAAGAGCTGCTGGCAGTTAGTCAAACTTTATTTGTGTCAGTGACTTTATAAAGGGAGCCAAAGAAACATGTTTGATAGGATATTATCAGCCAGATCTGTAATGTTTGTTTTCTCATTTTTCCCCCTGTGAGTATTTGTTAGCAATTGAATGAAATTGTACTGAACAATAGAGCAAGAATAAGTCAAACTTAGAAATATATTACAAATCCTTGATGAATACAATGAACATTGATAAGCTATTTTCCACTTTGCTATTTGTATCACGCCATGATTACAAGCCTTTGATCAATGAATCAACAAATCAATTTATAATTTTGCTTTTTAAAACCTAGAGTATCTCCTTTGTTCCATAATCAGGTATCCACTGTGGTGCCTGTTACAGCTTGAGTCGAAAGCTGCAAACACGAATGGGAGGGGAGATGAGGGTTCAACAAAATAAAGACATGTATTAGTGAAAGTGCAAAAATAAAGAAAGTAAAATAGTGTCCTGCCAGTGCAGGGATAAAGGATCCACCGGCCCCAGGTGCAGCACATTATCCTGATCACATTCCAAAGGCATTCCAAAAATGTACACCACAGCTGCTAGCTCTCCAAACCAGTACAAATGGGAAAAGTAACACTGAAATTTTACATAACACACATTACTCATACACCATACATGTGAATACTCACAATTCCAACTAAAAAGCTGACACTGACCATCCAACCACAATTCCCTGGCAAACCAAAGAGTCTCCTGGCAAATCTGGTGCCTAGGGAAGCATTTAACAGCGACAGACAAAAGACAAGAAAGTTACACACAAGGAGTAAAAGAATACTGTAAGTACAACATCCCATGCAGTAATCTATGATCTGGGCAAGAGACAGAGTGCAGAAAAGTCAATTATGGAATGAATTATGATTGGTTTAAACAATAAGTGAAATGCTTGAGTCGCTTGTACATTAAAATGTTGCAATGCAGTTTGTGGGTCTCCTTCTCTATCACAGAATAGTTCAACTCAAGTGCATTGAACTTCTTGGAGTAAAAACTCACAGGCCGATCTACACCGTATGTGTCCTTTTGAAGTAGTACTGCTCCTGCCCCCAGGACACTCGCATCCATTTGTAATTCAAAGGGATGGTCCATCAGAGGATCTGCAAGGACAGGAGATGAGCACAGCACAGATTTAACATCATCAAAAGCTCTCTGACACGAGGAGGGCCAGACAAAACGGATATTTCCCTTTAACAAGTCGGTGAGGGGTTCTACCAGAGTAGAAAAGTTTTTACAAAACCTGCAGTTGTACTCTTTTTTTTTTTTTTTGTGGTGGGAACTGGATATTCCTCCATAGCACTTGCCTTGGCCTGCACAGCACACACTTTCCCCTGGTCCACAACTTTCCCAGGTAGACCACAGTGGCCTTGGTGAAGTCACACTTCACTAGGTTCACTGTTAAGCAGGCCTCACTCAAACGAACAAATAAGCTATGGATAGGGGATAGATGTTCCTCTCAGACTTTACTGTAAATAAGCACATCACCTCATCTCATCCACCACTATTTTCATCATCCTCTGAAATGTGTCCAGTGCATTTCTTCAATCAGAACTCATCTCAAACCTCATCAGAATATAATCAAAGAAATCAGACATAGTGGTAAATACTAGATATTTCCCCATGATAAGATTTCATTTTTTGCTGTGCATGCCTTCTGAAAGTGGAAGTTTATGATCTATTAGCAAACCTTGTCAATGTTTTTTTTTTTTTTTTTGAGATAAATATGAATCTTAAATAGAACAACACACCAGATTATTAATCCTGTGGATTTTCATGGTAACACTAAAATTACAGATTTGAATTTAGACTTTTAAAGATAATACATTGGAAAGTGGGCAAACAGGGTCGCAAACAGGCCCTGTTTCAAAGTAGGCAAACAGGGTCTCAAATGGCATACTTCTGTAGTCATCATTTGCTATTTTGAGTGCATAAATGCATGTACACTAAAAGTGATGGATCATTTTGAGTACCCAGGCGCATACTCAAAATGATCAAAAAGTTGAGTGTGGAGTGCTGGATGACTCCTCCTCAATGGTCACCATCCCTCCTATGTAGCAGCGATTTCAAAGTAAGATAAAAGCTATTGATATCCACTTTATTGGGAATCTGAAGTTTCAAGATGTAATATGTGTATTGGTTATGCTCCATTACAGAAAACAGTAAAAAGGATATATAAGGCAAATAAATGCCAGGGTAGAGCATAAAAACAATGTGTGTAATAGAAACAGATGATAAATGGCAATAGAAGGTGCAATTAATAAATAATTGAGTTTAGTTTTTCAAAGATTTCTTTTCTTTTGCTACCCTTCTCGCTTGTGTCTGGTTTGTGTATGTCTCTCTGTGTTTGTGTGTCTCTCCTGCTTTCTGCTCCTACAATCAACTTACCTAGGATCAATCAAGCAATCAGCCACTACTCTCCTCACTGCAATAAAAGCCTGGTTCAGATCTCCACTCATCACCTCCGTGGTAACAGCCAACCTTGTCCAGTTTTGTGCTCTGCTTTTTTTCGATTGCAGCTCAACATTGCCTCTGTCTCTGCCACAGACATACTTAGTTTTGTCTTCTGTGAATTCATTCACATTACCATTCTCCACATGACATAAAAAGGAAAAAAAATAAATAATAAAAAAATCTATCTATAACTATTATAAACAATATGCTGAAAAGTTAAGCAACTAAAACTTGTTTCTTAAAAAAAAAAAAAGGTAATTCTCCTCAATACTGGATAGAAGATATTTTCACTAGTTAAGACGTCATGTTTTGTATGGTTTATTTTTAAGCAATCTCACTTGTACAGTCAGATAAATAATTATCAGTGTCTGTGTATTTTTTTGTATTGTCCATGAATGTTGTGAGAGAGTCAGTAAATTGGGAGTCAGAGGCAGCAGCATGACACAGAAGAACAAATACATTATGAAAAATGCTACCAAAATCAATATTTTTAAATTATTCTCTTTTTTTTTCCTAAGAAAAGTGATAGGACTGGATTTTACATGATTTTACATCATTTGAGAAAAAGTAAGGTTTGCTCACATTTGTACAGAGTGCAATAAATATTTCCCTTTGATGATGTATTATTCCACCATTTAATCAGAATGTTAATTTTTATGATGTGGTGAGCCTGATCAGTTAAACAGTTGGATTAAATATTAAACAGCTGCTTTTTTCAAGGTTTTTCAGTTGTTACAACTTGTTAGTCTCAAGTCCTGGTCAACTGAATAAAAGATTAAAAAAAGGAAACAGACATTAATTTATCAAGTATTATAATGTCCATACCCTCTCTGCATCATCATTGATGGTTATATTCATATTCATAGCAATGCTGGAGGGATTAGGAGCCATCCTCCCTACTAATTAGGTATGGGCAGCTCCTGTCGCTGTCATCGCTGGGGCATCTGATTTACAGGAGGCCACCGCAAGGGTCTGTGACTCTGCTGTCAGGTGCATTCTAGACTGGGAGGCATTTGGATTCAGTACTGAATGGGAAATCACAAACCTCCCTGAAGACAAAACGTTGTGAAAATGAAACACATTGACATGTGAAATTGAAATAGTCTGAAAGGGACCATTTCTGAAAGGGATAGATTGGTATTTTGGACATTTCCTACTTTCCTGGAATGTATCAGAAGCATGGAGACCATCATTTTAACAATCCCTCCAGTATTGAATTTTTCAGAGTTTTATCTTACTAGTTGAATCCTAGTAGAAAAAACTATTTTAATTTGTGTAAAACTGAATAAACACGGGTAGGAAGCCCCCTGTGTAATAGTACCTTTCTCAATCAGCTGCACTGCGTAATATATCCCAATGTATTCCATTTATTTGTACCTGATTTGAATTCTTGGAAATGTGACAGAGCAGCGGAGCTTTACTAGAGCCGTACTGTGGTCTTAAATATAGTTAGCTCCAGTTTCAACATTTGGTTAGGAAGTCGTCGTGAAATGCAAGACAACATATTGACAACAAGTGGAATTAAACTATGAGCTTCAGTAGCTCTTTCCTCAACAGGAAGCTCATGGTTTCATCTTACTTGTCAGTATCTTGTCTTGCAATTTACAGATGGCTTCCTAACCAAGTATTGAAATCGGATCTAGATTTGTTCTGGAACTATTTTTAAAACCACAGTACAGCTCTGGTAAACCTCCGCCGCTCTGTCTCAAATAGGAATGCAACTCTGAGTTGAAGCTGTCAAAGCAAGTACAAATGAATGAAATCGGAAACATATGGTATAGTTTAATGAGACAGGTACTATTACACACCAGTGTTTATTCAGTTTTTCACAAAGTTAAATAGGAGTTTTTCTACAATAATTCAAATCTGCCTGGGTGCACTTCCATTATATTGAAAATTAAAGGCAAAGGGTGAAAGGGAAATCGCTATGAAGCTTAACACTGGAGGGATCAGTGAAGTTAAGGTCTCTATGCTTCAAATATATGCCGGGAGCAGGGGAAATGGGGCTTGATGTCCAAAATGCTATCCCTTTAGTTTGCAGCTTGTGGCACTAATCAAGATGCAGGGACATAGATAACTTGCCTGCTTAATGTATCACTTATCAATTGTTGTCACTTTGTCCTCTGATCTGCATAGTGAAACAACTGTAAGTTCTTCCTGTTGTACAATACATAAACCTCAACTTTGACTCAAATCAAAATAAACTGTCTGTAGTCGGTCATGTTTAGACTATGTCATTAAATATTGCCTCATCGTCAGAAAAGACAAGAAAAGGGCTCATTCATTGGACAACAGATAAAATAATGAATGGTTAAAGATTGCCACTGAACATGTCTTAAAACATACAGCTCTGGAAAAAAACAAGAGACCCCTGGATTTTTTATGGAATAAAGTCAGCCAAGAACAATGGTAAAGACTTGTGGAGACACATGAAAGCTGGGATTAAAAATATGTGATATTGCACCAAATATTGATTCAAGTGTAAACATTAGTATTATGCTGTTTTAAAATTAATTTGATCTTGTTGGGGCTTCTGAATAAAGACTGTGCTCATCATGCCCCTAAGGGCAGTTAAGGACACTACAGCCTCCCAAGTGTTTTCTGTTGTCTGCCCTCAAACTCCTCCCAGTGTATGATGTCTCTGCTCCCTGCCCCTCTGTTGCCAGCTGTTACCCATCACCGCCTAATCACTCCCAAACTCACCTGTGTACTTAAACTCCACTCCCACTCCGCTTCCTGACCTCTGCTACCAGCGTGAGTTTCTGCCTGCCTTGGAATATAGTTCTGCTTGTTTGTTTTTACCTTGTACCTTGACCTGCGGACACTTTAAGTTTGGAACTTTGTTTAAGAACTGTTTTTGATAACCTGTCGGGAATAAAGACATTTCAACCGTCTCTTGTGGTCCTGCGCTTGAGTCCTGTTCCGACCGTAACAGATCTTGTATAACATTGTATCATTTTTTTGTTATTTTGATCATTTGTCATTTTCTGCAAATAAATGCTCTTAACAATAATATTTACCATATTTTCCGGACTATAAGTGACGTTTTTTTTTTTCATAGTTTGTCCGGGGGTGCGACATACTCCGGAGCGACTTATGTGTGAAATTATTAACACATTATTACCGGTATATCATTTCACATGTTATTTTCACACTAAACCGCAAGAGGGCGCTCTAGGCTTGTGTTGATAATTTCAACATTGACGGTAACTGTTAAAAACAACTGAGAAGATCTGAACAAAAACGGCACCGAAAAGAAAATTATATTCTGCAGATCACAAGCTGCAAGTAGTAAAATATGACGTCTGACATCAGCGACGTAGAAGAGGAAGCACCGCGTCTTCTACCTCTGGAGTTAGAGGAGTTGATGAAAAGTGACACAGAGGATGAAGATTTCATTGGGTTTTAGTTAGCGGGTATTTGGAGTGACACGGATGGTTTTGGTAAACTTCTTAGCATGTTATTGATGCTGCTTATCAGAATAACTCTTAATATGTTATGTTAACATACCAGGCATGTTCTCAGTTGTGTTATGTAACGTCAGCACCATTCAGCCTGTTGTTGCCTCGTTTTTTAGTTCAAATTCTTCATTTAAATTTTAAATGTCTGTTCTTGGTGTTGGATTTTATCAAATAAAATTCCCCCCAAAAATGCGACTTATACTCCAGTGCAACTTGTGGAGTATAAGTCCTTCTTTATTATGCATTTTATGGCTGGTGCGACTTGTACTCCGGAAAGACTTATAGTCTGAAAAATACAGTATATTTGAAATTTGGAAAAAATGTTGTCAATAATTTATAGACTCAAAATGTTCCTTTTGCCCAAACACATACCTACAAGTAGTAAAATCAGAAAAACTGAAAATTTTGCAGTGGTCTCTTATTTTTTCTAGAGCGATATAGAAGACTATTTGACTGTTTACAGCACAAAATAAAAAGACAAATATATGATTTGTGTTTTAAAAATGACAAAAAAAGAAAAACAATTTATTATTAATTTAAATAAACCAGAGTAAATTAACCAAAATCAAGGGTAAAGGAAACAACAATGTGAAATAAGTTAAATTATCTACCATTTCAACACAGTTGAATAATTGTAACAAAGACAAGATATTTTCACTGGTGAAGATTTCATATTTTGCAGTGCAGTGACTCCTAATTGTGACAAACTGCTTTTCTGTCTTTTGATATCAGCTGTTTAATATCAGCTAAGTTTAATTTAGAAAATAAATATGATGATTATTTAGATTGAGTTGAATTAATTACTTCTTAGTGCAAACAGCTTACTGATCCAACTCTCCCCCTCTCATCAAAGGCAGGCCTCATATTCTTATATATCCAAGTGATGTTTTTTTTTTTTTTTTTCTCACAGCCTTTTTTCTCCAACATCCTCTCCAGCTGTAACAAATTATTTTTTTTGTTGATTTGATAGCTTGAGATTTTTGGTGTACTTTTTTTGTGTTGTTTTTTGCAGCTATGCGGCAAATTGGGTTCAATTTTGAAGAAATTCTTCAAAAGTGAACATTTCAGCCGACCTCCAGCACAGCAAGCTGCTTCCTGTGCTGTGAGCTGCTGGTCTGGATGGGGCCTGCTGGTGATTTATTAAGCAATCACTCATTGGTTTACTGTTGACATTGTTTTAGGGTGTGCTTTATCAGCGAGGAAAAGGCATAAAAGACCTTCCTGTATATAATAATTAGCCTTGTTTTTGATAGTGGCTGGTTGTTAGGTCTGTCTGAATTCTACTGAATGCTATTAAACTATGAATACACTTAACAAGTGAAATTATTATGATTTTTAGTACAATTAATCCAATATTGAATAGAAATATACTGAAATATCTTATTCCATTGGCTGAATATTAGCTTATTTCAGATTTTGATTTATTGATTTTGGATAATGTATTTTGTTTGATTAAAGCAAATTTTGAGATTTATTTTGTCTTAATGCTGTCTTTTTTTCTCTCATATTATGGGATTTTTATCTCATAATTCTGACTTTTTATCGCACATTCTTTGAAAACATTAAGATAAAAAATCAATTTAACCTTATTTTCAGAAAACAAGACTAAATTGACCATAGTCAAGAAAAAAAAGCTATTTTCACTTCACAGATTTCATTTTTTGCAGTGGTTGTTTTGTTTTGCACAGGTTACACATTGTTTTCAAGGGCTGTAGCCACCATTGAGGACAGAGACGCCATGGCCTTGGTATTTATTTCCTTAAGTTCGCCCTTAGGCTACATTTCAGCAAGTAACATGTTAACACAAATTTGAAAAAATTAATCCATAAAGCCGACCTAATTATCATGTCATCAACATGGTCTCATGTGACAGAGATGCTCATATATTTGACTTGTTAAAAGCGAAAGTAAACATCATTGTATTCCAATTGGCAGATTTTCTAACATTTACTAATTTACTAATAAGATTAACTACTTTTTCAAAGACTTTGAGCTGAAAAGTTAAAATAATGAGATTAAAATGCCCGTAACAGGTAATTACAACCAAAAGAATCCAATTATTAGTTTGTTTTTGCACAGATAGAAAGAAACTTTATTTCCAACGTTCTAACAAAGAGATTTCTGATGGAGCAATCTGGTTTACTTGACAGTGGTTGCAATTTTCATTATTTTATTGTTTGAAAAATACAAAAAGACGCTCAGTCACAAAATGTTTTTTCAATAAAATATTCAACAATTTTATTGGGGCTTTGGGGCATGAACATTATACTTCCTCTGAAGTAGGGTGTGACAGAAAAATTCAGAAACACTGCTTTATACGTACATGCAATACACAATGTTCCAATGGGTAACAGCAGAAAGGCAGCAAATATGTGTCTATATCTATGCTATTATAGTAGCTGTCTGACTGGTATGAGGCACCATGCAACCTCACTCTAGGAATCTGATGTTTTCTCCAAATGAGATTTTTCTCACTCTGAATCCCATGAATCTCCACTTCAAAAGCACTAAAAACACCTACTTTCACCAACTTTCTGAATTTATTCCTAACTACATTCTCAAAGATTTTATTTAGGATTTGTTCATGTCATTCATCGCCTGATTTAACATTTTATTCTAAACAGGGTGAAAATGTTTTTGTTTTGTTTCTTTTGAGTATTTCAGAAAACTGTTACACAAACAAAATCTTATCAAGTGGAAATATCTTGTTTTTTTATACAAATGATTCTATATTAAGTAGAATATTCTTGAAATATCTCATTCCATTGGGAGATAATTTTGCTCATTTCATTTTTTCTTGATATTGGTCAAACTAGTCTTGTTTTTTCTAAAATGAGATTATAGTATAGAATAGTTTTTTTAGCTCTTATTTTGGACTTTTTTTATCTCATAGTTTTGAAAAAGTTAAAATAAGTACAATTAACTATGGATTTAGATAATTCAATATCTACCCAGTCAAATCTACACTGTAAAAACAGTGTATATATATATATATATATATATATATATATATATATATATATATATATAGACTCTGTGGAGTTTAAATCACCATCGACAATGCAAACAAGATGATCAAACATTTGTATTCCTTTTCTGTCACAATAACGATCCAATTAACACAACTGCTGTTTCTGACATCATCCATCACACCCACACACACTGCTCACTGATAGCTTACCTCATCCTGTTAGTGATTGAGAATTGATTGTTGTTCAGACCTGCCTCCTGTCGATATATATTGGGCCTCTGTCTATACTGATGATGTATGTCTATGTCATAGGAGAAGTAGCACATATTGGTGGATCCTAGGAAGTTAACAGGAAGTCATGGTAAACCTGGTCTGATAAAACAGTGAAGAATAAATTTAAGTCCACTTGGTGCAAAACCTTCTTCTTTTTAACAAATAATCTTAGCAAGTGAAAATATATTGTTTTGGTACAATTAGTCCAATATTGAGAATAGATGCAATGGAATAAGATAATTTGATAAGTCAACTCAATTTAGACTAATTGAAATAAATCCAAGATTTTTTTTTTTTGCAGTGTAGCCACATCAGCACACACCATGTTTGTAAGATGTGTTCCCAAATATTGTGTTATGATATTATTCCAAGAGGGACAAAAATGGGATATGAAATTAAATTTAATTTTCAAAATGCATTATTATTATTGAATTAAATAACAACGATAATAATATAATTGTAAATGTATTACTTTTCTTTATGTTTCAGTTTCAGACAACATTAGGATAAAAAGTCAATTTAATCTTAATTCATTTTTTTATGAAAACAAGATTAAATTGACCAAAATTAAGAAAAAAACAAGATATTTAAAGATAATTCTTTTGAGTATTGGACTAATTATACCAAGATATTTTCATTTGTTGATATTTCATTTTTTGCACTGTACACACATCATCTATTGCAAGCCTGCCTGTCCTTGAAGAGGGATCTTTCTTCTCTTCCTGTTGTTTCTTCTTTTATCATATCAGGTTTTTAGGGAGTTTTTCCTTGCACACTGCGAGGGTCTAACATAAAGGATGTTTTGTTGCTGTTGTACAAACTGTAAAGCCCCCTGAGGCAGAGCTGTGATTTCTGATTTTGGGGCTGTACAAATAAAAGTGACTTGACTTGTCATGGAGCATAAAAACGGAACGCTGCTTCTCCATAAAGTTTTTATATTATCAAACACCAGGTACATTTTAGAATAAGCAAAGGAATGAAATATCGCTCAGAATAACAGCAGGGCAAAACTGTATAAAACCAAAAAAAAAGTTATTCTGATGTTTAAAAATTACCACATATGACAGAAATGTTATGTTATTTATATATAGTGAAATTCTGTCCAGGATTATCACATATCACACGCATACGCACATGCATGCAATGCATACTCATGCACTGCAAAAAATGACATCTTAGATCATTTTACTTATATCTAGTATTTCACAGAATTTCACATAAACATTCTAAATTATGAGCTAAAAATTCCATAAGATAAATAAGTCAACGTATTTAATCTTATTAAAAAAAAGTCTAAATCGAATCTAATCTAAGACAAAAATAAATAAATAATTATCTGCCAATCGCATAAGATATTTCAAGATAATTCTACTTAATATTGGATGAATTTACCAAAAACAAGATGTTTTCACCACCAACCAAAGACCAGTGGATAGCGAGTGTAGATGACATTTTTCTGATGGAAAAAATCAGAAAAATGTCAGGAAGCACAACTAGACACAAAAAATGGATCCTATACAAAACTCTTAATGAAGACATTGGAGCAGAATAAACAAATAAGGGATATAGCAAATTCAGGACTATAAGAACACGATGACACCTATCAGGCAGCTCTTTGTTTAAATTGTTTGTATTTACATTTTTTGTTATTTGGAAAAGTCATCAAAAAAGTGTGCTATATTTCACATATTATATTTCAGGTTTGATTAGGCCCATTGGATTCCTCAACCCATCTAGGAGTTTGGATCTGGTATCCTCAGGCATGCATCAGGTAAAGTTTGTTACATTTTACTTCCATATACAACACTTTAGTTTTGCAATCCGGTTTGATCCAGCCAGTTCAGGGATGCACCATTAAAAGAATTTTTCGGAATCCATCATTTGGGACCCGTCAAGACTTCTATGAGGCACCTACCCATGGTCAGTCTATTAACTATGATAGAGTCTGATCTGTTGGCCACTGAGCAGCTCAAAAGAAACATTTAATGCACCTCAGTGGTGATAATGTAGTGTGTTTTTTGTTAATTATGAGCAATTTATTCTATTTATCAGCTTTAGCTATCTGACAGCATGCAGATATGTCACCAGCAGTGAACCATGTGGGCTGCCAAGCGTTTGATCACAGCTGCATTTCAACATTGTGTTCTCCCTTTCATAAAAGGCATTGTGCCACTTTTTTGTCATTATTAAGGTGGGTATCTCTTTTAAATGACACCTGTATGACCCCATCCAAAACTGTATGTGTTAGAATGTACCAAGGGATACATTTCCAAGTCCTTGACACCTTGAGGTGTTTTTGGACAAAAAAAAAAAAAAAAAAATCAATGTTTTGTTTGTCCGTGTCAGTTCTCTTATGAAATAGGGAATGTTCACTGACAAAAGCCTGTGTTCATTTTGGCATGAAAGGCTGAGCTTGAGTGCGACGTTCAGGCGAACAGGGTGTCAGTATCGAGGCTTTAAAGGTCAACAGGCAACAACCAGACAATGGCAGTTATCTCTACTGACAGAACACAATGAAACTGAGGTGATATTTAGACTGTTTTTTTTTCTCCTTTTTTCTTATTTTCTACTTCAGTACCAGTACTAAAAAATCACCTCTTTAATGCTTGTTGACAAAATAGCATGAAATAATTAAGGTGCTGTCATTAGCCCAGCAGAGGCTTTTCACATGACACCAACCACCAAATCACTTTAGTGACAATGAGACAATTAAACATTAAATGATCAGTAGGACATGGACATGTCTGAGTCCATTCAAATGTATTCAACTAATCCTAAGCTAGCAAGTTTAAAGGGATAGTTTAGTATTTCCTACATTCCTAGCATGTATCTGAAGCAGAGAGACCATAATTTCTCTGATCCTCCAGTATTGAGCTTTGTAACTTTGTGAGCTTTCCCTCTAACTGGATTTTCAATATAATGGACCTGCAGAGGGCAGATTTTCAGCGTAACAGGAAGACCAGGGTTTAATCTTACTTGTTATCTATATGCTTTCCTGAAATGTATAGACAATTTACGAATACCTAAAGACCTAGATTTGTTCCAAAACTATTCTGAAGACTACACTCACTCTGGTAAACCTCTGCTGCTCTGTCTCATTTCAAAGCAAGAACGAATGAATGAAATGTAAAAAAATGACGTGGTACAGCTTACTGATACTGGTACTATTACACACCACACTTCCTTATATATATATATATATATATATATATATATATATATATATATATATATATATATATATATATATATATATATATATATATATATATATATATGTGTGTATATGTATATATATATTCACAAATTTAAGTTAGTTTTTTGTTCTGCTAGGATTAAAATCTGCCCTATGCACATTATATTGGAAGTCCATCTGGAGGTAAATCACTACAAATCTCAATACTGAAGTGATTGGTGAAATCATGGCCTCTATGCTTCAGACATGGCAGGAATGTGGGAAACGGGGCTGGATGTCCAAAATATTGAACTGCCCCTTTAAAATGCACTCGGGCAATTTTTATTTTAAATAACATATCACTTTTATTTTGAAATGCAGGCAAGTTTAAAATGCAGAGTTCATTTTTGATTAATTAATTGTAGAAAAAATAACAAATTAAATAAATTGGCAGCAGCTCCTTCTTGCAGCATTGTGCAGAGGTGTGCTGAGCTGTGGGTGTTTTGTTTGTGCTTTAGGACATATAGGACATAGAAACATCATTATTGTCAGGTTCACAGCATGGCCTCTGAATGCACAATACAAATAATTTAACCTATATATATATATATATAGTCAGTCAGTCAGTCATTTTCTATACCTGCTTATTCCTCATTAGGGTCGCAGGGGTCTGCTGGAGCCTATCCCAGCACGTTACGGCGAGAGGCAGGGATACACCCCAGATGGTCGCCAGCCAATCGTGGGGCACACACACCATTCACTCACACACTCACACCTACGGGCAATTTAGAGTCACCAATTAACCTCAGCATGTTTTTGGACCGTGGGAGGAAGCCGGAGTACCCGGTGAAAACCCACGCAGACACGGGGAGAACATGCAAACTCCACACAGAAAGGTCCCAGACCCAGGACGCAAGGCGGTCTTGCTGTGAGGCAACAGCGCTAACCCCTGCGCCACCATGTCGCCCCATATATATATATATATATATATATATATATATATATATATATATATATATATATATATATATATATATATATATATATATATATATATATATATATATATATATATATATATAAATATATATATAAGGATATATATATATATATATATATATATATATATATATATATCATTAACATTAGGTCCCATATCATTAACTTTTCTGTGTTTTATATAAAGTTGTGACCAGCAACAACAAGAGAGCAACACCAGAACAAGAGATTGAGTCCAATCTAATCTAATATCCAATACAATTGGGGGAAACAGTAGAAGCAGTTGGTTAATGCTAAATAACACAAATGGTCAGCTATTGTTAACACCCCTGACCTGGCTCCCATGGAGGTGAAAATCTTAGAGAACTTTTAAAGCTTGGTTTCTCACAAAACGTGTGGGTTTAACTGTGGGAGCTGGGAACCTGTAGTGTGCAGGAACTGTCCAGAACTACATTCCGTTAAAAGTTTCACGAACAGCGTTTCGTTAAAAAAGGAGAAGAAGCTTCCTGTCAAACTCCCATATTAAATAAAGACAACAATGTACTAAGGTCACATTAGTTACATTATCCCAGTGCTGGAACAATTCCAGTGGCTCGTTTCAGTGTAATTACGCTGTTTCGGTGTCTGTCTGTGCTGTTTGGCACGGAGCGACAAGTCTGAGTGCGTCTCTGGTTGCTATGCAATGCGAGGCGAGCCAAGCTGAACAAATGCGTTTCTGGTTGGCCAATGGACACGTGGTCACGTTATCAGCATCGCTAATTCTGATTAGTTCAAACCACACGTGTTTGCTCTCACCGAACAAAATGATGTTGACACAATGCAGCGCAAAATATACGACTTCTATTATTCATTTTTGAATTGCTATATTGAGCTTAAGTGACTATTTGAGACAGCCTAAGCGCTGTATTTGTTTTACATTTCTGAATAATCCACCTGGCCTAACTGGTTTAGTTAGTTTCCTACTTTTGGATTTAATTAATGAAGCACAGTTCACCAATAAAAAATTGGATTTCAAATCTTCTCTTCTTACTGTATTCAATTGATTAGTCATGCACTACAATTTATTAATATCCTAGAATTCAAATTCTTTATCAGGAGACCTTTAGTAGATATGACATTAAAACGCGATTCATTCAATTAATTAATTACAAAATCCTGTAATTAATTCGATTCATTTTTTTAATCGACTGACAGCACTATTTTTTATATAACCTGATATAGACTAAGAAAAATAAACATAAAAGTGGCTATATGCATGAGAGGCTTTAATTTATATCTGCAAAACGGTCTTGGCCACCGTTCAGAGAACAGCACTTTTCAACAAGTCCAAATCTAAATCATTAAATATTTGTCAACATCTCTGAGTGTGTTTTCAATACGGGACCCAGATCCCAGATCAGAATTTATTTTTGTCTTACAAAACCAATAAAGGTCATGAAAAATGATTCACAGGAAAGAACTCTTTGCTCCCGTCTAACAAAACCTGCTGTAAATGCATGCACATTATTACTCTTATTTATGGTAAAGGCTACTACATATTTTAAGTACCCACCAGGTACTTAAAAAATGGAAGCCTGTTTATCTCTGCTATACACATTGTAGCATTATTATTATTGTATTATTATTATTGTTTTTTTATTATTATTTATGAATTTACAGAGCCTGGGTTGGTGAGTGACTCATACAAACTTGAGGTAGTAAAAAGAGTTCAGTATCCCAGCAGTACTTGGCACAATGCTTAGTTTCCTGACAGATTACTGCCACCAAGTGTTAATCAGTGGAGTAGCCTGAAACCTAGTTAAGGCCATTTATTCCAGTTCTCTGTTGTGCCACTAGGGGCCAAAAACTGCTCAGGGAACCTTTAAATTGCTCAATCTTACAACTTCAGATACATTTTAAGTCCGTTCTTGAAAGCTCAATGAAATGGAAGTTATATTGATGTTTGTGACTTGTTTTCCATGAAACAAGTTAAAATTGAACAGTTACAAGAGGGATCAAATCCTCATGTTTGATTGGACCACAAGAAATTAGCCAAAGTTATATTAGCGTTTAGCTCAATATAAGTTTTAGTTATCAAACATTTAAAACTTGAAGCTTTTACAGGAAGAGATAAAACTGGAACTTTGACCCATTTTGATCTAAAAATACTCAAAAATTATGTCTCTTCCAGATATTCGAGCGCTACATTAAAAAAGCTCTCTCCCTTTTTTGAATCTGGTTTAAGCAATGACACCATTCAGGATGTTGATTAGGCAGTTTGATGAACAGATGGTTCATCCAATCACAAACACAGATGATCAGTTCTGTTCATTCATGTGTCAAATCTGTTATTTCTTTAATTTCTGTTGAATACTGTCTGGATACACAAAGAATGTTAACATTTTGCCAAAACTGAACCATAGGAAACAGCTACTTTAACAATTAATACAAGGACAGAGGATTACAACTGAGAAATCTATTTTTTTTTTCATTTCATGGTGTCTTTAAGGATGAAAAACCCCAGGCTCAAACTACATTGTAGGACTTCATTGTCTTTAAAGCAATATTTGTTATCCTGATCAAAAGCAGAATGACCTCAAAGGATAGTCTGGCTTCCTCCAGTCATGTTTGTGAAAATGTTCAAGTTTTATCCTTGATTCTTTGTGTCTATACAACAGTGACAAAACTCTGCAAAACTCTCTTCCTGTGCAGTCAACTGAATTGTGGCACTTTACCATTTCAGCAGATGCAAGTTTCAACTCATCTCATTGTAAATCTTTGGTCTGAACCATGGGCATTTCAATCTTTTTTTTTTTTTTTTTTTTTTTACTCTATATCCTTATAAATTTCAAGGTTTTTTTCTTATTTTGAAGTGTATTATTTATTTATGTATAATACAGACAAGAAGGAAAAAGGCAGAGAAAAACAATGAAAATTCACAATTTCTGTTCATGTTTTTTTTTTTCATTGCATTTCAAAACGAAAGTCCAAAAACGAAAGTCCAAAAAATGAATCCGAGGTCTGTTTTGGGTATTTGTTTAGGGAACAATATATATCCCCCCCCCAAAAAAAATAATAAATAAATAAATAAATTGATGATTTTCTTTTTTTTTCATAAATATGTAAATGAAATTGTGATAACATGTACAAAACTGTGCATTCTGGGCACTCAGCACCCTCTAAACTATAAGAATTTCTCCTGATCCGAACTGGACTTTAAAGTATCATCTTGATGATATTGAGTGTGTTAATTAATTTATTTAGTTTGTTTGTGCATGTCTTGAAGATTCGCCACTGTCCTTGTGTAGTTGTATGTTACGTTATAATCATGGTGGCAGAGAATTCATTACAGGCACTTGAGTAAACAACGCTTACCTCAGAATCCAATTAACTCCAGCAAATACACCGCATCAGTTAACGGGACCACGCTGTATATGCTCGGAATAATATGTGCTCCACAGAGGATGCTAAAAAGAGCAGTGTCTGACAGCCACTCCATGCCCCAGCGCAAATCACTTGGGCTGACTTCACTTTGATGTGTGCTGCTCGTGTGCAGAGCTTCCATGTAGAGAGAGAGAGAGAGAGAGTTTATTTGGCAATCATTCCATTGCTCTTCTGAAATATGATTTGCTTTTAGAATTGGCTGTGCAGTCAAAGTAAACACTGTTCCCTGTTGTTGCTCTTGTGATAGAAGCTACACTAAAAGCTACTGGAAATGCAATCTTTTAACAGTATGAAGCCCCAGATACTAGGTTATATTATACTGTTACATTATATAATTTTCTGCTATTATATAAATATAATAAATTAAGTCATATAATTTGTTTCATTTTTTTCTGACATTATGTATTTATCTTTAATAATATGTATATATATATATATATATATATATATATATATATATATATATATATATATATATATATATATATATATTATATTTATTTTATATTTATTAAAGATTATATATATATATATATATATATATATATATATATATATATATATATATATATATATATATATTAGTGCTGTCATTTTAACTAATTAATTATTTACTTAATTAATTACTTAATTACTTAACAATTAATTCCTTAATTAATTGCATACATTTTTTTTTCAAATTAACGCTTTAAAAAATAATAAATTAACGCAATAATTATGAGTATCAATGGTGGTGAGCCAATACTTGTGCATTTGAATTTTGGCCCATTTCGGCCGTGCTACGTCACCTGCGCCGGCAAATAACAACAATAACAGACATGGACAAGACTCAGGAGGATGAGGCAAGTGCGTCTTCAGTCACTGAACGACAAGTTTATTTACAAAAAGAACAGAGACGGGACGATAAATAACAACAAAAAGGAGTTCTCTGACCACCGGAGCAACTCCAGCCTGACTTTAAATGAGGAACATGTTCAGGCAACTTAGATCCTGTGGATTTTTTTATTTCAGAGGTTGATACTTAAACCACAGATCCTCTTTTAGGGTTGAGGTGTTGTTCCTCTGATTATTGTTAACCTCTGGTAAACTATGTCATGTTCTCCTGACTTACTGCTGTGTCAGCAGCAGATGTGTCTTGTTCTTCATTTTGCCTCATTTAGAGGCGTGTTATACTTCTATTATTCATTTTTTTATTGCTATATTGAGCTTAAGTGCCTATTTGAGACAGCCTTATTTTATTTCTGAATTTTATTTATTTAACTGAATCGCTGTATTTGTTATACATTTTTGAAGACAATTTTATTTTATTTATTTAACTGTATTGCTGTATTTGTTTTACATTTCTGAATAATGCACCTGGCCTAACTGGTTTAATGTGCTGGACCTTTACTTTTGGATGTAATTCATGAAGCACAGTTCACCAATAAAAAAGTTGGATTTCAAATCTTCTATTCTTACTGTATTCAATTGATTAGTCATGCACTACAATTTATTAATATCCTAGAATTCAAATTCTCTATCAGGAGACCTTTAGCAGATATGACATTAAAATGCGATTAATTCGATTAATTGATTACAAAATCCTGTAATTAAGTAATTAAGTAATTTCAATCAACTGACAGATATATATACTGTACATATATTCAGAGGCCATGCTGTGAAACTGACAATAATGATGTTTCTATGTCCTATATGTCCTAAAGCACAAACAAAACACCCACAGCTCAGCACACCTCTGCACAATGCTGCAAGAAGGAGCTGCTGCCAATTTATTTAATTTGTTATTTTTTCTACAATTAATTAATCAAAAATGAACTCTGCATTTTAAACCAGCCCTAATTTTAGAATAAATATGACTATGAATAAACTACTAATAATAAACTACTATGAATAATTTAAAATAACATAAAACATATTTTTACTCTTCTTTAAATTGTAGTAATCCTCTTCAACAGGCAATATATATATATATATATATATATATATATATATATATATATATATATATATATATATATATATATATATATATATATATATATATATATATATATATATAATATATATATATATTAAAGGTTAAACGGGCCCTATTTTGCCATTTTCATTTTCTTGGTCTAAAAAATCGCCATGCTTTTATGGTCCAAAAGTATCGACTTATCTACTTCGATCTGTAGTAGCAATGCAGTCTGCCTTCTTACACACTCACTCTGAAAAAACAAAACTGAGCACCTGCTCTGTTGTAATTGGCCAAGGTATGTTGGAAATGTCCCGCCCCTAAGAGAGCTGTGGACAAGCAGAAGTCAATTATAAGTATTACAGAATTAGGGAACACCTATTTGGATCCAAAGGCAGTTACTATTAATATCTATTACATCTATAACAATTATTCATTGTTAATAATTAACTAATAATTAATTAACTCATTTCTAGCCAGTCAGTGTTTCTAGCCAGAGACCTATTTATTTACACATAAGCAGTGAAAAAGTATTGTTTTTTTTTTTTTTCAAAATATAGCCCCTTTAAGCAAGGACTGTTGTCCTACTTTAAACATCTGGAATTTGATTTACACAAAGAAAGAAGTCACAAATGCGTATGAATTGTAATAATGAGACAATCACTTAAAATTATTATTATAGTTCATATGAAATTGAAATAAAAAAGTGTTTTGATTTCCATGTGCATATGTACAGTACAGCTAAATAAAACTACAGTACAGTAAACTTCCATTGACATTATACTCCATGTATTCGTGCCACTGACTGGCAATATTAATTCAATTTATTTAAAAAGCGAAACTTCAAAAATAATGTTTGATGTTTAGCAGCTGCTTTGAAAAACTGTATGAAAGCCCAGACATTAGCACTTTCAACTGGTTGCAGCTTGTCTCTTCATGATATATAAATACAGTTATGTTACTATAAATAAAACATGCTCCAGACCCCCAGGGGGGTTTTAATATTAGAAAAAGTCAACACAAGAAGCACAAGACAGGACATGTTTTACTTTTAGAATTTCATTAAAAAACAACACTTTCAGTACCTGTGTATTTAGGAGCTTTGACACAAGGATACGAATCCATATCTGCTGTGAAAGTCCTGCAAATGCCCACCAGCCACTTCCGACTCCGGTTCTTTAAAAATACTTTGCCGTGACCGTGTTTCCCCACAGCAATTATGTTTCCTCCAAAACCAGCTGCTTGCTCTCTAAATTTGCAACTTTTTCCTAATTGAGGACAGAAGCTGTTGCTGGCTCACAGTATAATGGAATTCAACAGTGACCAGTTTCACTGCCAAAAAAAAAAAAAAAAGTTTCCCAACGCCTTCATAACTACTCTAAATGGAAACAATTATATTCTGAACTTTTCACATTATACAGCCCGCTGACAGATTGTATTGTTTCCTAGACCATGAAGCGTGTGTGTGTAATATACAACTATATTATTCACAGAAAATGTCTGAAACAGGCATTAATTAAAATGAAAATTGGATGTATGGGAGTAAGACGATAATAATTTTCTTATTGTAACATAACCTGTACCTGGTCCCGGTGACGTCATGGCCTTTTGTGTATCACCAAATGTTCACAGATAGCCATATTTCTATCAAAAATATGCTCATTCATGCTCACAAAAGATTTTCTATTTCCATTTTGGGCACTTAATGAGCGTTTGTCATGCATCATGTCAAATTTCCAGCTTTACACAGCCTGATCTATCTATAATCTAATAGGCAGAGTGAAATTGAATTGGAAGTGCATTTATACCTTTTTTTACAGTTTTTCCCCTGTTTATTTGTGTTTTTTCTGTCTTATTTGAATGACTAACAAGCGAATAACAACCAAAAGCTACAATCAGAGCTGGCTGACTGCCAACAGGCACGGATCAGCATTCCAAAATCTGTGTAAAACAAAGACTTCAGGGGAGCTGCGGCAGTGATGTCACTGAAATCTATTTTCTATTATCTGATTGGAAGCTACTCAAATTAAATTCCCCCTCTACTCGAAAATGTGTGCTGTTTATTGTTAGTTCACTTGGATCTGTGAGCTTCAATATTAAGTATGACTATTAAGTTGAAAAGATACATTTGAGTTTAAAGGGGCCCTATTTGTCCATTTTCTCAGTTTAATATTAACTGTTTCATGGTCTATGGGTAAAAATGGCCTTTTATGGTCCAAAGACCTGTAGCAGTAATGCAGTCGGACTACTCATACACTCACTCTGAAAAACCCTGTGTCCTCTATCCTGCAGAAATGGCCACTCTGTGCCTAGCTTAGTGCTGTCAGAAATGTCACTTCCCTTAAAGAGCTGGAGTTGATGGGGGGGGGGGGGGGGGGCTGCAAGGATCCAGGTGGGCAGATACTATTCACTTCTACTCCTGTTGTGAATTCACAACCAGAGCCATTTCTAAATGTATTTTCTTCGGCCAGCTTGTAGTAACACTACAGAGGAAGCCAATCCACAACAGAATGAGTGGGTGGTCTTATTTCACATTTTGTGTGTTAGCAGGAACTCTTGAAGATCAGGAAATATTCCAAGCACTTCTTCCCTACTTACAACATATGGCCCAACTTCCTCACTGACTTTCTTCCAAACTCACCATCATGTATGATGTGATAACAGCAGCTGCGGGATGTGTTCGATTGCCTGTTGCTCCACCAGTTGAGCAGCAACAGTGAAAATTCCTGTGAAAAACCAGCAGCAGTGCTCTCTGTCAGACCCAGCCGACTTACAGTGGCTAGCTGTCGGCCGGTGGCGGCTCAAAGCGGATGTGGGCAGACTGGACTCTATAGGAGAGAGAAGTGGTATTACAGGACAGGATGAGCCAGGGCTAGGCAGGTAGTATGCTAATTACTCTATGTGGTGATGAACCACAATAGATAACTTTAACACTGATATTCTCCATACTGTTGAGAGTTATGGTTCATTTTTGTATTTTTTTAACTGAAAATATGGTACAAATGGTACAAATACATTCATATTCTGGGGCTTTACTGGAATATTTTTGCATGATTTTGATGATCAGTTACAAACTCCTTATTTATCTCATTCTGGCCCTTTACACAGCAACTCTTTTCATTTTGACTGTATAATGTTCTGGCTCACACCCTGAGCCTGTAAACATATTCTGGCAATAGAGTTTTTCGGATTAACTTTGTATTCTCTTGTTACACGTTACCCCTGCTGACAATGATGTGTTTGTGTGTGTGTGTGTGTATGTGGGAGACTTTGAGTTTCACCATGTTTGTTCTGCTTAGGTAAAGCTGATCCAGCTAATTGGAAAGAAAGCCAATTTAGTGAACCTGGAACTCCAGCTCTGCTCGGTCCTTTCCGCCTACTGGGCCAACAATGGCAGAAGCTTGTGTTATGTTTTGCCTTAAATTTAATTTTTAGATTTTTTTTTTGTATTCTTTTTAGTTTAGTTGAGGTTGTTTAGGATTAAAGGGGAGAGGCCAGATCCTGCAGCTCTATGTGTGTTGGTTTGGGTGTCTTTCCTTCTTTTTGACCTTCTTGGCCCATCACTCTCTGTTAGTGGTGGTTTGTTGTTTAGAGGGTTTGTTATATTCCATTTATAGTGGGAAAATGTTCAAGATCCAAGTGGGAAATTTGAACTACAATGGTCCCCTGAAGTCAGATTTCCAACTCAGGAATTTAGAAATCTTCAACACTTTTAAACATTAATAGAAGGTTCTGAAATATTCAGTTTATAGCACTTCTGACTGGAGTTTGTTGCTTTAAATCATGCATATGCATAGTGTTGTTATTTTCTTAAAATATGATTAAATTGTTGAATTTAATTGTTTTAACTTTTTATATTGCTGTTATCATTTTATCTCACATTATGGACTTCTTCATCTCATAATTCTGACATTTTATCTCAAATTAGCTGCCAATAGAATAAGATAATTCTGCTCAATATTGGATTAATTGTACAATACACAAGATATTTCCCCCTGATAAGATTTCATTTGTGTAGTGTATGACTTAAACATGCCTGGACTGGATTGGGAGGACTTAACCTTCAGCTTTTATTACATTATTATTCAATTTCCTAAATCTATCTACTGAGTATAGCTTGGTTACATTGTGTATTTACCATTGCATAGGGCAAAAAACATACCATTTGTGAACCCTGACCCTCATAATCTGCCTTTTCACATGGATTTGCTTTATCTATAATTAACTGTACATTCCTATAGTGTAAAGACAAACAGCGTCAAGAGGCTCTTGTCTAGTTTGTCCATCCAAGCGTTTAGATCTCTAGCGTATTCCGCTGTGTTGCTTTTCTTTTCTTCCGGAAAAAAGCTCCAGAGCAGACAACCCAGAGTTCACTTTAATTAGATTTAACATGTGTTCAGGCAGAGGACAATACATCTCATAGCATTTGCATGACAATGCCCTCTAATTGTGCTTTTGCTTAATTTGTTTTTAATAGCTAAAGCAGCAGCGGCTGATTATATTCAAAATGGATCACTGTCACTGAGCCTGCTCCTCTCTCTCTTTCTTGCTCTCTCGTTCGCTTGAAAATTCAACCTCAAACACAGGGAGTTATTCACAAGTATCATTAACCCTCCTGACTCTTCATTGTGCTGTTTTCCCTCGGGGAAATGGAATTCATGCTCACTTTGATGAACTGCAGCGGTTCTTTGTTTGGGGCCCCAGATGGAAAGAGGCTGATACTTGATTGTGTGAACGTGGTCGTCCCCTGCACTGTGAAATAAATAGGATTGGATAATGGTCACTTCTCTTGAGCTCTCCAAAGCCTTCGCTCTGTCTCTCTCCCTGTTGCCACTAAAGTTAAATAAGCGGCAGCGATTTGTACTGGAGTGAGCAGCTTGACACAAACTTGATACCTGGTGGCTGAAGGACTGGCCACAACCAACAAAAACCTGCTAGCGCCATTGACCGCCCTTCACTACCTCAAATATACCAGGATCAGATAACATGAAAGTTTTTTATTTATTTATTTATTTATGTGATGTTTGGTTCTTGGTAGGACCCCAGAGCAGAGATAGAGGCTGGTGGAAGTGCAAAAACGAGATTTATTCAAAAGACAAAAGGTGAAAACGGAACTAAGGGCAGTGGCTGGCAGAGGAGGCAGTGATGGTTCGGACTGCTCAGCCAGGGACAGGGAAGGCAGACGCTCCTGAGTGGGACATGGCGTGAGGTGGACGGAGATGCACTGGAGACTGCAGCAAAAAGGAAAACATGGTGAGCGCGAAAAACACAAGAGTACATCCAGTGGTCACAGGAGACAGACAGGTATGCAACCTACGGTCGAGGATTACTGGCAACAAGTATAATCCGGCACTGGCAGAACGTTGCTTCTGGGTATATAAAGGGCCCTGGTGATTTCTAATCCCTGCCAGCTGTGTCTCGTCCTATGCCGCTGACGGCCCCAGGCCACGCCCCCCCGTAACCCATCACTCTGCAGGACAACACAGTGAAGGAAGGACGAAAAAGAGAGAACACAACACAAAACCAAGAACCGAACCATAACAATTTACTTATTTTTGTCTTTTAAGATAATCAGTGTCAGATTAGGTCATAGTGTCATGTGGCTGATCATGATTAACTGTCACATTTACACAAACTATTTTCTTATGAATATCGTATTAATATTGAGAATTCCCCATATTGAGAGTGGTAATTTATTCATTATTTTTACTGAAAGATAAAATCATTCATTATGAATCAGTGATAGTTGTGGAAGAATAATGGGAAAACTTGAGAGTAAAATATCAAATTATGGTATAAATAGATTTATTTTATTAAATAATGCCAATACATAACAGGTGCATAAAATAAACAACAGGACAACAATACACAAAACAACAATATATATCAATGTATCAATATATCAATCTCTCTCTCTCTCTCTCTCTCTCTCTCTCTCTCTCTCTATATATATATATATATATATATATATATATATATATATATATATATAGAGAGAGAGAGAGAGAGAGAGAGAGAGAGATTTTTGAAAAGCTTCATCAGTTGGTTAGTTGCTATTATATCCATTCATTGGTATAACATAATAATACAAATGAATAAATATGGAAATGCACATCTATTTTAAAAAGAATTATCAATAATGTTGCATAGTAAAATGAAATCATATGACCTCATGTATACTATTGATATAATATAATTGAGTATCACATTGTTCAGGACTTCACTCCCATAATCTCATTATCCCACCAGACCAATGTTCTAGAAGTACAGTGTTGAATGACAGAATTACAGATCCAGCTAACTCCTAAAAGAAAAAAAAAAGCTCCAACGACCCGTCCCTTGTGGTCTCTGTCCACTAAATAAACCGCAGTTAAAACATTTTTTCCCGACCACTTATCTGACAGATGCACCTGCACTTTAAAATTCCTGTTGTCAATCCCGTTAAATGTGTCTGTGATTTCCTGTCTCGTGGTGATCTGTGTATATCGTCTGATGTGCCAGTCATGGGCTATGTCTAACGCGGTGTTGATATCTGTCTACGTCTGATGTACTGACAGTGTTGAACTGAGCTGTTCATCATGCTGGACCAGTTGTGTAATCATTAATAAATAATTGATTGATTGATTGAACTCTTGGGGGAACATGGAATTTGGCTTTGTTGTTGAAGAGCTGCAGCACAAACTGTAGCTCATACTGATGGTTGTGTATTTATAGATGCATGGCTATACTGTATGTATGAAGGAATGCATTCAGCAATATATCAATATGACTAGAATTAAGTTGGTTAGAGAGTCATTTGTTACATTTCAAACTCTGTCATAGAGTTATTAATTGTTGGCATGTTGATAGCCACCTATTTTGATAATTATTTGTGCTTGGTCATTCTTTTAAATAAAAAAGGTAAATTCTCTAATCACAGCTTCTCAAATGTGATTATTTTTAAGGTATTCCTAATATGATAGTAGACAAAACAAGACAGTCTGCCTCATCGCATATGTTACAACTGTTATTGATTGGTCAAGGCAGATCCAGATCCTGGATCCAGATCTTTCTGAAGTTTATTGATACTGCTACTCACCCAATTAGGAATGGTTACCAAAAAAGGCTGATTCCAACTGCTGTTGGTGTGAAAGCACCCTAAATCTCACCTGTAAGTCAACTCACTCAACCCAATGATCATTAGGAGACAGGAATGCCCCCACATTGTGGTTCCCATGTAGAAAGATGTTTTTTTCCTTCTACATTTAGAATCGTCAATCACTATTTAACACACTCATCATACTGGTAAGTTTCCCATGTGGCTCTCCTGAACATCTCCCTCTTTCTGCAAAAAATTAAGAACGCAAATGTAAAGAACAAGGAATGAACAGGAAACAATTTAAAATGCCTTTTTTCTCCCTCATCTTTTTCTGAACACCACTTTAGGTGACAGTTTGGATATTTGAAAGTTTACAGAACTGAATCCCCCATGGTTGTGAGCTAATGTAGGTAAGATGACTCAGTAGAGCACCTCCTCCACCAGACCTGTTGGTTCTTTGTTGGACTGAATGTGTCACATTCACATTGTTTTCCATCTCTCTATATCATTGTTAGCAAGTTTATAGCTGTGATATTATACATCTATTATATGAGCATACACAGATTGCTTTTTCTTTTTTTGCAAATATTTCCAATATTAACACAACTACAAATAGATACTGTGAAATTACATGTCTAATGCAAAATAACATAACATATTTTATGCATTTTAATGTTCTTTTATAGGTATTTTAACAGTGAAAAGGGGGCTGGATTGGTTATAATTTAGAGCACAGAGCAGGTCAAATAATGCACAGTAAAATGCTGGCTACTCCAAGACAGTATACACAACCAAATTCCCACTTAAGTAAAGTTGTGATGTTTGGTTCTTGGCCGGACCCCAGAGCAGAGACAGAGGCAGGTGAAAGTGCAAAAATGAGTTTATTCCAAACACAAGGTAAAAACAGAACTAAAGGCGCTGGCTGGCAGAGGAGGCAGTGACGGTCCGGACTGCCCAGCCAGGGACGGGGGAGGCAGGAGCTCGTGAGCGGGACGCGGCGTGAGGAGGACGGAGAAGTCCTGGAGACTACGGAAAAAAGAGGAGAACACGGTGAGCACGAGAAACAAGGTACATCCAGAGGACATAGGAGACGAACAGGTCCGCCACCTACGGTCGTCGATTACCGAAGACGTGGGCAAGTATAATCCGACGCTGGTGGAGTGTTGTTTCTGGATATATAAAGGGTCCTGGTGATTAGTGATTGCCGCCAGCTGCGTCTCCTCCTATGCCACTGACGGCCCAGACCACGCCCCGCCGTAACCCATCGCTCTGCAGGAAAGATAGTGGAAAAAAAAAAAGGAGAAAACAGAACACAACACAAAACCAAGAACCAAACCATAACAAAAGTAATAAAGTACTTGTACTTATTTCATTGACAACACTGCTTTTATCGGTGGGACTACTAAGAAAGAGAAATGAAAAGGTAGCAATGAAGAAAATGTCAAATAAATAATAAATAATAAACATGAAATGCAATAACGTTATAAAATCAGGTTTAGTGTATTCCAGATTTTAATAGTTTAGCTTTTTGTTGTTGGATGATGAGATTGTTTTCAAATATTTTTCAAAATTCTTTTTAAATATAAAGAAAGCTTTTTTGCTAGAAAATGTACATTTATTTATACTAGGCCAGGCTATGATTTGTGTTGCAAGGTAGGATCACAATCTACATGTCAGTTTTTAAAGTAAAACCAGACTCGTGATAAATAATTTCATTATGCTGGCTGCATGATCAGTGCAGGAAGACACGGACAACAGAGCTTTGAATTGTAATGAAAGTGCTGGGAATCAACATGAGGAGTTGTGATTCAGAACTTTACAATGTAACAAAAGTGCTGCTGCAGGATAGTGCTGTAAAACATAAATCTATGGGATTTTAACTTTTAATGATTATAATGATATTTTGAATAGCTATAAAAAAAAAAATCCACAAAAAAGGATGCACATCATTGTGACATGTGTAAGCTACTTCCAAAAGCTGAAATTGAACTGACAAACAGTCAGAGAGAGATACCAACCATTAACACACACTCTCCTTGCTTTATAGATGGAATTTTGCTAAAAGTAAAAACAGATTAACAAAAAAAGAAGGCATCATCTTTTTGACTAAAGTACAGTAATAAAAGCCAAATATAACACATCCATACTTATGGATGTCCTCTTAGGCACTAATAGTGAAGTGAGGATCATTTAAAAAAATGATGCCATGCATATTTTTTCTTAAGTAAGTTCAGTGAACAAAATCAATATTTATTGGGAGCAGCTTTGCATTTAAAACACCAGCACTTCTCCTCTGATTCTTACCTGCAAACAGTTTTTCAAGGTTCTTGGCAGGTTGGTTCTTTCTGCACCTCGGAGAACTCCATTATAGATTCAGGAATCTCGGTTGCCTGAAGGAATCAGGGCTCTGTGGGGCCTAAACCATCCTTGTTCGTCTCATCACTGAAGGTAAGTTCATTATTAATCTTCCTGGCTGTTTGAGCTACAGAATAATTATTGTGTATCTGCTTCTTAAGCAGCTAAATGCTCCAAAATGTTCATCAGCTAGAGGCTAAGTTTGCTACCTGTTGTATGGCGCTGGGCAGGTTGAATACAGCCACTGATTCAAAGCCTTGTTCAGCTGCCTGCAGCTCCATACGAGGTCGCAGCAGTGTTTCCGCATCGGTTTCTGATTCATCCTTCCCCTGTCAGAGCTGTGAAAATGGCAGGTGGTGTGACGTGACGCCGATCGAGGCTTTTCTGTTACTGAGTCCTCCTCAGTTCACGGTTCAAATTTTCTTTTTTGACATTGAAGGGAAATAAGTAGAGCGTCTACCTGTTGTCTCCGATCCCTTGACTCCCCCTCCCGTGATTACTCACTATCTCGCTCCCCGCAAAGACCATCAGTGCCATTGTTGGGAAAGGATGGAAATCTGTGGCGTGCCGACAATGTAAGTGATAAATGAATGAGTACGAGGTAAGAATAGAATCTGCGGAGGCTCTGCACAAACAAAAGTGGTCGATGACACAATTAGAAGTGACTCAACTCAACCAACCACAGGGACTCTCAGCTGGTTGGATAGCTGACACCTGTTGTTGATGCTTCCTGCTCAGCTGTAGTTGAAACACAGAGAAACACAAGGACAATAAGCAAGGAGAAAAAAAATAAAGTCAATAAAATCTGTATGCTTATGTGACAAAAAACACTCATGGTTTAATGGAAAAAATCTGTATAATGTGTGTTGGTATTAATAGTGAAGATAAAGGCTGATCATTGTGTTAATGACATCTTATCATTAATAAGCACCCTGCAATCTAACGTGTGATTTGATGAATTATTAATGTAATTATTCTTATTTGGAACAACAAACACATTTTCCATTCATAGAAGCAAAATGCCATTTTGATATTGTTCTACTATCCTCCAATGTTGGGCAGTGAAGCATGACTTGCAACACGTGACAGCCATGCACGTTTACTTTTTCAGCGAGAAATCAATGAAAGGTGTAGTTCAGTTGCTGCTTTGCTGTTTTATCGGATATCCAGCTTTTATTGAGGTGGGATGTGGGAGAAAAGTGACTACTGGTAGGTTGTCTAATTTACATCTTGTGAGTTCTGACGTTTGGTTTATTTCAGGATTAGAGTATCTGGAGCTAATGTTAAGGCGATGATTAGTTAATAGCTCCAAGCTTTGACTGGCTGCTTATTAAACCCTTCTGTACTGTTCCCCAGGTATTAAGTTCCCTGCTTTTGTTCTCTGACCAGTTAACATAGGACTCAATTTCAGAAAAAGGATCCTATGTTCACTGATTTGTTAAAGTTACAGGTTAAAGGTTAGGGTTAGTGGGGTTAGGGTTAGGATTTAGGGTAAGTGTGATCTATGACATATTTAGAAGAATATGTTTGATGCAATAACTAAAATGATCATGGATATCTATATGTTATAAAGATAATAAAACATTATCTTGTAAATAAATGAATAAAACTATTATTAGAAGGATTTTTTTTTCTCACATAGAAATATATTAAAACTACACATTGAACAATTAATAAAAGAAGCAGTATCTAAACAGACTCTCACTCTTTGGTACCAGATTGGCAGCCATCACCCACAGGATATCCAGCATATTATTAGTAGTACACCTGTTAAAATGAGGATTACAATAACAAACACTTAGCTGACGCTTGCCTCTCAGTTATTCCATAGTAAATACTGTACTGTACTTAATTACCCTAAAGTTTAGAGCATTATCTAAATTACAGATTGTGCTGATGTGGATATCTAAATATGCAAATTTTTAAAGAAATTACACTTCACTATATGAAGACTATGTTTTGATATATTTCAATGGTAACATACATATAGCATTCATGTGAGAAAACTAAAGAGATACAGAAATTTTCATTTGACATGTCCACCAGTTAAAATTAGGGTTAGTGGGGTTAGTTTTTATGGGTCAGGGGTTAGGGTTCAGGATTACAAGTAAGTGGGGTGAGGGTTTTTTTTTAGGGAATAGGGGGCAGGGCTAGGGGTAAAGGATAGAGGTTAGCATTAGGGGTTAAGAATCAGGGTCAAGGGTTGGGTGTTAGCTTAAGTGTTAGCAGAGAACATATGTATGCTTCCCATTCATTTCGTACTAAACCTTGTGAGACAGCCCTGACTGTAATGTGAGGGGAAAAAAACTCTTTGCCCGGTTTTGGCTTGTATCTGGAGCACATTGCTATCCATTGATGATGGATTTGGTAAGTTGTAGAGACGTGCACATCACTGCCATTGTATGAAATAGGAATATTTGGGGCAGGTTGGCCAAAAATGCTCTGTGGAAGTTTTAATAAAATCATTGATTGAAGGGAGAATGAGGGGTCAGTGAAGGATTTTAGGTGCTCTGAAACAGCAAGGACACCCTCACAAACACGCTGGTTCTACAACATCAGCTTTTAAAAAATGCCAGTGCTTGCAGAGCACAATCAAAGTCTACTCCAGGAATGATTGGATACACTCTCAGAGCCCTCTCCACCATGTGAGCAGCAGATGCCAGGTCAGGATCCCTCACACATCTTTGTTTCCTGCGATTAGGCGGTGCCCTCCAGGACATCTGCTCCACTACTCAGGATACAGGACACAGAGGGAAAGAGCAACTTTTGTCCCTTACGGCTGTTCAGCTCCTCGACTCACAACCATCCCTGACCCGCTACTCACCACACACACACACACACACACACACACACACACACACACACACACACACACACACACACACACACACACACACACACACACACACACACACACACACACACACACACACACACACACACACACACACACACACACACACACACACACACACACACACACACACACACACACACACACACACACACACACACACTTGATGCATTCTGCTTCATCTCTCCCTTCCACACACACATTGACAGGTACATGCTGCAAAAAAAACAAAACAAAAAAAGTCTTAACAAGTGAAAAATACATACAAAATATTAATCCACTATATAATTATTTTTAAAATATCTTATTCCAATAGCAAATAATTTAGCTTATTTCCAGTTGTGTTTCTTGATTTTGGTGAAGCCTAGTCTTCTTTTCTTAAAATGATGTTATTTTTTTTTTTAATTTTGGGGCAATGGTGAATTTTTATCTTAATATTGTCTTTATATCTTGTAATCTTTTTAACCCATAATTCTGATTATTATTTTTTTTATTATTGTGTCAGTGACAAATAATATTTGGCAAGAATGATTAGCAAAATCTTTAAAATACAGTTTTAAGAAGCATTCATCAGGTCTTGAAATGTGTCTTCATGTAAGTTTCTTGTTATTTAAAAGTCCATTTGTATGTATATGTATGTATATGTTTTTTTTTAAATCACGATTTTGTGCGAATGTTTTCTGACACAAAATATCAAATGGTGTAACCAAAAACCAATGACAAATGCTAAATATATAATCCACCTAGAATATAGAACTTGTTGATAGCATGGTTTTAGTTTTTTAACTTGTTTAAGGGAGTTAAACTATCTGGTACCAAGTTTTTAGGGTTATACCACATGGCAGTTTTGTCACTGAACCTATTATAAAAAATATTAAATTACTATCTGCCAATGGAATTAGATGATCCAAGGTAATTGTGCTTGATATATGACTAATTCTGCCAAAAATAAGACATTTTCACAGGACATTTTTTGCAGCTTGCAGCTAGCAAAAGTATTCTATGTGAGACTGGAAATGAGATACACTGCAAAAGATCAAATCTTATGTTCTAACTGAAATTATCTTTTAATTTTTTAGGCTTTTAGGATTTTCAGGTCACCAAACACCAAACACCTCAATGCCTGGCTGCACCTCGAAATTCCGTCCATGACGATTATGAAGAGAATCAGTGTGAAAAGGCAGCCCTGGCAGATTCAAACTCCCACTGGAAGCAAGTCTGACTTACCGCTGGTAATGTGGGCCAAACTCTGAGATTTGGCGTACAGGGACCGGACGGCCTGTGTCAATTGGTCTGTGTGGCAGTCTCCCTGCCCCCCTGGGTTCCCCGGCACCGAACAGATCCACAACAAGTCCAGTTTAAGTTTCAAACATCCTTTTTCGTGATTTATTTTGAGACACACCCACACACACACGCGCGCACAGCAGCCGATCGCAGGCCGATTCGCTGCCGTCTGCTCGGTTCCTCCGCGTGCGTTTCCACTTTCCATCCTCCGGGTCCAGCCTGCTACTGTGATTTAAAGAGAAGGTGAGAGTCATTAGCGCACCTGCCCCCAACTGCACAATCACTCTCACCTGGCGCCGCTCCCCTGAGCCCTCCCCACACCTCTCTCCTGCAGCTGATGCACCACGCCCCCCTCCACAGTCTGGAACCTCATATTCCTGGAGCACCCCTCACAGTGGGACGTGGGGAACATCTTCTCCAAGTCCACAAAGCACATGTACACTGGTTAGGTGGAGTCCCAAGCACCCTTCAAGACCATGTTAAGGGTATAGAGCTGGTCCATAGTTCCACAACCAGGATGAAAACCACACTGCTCCTCCTTAATCCAAGGTTTGATTGTAATACAGACAGACTGTCCCACCTCTTCACGACCCCGGAACAGACCTTCCCAGTGAGGCTGAGGAGTGTCTATAGGAGCTATTTCTAAATCACATGAAGCAGAATGAGTCTGTGGTCTTCACAGTTTGTGTGCAGATACCCAAGTATTTACATACAAGCACTGAAAAAGTTTTTTTTTTCCTTTCATAAGGGCTACTATTTCTCAAGGCCAAAAGTTTGGACACACCTTCTCATTCAATGGATTTTCTTTATTTTCATGACTATTTACGTTGTAGGTTCTCACTGAAGGCATCAAAAGTATGAATGAACACATGTTTATGGTGTTATGTACTTAAAAAAGGTGAAATAACTGAAAAAATGTATTATATTCTAGTTTCTTCAAAATAGCCACCCTTTGATCTGATTGATAAAGCAAGAAAATCCACTAATTAACCCTGATAAGGCACAACTATGAAGTGAAAACCATTTCAGGTGACTACCTAGTTCATCAAGAGAATGCCAAGAGTGTGCAAAGCAGTAATCAGATCAAAGGGTGGCGTTTGGTTTGTTGTTTGTTGGTTTGCTTTGTTGTTTGATAATGATTGGTACCGCTTTACAGTACAGTACAACTGTTCTTTAGAGACAATCTAGATGGAAATCCCTAGAGGAAATCCCTTAGATTTGGTGTAGGTGTGACAGGTAGGTGTGGTAGTGGACCCAATTAAAGTTAATGTAGTCCACTCCACACAGCTGCTGCTGATGTTTCTATGTTATATTTAGCTTAAAATTTCAAAATTTACATTTTTTTTGCTCATGCACTGGAGTGGATATGACCTACTAACATTGAGTGTGTATAGTGTACCCAAAATTTGGTGCTACGCCCCTGGTTGTGACTGCAGATAAGAAGAGTTGTTTCAGGATGTACTTTCAGAAAGTGTAAATTTCTGCGATTCAAAAGGAAAAAACTGCAGCCTTGTAACACCAGGAGAAATCTGAGATTTCAGGCTTGAAACTAAAGGTTGTAGCTCCTGATCTTTGAAGATCCCTCTCATTAAATCTTATTTTCAAGACTAAACTGACCATAATCAAGGAAAAAATGAATTTAAATATGATACTCCAAGATAATACCAATAGATATTGGACTAATTGTAGCAAAAAGCAAGAACAAGGTATTTTAACTTGTTAAGGTTTCCCTTATGTTCATTAGTAAAATTTAAAAGTAGCTATAAATTGTTGGAGAACTCTGACCTGCTTGTGCAGCAGCCTGTTTACATGCTGACAGTTGTTAGATTCATTTGCTGATGCTTATTTACCATTCAGGTAATTTTAGTACCTAATCTATTTATTAGTCTGGTGTTATTGTGTTGGGGGGAGATATGAGCATCTCTAATGAGATAAACCACAAACATTATCCCTGCACCATCTAATCTCCTTTTCATTAACTCACTAGTTCAGAATATTTTTGTCCTTTTTGCCTTTTTGTCAGAATTACTCTTCATGTAATTCTGACATGACAAAATTCCAAGATTCTTAGATGCTTTATAAGGTTTTCCCTTAAGGTTCCATTAAGGATATATATATATATATATATATATATATATATATATATATATATATATATATATATATATGTGTGTGTGTGTGTGTTAAGTGTTAAGTACCTTAGCCCTTTAAGAGGATGATGAGATTTTATTAACCGGAGAAGAAAATGTCAGACAAAAAAGGAGAAATATTTTCTAATCGCTGAATTAGTGAGTTAATGAAAAGCCGATTAGATGGTGCAGGGATAATGTTTGTGGTTGATCTCATTAGAGATGCTCTCACATCTCCCCCCAACACAATAACACTAGACTATTAAATAGATTAAGTACTAAAATTACCTGAAAGGTTAAAAACAACAAAAAAAAAAACATCAGCAAATAAATAGCATATAAACAGGCAGCTGCACAAGCAGGTTGGAGTTTGTAAATTTTAGCACTGCAAAGAATGAAAACTTAAGAAATGAAAACGTTGTTTTTGGTACATTTGGGGTAGAATAGAATTAACCAATATGAGTAGAAATTACTTGAAGTATCTTATTACTTTAGCATATACTACAGTTGAATTGTTTGACTTCATATCTTAATTTTTATCTCATAGTTTTGTGAAAAACCTGAAATAAGTAAAATTATCTGCCAATGGACTAAGATATTTTAAGGATAATTCTACTCAATATTAGACTAATTGTACTGAAGATATCCCCCATTGATGATGCCTTAGTATAGGATTTTTTCCATCTCATAATTCGGACTTTTTATCTCTCTTTTTTAAATTCAATGAAACACTTAAAATCAATATAATTATCTGACAATGTAATCAAATAATTTGAGACAATTCTACTTGATATGTGAGTAATACAATATATTTCCCCCAATAAGATTTCATGATTTGCAGTGCAGACCTGTACAATTAGTCCAATATTGAGTAGAATTGTCTTGACTCATTTTACTCATTAGCAGATACTTTTGCTTATTTCTTCATGTTCTTCATCTTCATTTTCTTCCACTTTATCCAAAGTTGAGTCGTGGGGGCAGCAGTTTCATTTATTTTATTTTTTTTTTTACTTTGACTTCTTAAAAAGTTTTTCTTGATGTTTTATCTGATTTTTTTTTTATCTCATATGCTATATAACACATGCTTTTTTATCTCAAAATGTATAATTATTATCTAAAATTCTGGTAAAAACTTAGGATAAATAAAATTATTTGCCAATAGAATAAGACAATTCAAGACTACTCAATATTGGACCATTTGTTATTTTCCCCTGAGAAGATTTCACCTTTTACAGTGTAGCACATCTCTAGAGTAAAATAAATATATTAATGAATTATTTTTTAAAAACTGAAACTCGATAAACTGCAAATAAATAAATACATAAATAAATCTTCACAAGTAAAGATACCTTGTTTTGGTACAATTATTTCAATATTGAGTAGAATTGTCTTAAAATATCATATAACAAACTTATTTCAAGTTTTTTTTTTCCCTTGATTTTGGTCAAGTAAGTCTTTTTTTTAATTGGATTAAATTGTTTGACTTTTTATTTTGATGCATTTTTTATCCATATTAAGGACTCAAAATTCATACTGTTCATCTCAAATTCTGTAAAAAACCTGAAATAAGTCAAATTATCTACTAATAGAATATGATAATTCAAGATAATTCTACTCAATATTGAAATAATTGTACTAAATACAAAATATTTCCTCACTGATAAAAAAATGTATGTTTTGCACTGCACATACATTATTCGGCACGGTGAAGCTCAAACATCCAAGAAAGACACATGTTTGAGCGGAAGGGGCCTTTAATCAGGCGCAGCGTTGATGCCTTTTCCCCTCACATGTTCCATATTTATAGAATAGCTTTGCCATTAAATTGACAAAGGAACACATGCAAAATGTGTTTCTAAAGCTTTCAGCCATGTTCCAGAATACTTTCTTAATGTCCATGCTTTTAGAAGTAATTGTAGTTGTGGTAGTAGTAGTAGTAGTAATTGTAATGTCCTTTGGAAATATATAATACACCAGGTTGCTAAAATTAGGGACTGCAGCTGTAGTGTGCAGATGCTTGCTGCAGCAGCACAATGGTTACATGGGTTTAATCAGCTAAAAGGGGAAGGGCCTGGTGATCGGTGCCTCTTGCAGCCAGGTTTAGATGACAGAATTGGTGGGAATTACCAATGAATGTAACCCAGAGCAGACCCCGAACAAAAAAAATTAAGATTTTGATGTGTTTATAATGAGATGAGTTAGAAGAAAACCGTGTACACGTGCAACGTGTACCATGCCAAATGGAGCGGAATGAAATGTTTGCTTTGCACTCACAATAAGAAGTGATCAGAGAAGCCAGTAAATGGACATACCATTTTAGATGGTGCAGTAAGTGAGATTCTATCGTTTATAAAAAAAAAACAGGAAAAAGATCAAAAACGAATAAATGCATTAAAGCTTCTCTGAATGCTTTTTTATGTACGTTGCAAAAGAAATCTTAAAGTAAAAATGTCTTGTTTTGTTACAATTATAGAATATTGAGTAGAATTTTCTTGAAATAGCGTATTCCATAGTTTCTTTTTTGTTGATGTTTTTCAGTTTAGTCTTGTGTTCATTTGTTTGTTTGTTTGTTTCTTTGTTTTTAATGCCTTCATTACAGTGTGGCAATATACTGGGAACAGAAATAATCCAAAACCAAAAACACGTAAACTAATTTGACAAAAAATGCTACAGGAGAAAAACTCAATCACAGAATCGAACCAGAAGCAAAGACTTGCAAACCCACAAAACAAATAAATTTAAATAAAAAAAAACAACAACAACAATTAAACCCTTGAACAACTGCCAGAGGGAACCACTGCAACTCACTTTTCTTCACATTACTCCATTTTTTCTTTCCTCGCTATCTCCCTGGCCTGTACTCAGTCTGCACTCAGTTTGTCATCTCTGACCAATATGTCCAATATGAGGAGACCATGTTGTTGCTGCATCCCACAATAAAAAGGTTATATACAGAAACAACTACAACTAGTGCTGCAAGCAGCATTAACGGGCCCTCGCCATGCTATGCCACCGCCCTGCCATGCCACCGCCCTGCCATGCCACCGCCCTGCCATGCCACCGACCTGCTATGCCACCGCCCCCGCGCCATTGCCCCCTCTCCGTGCCACTGCCGGAGTAGCGCGTGCATTGTGCTCTCATCACACATGTAAAGTTTGGAGCAGATCGTGCATTGCAACACAGAGTTATTTGACGTTAACGGTGTGACCACCAGGGGGCAGCAGCACAGTAGCCTAACTTGGGGTGGAGCGCAGAGGGACCCATCCTGATCACATGTGTGAAGTTTGAGGCAGATCGGTTTATGTGGGACGGAGTTATGACAAGTTAACTGTGTCCACCAGGGGGCAGCAGACTTCCTGTTTGACATAGACCGTTGGTGCCAGAGACTTTTATGTTTGTCTGGACAAGATACACGTGTGTACCGAATTTCATGTTTCTACGATAAAAGAAACCCTATGGAGGGTCTATTGAATATTTATAGGGGGCGCTATAGAGGTATTTAGCCCCTCCCATGTGGGTCATCCATATCAGATCAAAGATCCTGCCCCCCTTGACCTGTGTTTCCATTTTCATGCCGATAAGCGATCATTAAAGCCATCAAAAAGCCAAACGTATTTTCACGGCGAGTGATCGTCGCCGCCTCGCCACACGGACGCCATAGGGTGTGGCCTCACAGCGTTCATCACAGAGTTTCACCAATGTGTTCCACATGTTTTAGAGGTGGAATGAAGTTTCTAAGTTTAATGATGTGTCTTCAGTACATATTAAAGTAAAAAAAGTCACTTCCTGTTACCACCAGGGGGCGCCACCTATTAAGTGGGTAACCATGATGTCAAAACACTGGGGGGCGGAGCCATGGTCACGTCCAGTCAGTTTGAAGCTGATAGAGTAAAGTATGTGGGCGTGACAGCCATTCAAAGTCAGATGGAGAGCTCTGAAGCGATGACCAGAAAAGGCGTGGCCACTACGGCCAGACCGTAAGACTTAGGAAAACGCTTTTTATAACTTGGAATCACACATGCCTTGAGAGCATCCTGGCCGACTTTGAGTTCCATACCTTGTAATCTCTGGGAGAAAATCGCACAGATGCGAGGTGTGGAAATCGCCAAAAATCGACCATTCAATTCAAGATGGCCGACTTCCTGTGGGGATTTCACCATGACGTCATGAGGCTTTTTTGTGCGTCTCGGAATGATTAAGGAGTGTGCCGAATTTCATGACTGTAGGATGTACTAACCCCTATGTGGAGGGGTTTTTGAAAGTTTCCAGGGGGCGCTAGAGAGGCATTTGGCCCCACCCATGTGGATTGCCCCTATCAAATCATAGAGGATCTCACCTTTGACCTGTGTATCCATTTTCATGACGATAAGTGATCGTTAAAGCCACCAAAAAGCCAAACGTATTTTCATGGCGAGGGATCGATCGTCGCCGCCTCGCCACACGGACGCCATAGGGCGTGGCCTTACAGTGTTCATCATATAGCTTCACCAATGTGTTCTACATGTTGTAGAGGTGGAATGAAGTTTCTAAGTTCAACGATGTGTCTTTAGTACATGCAAAAGTAAAAAAAGGTCACTTCCTGTTACCACTAGGGGGCGCCACATATTAAGTGGGTAATCATGATGTCAAAACACTGGGGGCGGAGCCATGGTCACGTCCAGTCAGTTTGAAGCTGATAGAGTAAAGTATGTGGGCGTGACAGCCATTCAAAGTTAGATGGCGAGCTCTGAAGCGATGACCAAAAAAGGCGGGGCCACCACAGCCAGACCGTAAGACTTAGGAAAACGGTTTTGATAACTTTGAATCACACATGCCTTGAGAGCATCCTGGCCGAGTTTGAGGTCGTGACCTTGTAATCTCTAGGACAAGTTCGCACAGATGCGAGGTGTGGAAATGGCCAAAATCGCCCTTTTGGCGAAATTTCAATTCAAGATGGCCGACTTCCTGTTGTGATTTCACCATGGTGTCAAGAGGCTTTTTGGTGTGTCTTGGCATGATGAAGGTGTGTGCCGAATTTCATGACGATTGGTAAAACTAAGCCCAATGCGGAGGGTGTTTTGAAAATTTCCAGGGGGCGCTGTAGAGCCATTTTTGTGTGTCCATGCTGGAGACCTATAGAATACGTAAATTTTCGCGACTCCAGATGTGCACAGCAATTTTGGTGAGTTTTGAGGTATGGGAAAGGCCTCAAAAAGGCAATTCATTTCGGACGAGAATAATAATAATAACTAGTGCTGCAAGCAGCATTAACGGGCCCTCGCCATGCTATGCCACCGCCCTGCCATGCCACCGCCCTGCCATGCCACCGCCCTGCTATGCCACCGCCCTGCTATGCCACCGCCCTGCTATGCCACCGCCCTGCCATGCCACCGCCCTGCTATGCCACCGCCCTGCTATGCCACCGCCCTGCTATGCCACCGCCCTGCCATGCCACCGCCCTGTACCACCGCCATCCTGCGCCCCCGCCCTGCTATGCCACTGCCCCCCGCGCCATTGACCCCTCTCCGTGCCACTGCCGGAGTAGCGCGTGCATTGTGCTCAGACTGAGGAGGGTGAAAAAAAATGGCTGGCTGAAACAGAAAACTGCCATGCCACACTCATCCAGCAGGTGGCGCTGTCGGCGTAACCATACTTGGGTGTCTACGTTCAGCGGCAGTCTCTCATCACACATGTAAAGTTTGGAGCAGATAAAGCATTGCAACACAGAGTTATTTCATGTTAATGGTGTGACCACCAGGGGGCAGCAGCACAGTACCCTAACTTGGGGTGGAGCGCAGAGGGACCCATCGTGATCACATGTGTGAAGTTTGAGGCAGATCGGTTTATGTGGGACAGAGTTATGACAAGTTAAATGTGTCCACCAGGGGGCAGCAGACTTCCTGTTTGACATAGACCATTGGTGCCAAACACTTTTATGTTTGTCTGGACAAGATACACGTGTGTACCGAATTTCATGTTTCTACGCTAAAAGAAACCCTATGGAGAGGGGCTATTGAATATTTAAAGGGGGCGCTACAGAGGTATTTAGCCCCACCCATGGAAGTCACCATCATCAGGTCAAATTCTTTGGCACCCTTGACCTGTGAATCCGTTTTCATGATGATATAATGTTGGTGAAGCCATCAAAAAGCCAAACGTATTTACATGGCGAGTGACCCAAAATGGCGGGGCCGCTACGTCCAGACCGTGTGACTTCACATGGTCTGGACGTGCTTGGGTGTCTACGTTCAGCGGCAGTCTCTCATCACACATGTAAAGTTTGGAGCAGATAAAGCATTGCAATGCAGAGTTATTTGATTTTAACGGTGTGACCACCAGGGGGCAGCACCACAGTACCCTAACTTGGGGTGGAGCGCAGAGGGACCCATCCTGATCACATGTGTGAAGTTTGAGGCAGATCGGTTTATGTGGGACGGAGTTATGACAAGTTAACTGTGTCCACCAGGGGGCAGCAGACTTCCTGTTTGACATAGACCGTTGGTGCCAGAGACTTTTATGTTTGTCTGGACAAGATACACGTGTGTACCGAATTTCATGTTTCTACGACAAAAGAAACCCTATGGAGGGTCTATTGAATATTTATAGGGGGCGCTATAGAGGTATTTAGCCCCTCCCATGTGGGTCATCCATATCAGATCAAAGATCCTGCCCCCCTTGACCTGTGTTTCCATTTTCATGCCGATAAGCGATCATTAAAGCCATCAAAAAGCCAAACGTATTTTCACGGCGAGTGATTGTCGCCGCCTCGCCACACGGACGCCATAGGGTGTGGCCTCACAGCGTTCATCACAGAGTTTCACCAATGTGTTCCACATGTTTTAGAGGTGGAATGAAGTTTCTAAGTTTAATGATGTGTCTTCAGTACATATTAAAGTAAAAAAAGTCACTTCCTGTTACCACCAGGGGGCGCCACCTATTAAGTGGGTAACCATGATGTCAAAACACTGGGGGCGGAGCCATGGTCACGTCCAGTCAGTTTGAAGCTGATAGAGTAAAGTATGTGGGCGTGACAGCCATTCAAAGTCAGATGGCGAGCTCTGAAGGGATGACCAGAAAAGGCGGGGCCACCACAGCCAGACCGTAAGACTTAGGAAAACGCTTTGAATCACACATGCCTTGAGAACATCCTGGCCGACTTTGAGTTCCATACCTTGTAATCTCTGGGAGAAGATCGCACAGATGCGAGGTGTGGAAATCGCCAAAAATCGACCATTCAATTCAAGATGGCCGACTTCCTGTGGGGATTTCACCATGACGTCATGAGGCTTTTTTGTGCGTCTCGGAATGATTAAGGAGTGTGCCGAATTTCATGACTGTAGGATGTACTAACCCCTATGTGGAGGGGTTTTTGAAAGTTTCCAGGGGGCGCTAGAGAGGCATTTGGCCCCACCCATGTGGATTGCCCCTATCAAATCATAGAGGATCTCACCTTTGACCTGTGTATCCATTTTCATGACGATAAGTGATCGTTAAAGCCACCAAAAAGCCAAACGTATTTTCATGGCGAGGGATCGATCGTCGCCGCCTCGCCACACGGACGCCATAGGGCGTGGCCTTACAGTGTTCATCATATAGCTTCACCAATGTGTTCTACATGTTGTAGAGGTGGAATGAAGTTTCTAAGTTCAACGATGTGTCTTTTGTACATGCAAAAGTAAAAAAAGGTCACTTCCTGTTACCACTAGGGGGCGCCACATATTAAGTGGGTAATCATGATGTCAAAACACTGGGGGCGGAGCCATGGTCACGTCCAGTCAGTTTGAAGCTGATAGAGTAAAGTATGTGGGCGTGACAGCCATTCAAAGTTAGATGGCGAGCTCTGAAGCGATGACCAAAAAAGGCGGGGCCACCACGGCCAGACCGTAAGACTTATGAAAACGGTTTTGATAACTTTGAATCACACATGCCTTGAGAGCATCCTGGCCGAGTTTGAGGTCGTGACCTTGTAATCTCTAGGAGGAGTTCGCACAGATGCGAGGTGTGGAAATGGCCAAAATCGCCCTTTTGGCGAAACTTCAATTCAAGATGGCCGACTTCCTGTTGTGATTTCACCATGGTGTCAAGAGGCTTTTTGGTGTGTCTTGGCATGATGAAGGTGTGTGCCGAATTTCATGACGATTGGTAAAACTAAGCCCAATGCGGAGGGTGTTTTGAAAATTTCCAGGGGGCGCTGTAGAGCCATTTTTGTGTGTCCATGCTGGAGACCTATAGAATACGTAAATTTTCGCGACTCCAGATGTGCACAGCAATTTTGGTGAGTTTTGAGGTATGGGAAAGGCCTCAAAAAGGCAATTCATTTCGGACGAGAATAATAATAATAATAATAATAATAATAATAAACGAAGCAGTTCCAATAGGTCCTTCGCGGACTGCTGCGCAGTCGCCGCTCGGGCCCTAATTAAAGCTGCAAGCACCATTAACGGGCCCTTGCTCCCCCCGTGCCACTGTGGAGTCCAGAGCCACGCATGCGTTGAGTACAGACCGAGGAGGGAGGGAAAAAAGCCAGCCCGAACAGAAAACTGCAACGTCATACTTGTCGACCAGGACACACTGTCGACGTAACTATGCTTGGGCATCTATTTTCAGGGACAGAGTCTCATCACACATGTGAAGTTTGGAGCAGATCAGGCAATGCACCAAAGTGTAATTACAAGTTAACAGTGTGTCCACCAGGGGGCAGCAGACTTTGTGTTTGGCATAGACCATTGGTGCCAAAGACTTTTATGTTCATCTGGACAAGATGTGTACTGAATTAGCCCCGCCCATGGGCCTAGGCATTATCAGGTGAAAGAGCTTGCCACCCTTGACCTGTGAATCCATTTTCATGATGATGTAAGGTTTCTAAAGCCATCAAAAAATGTATTTACATGTTGAGTGATCACATTCACAAAAAGCATTTAATAACTTTTAATCACACATGCCTTGAAAACATACTGACAACGTTTGAGGTGGATACTATAAAAGCTGTAGGAGGAGATAGATCAGTGATAGATAGATCAGTGAAAATCATGTGAAGTGTGGAAATCGCCAAAAATCACCATTTCAAATCAAGATGGCCTACTTCCTGTTGGGATTTCACCATAACATTAAGAGGCTTTTTTGTGCGTCTTGACATGTTTAAAGTGTGTACCGAATTTCATGACAATAGCATATATAGCTTCACCAACCTGTTCTGCATGTTTTAGAAGTGGAATGAAGTCACTGAGGTCAACGATGTGCCTTCAGTACAGAGTAAAGTAAACACAGGTCATTTCCTGTTACCACCAGGGGACGCTATGAGTAAAGTGGGAAGTGAAGTGGGAACACTCAGGGCAGAGCCATGGTCACATCCAGTCAGTTTGAAGCTGATGGGATAAAGAATGTGAGGCATGAAAGCCGTACAAAGTCAGATGGCAAGCTCTGAAACAGTGACCAAAAATGGCGGGGCTGTCACAGCCAGACCATGCCCCTTAGCAAAAAGCTTTTAATAACTTCTAATCACACATGCCTTGAGAGCATGCTGGCCGAGTTTGAGGTTGATACAATTAAATTTCTAGGAAGATATAGATCAGAAGCTAGGTGTGGAAATCGCCAAAATCGCCCTTTTGGTAAAAGTTCAATTCAAGATGGCCGACGGATTTCATTATGTTGTTAAGAGGCTTTTTCGTGTGTCTTGGCATGATTAAGGTGTGTGCTGAATTTCCTGATGATTGGACAAACTAAACCCAATATGGAGGGGATTTTTGTGTGTCCCTGCAATAGCATAGATAGCAAATGATTGCTTCGATCCATCAGCCTCTTGGTTATGGGCCCAACACACTTCTGCTGTGCCACTCTGCTTTCTGTTAACAACACAGAAATCTGTGAAATGCAGATGTAAGATCATCTGCATTACACCGACTTCAAACCAATCTCAGAAAACCTGGATATTTTCACGATACTAAATAATGCTGGTACAAGAAACCAAGTGCTCTTTCTGAATTTGGAAGCAGTGAGGAAAACTGGAACTTTAAGTGTAAAAGCCTCCAATTTTTATAACAGTTTGAAATCATCTCACTCAACAACAGCCATTGTTAATCACTACCTGTACAATGGTGGGATTTGAACACACGCTTCCTGAGAGACTGACAACATTTCCAACATTTGCTGAATGTTTAATAAAATCTTTTTGAGCTTTTATGATAACAATCAAACACACAAATAAACAGACACAGACAAATGGTAGCAGGGGGGTTTGGTGTGTTTATCAAGGGTTATATGCCATATATAATTTATCATTTCCTGGTTTTACCATAGCAACAGAATATGGCAGCTCCCATATATATTTCTTACCTAGGTAAACATGCAATATTTTTACTAAATGTTTATTTTTACTTCAACCTTTGGCAGAGAAATTGTAGTCATTTTGAAAAACTGCAAGCCCAAAAAAGTACTGCAGGGATCGGTTGAATTTGCATCATTTTGATTGCAGAGTCACAAGGAAGGACTGTGTGTTGTTAATAGTTCTACACAGTTTATTTCCACCAGATTTGTTGACAACAGGATCAATGGAGAAAAATAACCAGACTGATAGTCACAAACTAGAGAATAGCTCTATGAAAACTGATTTGCATAATAACCACACTGTCAGGCAGGTTTGTTTGGAGCCAACATATTACCAAAACAGACCCTCAGATGTGTTAATCAGCCTGTGTTTGCTCTGCAGCCAGCTGTGCACCAACATGACAAATAAACAGCACCATTGCAACAATTTCTATCATAGGTGACACTAATGTGTGCATTAGATCTGCTCAGAGAATCCACAATTGTACTTTTTATAATCTGTGCAGAAGAATCCAGTTCAACAAAAGGAGGAGTGAGTGGCTACTGCAAAAACTGAAATCATAACAGGGGAAAAGTATCTAGTATTTAGTACAATCCAATATTAAGCCCAGTTACTTGAATTATCATATTCTATTGGCAGAAAACGTATTTCATTTTTAAAAAATTATTTAATCTAAAAAGACAGAATTATGAGATAAAATTCCATAATATGAAATTGAAAGACAACAATAAGGTAAAATGTAAACAATGCTTAAACTTTGGTTTAAGATTAAACAGTCAATATTGGGATAATTTTGCCCCAAATAAGATATTTTCACTTGTTAAGATTTTAATCTTTGCAGCGTGTTTTAGCAAAAGATGCCAACTGCTCTAAATGAGATCAGTAATGACAAAATGACAGATACACTGCAAAATATGAAATGTTAACAAGTGAAAATATATGTTTTTGGTACAATTGTGCAGTGCCCATAAGAAATATATATTCCTATAGAAAAGTGGAAGCTTAAATACATGTTTTTTTATGTTTGGCCAAATGAGGGAGTGTTGGACTGTTTTAGTTTTAGTAGGCAAATTGTACATTGGGTAAGACATGGTCATAGTTAGGATAAGGAGGGACATGCAAATATAGTTAGTGTAAGAAACATGATACAATTTATGTTGAAAGTTCAGATGTCAATCTACATAAAACCAGGCTTATGCTATATCTTTTACTTTGTACTTTTTTCCTGGGTAGTGCAAAAACCTGGGCATGTTACTGTTATATGTGTTTCTAAATGAATGAGTTCAGGTTCTGTTCTGTTAGGTGAGAGTGCTGGGATTTCCTAAGGATCTATGAATGCGTCTTAGAGTAAGACCTGTGTTAGGTTGAGGAATTAAGTAGCAGCAAAACCGTCTAATGTCTTAGCATGTGGTTTTTGAGAGACATTACAATACTTTTGTTACGTCAGCTGCACGATCAGTACAGGAAGAAACAGGGCATCAAAGCTTTGAATTGCAATGAAATAACTGTGAAGAAACATGAGGGGGAGTTGTGACATGGAGCCTTTCATTGGAACTAAAGTGCTGCTGCAGGATAGCGCTGTGATACAGAAGTCTATGGAACAGGACTTGAACCAGGATCTGCTGCTTAAGAGAAAAAAAAAATATATACCATGACCATTCTATACCTATACCACATCAAAGATCCTAACTTTTAATGATAATGACATTTTGAATATCCATTCAAAAAATCCAAAAAAAGATGCACACCATTGTGTCATGTGCAATCTACTGTGTATCTAAAAGCTGAGGTTGATCTGATTAAATCAGAGTGATTTATGAACCACACACACACACACACACACACACACACACACACACACACACACACACACACAGACTCTTCTTGCTTTTATAGATAGATAACACCAATATGGAGTAGAATTATCTTGAAATATCTTGTTACATTGGCAGATAATTTTATCGCAACTTATTTACATATTTATTGAAGAATTTGATATAAAGTCAACATTTTGAGAAAAAAAATCTATAATATTAGATAAATTTACTTTTATTTACATAAAAACTAAAAAAAAATTAAGAAATGTTTTAAGAAATCCAAATAAAATTTAATCAAAATTAGGGGAAAAAATAAAATAAGCTAAATCATCTGCCAATGGAATAAGATATTTCAACTTTACTCAGTGTTGGACTAATTATACCAAAAACAGTATTTTCACTAATTAGGTTTTAATTTTTTAGAGTTGATGCTAGATTTGATATATGTGTTATTCAGCTACCAAACCTCATATAGAGGCATTTAGAAGAGTTTCTCTACATGTTTTTAATGCCACTTGAGCACAGACGTTTTATATATTTATTTGAATGAAATATTGTGTTGTGCAAATAACATATCACAATTTATTATACACTGCAAAGGAATGAAAGTATAAGTCTTCTTCAATAATATTTGCTTAAAAAGATTATTATTATTATTATTATTATTATAAAGATTATTATACTCAGTACTGTGATAAATGTACCAGATACAAGACATTTTCCCTTGTTAAGATTTCATGTTTTGAGGTATACATATATGCAGAAACTCTTGGGCTCATTGTTTGTGGCAAATATTCACGCTGTGTGCCGTCAGAGTGAAGACCCCCTCCCCCCCAAACACACACACACACACACACACACACGCACACACAGTTTTCTGAAAAAAAGGGAAAAAAATGGCTCTGACACCAAATACTAACTGAAGGAAAAGTGCAGCTCATCCCCGCCCACCAAGGCTGAGCCTTGCAGTGGCTGTCGGCTTTAACAAGGCCTGCTCACAATACCAGCACTCAAAAACCACACAGTAAGCGAGGCAAAAGATTTCCTGTCAGAGAGTGTGTGTGTGTGTGTGTGTGTGCACCCAAGCACCTTTGTCTCACCTAACGCCTCGCTCTTCTTCCTCTCCAGCTTCTCTGGGATTTCTTAATGACATTCCGCTTTAAGCTTTCCTGTGACCCGTCAATCATGGAAGTTAAAGGCAAAAGTGCTGCAAACCCGTTTAGCAGCCAAGGCTCTTCAACTAATGTTTTCACTGTTTCCAGAAACACACTCAAAGAAATGGAAAGTTGGTGTATTATACTGTACTATCATCTTTATTTTAAAAATACTAGAGGCATTCACCTTTAGTCATAAAGACAAGCGAGTTCTGTTGCATTTAAATAACAATTTAATATTGTTTTAGTATTTAATATTGTTTACTGAAATTAAGTTTACACAGTATTTAGAAAATGAAGATTGTAACATCATGGTTTTTGTCCACCTGGCACATGCACACTGTGCTGTAACACAGGTAACAGCCGCCATTTTGAGTCATTCATCAATACCTGCATGATCTCTTTTTCTGCTGTTTTTTAGTTCGTGCACAGTGGCGCAGGAGTTAGCACTGTTGCCTCACAGCAAGAAGGTTGCAGGTTCAAGACCCCCTGGGTCTGGGACCTTTCTGTGTGGAGTTTGCATGTTCTCCCCGTGTCTCTGTGGGTTTTCACCGGGTGTGAGTGAATGGTGTGTGTGCCCCACGATTGGCTGGTGACTATCTGGGTGGGTATAGAAAATGACTGACTGCTTCTAATGATAATATCCAAAACAAATTACATATGCAAATTTTAATTACTATAAAAGAAATACTGTTGCTATGTACAAAAATTGTGTTAACCCTAACCCTTATGTCACTGTGTTATGGACATGAACAGAAGTCTTGGTGTCATTAAGGCAGACAGTGTCAGCCTTAATGACTTCAGCTTCAAGTCATGGTGAGTATGAGTTATTGCTTTAAACCAGTGTGGGTTACTATATTAGCTGTGTTAGTCTTTGTACAGTAAAATGAGGCTTGAGGTGAGGATATTGGTTAAGATTAGGATTTTTACTTGTATATCAAAGTCCTTTGAGTTAAAGTGGGTTTGTACAAGGTACAATGGCCTTTTAGTACATTAGATGCAACAGGTGGCTCTCTGCTCAGCCACAGCAGCACACAGTGCTGTTTCTCTGTCCAGCACTCAGGGCTCATGGGCTTTGGTCACCTTGAATTCATAATCAAATTAAGAGAGCCATCACAAAGATAGTATGGGGTTCCCTGGTATTGGAATATTGGAAGTCAATTAAATCTTGTTTTCTTATAATAAGTTTAATTGTCTGACTTTTTATCTTAATGTCGTCTTTTGTAACTCATCTTATTTTTCATTTTATGTAATTATTTTGAATTTTCATTTCAGATTCTTTAAAAAACTTGAAACAAACAAAATGATTTACCAATTAAATAAGATAATTCAAGATAATTCTACTCAATATTGGACTAATTGTATTAAATACAAGATATTTCCCTCTATAAGATTTCATTTTTTGCAGTGCAGCCACAGCGTTTACAAATTCATCAATTTAAAATGGCTCTTGTTTTGTTTACAGCTGCCGAAATGTCTGGTATTTTTGCAGAAAGCGCTGCCTCTCGCCTCATAAAGGCTCAATTTAGAAGATGCATGAGACACATTGAAAAGAGACACGCTGCTACTCAACAGGCAATCAGAAATGCTAAGAAAACTGGAGACGGCTGGGAATATCTCGGAGGCAAAGTCACCTTGGGATCTCCATCTGTCAGAACATATGCTTTCCATGCACCTGTCTGCATGGAAAAACAGGCCTGAGTGCTGCTTTGTCATTCTTTGTCATTCTTTCTGCCATGGACTCATCTTTAGAGCCTGATTGTGTAAAAGCTTTCAGGGCTGTAATTCTGTAGCCAATTTACAGGCAAACCAATTAAAAAATATTTCCAGCAGTACTTGACTTTGAATGTCCAGCAGACAGTATAAAGTAAGTACATAAAAAATATGCTCTGACCTAGGCCGAGACCACACAAAACTGGAAATTGCTGTGTATATGCACACTGTAAAAAATGAAATCTCAATAATTGAAAATTGTGTGTTTTTTGTATAATTAGTCCAATATTGAATATAATTATCTTGAAATATATTATTCCATGAGTTCCCAACCCTGGTCCTGAAGAGCCACTGTGGGTGCAGGTTTTTGTTCCAACTAAGCAGTAACACACCTGATTCTACTAATCAACCACTAGTGGTCCCTCATTAGTAGAATCTTCAGGACCACAGTAGGAGATCATCACTTGAGTTTCTTTTTTTTGTTTTTTTTGGTCAGTTTAGTCTTTCATTAATTTATTTTATATACCCACTTATTCCTCACTGGGGTCACAGGGGTCTGCTGGAGCCTATCCCAGCATACTTCAGGTGGGAAGCAGGGATACCCCCCGGACAGGTCACCAGTCTACGGTAGGGCACACACACCATTTACTCACACACACACTCACACCTGTTATGCTGCAATTAAAATAGCTGCAGGACCAGGCTCTGATGTATGTAACCTGCGGATAGTCCAACTCTTCACATCCCCATTATTCTTTGATTCTTGCTTTCAAACACTTCACATTACACTCATCCATGCACTCTGGGCACTACTGATACCACTGATTTCCATGTTTGGTCCATCGTTTGTACAGGATCTTGACCAAATAAAAGCCTTAATGGTAATGTTTTTTTGAGCTTCTTCTTCTGGTACAAGAATGAGCAACTGCAGTTATGCAGTTCTCCCAAATAAATGAAGGCTGGATTTAATTCAATTGAAATTAATTGACTCAATTAGGGAAGGCTGAAGGAATGAACAAATTGGGGATTTTTTTCTCGTGTTTTCTTCTAACATTACTCCCACACCGGGACCTTTGCTGTAGTTACTGTTTGTGAAGTAATGACAAGACTCAAATTATTTTGCTAATCCTCAGAAGCTAAAGCTGTTGCCATAGCTTTTGTCTGTTCCAAAAGAGTTGTGAGAAATAAATTGACCTCCTCATAATATAAATTAATTAATGTAATGAATTTTCAACTTCTTTAAACAGAAAAAGTGCCCTATGATGAAAAAAAACACTTTTTTTCAGTGCTTGTGTTCTGAAATGTGCTCAGTGCTCATTTTACTGGCACATTTTACTTGAAACCATGCAAAAAAAAATGGCACAGCAGAATTTTTAGGGCCTAATAAATATAATGTATCAAATAATTCTAACACAAAAATAATCAGTCATTATTAATCATAAATATACATGGAAAAGGCACATTGAAACTTGAAGTCATAATTATGATCTAAAAAAAGTCTATACTATGAGATAAGAAGACAACATTGAAAAAATATATATTTTATTTTAAGAAAAGAAGAATAAATTGTCCAAAATCAAGAAAAGGAATACAACTTTTCAAGATCATTCTTCTTGTTATATTTCCTTTTTTGCAGTCCAAACACTAAAAAATATTCCTCAATAAAGGGCATTTTTAACTGAAAATGATAGTTTCATCTTCTATTTTCATGATTAATGAATTGTTTTATCTATAAACGTCAGGAATAAAAGTAAAAATGTACTGATCAGTATCCCAGAACTCAAATATAGTCACTTTACCATCATGTATGACAGAAAAAGGTCCAAATACTTGTGTCTGAGAAGCTGAACCCACTGAATATTTAGCATTTTCCCTGAAAATGACTAAAGCAATAGTTCAGTCATCCAAATAATCAGCTAATGTACTAACTGACTAATCATTGCAGCTGACAAGATGTTGAAAGCTTAAACACATTTTCATTCGATGCCTCAATAATGTAAAAGCTCTGTTGTGTTTCATTATTCTGTGTAAATGGATTTCTCAAACACACCACTAGGAAAACACTAGCAAACATATCAGCTGCCATTGAAGAATTAGCTTCTAATGACAAATATTTTACCAAATAGTGTTAAACATAAGCATCAAAAATGGTTAAACTTAAAGACGTACTTGGAGATGATGCTGCATCTCACTTAGGCCTATTCAATGTAGTGACAACGGAATATAATACACTCTGTCATTTTAAAATAGGGTTTGACCGCAGTGAATGTGTTCACTGTCTTTCATTTCATTCATTTGTATACATGTGATCAAACGGTTTCTTCTGCTTTTTATAGCCACACATGTATTTTGCTAGTAACTGCGATAGAAAAATAGCAGCACTGATGATAATAATTGTCGATGAATACCTGAGAAAGCCTGCTGTGAGCATTTTTCAAGCAGAACTCTGAAAAAGCACAATCACATAATACAGTGGCGCCATTCATAACCAGGAAGACAAAGAAAAAGGCCTGTAGTTATACACATATGGCTTTTATAGACTTCTTATACCAAGGGGTCCAAATGAAGACTTCAGAACTGGATCCTTTTTTGTGAAGTTTTGCCTGTCATCAAATGATACTTTGTTCATATTGCTATAATGACATGGTGTGGCCCATATTATTCATATAAAGGAATATGTTGGAGAATTTCTTTTAGATACTTTTAAAATGTATGTCTCTTAGTAGTGCCTCTTTTTAAGGTTCTAGCTTTATAGAAGGTATGAAGGTACTGTCCAATAACCTGATGTTCATTTGTATTGAGCCCTGAAGGTCTTCCCTATATTTACTTGTGTCATATTTCTATATATTACTTTTGTATGTTTTCTTTTCACATCTGGTATTTTGGCACTTGTGGCTATTATATGTAATTGTTATATGTATTGTTATATTATAATGAAACAATGTTTTATTGATGTAGATAAAAAAAAATGTAACCACAGCCTGTAATTCATTTAAAATGGTGACTACACCTTCTTTTTCTTGGTATTGCCTGTTTGGTCCAGCACTTGATTGAAATTCACAGGCTTCTATTCTATTTGGTGGATCCTCTTGAACATAAAATCATTTACACCAGAAATTAATTAAGTTATAGAATGTTACAAGTGGTTGATTAATTGAATGTGATCGCAGCACATGTGCACGGGTCCTATGTTTCCCTTTATGTTCTTTGCTAATTCTAACCTTAACTCCTAACCTATAATCCCTAACCCTAACCTCTAACCCGTAATCCTAAACCATCCCTATAACCCATAACCCTACCCCATAGCCCTACATAGCAGTGAACATTGCTCCCCTGTTCCCCACTAACCCTAACCCCAAACTCTAACCTTAACCCTTACCATTACCCTGAACCCCTAGCCCTAACAAAGCAATGAACATAGGACCTCTTTATGTTCCCCCGGTAACTGTAACCCTTAACCCTAACCACCCCCCCTTACCCATAACCCCTAACCCTGGCAGGGAACACAGGGATCACCCACTTTTTCTGCTCCAATGTTACCTCACTATAGCCTAAAACAAACCCCATTTCTAAGTTATATAATCCATTATATTCTGACATTGCTCACTTGAATCAGCCAACGTAAGATGCAGTTTCGTCCCTATGTACATGTAGAGCCCAGAGGCCACGTGACAACATTCCATTTCGTTGTTTTCGCAAGTTTATGTTGAAAAGACAGAGTATGCCTGTAACCTCTGCAACAAACGCAGAACACAGGGAGAGTCTACTTTAACAGGAGTTTGGCACCAGTCAGGAGTGGCAACAAGATATTACGCTGGTCTATAGAGGAATAAATGGCAAACCTACAGTAGGGCTCCATAGCTGTGAAGCGTGGCGCCACTGTCCAAGCTGCTGTATTGGACAAGCTGGTGTGTTGAAATGAAGCTGATCTCTCTCACAGACACTGCCTTTCTTCTCAGTCTGTACAGAGACACTTCATACAATAATAATTGTTTTGTCATGCTGTATTACACTGTTTGGAAGAGCTGATCGATTTTTCGTTTTCACACTTCTGAGAGCACGACTTGCTTGTCTCCAGCTTCCACAGAGGCCGTGTATTACAATCCCTCCTTCAGTCATATTGCCAGTTAGGCTGAAAGAGAAACTTTGGGAGCCTGCTTACATATTCCCCTGGTGTCCGTGGAGTTAGGTGTGATGAATGGTGCTTCAGATGTACCACCTATCTGTGTGCACCTTGCACAGCAAGGGAGCATTATCGCTCTGTTCCTCGCTGGTCGAACACGCTCCCCGTTTGTTTCAGACATCATTTTGCAAGCCGAACACACATGGCGGCCCAGCTATCAGATAATGGGGCTTTTGTGTGGATCAGGTGCTGGAATATCAAAGTGGTTTATTACTTTCTTGGTGCAGACTTCTCCCAAGGAAACAACAGCACTGCAAAACATGAAATCTTAACAAGTGAAAATAATAATATTTTAATAATAATAAATAAAATAAAATATTACATATTTAGTTTTAGTCCAAATCTAAAACATGTTAAAAAAAGAAACATAACAGGGATTAAATTTACTAAAATCATGAAAGAAATTTAAATAATCTGGTGTAATAAGAAAATTTGACTAATAACTGCTATTTTTTTGCAGACTAACAAGAATAACCTTTTCTTTAAAAAAATAAATTGTCAAGAACAAAAGGAAAAACTTGAAATAAGCAAAATTATCTGTCAATACAATACGATAATTCAACTCAATATTGGACTAATTTGACCATTTTTCCACATTTTTTTTGCAGTGAAGAAACGGTTTAAGATTTCGAACTTTACAATGAATGTGGAATATTTTATTACTGGTTACTCTGGATAATAACAATAATAAAATAATTAATTTCTGTGTATACCGGCATAAGATATTATAACTCAAAATAAATTAATATATAATTTATTTTGAGTTATAATATCTTATGCTGGCTTATGATATTAGTGGCATGTTTATTTTAATTAAAATTATTTACTTCTGCATTTCTAATCCTCTCCGAGCAGCCGGTTTTCTCACACTTGGACAGATCCTGTCAGATGAATGTTCATGGCTTTATGTTTGGGTGCTGCCTTGGGATAGAGATGTATTAACCTGCAGCCTGAGCCTGTATCAGGTGCTGTTTTTCATGCATAAAGACAAGGCTTCGCTAAAAGGTACCCGTTGCCCTTATTTTCTGTCATATATTAGGTTACAATGACAGATATGTATTGTCAACACAGATCTGAGCCTGTTTCTGAAGGTTTGTGATTTTGTATTTATATACCAAATAAAAATATGTTTATTATACCTATGTTTCTTGTTTTCAGCACAACTTAACAGTGAAAAAAAATCCTAACAAATGAAAATTTCCTGTACCATATCTTGGTACAATTAGTCCAATAATGAAAATAATTATATAATATCTCATAAATGGGCAACACAGTGGAGCAGGGGTTAGCACTGTTACCTCACAGCAAGAAGGTAGCAGGTTCTAGTCCTTGGTCTGGGACTTTTCTGTGTGGAGTTTGCATCTTCTCCCGGTGTCTGACGGTGTCTGACGCTAAATTGCTCATAGGTGTGAGTGTGTGAGTGAATGGTGTGTGTGCCCCATGATAGATTGGCAACCATCTGGGGTGTATCCCTGCCTCTCACCTATAATGTGCTGGTATTGGCTCCAGCAGACCCCTGCGACCCAAATGAGGAATAAGTGATTGTAGAAGATGAATGAATGAATATCTCTTAATATCGCCCCAATATCACCCTCAGAAAAACAACATGTTTTTACTATCAAATTAAAACTATCATATCTCTGGTTTTACATGACCTACAAACATCAAACAAACACTGAAAGAAAGTTTCATGTCCACTTTCACAGAACTCTTTGTGCTATAGTTTCAGTTTCAGCAATGTACATACATCACATGATCTGATTTCTGTAAGTTTCTTTCTTCTTGTAATACAAACTACTGTGACAGAATCAGAATGGAGTTGGAGCTAATAACAATACTGCATTTACTGAAATTACTGGAATGACTGTAGTAGCCGATAACCTGATAAATGTGCCCTCTTTAAAATGTAATAAAAGTGCTGAAAGGAAAACATAAAAACTTTTGGCCTATAATATAATAACTTATTATATTGTCACCTGGGTATTATGTTATTGGCCTGGTGAAGAAAAACATTTTTTGCGAATGTAATAATTGAGCCGATAACATAAGTTATCATATAATTGGCAAAAATGTATTACCTTATCAGTTCAGGACTTTTATGACGTTATTGGCCTATTACATTTTAAAGAGGGCAAATTGATCACATTATCAGCTTTTATTACGTTATCGGCTGCTACAAGCTGAAAAAAGAAAATATGTTGGAGGAAATTCATATGAACAACCATTGGAAAAGTTGAGCACTAACTGTGCTCATCACGGCCGCCAACACAGCTGAGAGACTGGACCAATCACAGCCTTCATATAGTCTGTGTCATCACGATACGTAGTTATCGCACGGGAGCAGTGCACGTCAGGCTATAGCGTAGGATCCCTACACTTGACGTATGGCGTCAATTTGATGCAAAACTATAAACCAACTTTCAATTTCCTCTTAAAAGGTTTCCAACTTTTTTTTTCTTCTTTTGGAAAATGTTGTATGAGGTTTTCCCTATCTGAGAGAATGAATAAATACATCTACTTAACCTTAAAAAATGAAGAGAGATGAATGAGAGAGAAATACAAAGTTATGAATCGTCACATGTGAGGCTCAGTGGTTCCAGCAACATGTTTGCTATAAAAACATACTGAGCCCAGAGCACTGGGACCAGCTTCTAACTATACACTATTAATTTACCTTCTATAGAGTATGCATGACCATAATAATTCCTGCAAAAGTAAAATCAACAGCTACACACAGGATTTCTGTCAATATACAGAGTCATTTAGCTTACCAGAGTACAGGATGTCAAACAAGTGCACATAGGTCATTACTCAGAGAGAGGCACACACGGAAATACACAGAACACATGCAGAACTCCATGGAGAACAGCCAAGGACCAACATTTGCCTGACAGCAAGCTGGGAGTGTTTTTCCCCCATTACACAGCACAGCAAAGTAAAACAAGTTGTTTACCTGTTGGTGGTTCGCTGGTCAATGTAGCTCTTCATCAGCTTTTAACAAGAAGCAGCAAAAGCAGAAAATGTTGGGTTTTCATAAAAAAAAATAACTTAACTTTAACGAATCAGAACAGAGTAGGCTCATTGAGGATAATAGGAATAAACTAGGAATAACATCATTCTAAGAAACTGTTGCTAACATTGATACTTTTTTTAGTAATAATAATAATAATCTAATTGATTACTCTTCTCATCATTATATCACAATTACTGCAAATAAAATTGGTGTGTTATTATAAAACTGTTTTTGATCAAACCAACTTTTTTTTTTTTTTTATGGGGAAACTTCATCTTAACGACCTGTTTTAAAGCAAATATTTATTTTCCACAAACCTGAATATACTTATAAAAGGAAGGTAAGAATAGCAAAGCTCACCCCAACATCCTGAACATACCCTTTTTCTTTCACTTGAAACAAACGTGTCTGAATCATTATTTGCTAGAGACTTCAAAATAAAAGCATTCCTCTTGCAACCAGGAATTCGATATTTTTAATATATTCTCCAGACTAACACTTGAAATATATTGGATATGGAATTATTCTCCACACAGCAAAAATGAATTATTAACAAGTGAAAATATAATACATGTTTGTTTGTTTTTTTTGTCAAATTATTTCAATATTGAGTAGAATTATCTTTGAATATGTTATTCCATTGGAAATTGCCAATTTTGCTTACTTCAATTTTATTTTTCTTGATTTTAGTCAATGTTAGTCTTATATTCTTAAAATAAGATTAAATAGTTTGACTTTAATGTCTTTTATCTCATATTGGGGCGATTTATCATGATTCTGACTTTTTTTTTTTATCTGAAATTCTTTGAAAAGGTTAAAAAAAAACACACACAATTTACCTGCCAATGGAATAGGACAATTCAAGATAATTCACAGGTGTTGCCCACTTGCAGCTTGTACCAGTGAGTTAAAAAAAACATGAGGAGATCATTGGTGATATATATACAACCATGAGAGGTCCTTCAGCATGCAGTCATAAACGTGGACAATAAATATTATGGTGAAAGGTCCAATATTATGCAGGTTTGATGAGGACACACACGTGCACAAATGTGCATGACCAAATGCATAAACTCCTTCCATGCTTACGCCTGCCGGAGATAATTAACAAAAGCCATATTTGCACTTTAATTTGTTCAGCAGACAGAGGACTGCTCAGTCTGTATGCCAAAGGGGTCCTCAGATCATAAAAGACATGGTGAAATATGATTAGTCTGCAACTATGAAAAATTCATTGGAATTGATGCATTATTAAAGTTTGGGTGTGCAAATGGGTCTTTAAAGTCCTAATTTATTCCATACTTCTGTGGAGGGGTTGGACATGTCTTATGTTGAATTTAAAGGATCACACGCAATACACACACTGACACATGCAGCCTGAAGTTTGGTAGGTAGGTGATAGATTTGTTTTTAAAGAGTAGCTAACATGGAGGAGTGTTTCTTATCTCATCTCCTTCTAAAGGGATATCACTGTTTGCTAAGCCCCTTAAAAGAGAATTTCAGACTTTTTCAACCTGGACCCAATATTCCTTACGTTGTGTGTCTATTAATGTGAGAAATCATATAATATAATATATATATATATATATATATATATATATATATATATATATATATATATATATATATATATATATATATATATATATATATATATATATATATATGTATGTATTTGGACGTAGTATGTATTTAATAGACTTAAAATCAATAAACAATTATTTTTAAAAAAGTATATCAATTGATTTTAAATATTTTCAGGTATTACATCCATGTTATGACTAAAGTCATATTGTTGAGTGTTCTGCTGTGTGTATGACTACTGTTTGAACATGATTTCCTATGCAAATAGGTGTGTGCCATTCCCATGCCCCCATTGGTGGAAGACTCTAACCCCGCACCGCGATTGGCTGAGCTGGAGAGGAACTACAGAGATAAGGGGACACGATGGCAGCCGGCTGGCGGATCTTCCTCTTCTCCCAACCAGCAGTTTGAGAATGATTATTAGCCAGCATTAAGACTTTTTATTTTTCCTTTGAATGAGTAAGGGTGGACTGCCAGTTTTGTTGCTCTCGTTTTCTCCTCTTTGTTAGTTAGGGAGGTAAGTTGTTTGTTGTTTCTTTCTTTTGGATAGGTTGGTGATTCTTTCACAGATAGGATTGTTTTGTTTCTTGTTTTGGCCTTGGTCCACCCCGAAGCCTTAAGTTAGTTAGTGTTGTCCCTATTTAGTATTATCTACTTGTTTGTTGCTTTCACTTGTACACTTACTTTGTAAATAAATCACTTATATATATATATCTGGTATATCTGAACATTCAGCATTGTATCGGTGGCTGCTTGGGCTTTGAGGGGGGGGGGGATGTTATGTCCTCGGTCCCCTAGACTGGGGCAGTTGGGGCATTGTGAATATAACAAACTTGTCAAAGTCTTTTTTTTTTGTTTGTTTTGGTGAACATTTTTCACTAATCAATTCATATTGAAACATGTAACTTGTAGACGCCCCTAACACGGACCACAGTGAATATGGAGACACCTTTTTCTGGTAAAACCTCAAATGGTGAGGAAAGTTGAGAGTAATATTATAGTAAATCAGTATGATGATACTACTATATGCTGCTCTCTTTATTTACATGGACACTGCCCTGGTCTCAGGAACTGTGCACCAGGAGATATGCACTCTTTAATGTCCTGTAGGGGGTATGCTTGCAAACCCTTGATTGCAGTTGTTGCTGCTAAGGGCCCAACCAGTTTATTAGGTTTAGGGCGCAATCACTTTGTAGATTTGGAAAAAACAATGTAACTACTTCCAAGTATTCCATAAAAAAATGAAATATAGACAGGAAATGAGGGGCATTGTTCATAGAGTTCCCACCATTAAAAAAAATCTTGCTGTGTTTTGTTTTTGTGTAATCTTCAGTGCACAAAAGTTCCATATATTCATCATGAAATTTGTTTTTGAAATGAGTTTTTGTGTCTTTCTTTTAGGAGATTGTTCTGTTATGAGATTGGTAAAAATGAATAAAAGCCCTTTTAAAAGTGCTATTTGTAAAGTAAATGACAAAAGAATACAGCAATGTATAATTCATCTTCATTGAAGTGAACATTAATATGTTTATCATCTGGGCTATGTTTATACCTTAATAGGGCAACATACCCTGGGAGATACAACCCATAAAAATGAATATCTTCAGTATATATATATATATATATATATATATATATATATATATATATATATATATATATATATATATATAGTCATGTTTTAACGTAATAGATTAAGAGATTTGAGCTCAACCTGATAAGTGAACCACAGTAAAGATTGTGTGATGGCAGGAGGAACCAACCCAGAAGGGGAGGCAGTGACGTCACTCTCCTGCACCGCCTGGGATTGACAACTCATACTGATTAATCAGACAACTTTTGTGGGGGAGCATGAAAACAAAAAAAGCATTTCTCAGTTTTCTTTTTAATTAAGTCACATAATAAGCAGTCTCAAAGAAGAAAGTGAAAATGTAGTTTGGATTGTTTCATATTAGTTTGATTTATGAGTCACAGCTATGACTTTGAAATGAATAAGCCTTCCTGTTAATGCATTTTAGTGTTCATATTTTACATTTCAAATTGGAATTGGGTACCTTTTTTGCCAGAGATAGTTTTGAAAATCAACTCTTAAATGTCATTTTCTTTCTCATTTTAATTAAGTCACGGAGTGAGCAGCCCTGAATAAGAACATGGAATATCGATTATTCATTTTATTTATGAGTCAAACATGCAGCTTCATTTTGAAAATGAAAACGAATTTCTGGCATTTTAATTTTCATATTTGACATATCAAATTGGATTTTGATTCTTTTTTTTTGCTGAAGAATGATTTGAAAGTTTAATCTTATGTCATTTAATTTTTAATATGTCATTTAATTTAATGATTTCAATTTTGTCACAAAATGAGCAGCCTTGAAAAGGAAAATTAATATGCAGTCTGGAATATTGATTCTTCATTTGAGTCAAAAAATGCATCTTGAATTTGAAAATGAAAAAGGATTTCTGTTAATGCATTTTAATTTACAGTCATGGCGAAAAAGTTTTGAGAATGACACAAATATTACATTTTCAAAAAGTCTGCTGCTTCAGAGTTTTTATGTTTTGTCAGATGTTTCTAATTTATTTATAATGAAATACAATTAAAAGCATTTCATCAGCATCAAAAGCTTTTATTGAGAATTACACAGAATTCATGCAATAAGCCAATATTTACAGTGTTGACCCTTCTTATTCAAGACTTCTGCAATTCTTCCTGGCATGCTGTCAATCAACTTCTGGACCAAATCCTGACTGATGGCAGTTCATTCTTGCATAATCAATACTTGGAGTTTGTCAGAATTTGTGGGTTTTTGATTGTCCACCCGCCTCTTGAGGATTGACCAGAAGTTCTCAATGGGATTAAGATCTGGGAAGTTTCCTGGTCAAGGGCCTGAAATCTTAATGTTTTGTTCCGAGCCATTTTGTTATGACTTTTGCTTTATTGCAAGGTGCTCCATCGTGCTGGAAAAGACATTTTTCATCACCAAACTGCCCTTGGATGGTTGGGAGAAGTTGATCTCGGAGGACGTTCTGGTACCATTCTTTATTCTTGGCTGTGTTTTTAGGCAAGAGTGTGAGAGACCCAACTCCCTTGACCAAAAAGCAACCCCACACATGAATGGACTCAGGATGCTTCACTGTTGGCATGGACTGATGGTAATGTTCTCCTCGTCTTCTCCGAACCAGCCTTCTTCCAGATGCCCCAAACAATCGGAAAGGGGATTCATCAGAGAAAATGACTTTACCTCAGTTCTCAACAGTCCAGTCCCTGTACCTTCTGCAGAATATCAGTCTGTTCCAGATGTTTTTACTGGAGAGAAGTGGCTTCTTTGCTGCCCTCCTTGACACCAGGCCTTCATCCAAACGTCTTCGCCTCTCCTTCCTGAGCAAGTTCTGCACTGGTGATGGCCCGATCCTGCAGCTGAAACACCTTCAGGAGATGGTCCAGGTGCTTGCTGGACTTTTTTGTTTTTTTTGGTTCCCAGGGCCCATTTGGAAATCTCCTAAGTGTTCGTGGCCCACCTCTGACCCAATAAACAATACAGAGGCAAATGAATGCATTTGTAGACCACTTTACTATTTTAATGTAAAAAATGTAACATTTAGGACTGATTTGAATTACTATTGTTACGGCCGAGGCCGTTTTGTAGTGGGTGTCTCTCTCCCTCTCCTTGTGTGTGTGTCTGCTCGTTTTCCAGGCCAATCAACAGATTGGGAGCACCTGCGCTGGTGGACCCGGATTGGACAGACGACAGCCCGCCCTCAGCCAATCAACCCAAGCTGGAGTATAAGATGCCAGTGGACCCAACACTCCCCAGCCAGCTGTAGCCAGCTGAGCTCCTGTGCCTGTGTTGTAGAAACCTGTTTAGAATGTGTATGAATTGTGACCTGCGAGGCACTAGATTTATTTTGTTGTTTCCATCTCCCTTAGTTCTTGTAGCCTTATTAGTGGGTGCTATTTAAGTTTTGATTGAGTGTTTCTTTTGTTGTAGTGGGATTTATTTTTGTATTTTGAATGTATTCTTATTTTCACTTACTGCACCCTTGGAAACTACCTCAGTTTATATCTTGGAAACAAGCTCTTTTCTTTAATTAAAAACAACTTTTTTCTTAAACCTTACAAGATCTGGGTCATTTGTGTTACTTCCCTTTCCCCTCTAGGCAGGAAAATCACAACAGGGCATTTTTATCATTTTGCTGTGAAAATTCAACATTTATATATTGATATACTCCGATACACACATGCTGCATCCTGGTACAAGTATGAAAGGGGGGAAAAAAAGCCTGTTCCATAGAGTCCAGAATATGGGTTATTTAGGTGTGTTTTTTGCCTGATTCATCAGACAAACACATTCCGTCTATGCAGAACTTCATATGTACAACGTCTGCATCGCGTCAACATAGCATAGCTACGATAATGACCAAGCTGTTATCCCAACTTTGCCATTCTAACCAACAACAAGCTCGCCTTTTGCTTTTAAAAGATATATTCCAAAAGACATACTCAGCAATACATACATTCAGGGTAGAACTTTGTTTATTTAGATTTTTAGAAAAGGATTTTGCAGCTCATCTGCAGTACCTTCCATAGGTTGAAAATCACTGCAATAGACGGTTGACTGAGATGCAATCTTCCTCGCTTCTATAAACTTCCCTGTTACACCCTTTTTGTGCAATGATGACTGCACGTGTTTCCTTGCAGGTAACCATGGCTAACAGATGAGGAACAATGGTGTGAGGGACTTTGCAATTAATTGCAGTTGAGCTGATCACTCCTCATAACATGCTGGAGTATATGCAAATTGTCATTATAAAAACTAATGCAGGCTTTGTGAAAATGTAATATTTGTGTCATTCTCAAAACTTTTGGCCATGACTGTATATTATGAGTCACATTTGCTTTTATAGTAACAAGCTAATTGAGACATTTCCATCAGTTAATAAGCGATATCATGACCATTTCCCACCAGATGTTTGGATTTCTGGATTGTTTGTTAAATACAAAGGTTTGTGAATTTTTGAAGTGTGGTCTATGACATATTTAGAAGAATATGTTTGACTCATTATCTATAATAATCATAAAGATATATATACACATTATAAAGATATTTAAAACATATTTTGTAAATAAATTAATTGAATTATTATTTATGAATTCAGAAGTAGGTATCCAAACAGACTCTCACTCCTTGGTACCAGATTGGCAGCCATCACCCACAGGATATCCAGCATTCTATTGGATCTTTTATCCCCCCAAGATCACTGGACCCTCCACACTGCTGTGGTTACTGTCACTAAAGTCCCAAAGTAGAAAACTGTCTGAGACACTGCTAATGACACTAAACAGTCCACCACTATTTATCGGGCTCCAAGTTCCTGGAAGTTTCACTCATGCTGCCTAATTTTCATCTATGAAAATTAGTCTCTCTCATTATCTAAGATATAAGAGCTATTTCTATGTCTGATGTTCTCAGCATCTGATATACACACGTCACACTGTTTTCACATTTTAAATGTGAAAACAGTCTTTTATGTAATGCAGTTATTGCCCCTTGGAACTATGGGTAACTCATGTTAACCTACTGTAGATGTAGAATGTATGTATTAAGAACTTGTATTATTTTATTTATTTTATTAGGAGGAGAATGTATTCCTGTCTGATACAACCAGGTAGTACACATGTTAAAATGCAGATTACAACAACAAACTCTCACTTGCCTCATTACCACCTAGCATTATCTATAGCTACAAAAGCAAAAAAATGAAACCTTATCAGTGATGAATATCTTGCATTTAGTACAATTAGTTCAAATATAGAGTAGAATAAACATTAATTATTGTCAAGGAATATATGATAAATCGTCAGAATTATGAGATATTTTGAGGCCATAATTTGAAATAAAAAGAAAACATTACGATAAAAAGTCAAACAAGAAAACAAAACTAAATTGGCCCAAATTATCTGCCAATAGAAGAAGATATTGCAAGATATTTCTACTCAACATTGGACTAATTGTATAATATTTTCATTTTTTCCAACTTATTTTCTTGCAGTGTAATGGAAGTAGACTGGACATTCATCTCCCACTGTTTTTAGCTTCTATAAGCAATATTTTTTTTTTCATGTATGTCCATCTCAACTTCATGTGGCCTAAATAAAGCCAGAGTCACCAGTCATTCTAGATAAAACAAAACTGTTTCGTACCATAGTTTAGTCTTTTTATAGTAACTTTGGAATTCTTCTATTTACTCTTTTAACATTAGGCAAACAATCTGAGTCTGAGGAAAATAAAAAGGTCAAATCCAGAAGGTCAAAGGCCCCAGCCATCTCTGTTTTAAACATGTTCTGTGATGTGGTTTCCTACTGATTGCTCAATACTGGACAAAATTTAGAGATCTAGTTTTATCTAATAGACACTTAAACCATGAAAACTTCTAAAATTCTCCTTTGAGACCAATTTAGTGACCTTAACTTTTTTGTGTGAAGAAATGCTTGTCACAGTTGTGTGTTTGGAAGTTGAATCAGACCCAAATGCAGGAAAGCTAATACAGTAGGAGAAATTTTATTTTCATCATTTTTTGCACTGTAGCTACAGATAATCCTAAATGTATGCATGTAGTTGCACTTCAAAGAAATATGAAATCTTAACTGATAAGATGCCATGTTTTTGCAGTGTGTTGTGCTCGTAGTCTGCTGTACACTTTGTCACCATCTGCGGTTAGACAATATATTCTTGTATAGACTCAGCTGCTTTATGTAGTCCACCTCACCTGGGGTTAGACTGGAATCTGTGGGAAGGAGCAACGAGGTTGTGGAGTGGGCACAAGCTCTCATCGCTGTGCTATTTACCTACTATGGATAATCATAGCAGTGGGGACTCAAGATATACAGCATATCCTATATATTGAAGCAGCGGTGCAGAAGACAGTGCTGAGAGTCTGGATGAATAATGATATCGGCGAGAGCTTGTCTTGTGTGTATGTATGTGTATGTGTGTGTGTGTGTGTGTGTGTGTGTGTGCCCCAAGTGCAGCAGCAGTGGAGCAAGTGTTATCAGAGGCTCGGCGGCTCCCCATCCTCAGCAGGCTGATTATGTCTGTACTCTAAACAAAGCCCCCACTTCTTTCTTCTGTCCAAACCAAAAGCCGCCCGATAACAATACTGTAACACTCAGTTCTCTTAACAATATATCCCTTATTAAGGAAGCACATGAAGAACTGAGATACAAGGTTTTATTCTGTACACAAGTCCCTTCTGGTGAATGTTAACGTCCTAGTTTAACAATGTTGTATTGGATGGTTTGTCCATCCAATATAATTGGCTTGGAGCAAACATTCATGGTTAGTAAAGGGTGATTTTATTTCAGAAATCTCATTGAAAAAATCATCATTTATGACCAAACAGAAATGTTGGTGTGTTTATGTACAGTAACCCCTTCGTAAAATTAGATTCAATTGATACTGTTCATCTTAACATTGTTTTCTTTTTTTTTCTTTTGTATTTCATTCTATTGACTTTTTTTTATCTCATAATTCTCAAAATTCTTTGAATAAGTAAAATTATCTGACAGTGGAATAAAATAATTTAAGATAATTTTGCTCAGTATTGGACAAATTGTACTAAATAAAAGATATTTCCCTCTGATACAACGTTTGCAGTGTATACTCTGTGTAATACAGTATCAGTCAATATTCTTTCCTTTTTTGCCTATTGGAGTTTTTCTAAATATTCCTATTACAAGGATCAGATATGATGCGCAAAATCTAATACACTGCAAAAACTGAAATATGGTAAAGATATATTGTTTTGGGTGCAATTAGTATGATATTGTGTAGAAATATCTTTGATTATCTTATTCCATTCCACTGGCAGATATCTTATAATATTGTTTTTCATGTTTTTTTTTCTTGATTTGGCTCAGTTTGGTCTTGGTTGAAGAGAACAAGACTAATGTTTTCTTAAAAGAAGGTTAAGTTGTCTAAAATCAAGAAAAAAAATGAATTAAACTAAATTACCTGCCAGTGGAATAAGATGATTCTACTCAATATTGGACTAATTGTACCAAAACAAGATATTTCCCCAGTTTAGGTTTCATTTTTTGCAGTGTATAAAGTTTTGTGCATGATATGTGAGCCTTGTAATAGGAGTGTCTAGCAAGACCCCAGAAGGCAAAATAGGAACGAATATTGACTGATACTGTATAATAAGGTACTACTGATGCATTTCGATTTGACAATCCTGGGAACAACAGGGATTCTAGCTCCAAACAGAGCTGTGGCGAGAACAGAAAGAGACACAATCAGAGGTTCAGCAGACCACAAAAGGCGCCATGACTACTTTCAACTGTCACAAATATCAATACAAAATGAGTCACTACTGTGTGCACTTTAAAAAGCTTGGTTTTTCTGTTCTGAAAGCATCTGGTCAAAAAGGAGGGCATGTAAAACTCATGGCTGTGATAAGACACTGATGGATGTTGCTGAGCAAATTCAAGGATTCAGAAGTTGCTGGGTCATAAAAGTGCAGCAGGTCAAGCAGGTCAAAAGCCGCTGAAATAATTTAAGAGGCTTTTAGCATTGAAACAGTTGTAACGGCAATGAACTGGAAAACCAAATAGACACTTTTTTTTTCTGAAGGCAACACAAGTGCCTCACACATCAAATTCATAGACAGAGGGGTAGAGATTTCTGTTGATCAACAGGTGGCCGTTCGGAACAGGCTGATTGCTTGGCCTTGCTGGCTGCTTTCTCAAAAACTGCTCATCCAAACAGCTATTACTATTGGGATCCATTTTATGTGTTAGCCCATGCTGCTCCACTGCAAACTTTTGTAGGTTCCAGGAATTAGACCTATCAGTCAATATAGTTCATACTACAATTATTATTGTCATTCAGTCATTTTTTTTACCATTGACATGTTGTTGCTTTGAATTTTTGTTAGGAAAAATTTATCAATTGTAAATAGATGCTAGCTATGCTGATTGCTAAGCTAACTGTGAGCATTGGTTAACTAAGCTAATAACTTACCTCATTGTTGACCCTTTTTCTAATATTGATTGATATTACCTACCTAATTTAATCATATGCAAACATATATATATATATATATATATATATATATATATATATATATATATATATATATATATATATATATATATATATATATATATATATATATATATATATATATATGAATATGGTGGTATATAAATGGTATATAAAATGGTGGTATTTGTGGTTGAGAGTCATAATCCTCTAAATATATTCTTTTAATAATCTTTAATATTTCTAATCCAAACAACTTCCTACGGAACACTGCACTTATTTGGATCCTCAACATTACACTGGATAATGAATGAATGAATGAAGTTGATTGGATGAACACATTCAACATTAATGCACACAGACTCCTTCCTTTATGGTTAGATTATTAGAATCAGAAACTGCTTTATTGACAAAGTATACCCATAGAAGGAATTTAACTCTTCACTCTTCTTGGCAACTTTTTCTTTTCTTATGCAGACAATATATTTTTATATAGTATATATGTATATCTATATGCATGTGTGTCATTCTTCTAGGTATTCTGTACAAGTGAGTTGGCCGAGTTGCAGTGTTGATTAATTTAGTTCTGCTGAAACAATCTAAATGTAAATTGGACCTCTCTATCTGTGTCTCACAGACTATAATGAGCAGAGAATTTAAATGACCTCGTTGCTTTTCATCCATTCTGACGCAAAGTTGAAAATTTACAGAGAGAACGGAGTAAACAAAAAGAAATGATGTGTAGGAAAAGAGAAAAATATCTTACAGGCTTTACAGAAGCTCAAAAATATAGTTAGTTCAGGATGGTGGTACATACTAAGTGTTTTGTAATGGTTGGGTAGTTATTATTGGATTGACTGTTGCCCCAGTGTAGTTGATGTCTTTTGCCTCATGATCACTGGGTCCCTAATGGTATGTCAGCCATTGTGTTAACTGGTTTGTGAGTCTGTCTAACTTTACAGTCTCCTATTTTGCTAGGTATTTGACTAGTAAAGTAATAATAGTAGTATGGTAAGACTATTGAAACAAACACTTCCCTTGACAGTAGAATTTCAAATTACTTACTATGTGAGTTTCCATGTTTTACTCATAAGTAATAATTCATTGCATTCAATTCATTGCATTCAATTCATTGCATCGGAAATGGAACATTATCCATTATTATTTTTTTTACTGGGTAAATCTAGTATTAATTTATCTGTACCTACTTACTACCAATGGTAATTACCCAATGAGTCCATATATTTACAGGGTAAAATAAAATAAAGTATTACAGCCTCAGTTTCTCTGTATTTACCTATGCTACTTATTATGAGTGACGATTTCCCAACAATATTTCATAATTACCATATATTTAGTAGGTAAATACTTAGTATTTCTGTTATAGAATTTACCTACATATTAGTAATGGTTATTACCTATTGATTTCATATATTTCATAGTATTCCTCATGTAGTTTCTCTGTATTTACCTATTTATTGCCAGTGGTAAATAATAGGATACTATTATCATCATATATTTACTGGCTAAATACCTAGTAATTAAGGGACTGCAAAGGGAAAGGTAACCCACTATTGATATTTAAAGGTAACATATTGTTAAATTTTTCTGGGTTTTATTTGATGACGTGTTATCCCAAACAATTTCTGTTGCTACATCATTAAGAACAATAAATGTGTCCTCTGATTTGATTTATTTTAGGTCTGATTGAGATTTCTTCTGACACCTCCCTAGGCACAAGCGTCTCTTTTCAGCTCCATCATTTGTTCCACAGAGTTGGAAAACATTGAAAACATTTGAAAATTGTGTCAATATAGGACTTCCATTCTAGCATTAGGTTATGATGTGTTGTGTTTACAGTTTGCTCTGCTTCCCCCTTGTGGACAAATACAAAACTTATTACTGCAGCTTTAACGTTTCATTGAATGCACATTTTTCTGGCAGTTGCTGTTATTAATTTGACTTCATTAGATATTTTTTTTAATATCCCATATTTTAGTAAGTGAAATTTGTGTTATATTTTTTATTAAAAGAAGGTCCAGGTGTTTCAAAACACTCAATCCACAGAGAAATGTACACAGCCTATACTCAGAAACTGTACTTTAAAATGAGCTGTCAGGACTTCCAGGAACTTGTGATGTCACAATTATGCAGTAACCACCCACCCCCCATTCACAGCCATTAAATCCAGCCAATCAGAGGAGAGGGTTATTAATACTAACAAGACAAACTTGAGAGAGTTGAGAATGTCGCTTTTTTAATTCTGAAAAATAATTTCTGAATGTTTAAATTCAGAAAAAATTATATTTGATATGGAACTAATTGTAACAAAAACAAGATCTTTTTACTTGTTAAGACTTATTTTTTTGCAGACAGCACTTTGAATTACACTGTGCTGAAATGCAATATGTAAATAAATAAATAACAATGGTCTTGCCGATATTGAGATTATTGTTGGTACTTAACCCTTTGATACACAGGCTATCCACACCTCTTCTAATGCACAACATGGGATTTCATGCATGGCTGACTGTTTCTTTGCTGCATCTTTTGAAATCAATTTATAATTTAATATTCAAAATATGTATTAAATATGTTGTTTTTTATTAACAAAAATAATATTTTCATATTTTTTCTAGCACTTCCCTTGGCACAAACTTCACATTTCAGCTCCACCATTGGTAAATTTCACGTTATCTTTGTCTAACACCACAATGCAGTTGGATATGAGGAATTTTGCAGTTTCTGTAGGTCACTACCAGGTCTTCAGGCTCTCCACACATGATTTGCTACAGAATTGCTTTGCACCAGGGTGAGCCATTGGACACTAAAACATGCTCCTTTGTGCACTTCTCAAATTTTTCATTTCACTGCTGCAGTACAAACTATTTGGACCTGCCCATCATGGCTGACAAGAACAAAAGGGGTTTTATGTACCGAAACCGATTATGGGATTACCAATTATGAGGCTACCAAAAGCTTGTCAGTAACTGCATAGGTACTTTAAAATCACAGAAATTTACATTAAAAGTTCTACAGAAAAATATTACTATTTGACAGATTTTCCTGAAATTATTACAATCAAATGATTTCAGTAAATTTACAATGCTAAGAGATGTACAGAAAAATACTTTTTTTTAAAAATACATCATTACTTTTGCTTTAATTAAACTGACAACACAAAAGGTTCTACAGAAAAAAAAATATGATATAAAATTTAATATATATAATACAAATTTAAAAGTATAATACAATTATATATATATATATATATATAATATATATTTTTTATATTATATATATATATATATATATATATATATATATATATATATATATATATATATATATATATATATATATATATATATATATACTTGTAAACTTGTTAAGTTTTCATTTTTTGTAGTCTGTTTATAAACTCATACAATTCTAATTCCTCTCGATCATCACTTATGACCACAAATTTATCTTAAGGGATGAAAAAAGAAAAAAAAAAGATGGCACCTTTAAGTTTTTTTTTTTTTTTTTTGTTTTTGATAGATTGTAATCCTTCCTGAGAGCTGCTAGGTGTTCATTTCACTTATTAGATCTTTTTTGAGTAAATAATTGTACCTCAATTAAACAATCTCCTCCAACAGCATGCATGCATTATGTAAACTGTTATGGGTGAAGAAATGAAAAGATGGCAACATGGCATTTGTGCAGAAAAGCTGCAAAGCTATAGTGTTGAAATTCACTTACATCTGCATAATTCAGTTACCCAGAGATGACAGGAGCTTCTGAAAACATATTCCTATTGCAAAGCTTCCTGGGTATATTTAATATATGTCTGTACCTGCTGTTTCCTGGACTAACTTTGTTTCTGATATTATAACCAAGATGAAAATCCAGGAGAGAAAACACAAGTTAAATCACCTAAAGAGAAACTTGAGCCACCTCATTCAACCTCTGAGGACAAATCAATAGATGTCATCAGTAGGAAACCTCCAGACTTGTTTTTGGAGGGTGTGATGTAGTCGGCATGAGGCAGAGGACCAGCAGAACTGACTGAAATGCATTTGAATTAACTTTCCATTTCAGTATTCACACTCTGACACAAGACACCTGACCTTTTCCCCTCTATTCATCTCCTCCATCCGTTTACATTTCACCTTGAGTTCCCTCCTGACTTTTTTTTTTTGTCTTTTCAACCGCTCCTCCGAGTATGTGACTGTATTTGCATATGGTATGTGTTTTGTATCTTTTCAGGACAAAATGTGGTCCTGAAATGAGTTCAGTTCAGCAGCAGAACGGGCTGCTTGCATCGGATATACTCGAGGTGAAGGTAAATCTCCAGAGAATTCGACGAGACTATGAAATGGACCCAAAAAAATGAGTTAAAACAACAGCATGTGTGTGTGTAGGAATGTAGACGTGTGTGCATAGCAAACATTTTTTAGGCTCAGCACCTCGTGAATGTCAAACATAAGCACATATAATGAAACGCACGTATACTGTATCTTCCAACCGAGGCACGACTACTCCAAGCTGGCTGGTGTGATGTTTTATTTTTTTTATTATCGACAAATCTCATGAAGAAGACCAAAAACAACAATGTGTAAATTCAGCACAATACTTTCTGTCTTCTCAGCCCACAGCCTGCTCACTGCTGCTGAAGATGTTCATCTTTAAATCTGCATATTTATGGAAGCAGGACATTATATGCAGGACTGAGTCAAAATAAAATACTGTTTATTTATTTTGCACCCAGTGCAGCAGTGTAGATGTGTTAGTTTGTGGAGCTCTATAGCACAGATGAACAAGATATGTCAGACCTATACACACTATACTCTTACCCTGTGTGTGTGGGTTGTGTATATATATATATATATATATATATATATATATATATATATATACATCAACAACATATATTGTTGATGGTGCTTTTGCTGTTTTGCTATCTTACGCTGAGGTGTTAAGAAAGAAAATGTTCTTTTATATATATTATTTTATTGTATTATTCTTTTCAGGTATGTTTTATTGTATTTTTATTATTTTATCTAATGAGCTTTTCTTTTTTCTGCTCCTTCTCAAACATACCATTAGTTGCATTTCCATCCACCATCCAACAGGTTTTCTGAAGACTGATTGATGTGACGTCAAGCTACATCATGTGACATTACACTACACTGTAGTTTCAAATAGTGTTGATGGAGAGATTGGAAGGTATATGTGAGGGGACAAAGAAACAGAAACATTTCTACAGTTAATTAAAGAAGCAAAAATTAATGGGTCTCTTCATGAAAAATAGGTGTCACGGATACATAATCTTATGGCTAACTCTCCCTCTCCCAATAATCACAAAATAATAACGAATGGATCCTGTTTCCATTCTGTACAGAGGTTGTCTATAAGAAAACGCCTCATGCATCCGGACAACCAAATACAAACATACCACTTACAAAGAAACATAGTGCAATCATTTGTGGGACTGTGAGGGTAAAGAAACACATGTGATGGACTTTATATATTTATACTGTATGTTGTTGTTGTTGTACTGTTGTCCTTCACTTCTTTGAAACCTCCTTTACATCTTCTTCAGCCATTTCTAATCATCTCAACAACTACAATAACATATTAATTGATCCTCTGACAGCAATGTGAACAAATTTGAATAAAGACCCCATAACAGTGAGTCTGATGACTAATACCTGTATGATAAATGATATGCTGATTGAAAATGGAGGCTATGTGTGGTATTTTAATGTGGACTAATAGACATTAGTCAAGATGCATGCAGAGAACCATGGATTAACTGTCAACTATTAATTATTTTTGATTGGACCGACTAAATGGATAACGCTTGAGGATTAAGCTAGTGTGGTTGTTAGCCTGGTCTGGTACAGGCTAACTGAATTCTGCTGCACAGAATAAATGTCCATGGTGATTTATGTATGCCTATCTTTATGCAACAGGATCACAGCTAAATTCAGTCAGGATAACAGGGAAATCCACGCTTAATACACTATATGTTTACTATATGTTTTTCATGGTCTTTGTAGGTTCTTCTAAATGCTTAGTGTTCTCAGTTGGTTGCATCGCCTCTAGATGGTGCCAGAAACTACACACTGTACCTTTAACCTTAAATGCTTTTATTATTAGACTAGACTACTGAATAGAATGCTCCTCAGTTTTCACTATTGCAGCATAAAAATGCCTTTAAAATTCAAACGTATGTGATGAATATAATTGCAATTGTACAGTTCAAAAATCTTCAGGTCTACACAGTGTACTGAACAATCTTTTTTTTTTTTTTTGCATCACATACCTGCAAAACCCCTCTGCAGCTTCTTATCTCATATTTTAAACTTTAATGGTGCAATTCACAGGTGCAGTGACCCAGTTTCCTCACATGGATCATTGAAGTTACTTTTATACCAAACCCCATTGTCATTTTCATTTTTTATTGATGTGGATACTCTCTATCACAACTAAAAGTGTCTTTTTTTTTTTTAAAGGGGGTGTTGAGAGGCCTCCTCTTCCTGTGATTGGGGATGTTTGACTCTGGCTTACTGATGAATTGCAGCTGCTAATTGAAGCTGATACTTGCTCCCTTCTCTGTGGGAACAGACTATGAAATCACTTCATTAAAATTCCACCGGGTAAGATGACACCTTTTATTTAAGGTCTCCATTTCATTTCTCCCTCTATCTGTCTTGCCCTCCCTCTGTTTTTTTTTTTTGTTTTTTTTTTTTGCTTTTTTAAGCAGGGGAGATTGATTTGAATTTTAATTTGCCTGCACAATGCCACAGTGTCTGTTTGTGAAATGAGGTCAAGGATCTCAAGTTGTTTTACAGGATCAATACAAGGGGATGTGATGTATTAAATGAACATGCTGGCCTTTGCCAGATCTCATATGGTGTCAAATATAGTCTTTCTATGGAATTTTTAGCAGATATTTGATGCTAATATATCCATGATTGTTTCATTATTCACCTTTCCTGTCAATGGAAAGCCTTTTATTCCATTCAGGGAATAAGGAAAGCATCCTGTTTGAATGGTTGAAACACAGACAGAGAATGAAGTGTTCCACAAGTGGAATCACAACTTGTGGGATGTTTCTGTTGTACGAATCACTGATTGAAACCGACTCGCTCGGCTAAGCTTGAGAGAACATCTGGCGGATTCACTTATTGCTGATTTCATGAGGCTTCCGGCTCCCAATTGACCTGCAGTAATTGACACAAACTCACTCATGTACAGTCATGATGGCTTGCAATACTCAATGGACTTATTCTCTCATTAAATCGGATCCCGGCTTCTCTTCATGCTGTCACAGTATAAAGTTGTTGACAGGTTGTAATTACAATGTGCTTCACACAAACACACACTTTCATCAAGTAGCATATCCACATAATGTAAACAGGGTTTGGGAAGGCAGTCTGTTAAAGCTGACATGAATTGTTTAGTGATGCCCAGGTAAAATAATTCTTCAAGTAAAGACAGCAACCTAATTCCTGCAGGCCTGTTCCCAGCTTTGGATGACATAATTGGGATGGTATGCCACTCTCCTGTCTGGTTTTCTCATATTTTGGGGATTTTAGTTGCTCTGTGGTATTTTCCATGTGTTTTGCTTTCCCTCCACACCTGCCAGTCCTATATCATGGTTTGTGTTTCTATATTAATAGTTGGGTTCAGCTGCTTCACTTAACCTAGTAGTAATATGCTCATGAACTTTTTTCACAACTTCCCTGTAATCACAGCCTTGCCTCATTTTTGTAGGGATCAAACATGGAAAGACATTTTTTGAATGATGAATTTTATGATTTCTTGTTAATTTTCTATTTAGTGTTAACGTTTTGCATAGAGGTGAATTAAAAAGAAACAAAAATGACATTCTGGATTGTCAGGTCTGGCTGAGTGATCCACAGTACTGAAAGGAGCCATTTAAAGGGACAGTTCGGTAGTTTGGATATCATTTCCAATTCTATCCCATTTCCTCAGCTAGCATCTCTAGGTGAAGCCCTTATGGGTTAAGTTTGGGCTGCACATATGGGTGCCAAGCAGATTTGTCTGCGGTTTCACAGGCAAAAACAGGTGGGCCACCATAGAACAAACCCAATTGGCCCCTATATGTGCAGCCCAAACTTAACCCTCATGGCCCCACATGGACATGCTGGTCGGAATCCCCTGTTCCTGACATATATCTGAAGCATGGAGACCATAATTTCACCAATCTCTCTAATATTGATCTTTGTAGCAATTTCCCTCCAACCAGAATTTTAATATAATTGAAATGCACAGGGCAGATTTGAATCCTAGTAGAAAAACTGAATAAATATCACTTTGTAGGAAGCTTGGTGTGTAATTGAACCGGTCTTAGTAAGCTGCACCATATAATGTTTCATTCATTCTTACTTGCTATGAAATGCTCAGAAATGAGCATTATGCTCCTATTTGCGAAAGAGTGGTGGAGGTTTACTAGAATTTACAAGTCTTCAAAATAGTTCTGGAGAAAATCTAGTTCCAGGTTCAACATTTGCTTAGCAAGTAAGATAAAGCTTCACGTTTGGGAAAAAGCTAATGAAACTCTGCCCTGTTCCATTGTATTGACAATCCATCCGGAAAGATATGGCTAAAAATCCAAACACTTGGGGGATCAGTGAAATTAAGGTCTCTATGCTTCATATATACAAGCGACACGGTGCCTCACAGCAAAAAATTTGCAGGTTTAAGACCTTGAACTAGGCTCTTTCTGAGTTTGTATGCTACCCGTGTCTGTGTGGGTTTTCTCCTGGTTATCCGGCTTCCTCCCATAGTCCAAAAACATGCTGAGAGGTCAATTGGTAGGTGTGAATGAGTGTGTGTGCCAACCCATCTGGGGTGTATCCCTGCCTCTCACCTGTAATGCACGGGGATTGGCTCCAGTAAACCCCCATGACCCTAATGAGAAATAAGCGGGTATAGAAGATGAACGACTGACTAAATTGGTATGGAAAATAGGCTAGAAGTATAAAATACTAAATTAACCCTTTAATTCCTGACTCTTAAATAAATTCTACTGGACTAACTAAAAGCTTGAGGCTGAGCTGAGGTCAGGACATCACATATTTGAGCCAATAAGAATAAGATTGGCATTAAGCATTCTGTAATTGCCATTATATTTATCTAACATCTTTACTGTAATATGTTGTAGTTAAATGTTCTACTGTGTTAACAGAACAAATGTTGTGATAAGACCGGGCACACAGAAGTCTCCCATCATGCACCAAGTCTTCCATCTTTTGTGTCAGCAACGCATTGCAGCACTATGCCATGTTCACAGGTAATCTCCTGGCCAAATCTGACCACATGAGGAGATGCAGATCTTTCCGTCCACTTTATATCTTGCACTACAGAAAAGTCGTTAGTTTTTAATGGGTGTGAAGTGCACAAAACCAGAAGTCACAGAACGGATAAAAGGATGAAGTGATGAAATTAAGGCAGGATCTATTGAAGACGAACAAGGTAAGAAAATACTAACCACTCTCATAAAACGCAAACACTTTCAGGATACATTAAACAAATTCTCCCACACCTCTCCTTCCCCCCCCCCTGTTTCCACACCACTTTATATGCATTCCAGGAAACTTGATTACTTAGTTGTTGAGATGAAAAAAACTTTTCATCTTCTACTCTTAGCTGAGGTACATCTCTCCAGACTTGGGATGCGATCAATGAGTGATTGCCTGTTATGATGTAATATTAAGCACCAGCCTATGCTTTTCATCATTGTTACCCAAACTATAATTGACCTGGACAATGATAGGCCAAAAACAACCTGGGGGCTGTTGTTTGATCTTCAAAAACAATACAAAACATACAAAACTAAAAAAAAAGTTGAGAGGTGTTGGGTCTTTTCAATGATTGGTGTGCCTGGAAAAGCCACAGGGTGATTAAAGTCAGAAGGGTTTGTTTAATTAGGTGCATGACTGTTCTCACTTTTAGATTGTAAAAATTGATAGTTCAACATGCATATGGCTCAAGAGGAATTTTATACTAAGCATATAGAATGGAAAGTATCCATGCTCTGGGCTCTCTGCTACTATTCGAGAGAAGCAAGTAGGAATGAAGCAGCTACTGGTAAAACAATAACAGTGTTGCTTTCTGAAGTCACACTTGATTGACATACAAAATGTCAAAGGTAAGGTAAAACTTTGATCTACCTGGTGCCAGATGAAGTCGTTGCGATTCTTCTGAGCAAGCACAGAAATTCAAAGAGTTGTTGGGGCATTTCATTAAAAATAAAACATCTCAGTCTTGTGCTTGTTCTACAGGTTAGATGTTCACCAAAATTGGTAGAATGCGTCCGCTGGGTGCATTAATGGGGCCATATTATGAAAACCTCACTTTTTCGGTACTTGTGTATAAATGTTTAGATCCCTTTAGAACACACAAACTGTGAAATAAGATCACCCACTCATTCTGTTTTGGTCTGGCCTCCTCTGTAGTGTTACTGAAACCTGGCTAAACACAAGTCATTTAGAAATGGAAGTGAAGGTTAATAGTCACTGCCTTTGGATCCATTTAGTTGCATCTTCCTTCCTTCTTTGAAATACAGGGGATTTATGAAAGAGCTAGGCCAATCACAACAGAGTGGGTATTTCTGTTGAGAGGGGAGCAGAAGAAAATGGTTTTATTTTTTATTTATTTATTTTTTTGAGTGATGTGTGAGAAGGCAGACTGTATTGCTGTCCTACAAGATATTTTTGTAGCATAAAAGCATGACATTTTTATAAATAAAACATAAAAATGTAAATATTTAACTGAAAATAGGACCCCTTTAAATGCATTAAAAGCTGTTTTTGTCGTTTCAACATTCAGCACGTTGCATACATTACATACAGATAAAAGGAAAAAGGAGAGAAAAGGTGTAGACTGAAGCTTATTACTTATTTTATCTACCCTTTTTTACATTTTGTAATTCAAGTTACAGTTTTTTAAACAGCAGGACAACTGTCCTAAACAAAGCAACCAAAGAGCTTTACAGGTTGACAAGGTGGAAAATCCTCAACTGGTCGAATCTTTCACCTGGTCTCTATCTGACTGATTTATATTAAATGCATAATTATACATATTTAAAGCTAGGTCTTGGCACTTTAAAGGTCACATATCATGCATATTACTTTCTTTAAAGTTTTGATACCCCTATCATTACATCTTTGTGATTCAGGGTAAAAAAAATTCAACTCAATATAGTTTAACAGTGCTTGCCAGAGAGCACATGACCATGTCTATTTGCATGATATGAAAACCCTAACGTAGTCTAGCTACAAAGTATGAGAAATTGTAGCATTATTAAATATTTAATTTCCAAGCGGTATCAATAAATGCAATTGAAAAATGATAAATCTCTTCAGATAAAAGTTCTTTAAAATCCCTTTTTTGTGTCTTTCCCTTTATCTCTCCTTGTGTCTTTAATGGCTATGACAGGTCAGAGGAGGGATGCACCCTTAGTGTGACAAAGTTGCTCCTCTCCCTTGTTATTTGTGTATAATAATTCATGTTCCTCAAATAACAGAATATAAACTTCAGTTGAGTAGTTTGTGTTTCACATGGTTATGTTTGGTTGAGTGTTTCAGCCCTGCTGTGATGTATGCAATTTCTTGAGTGTGTGATTTGTGACATTAGGGAAGATCATTTGCTTAATCAGTGAGTTAGAACAGGTGTGCATCATTAAGCAGTGAGCATCAAACACTTAAGTCAAGGCAAGAAGACTAAAACTTTTCTGTAGTAAATGTCAGTCTGAAAGACATGGTGCACTTAGAGCTGTGGCTGAATGTTCACAATGAGAAATCTGATTAGTGTTTGAAAAAAATGTATCAATCTGTCCTATTTGTAACTTGAGAAGATGTCAGATAAGATTCCAATTATGTGAGGCTGATGCTGTGCAGACAGACCAAAATTTGCCTACCACTCATGTCTAAGTTATTGTTCAGACTGCAGGTGAATTTGATTTGTTTTTCAAATCAGAGCTCATATCAAATCCGATCTCAGACTGGTCATAGTGTTATTTGCAAGTGATTAGTTTGGATTTGTGTGTCACACACCAACCTATATGCCTGGGTTGCTGTGTTAACAACACAGGTAATGGCAGCCAATATATGTTTTTATTTAGAAAATCTCAAGTTAAAAGTGGCATCATGATATCCATCAAGTATAAACTTACTAGTTCATCTTGTCACTTCATGCCAAAGTTCGTTTTGCAAGATTGCACATGGGGGTTCTGATAATTATATAGTGATGAAGCAATTCTTAAAGCATTTGAATTCATTAAAAGTTATTGTATTGAAAATGTTTAACTGTTTCATAGGAATTATACAGTGACATGGCATTGACATCTGCTGGGCAACTTTGGCACTGAAACTACCCTGGATAATAATTCTAATAAAGCTCCATGCGAGTGATGACGAAGGCGCTCTGAAATCCTGCTGGAGCATCCAGACTGTGACACTTTTGTAGAAGTCAAATTGGAATTTTATTCACATTTACCTTCAAATGTGGGTTCTACAACCAAACAAACACATCCTGGTTGATCCTGATTGGATGAAAGCTTTCACTCGATGGGCTGCTAGCATATTTCAAAATGGATCAACATGGTGTCTTGTTTGATGATTTTCTGTAATATTATGAATACAGTTCACTGAAATGTGTTTCTAAATCCATTTTAGGTGTGAAATAAGCCATGCAGTTTATGGATGTCTCTATTTTAGATTAACAACAGCTAGTTTCAAAGTTTTTTCAGATTCCAGAGGCAGGAAGTTGTACCTGACAACCTAGATTTACATAAAGTTGCCTAGACCTCAAATGTGGAGCAGCCAATGTAGATAATGAATGGGAAATGGTCAAACCATGGATGCAGTGGTACCTTAACGTCTTTATAGCTCTCTTTAAAAAGTCGATCAGCTGCAACTGATTCAGAAGACTACTCAAGTCCACTTCAAGGAAGTGGACCGCATCACTCCACTCCAGAGGTCATTACATTTCCTGTCTGTCAAAGAATTGATTTCAAAATACTGCTGTTGGTTTATAAAGCACTGACTGGTCTGGGGCCAAAATATATTTTTGATCTGTTGCTATATCATGAACCATCCAGGCTTCTCAGATCATCTGGAACAGGTCAAAGCTAAACATGATCCACTCCATGCTTCTTGTTAAATTTTTTATGCTTCATATAACAAACTCCGAGAAAAATCTGCCTTGTATTAAACAAATTAATCACTGTAACTTTTATTCTTGTATTTCATCCTTATTTTAGCTTGTTTGTTTTCTTTATTTATTACTCTCTTGACACTTTAGTAACTTTTTTATTAATTTTATAAGATGTCTATTTACAGTATGTATCTTTTGGATTTTTTAGTTTTTTTTAAATGTAAAGCACTTAAAAAGTTTAGCAAAAAGGTAAAAAATAACATCACATATACAGCTAAATACACCAAAAGAAGCATTTATTTACTTTTGCAGGAGTGTCGATCCATTTATAACAGGAGACAGTATATTCACATCTAATGAGCATCTGCAGCTGAAGTTCAGAAAGTAATCCTCTCATGATATTCACACATTCAGCTCCTTCCCATCCAGTTAGTGACCACCGCTTCAACTGGTCATGCATTTGTTCCCTTGATCCTCCGCTAATCCATCCATGCACTTTTGCATCCATTCATCTTTTAATCTATGTGTCCAAGTCTTCCCAGTGTTCTTCGTGCTGGCACATGGTGTCAAGAAGAGTTAACAGTATTCCCTTTGAATGTCAGTCAGACCCTCCTTGTGCAGCAAACCATTGAAGATTATTAGGACTCTCATTAAAAGATGATGTAAGACCACTGGAAGGCCAGCGTCTGAGTTCCTCATCTCTATATTTCTCAAGACTGATGGCTTGCCTTCACATACTCACTCAATCTTCCGTCGTTCTTTTTTTATGCTTCACATAATCTGTAACCAGTATAATGAGACATGGACATTGTTATACTTTTTTAATCATTAGGTGTAGTCTGACTGTGCTGGTTATGTCATCGGCAAGATGATGTATAGCAAGTTCCTGCCGCTACTAAATCATCTCACAAGTGAGACATTACACCGTCGCATTTAACGCTTTTCAATACAAATTTTGAAGGTTGTCAGATTGTCAGGCCGCATTACATAAAGTTCTAAATAATGACTCATCACAAAATAAGCATTCAGGACAAAGACAACTGATGCCCTGGCTGCTCCCCAAAAATGGACCTCATCAGTCACAGTCAGAACAAGCTAATTCCACATCTTTGTCATCCATTCATGACACCTATATGCAATACTACTTCATAGTGGAGCATAATACTGTTCCATATGGTCAATTCATGTTATTAGCAGTGTATTGTTCAGAAAACGTAGTAGACATCTGATTATCAAACTAAAGAAAAGAAAAAGATGGGGAAAAAAAACTTTGATAAATGAAAATGATCAAAGTTAAATACAGGGATATGCTCAGTTTTGCATAGATCCCTAGTGTCCATGTCAACACACCCCTCCAGATCCACCCACACATTTTAATTTATTTGTGCATTGATCCGCTTTATAATACACCAGCCTGCTCTGTGCCTTTGTTGTTGAAGTGGGGATCTGGATGGCACAGTACATTTTATCCACTGTAAAATGACACTCCAGTCTCTGGTTGGAGTTTCTATTCATACAGAAAATCTTCAATTTGTGCAATAAAACTAGTTTAAAAGTATGATTGTACAGGGGTAGTTTAACCTGTTCCCCCCTAGGCCTGAAAATGACATGCAGTATATCTCCACAACTACAGGGGTTTTATGAATGATCTTGGATTTAAAATGAAGCTAACAACTGTGAGATAGTTGTAGAAGTGCTAGAATCAATTTAAAATATACAATGTTGAAGTACATCCAGCTAGAATAAAGCAACAAAGTGAAAAAAATAGCTCCACCCCCCAAAAAAAACATATATTTATGTTGAAAACCACCTGAAAATCATAGTTTAGTAGCCTAATTCATTTATGGAGCAAAGTGGAGTAAAGTGAAGTCTTACAAGTAATTGCACAAAATTATATCCTTCCCAGGTGAACCAGATCAATTTTAGAGCTGTTTTAGTACAGGTATGTCCAGGCGGACCTGATTTTGGCACAATTATAATTATATATATATAATACTATATCATGCTCTATATAATAATTATCTAATGTGCACAATCAATAAAAAGTGCAAAACCAAAAATGTGACAACTACTTGCATCAAAATAGTGCAAATGACAACAACTTGCATCAAAAAAGTGCAAATGAGAACTACTTGTATCAAAAAAGTGCAAACGACAAAAACTTGCCCAGCTTCAGTGCATCTCTTGCAGTACTTCCTATTACTAGTGGCATTTGTGTCACTGAAAAACACGGGCAGGTGTGTAGTAGTTGGTGGTGGTGGTGGTTGTGGTGTTGTGCTGAGCCCAAACTCCAGCATTTCTTTAGCCAGCTTCTCTCTGTATGTCTTTTGTGTTAGTTTTTTTACTGGAGGTGTCTTGCCTCACCTCCCACAGCTGCTTCTGTAGAATGAAGCCATTGACCACAGCAATGTCTATAAAATGATAGAAAAGGGTTTTGTACCATTTCATAGTCTTATGATGCACTGTGTAATATCCGATCCATGCATCAGACACATCCACACCACAGCATCTGGAACTGGAACATCACTGTATGCCCATTCACCATCCTCTTTTACTCTTTGGTGTATACTCTTGCCACTGAACGTTCGGTGGATTGTCGAGCACACAGTCACTGTTTGAGTGTCCATCCACTTGACAAAGAGCAGTTTTTGGTGCCGGATCCAGCGTATGTCCCCTCTCTCAGCCTTCTTGGGCAAGTCATTCAGTCGTAATTTTGGAAAACCCCTCCGTTTTTTCCAAGTCTAAAAAGAGTTCAAGGCTTGAGTAAAAGTTGTCCACATAAAGGTGGTAGCCTCCTCCAAGCAGACCAAATGGTAATAAGTCCATGACTGAGTTATAGCTCAGACTGTGATTTGAGTCTGAATGGAGCTCTTTTTTTCTCTGGTACGCAAAAAAATTCCATGTGTAAGCGGTGGCACAGTCTGCAAACACATACAGCTTGTACCCCCATTTTGTTGGTTTGTACTTCATATACTGCTTCGTTGAGATGCAGGCCTTGCTTGCCACCATTCACTCGTCTATGCAGATGTTTTGATATGGTTGGAAATGGCATTGGCACGCAGCAACGATCTCTGTATATAAAGGCTTTATTTTATGGAGTCTGTCATAAGCTGGAGTGTGTTTTTTCTTGTTGTTCTCCTCAGCCAGATTGCTGAGGTGAAGTGACCAGAGGATATCGTGTTCTTCCTTGGAAAGTCAAAGTTATAAGGCCAGTCCTTTTTCCAATAGTCAGATCGATCTTTGACTGCTATGGGTCCAGTGAAGATTATTATCGACATAAAAACCCAAAACTCACCTACAGTCAGAGATACCCATTTAAATTTCTGTCCAGCCTGCAATCTTTTAGTAGTGTTGGCGTTGGTATTGTCAATAATGTTTCGCACAACTGTATTAGTGAAAAATGGTTTGAATAGGGCAAACGGTGACCATGATGCAGTTGTGTCAATTGTGGGGCCAGGGACCCTGGCTGGAGAGAATTTCACTGCGGCTGGCTGTATGTCTGAAATGTCTGGTGTATTCCATCTCTCCTCTACCTCTCCCTCTTGTAAGGCAGTGGACACCGCTTATTCATGAGATGCTGTAGTGCTGGAGCGGCAACGCTTTATATGTGCAGTGGGTGGTATTGTTACTGAAGCTTTTCTATTGAAAAATGAACAAACTGTGTGCTTTTACTACATTCATTGCAAAACAAAATGATAGATATTTCATTCAGTGACCAACAGACAACATCAGCAGTATCCTGAGCTATGTGTTTTTATACCTTTCTCATAAATATATTATTTCCTAAGGGGGACATTTTCTTTGACGTACCTTTTAGTTTGCTTTTTCTTAGATGACGCTGTTGAGGTCACAGAGGTAGAAGGACATGCCGCAAACACCTTATCTTCAGAGGCACTGAAAAAAACAGACACATTCACTAGCTGGGAGTTGGGCTGCTTGATTATGGAAAAAATGCTTATCATGATTATTTTGGTCAGTATTGAAATCATGATTATTCAAATGATGGACATGGACATGAGTAGTGATATCCGACCCTATTCGTCAATATGGGTGATTGACAGCTCTATGGAACTGTCAAAGCCAATAGAATCAAATCATGTGGTCTAATTTGACGTATCATGCATCATAACAACATATCAGAGCGTGATTTACAAAGATAGGTTATACAGAGCGACTTCACACTACATAAATAAAAATGCTCTATAGCTTCGTAAACAGCGTGGACTGTACAAAAATAACTTCAGCCTGATGAATAAGGTTTAGAAGCAGCAGATTGCAGCATTTTTATGAGCTCCAACAAAAGTTTTTATTGAAAAATAACATCGATAAGACATAATTTATCGTTGGATCAGATTCTTGGAAAGACTGAGGAGTGAGTGTTCATCCTATAGAGACAAACTTGGTACCTCTGTGTAGATCAGAGTGTGAGCTTTCCAATGACACCCTGTTTACTTACGGAGAATATGGTGTTGGAGAAATATGATCACGGAAATGCGGAAAGTCACTGATTTATGTTTTCGGTAAGTGCTCATATTATTTCTTAGTGTTGCAATTATGTTTTGTTACCGACATTTTGGTTTGTTACATGTACATATTAGTGCTTGCTACTCGGTGTAACAAGAAGGACTGTTTATTTATTTATGACAGCCCCCACCGGCGGGGGCCCTCGGGGGGAACAGGTTAAGTTAGTGACCATGTTCAGGATCCTTGTGGCCTGAGGGTAGACTCTCAGTGCTGGACTAGTGTACCCACTACCTTCTTCCTACCCACAGCAGGAAAAATAAAGTCTGCTGCTTGGGATCCATGATGATTTACTTTCCCTTTTTCCATTCCAGAACCTGATGGAAATCCATAAATTCCATACCAGGCAGTCTGAGTATGATTGCTCTGTTCAATGAATAATATCTAGTGTTAAATTAACTCAAGTCCAATTCAGTCTGACTAAAGAAAGCATGTTTGAAAATGTCCTGAATTACCCTACTATTGATGGTACAGTTGGTCTTTACCACACATTGGAGGTGGATGCATGTGATGAATTGGAGATGCTGGTACTGTTAAACCATGGCACATTTGGCAGACAACAAAATGCAATAAAAGCTTTGCCACTAGGCACTGAACCCTACAATATACTGGGGCTGGTTGCAAGATTTTGACAGTGGCTTAGTGCACACACATAGACTGCAGATAGAGCTATCGCCCTCAAAGATACCAGGCTGAAGAGGGAACTAAGCCTCTAGGTAGAGTTCAATCTATTCCCTAATCCTCACCTATAGTCACGATCTTTTCAGTAATGACTGAAAGACAGATATTGTGGAAAGGAATGAGTTGAGGTGGTTTTGGGCATCAGATAAGGACCTCCTGGTTTTCTCCTTTTGGAGGTATTCCAGCAACCTCTAACTGGAAGGAGTCCCTGCAGCAGAGAACATTTTCCAGAGATTACACATCCCATCCAGCCTTGTAAAGCATCAGGGGAGTTTGGACTGGCATGCTTAGCCTGTTGCGAGTGAGACCAAACCCCAGTAAGAAGCAGAAAAATTGAATGATTTATGGATAGAGCGACCAGTTGCCAAAAAGTGTTAAAACCTCTTAAACAGAAATATTTCCACGTCACCATCTATTTTTTTCATTTAAACCCTAAATCCTGACAAATATAAATATGGGAAATTAATATCCTTCTTGTTTTGACAATTCTAGTAAGTGCAACTGATGTGTCTTTACCAAAATTGTCCTGATATATGGAGGTAGGCTGCTGAGCAAGATAGGCCTTTCTGTGGAGAAGTTAACTAAACACTGAAGCTGCAGTAAATGACCCCACAGGATCAGATATTTAGACAGAATATTTGTTATTGTCTGATGAGTACTTTGTCACCATCTGCAGTATATTGGACACAACGAGAAACATAAACATTGGATTGGATTTTTATATTAATGAGCTAAAAAAAAAATACTATTGGTCCATTGATCAAGTGCTTCCTGTCACATGACATCATTGACTTCCTGTCCCTTCCTCCCAAGAACATGGTGAAGACAATATTTTCAACAATAACATGTATTTATGCATGTAATCTGTTAAGTCTCTATAATAACCCTAAAATAATTTTGTACCAGGGATAAATACTTTTTTTTTTGTTTATCGGCATATTTATGCATACAGAAATTGTAGTTTCCAACTAAAATGCTATTTTTCTTAAATGTAAAGTATAAAATGAAAGAAAATAGATACCTAACATCATTATTAGTGACTCAACTAACATAACTACATGCATGAAACATATTTTAATTGACTTAAGTTCAAGACTATAAAAAAATCTGGATGATGCTAATTTTAAAGCATACAGATCTCCAAAATGAACATGCAAACATGTTTCTTCAGCAACTGATGTCTGTAAATGACAATTTTATATTATTTATTAAGTTACTTATAGTGCATCACTAATGTTTTACCTTTGCTGGGTTTTTGATTCACAAAAGCCCATTTACTTTAAGTTTATTCAACACTGTCAATTTTAACTACTGCTGAAGTTCTTCTTCTTACAGTCTTTTTGGTGGCACCTTTCCAGTTCTCCAGTATTTGCACATGGCACAGCACCTGCCCTTTACACGTTTACTTTAGGTGGCGTTATCTCTACTAATTTATAATACAGTGGGGGACATCATTAGGAAGAGCTAGGTAAGAGCAGATGTGGATGGTTAAGAATCTTTTGTGCGTCTGCAATGGTCTTCTCTTTTGTTTCTTTGAACACAAAATAAGGAGAAAATTTGAGAGAAAATGTCGAGACTGTGTGTGCACAATGTCACACTGATGTGTCTAAAGTTAGAGGAAGTGGAGAGGGCCTTGACAACATCAGGTATGTTTTTATCATGAGGCTAAAACAACCTTCACAACTGAAGCACCTCTGCAAATCTGTCAGGTGGAGCTGAAATTAATAAATTGTTGAAAATGTCTTCAGTATATGTTAATTATATTTCTGACAAACACTAACTTCTATCAAGTTCTTCCAGATAATTTTTTACCATTTCCCCTGTGGGAATTCACTGCCGTCTTGTATAAAGTGGATGAGACATTTTCTGATACTGTGTTAAGATAAGTTGCATAAAATTATGCAATGTCCTTGGGAATTATTTTTAAAAGATTAATTTAACACCAAATCCACTTTGATTTATTAAATTATACCAAAAGTCACTATCAATTGATTCTGTCCCCCAATCTAGAGAGTATATGAGAAAATTAAGCAATTATGTTTCCTATAAACAGAAGACTAATACCACATCCACTGAAAACATCTTAGACCACCTCTGGCTAATGTTAGGAATTGAAATTCATTCTTCCTTAAAACACAGTCGACATGGATATATTATACAGTCCCTAGTGGTATTACATAAGTCATAATAAAATCTTTTTTAGGGCATATTTTAGGATGCTTTTTACCAAAATTATACTTTCATATTACACTTCATCAATAGCTCATGGTTCCAAAGTTGCCCTGTCAGTAGACTTGTCTATTACACACTTACGAATATGTGCAGAGTTTTAATGTTATTGTAGTGTCATTCAGATTATTCTGATGGCATACTTATTGTGGTTATCATATTATCTAAATGCCTTGCTGTCTTCCATGGTGTCTCTTTATGCAAAATTATCCAAATGTGTTTTAAATAACCACTTTACTCCTGAACAGTGTAAAGAAAACTTTTCATATACTGAATTTGTTTTACAGCATTAACTAGAGTGAAGAATCATAAGACCTGTTTTCACAGCCATTCCTCCATAAAGGCACAATGAAGACTCTCTTCTGCCTCTGTTAGACAGCATGTGAATCAAAGATGTGGCTGATGTGATATGTGATGCAACATTGTCAGCATCTAGTGAGACATACTATAATATTGACATCGGCTAAATCAACAGGTTTCTTTTTGTTTTCATTTAAGTGCTGCTCGTCTTGTCTACCTGTGAAACCCATTTTTTCAGAGAGCTAGAATGAGCTAAATGAGCCAATGAGGGCCTTCACAGTCATGTGCAGTAGAGTATCTGGTTGATGCTACTGCTAAATGCTCTGATAAATCCACTAATTCTGAGTTAAATAAATTGTTTCAGCTGACTGTTTATTTAACAGTTAGACTCCAAATGTAGAGACACTAAAAAGCTCCACACTAATGTGACATTACTAGTGGTGTATGTCAGCTGTGTGTAGACTATATAGGTAAAAAGTAAACATTGGAGCATAAATTGGAGAGAAGTGGGTCATGCCATGTCATTCTGTCAGAACGTCATATCCCTGTTCCAGCATGCCGGCATTTCATTAAACAGAGATGGTATAACATAGCAGATCTGCCAATTTGACTACCTCCCTTTTTGGTGTAATAGTGAAAAAAATATGTTTTGGAAGGAACAAATTGACATTGTGTCAAAAAAAGTGGCAGACAGTGGGAATTATTAGAAAAATTAGCCAATTTTTGAACAGATCATGCATGTTAACCTTGTACTACTTGTACTAGTTTGGTATCTTCCTAGTTTGCCTACTGTAATACCCTGTGTGTCAATACAAACCCCTCACACCTCCAAGGACCTCATAATAAAAGGATTTGTCAGGAAAGCTACTCATTCAAAGACCAGGGAAACATCGTCTTTGTTCACTAAAGTTAAAATATAATTATTTAATATAACCATCCTACACACATACACCTTCATCTACAAGGTGAAATATGCGGGTTCCAAGCTACTAGCACACTTCCAACAATATTTTGTAAAAATATAGTAAGAATATTGTCTAGTATTCATTCTTATTCAAGACAGGCCAACAGGCTACACCAGTCCCATAGCCACAACACCCAGGGACAGTTCTCTATTACTTACAGAGGTGGAATGACTCTGCACATTTATCAGATTTCATTTATATATGTATGTATATATATTAATTAATAATCTGATGAGTAACATGATTTATTAGACACTAGGTAACAACTTCATGAATGTTATACAAACGTGGTTTAACGTTTCCTTTAACAAATGTTTTATTTTATTTTTTTTATTTGTATTGGGTTTTTTGCTGTTGTTTCTGTTCTCTTGTTTGAATTTACCTGCTTTGATTTAATTTTATTATAATTTGAAATGTAATTCTTTTTGTTCTTTCATGTTTATTGAATGTATTAATGTGATAGCGTGTTGAGGCTGCATTATAGACCCTCCTTGAGTTTCTCACTGTATCAGAGCAACTGTTGTATTTTAATCTTTACCTGTGAAATACATATTCTGTTATTTGGGGTTTTTTTTGTTTTATCTTGTGCAAACCAATAAATTCCATATTCCAAAAAGTCCCCTACTGGTAGTAACTGGACATCCAAAAAAATTCGGGACGGTCTTTAGATTGAAGCTATTTGTCCTGAATCTTGAATCTGGCCTAGAATACTGTCTAGTTAGGTTCTGATAAACATTAAAAACACTTCATAAAGAGGTTGACTGTTCCTGACAGCCCCTGTGTGCTGCTGGGAGACTGCATGCAGTTTGATCATAATAATCAACATGGCTGCTGTAGCACATGCCGCTAAAGCAGTATGTAAAGTGTGTAGAAACTATTGGGTCACCTTACTTCTCAGTGTATTGGCAGAACAACTCTGACCCCCCCATCCTGCAAAAGGGGCGATAGTCATTTATTTTCACCTGTGCTAAAAACTTCATTGGTGTTTTTGACATAAATTTGTTGAATAGCTCAAATCTGGATTGCCAGCTGTCATATGTGCTTAGCTGTATACCTGGAAAATCTGTCTTACAAACTGTCTTTTTATAAAAAAAAAAAGACTCTGTGTCACATTAAAAGATGCAACACGTCTGTCACCAGTCTCCTGCACACAAATGATCACCATAAAACCCAGCACTATCTGTAAAGCTTTCTCCAAGAATCAACAAAGCAATGAAAACCCTTTTGCAAGGCATAAAAAACACAGAAAATAGTGCAGGTAAACACAGAGACTAAGAGTATTTCCGTAGTGGATCACAATGAAGCAGCAGCGTGAGATGATCCACAGCTAAAGAAAAAGTAAGTGAAAAAAGGCTGAGGAGGCATTTGGACTGTGGCTCCATTGTCCTCTATCTGTAACTGAACAAAGTGATAACACCTGTTTCAATCTTCTTATTCGTAGCTCTGCAAACAGGCCATGATGCCAACATCAAAAGGTGTATGGTAGCTTTTCCTTCCATGTGGCAGCTCCCTGCATTTCACTGCCTCTCAGCTGCTTTTGTGTATCGCCCTTTGTGTTTGTTTTGTTACAATGTGAATACATTACATATTCACATTTCTGCGGCAAGCGAATCCTTTGAATATTAGCGAGGCAGGGAGCTGTCTGACTTGATCAAATATTGCCCTGCAGTTGTTACTTTATTCAAGCCAGGGTTTTTTTTTTTTTTTATTTCTGATTCACTCTCTTTTTTCAAGAAAAGGGGCAGGGAGAGAATATGTACTGCATGTGGTAAGTGTGTATGTCTGTGTGTGTGTGTGTGTGTGTGTGTGTGTGTGTGTGTGTGTGTGTGTGTGTGTGTGTGTGTGCATGTTAATACTTGAGCAGGGTGCAAATGGAGGCGCTGAAAATCTTTCATCTGATTGATGCATAATTAATACTCAGTGTGTTTGTAGTGATTATGCCACTGTATATACAGTATGCCACACATTTGTCCTGCAGTGCAGATTCTGCTGGATAAAACATTCACATGCAGCGCGTTTTGAGCCACTTGATCACATTTCGTTCGTTCATTTCGTGGTTGGTATTTACTGTACATCATGACAAGGTTGTGAGGTCATACAAAGTCCCAGGCCACATGCAGTGTGGGAAACTGTTTTGGGAGGATGGTGAGGACACCATTGGAAGACAATTACAATATGTGAGTACATTCATTGTGCTCATACATATCAATATAAAAGCAAATATAAAGCATATAAATATACAGGGTTTATACACATTTTTAGCAATGAAATACCCAAGACCTTTTCATGACTCTTCTAGGCCTTTGAGGCAATTTTTTATGACTATACAATCTCTAAAAAGTCCCTGTCATAACATTATATATTTGGTCTATAAAATGAGTGACCCAGTGATGAAAGTAACTAAGAACATTTACTCAAATACTGTACTTAAGTACAGTTTTGAGATACTGCATTTGACTATTTCCATTTGATGCTACTTTATACTTCCACTTTACCACATTTCAGAGGAACATATTGTACTTCATACTCATCTAAATTTATCTGAAGCTTTAGTTACTTTTCACATGGAGATTTGATATTAAATGATATTTCAACATTCTCATTTCATATACCCACTTATTCCTCATTAGGGTTGCCTATCCCAATGCATTACAGTGAGAGGCAGGGATACACCCCAGATGGTCGCCAGCCAATTGTGGGGCACACACACCATTCACACCTACAGGCAATTTAGAGTCTCCAATAAACCTGAGCATGTTTTTGGACTGTGGGAGGAAGCCGGAGTACCCGGTGAAAACCCACGCAGACACGGGGAGAACATGCAAACTCCACACAGAAAGGTCCCAGACCCAGGAGGTCTTGAACCTGCAACCTTCTTGCTGTGAGGCAACAGCATTAACCTCTGCTCCACCGTGTCACCCTCTTGCAACATTCTTACAATTTAAATTGTAATTATTTTATTTTATTTTTTAAATGTGTTTTGTACTTTGTGTAAAGCTGCTGTATAAAGTATATAACAAACATCATACATTTATCTATTAAAAGGATAGTTTGTATTTTTGACATGAATCTGTATAGCATCCCTATCATCCGTCTTGTACACTCACACTGACTTACCCCCGACAGTGTCCTGTGAGCCGAGTTCTCGCCTGGTTCTGGTCAAAATGAAAGTAGTCTGGCAGGTTTCTACACTAAAATAAAACATATTTCTTCTCAAAACAGCATGTGTTCAAAAGAGTGATTTATATGCATCACAAAACCAATATCCATGAAAAAGTCACACCTCGTAATCACTTGGCCCTACTTTCTCTCAATTACTATCAGTGCGCGCTGTCATCCTGCTGACTGCTGCGCACTAGTCAGCACAACTTTTTTCAGTTGTTCAGCAGTGTTCACATGCCTGTGCAATCAAATTGAAGCAATCCATGTCTGATGCATGAGTTATTGTCTTGCCTGCACGCTCTTACTCCCTCACATAATATAATATTTGGGATATTTTACTGACTCGTGGGCATCAGGGAGCCACTATCAATATCAGGGAGACTCCCGGGAACTTCTGGAAGACTTGGGATGATACAAACTATAAACATAATATACATATGTGTAAAAATGGGACACACTTGTGACTACCCAGGCCTTAGCAACAGAGATGTGCCTGAATTTCCTCACGGATTTTGTCGCTTTCCTGTGACGGATGTAGCTCTTTTTGTCCTGCAGCAGCACACAGAGATACAAAGGGAGAGAAAGTAGGGCCAAATGATTACAAGCTGGGACTTCTTCATGGATATTGGTTTTGTGATGCATACATGCTGTTTTGAGAAGAAAGGCATTTTATTTTAGGGTCCCCCAGAAACTATTACTTTCGGTTTGACCAGAACTGGACAAGAACTCAGCTCACGGGAAACTGTTGGGGGTAAGTCATTGTGAGTGTACGACACTGATGATAGGGATGCTATGCAGATTCATGTCAAAAATACCGAACTATCCCTTTAATGCAGCAAAAGAATATAAAACTAAGACGCTTTCACGTGTTTGTCATTTTCTTTTAAATGATATACTATAATAACACTGTAAAATATCTACTTTTACTTTTGATACTTTTGACGTATATATTTTTTCTAAAAATATATATCTGTACTTTTATTATTAAGTTATTTATTTATTTATATTATTTTATTTATTATTAAGTATCATTTTGAATTCAGGACCTTTACTTGTGATTGACTATTTTTAGATAACAGTATTTCTACTTACTTGCTTACTTACAGTAAATAGATTTTCTGAGTCGTGCTTGTCCACATGCGTAAGATATTCAACTAACTATAAAAGAAAACTAAGAACAAGAATATATACCAATATAATCACTGATCTTTCTCAACCATGCCTTATTTCAAAGTGAAGAAATTTCATTGTATTGTATGAATTGAAATCACAATTAATGTGAATGATCTACCTGAACATTTAAGTATCATTTAACCAATAATATAGACTTTTTCAGTCTATCTGAACTACATACTCTTATTTATACAGGCATTAGTGAAGCAAATTCACATGACTTTTCCAAAACTTTAATTATCTTCCTCAAACTTCTCCAGGCCTTAAAATTTCTATTTTCAAATTCCATGTTTTTTACAAATTTTTCGTGACTGTAGGAACCCTGAATATAGCTTAAAGGGGCCCTATTTGGCCATTTCCGCAGTTTACGATTAAAATTTTCAAGGTCTATTTATAAAAGTGGGCGACATGGTGATGAAGTGGGTAGCACTGTTGCCCCACAGCAAGAAGGTCATAGATTCAAGGCTTTGAGCTGGGACCTTTCTGTGTGGAGTTTTGCATGTTCTTTCTTGTGTCTGGGTTCTCTACAGGTTCTCTGGCTTCCTCTCACAGTGTAAAAACATGCTTAGGTTAATTGGAGACTCTAAATTGCCCATAGGTGTGAGTGTGTCAGTGAATGTTGTGTGTGCCCCACTGTAGACTGGAGACCTTTCTGGGGTGTATACTTTCCTCTCGCCTGAAGTATGCTGGAATTGGCTCCAGACACCTGTGACCCTTGTGAGGAATAAGCATTTAGAAAATGACTATTTATAAAAATATGCATGCATTTATGGCCCATAAGTATCTAATTAGACCTGTAGTATCAATGCAGTTTGTCTTCTCACACACTCACTCATAAAACAACGTTTCCACCCCTGCCCTCTCTACCCAGACACCTACTCTGTTGATTGGCCTAGTTCTGTCTCAAATGTCCCGCCCATCAGAGAGCTGAGGTTGTTTGGTTGGACAAACAGAAAAAGGATGGAAGAAGGGGGTGGCTACATGGATCAAAAGTATGTTTCTATTAACTTCCACTCCCGTTGTGACATCACAACAGGAGCCATTTCTAAACAGCTTGTCTTCAGCCAGGTTTCAGTAACACTACACAGGAGGCCAGTGGTCTGATTTTGCAGTTTGTGCAATGAAAATGTATTTTCTTAATAATATGACCCCTTTAAGAGGAACAAAATGTACCATTTCTTCTAATACACATTTTTATTTGTCTATTATAACATTAGATATGCTTTGCACTTTTATAGCTGAATATGGCTAAATACTTTTTTTCTTTTATCTGCTCTACATAAAAAAGTTGACCTATGCAATAGTGGATGCTGTTTACTGCACAATACTCTACAGGAGGCTGCACTGTATCGACCACATCAGAGGAGAACTAAATGCCCCTTAGGTGGAACAAACTGTAATTTGCATTACTGTCTGTTCAAAGTAATTTAAATAAACCTAGCATATGGGATTTGTTTTTCCTGTTGTACTGAACTTGTATCGAGCCGTGACCCCAAAACTTTGACTTCTGTGTACCATAACAGCCCTTAGTAGGCAACTTGAGATTAAACATTCACAACCTGTCGTTGCGTCAATGTGCTTTCCCTATTTAATATGCATGCATCCTTTCACAATATCTTATGTTGCTTGCACACAAATTAGATGTTACCATCTGTCAGACTCTGTTGAGTATCACAGGTAAGAAGTCAGATGAGCTTTTTGCTTTGTTTTGCTGAGACTCCTGTTGACATTACACAGCAAATCCAGCAAGAGACTCAGCAACAAATAGAAACTAAGAAGAGTGAACAGACACAACAACAACAAAAGCAAATTACAAATCACAAGTAAACAGCTCTGGGCCCCATTCCAAAAAAGAGAGTTCAACAAACTCTGAGCCTAACTCTGAAGTTGATGAACCTAGTGTTGGGAAAACCCAGAGTTGTTGGTTCCAGAACGGCTGAATTGTATTAGATCAATCAACTTTCAGGTAAAGTTTGTGTGCTGAATGAAAAAAAAGCCATCATCAATGGAGCTTGGATATTTAATGATGATAAAGTGGTGTATGTGACTGTATCAGGCTGCAGCCTCCATTACTCCATTACATTAAAATATAGTTGTTCAGCTTTAATCTGACAAAGCACAGGAGGCAGCAATTCATAATGAAAAATAGATGATAAACATATAGAGACATGATTATAAACTCACAATCTCACCCAGCAATAATGTGTTTGACGATTTGTGCTTGAAAAAGTGTTTAGATGACTGTGTATATCTTGGCTCAACAGCATTTTAGTAACATTATTTTCAGCTGCTTCAACAAATGTAATACATTTAAACATTGTCAATGAAGTGCTGTTAAAACAGGCTCAAATTATGCACCCTGTTTAAAAAAAATCACTTTCAAACCTCAATCTGCAACTACACAAATATTCACATGACTGTTTAAAAGTTTGGATCACTTAGAAATTTCCTTATTTTTGAAAGAAACGTCTTTCTCAATTGAGATAATATTAAACTAATCAGAAATACTCTCTATATGTTGCTAATGTTCTAAATGACTATAATAGCTGCAATGTCTGTTTTTTGGTGCAATATCTACATAGGTGTATAGAGGCCCATTTCCAGCAACTATCACTTCAATGTAGTAATAGTACAATGTGTTTGCTCATTGCATCAGAAGGCTAATGTAGTAAAATGTTCTATTCATTTTACAACTCATGACGGTAAATAAAAGTGTGACTTTTCATGGAAAACACCAAATTGTCTGGGTGACCCCAAACTTTTGAACAGTAGTGTACGTACATATAATATTCAATGATCTTCCTTCAGTACAATTACATCATGACCAATATAGCTTGTGATCCTCATTATTCATTGATCATGTGTCTAAAGCTTCGTACAATTGCTAAATTTGTAGTGAGATCGCCACAGTATCAATGATATAAAAACCTCCACTCCAAAAATGACATGCACAGCTTTTTATTCTGAGCTGAAGGTGAATTCATGCTGTTATATTTGAATGTGAAACATTGTTCAAAGAAATGACTGATGTAGCCTGCATGAAAGCAATAACCTTAGATTGTCTGTGAGTATCCAACTAATATGCAACTGGGATTTACTTTTTTTTATTGTGACAGTAAATCTCTGCTAATTAATAGTCTTCCATACAAGCTTTGATATAAGCTTTGATACAGACTGAATGAATGACAATATGAAACAGTGTCTCTGCTGTAGAAACTGATCTGGAGATGAAGTTTCCTCTCTTTCTGGAACTGGAAACACAGAATTACCCCTCATTCATCTCAGTATTAACTGACTCAGGTGTAAGAAACATCATGTTGACCTGCAGTAATTGTTCCCAAAAGTTGTCATAAGCGATTAATATGAACAGTTATTGAACAAAACTGTCCTCATGATTGATCGAACTACTGAGAGCAAATATCACACTGTCTGCCACCAATAATGGGTTAAAAACACACAACATGTTCTCAAGCAGTCTCAAAGGCTTGTGATCTCTGGAATTTAAAAGTAGCGACAGACATCAGGCTGAAATTATTATTTTTATTATCGCTGCACAGCAAGCTCCATTGTCTTTTATGATTAAATCATGAGAATCAAAATTGCAAAAACACTAAATTTATTGCACACTTCCAGTCAAAACCTCTCTTCAGGCATCGATAAAGTCATGCAGCATTAGGATGATTTAATTTTAGGACGCATTTGTCTCTCCCATCATATCTCATGCCCATAGATGTTATAGTTATACTCATACCAAATTGCAAATTACAATTTACAGTATGTATGAGACCAGTCTGTCACACAACACAAATTATTACTTTAAATGAAATTTGATTTTGAGGAAGAAAATAGAGACATGACAGGACGTACAAACCTGTACATTGTGTTATATAGACAGTGAAAATGGGCAGGCTGGTTCTATGTATTCCTAATTCCTATATAACTTATGAAATGAGACAAATAATATCTATAAATGAATTCCCTCCCAGTGTCAATTGAAATCAGTCCCATTCCTAGCCATTTTGGGTGCCCTAAGCAATAATGCTTTATTTTCAAAACAAGTACCTTCAGAATAAATATATAAGTAAAAATAAGGCATATATAAATACTTCATGAAAAATCATGAAAAAAATACACAAATAATATCTACATGACTAGCATCTAAAATGTGAGCTGACCAAAGAGCAGGATCAGTTGGAGGGAACACGTCTCCACAGTGTTCTGTGCTGGATTTATGCCAGTACCTGAACTGGGAGTTGCTGCTTGTTGCTGGGAACTGTTGCAAAGTCGAGGCTGATAGGTGGTTGAAGTGCTGGTGGATGGTTCCTCTGAATCTTCCTCCTGGTCTTGATGTCTGACTTTCACATATTTAAGCACTGACCCTGCGTTCAGAAATAGAAAAGTCAAAATATGCAGGGATTCTACTGAAATACAATTTTGAGCCTATAGTATAAATATTTGCATATATTAATTTTGTTTATGTAGGCCTATGTGCAAATCACTGGTACATTTCAAAATTCAAAACTCTAATTTATATTTATAGAGGTTTCATAAGGGACAAGTGCAACCATGGTCATGTCTTCTTCCTTTTTTTTTAATAAATTAGACTCCACATTTATTTGGAACCAGCAGTTATTTATCAAAATATACACCTGCACCTGGGTCTGAAGGTTATTGAAACCCTGCATTTATTGGTATTTTATGGTAAGTCAACTGGGAAACACTAACTAATTTTCCAGAACTGTAGACTACTATCGGTAGTTAAAGATAAGGGTTTAGAAAATGTGCTACAGATAGTGATTATAATTCATTTACAGAAAAAAATGCTGCTTTTGTGGCAAATATTAATTGCGATCAATTAATCACAAAACCTGTAATTAATTAGGTTATTTTTTAAGTCCCACCTCTAGTATATATATGGCCTAATATAAATATATATAGTATTTATATTTGAGTAAATGTATTAAGTGACATTCTACCAATGCATTCCACCAAAGCAGAGTTATGCATCCAGATTCCACTGTCATCCAACCAATGGAGAATAAGCAGGGGTTTGTGGATTCCCTGGTGTCCTGGATGCCATTGAATGTGTTTGTTGCATGTGGCCCTTAAGTTGTAATAGGTGAACTGTAGGAAATTCCACTCCGTTAATATCCAGGTAAGAACAATGCACACAGCAGTACAGGTTCAACACAGGACACTTTTGTTCTGGAGAGCCCTTGTTATCCCTGCAGCCCTTCAGCAGGACTCGGGGCTTCTTGATGTTTGATCCACTGACACTGCAGGTTCTGGAGAGATAAAAATGTTTTACACAAAATGCACCAAAGTTCTGTCTGTGATCAAGCAGACATTTGGGATACTAAAGAAGTGTTTCACTTCTTTGAAAGATCAGGCGGGCAAATCCAATCCCCAAGACAATCTGGTAAATGTGATCAAAATGCCTTTTTTCTCTATGATATAAAATTGCCAACACATTCTCATTCCTCCATGGTGCCATATATCATCAATTTGTCATACCAATACGTGTCTGCTATTGATACAGAAACATTTTTAGTCAGTATGAGACACACCAGCCTTTTAGCTATCATACACATTTTCCAACTTACAACACTGTGGTTAAGGTCTGGTTGAGTTTAAGGAAAACTTATGGTTTAGGTTAAAATGGTGAGTAAAATATCCCCATGTGATTGTTAAATGTATAAATGTAGTTGAAACATGGTTCTTACGCTGCTTTTATAACTTCTAAACTTTTCACATCTATGTTATATAATCACCATCCAACCCACTCACCTCCAAATTGACTCAGGGACCGCTTCTTTTCTAAAGCTGTGAGCATTCTGAATTCAAATTTGCACTAATCCACACCTCATTTTGTGCAATAGTACACACACACTCTCTCTCACACAGACTCTCTCTCTCACACACACACACACACACACATACTATACATATACTGCACTTTTATGGAGCCACCAAATCTCATTATATTGTGTATAATGACAAAGGATTTCTATTCTATTCTACCTCTAAATGATGACCTTATTCGGACAACATTAGTCCCATCGCATGTATTCCTTTTTGTACAGATTTCAGTATGCGTGTGTATGTGTATATCAACTCATTCAGCCTCCAGGAGATGAGGAGCTATGGAGGTCTCTAACCTCACTTCTTAGTCTTCAACCCCGGCTGACGACTTGAGGCAATTTATTCAACTTAATACATCTCCCTCTGGAGACACAAAAGGCTTTATACAGTTTTTCTTCTTTTTACATATGCAGTAGTACCTCTCAAACAACCCAACTACACTTTGATGTGTAAAAGCAGTGGAGTTTCCCTTTGATAGCTTACCATCAATGCCTGAAAGCATTCTGAGTTTAATTTATTGAGTGTATATATGACATACTATGGTTACACACATCTGCTTGCCCTGTGAGCAGTGTTCTACAAAGTGGACATACTTTTTTTGGACTATGATATGAGAATCAAGTTATTAGATAATTATGTGTTAGGTCTGTCTCACTCTCCTCAGTGTATCAAAAAATAAATGTCTTATTTGTTAAATAAAGTGATTGGCATTACTGAAAATAATGTTTATTCAGTTTGATGTCAGCTGTGGGTAAACCTTAAACAAAAAAAATCAACTATTTATTACTTAAATAAGTTAGCATCCAGATTGCCTTGAAACTTCAAGTTGACTGAACTTGAAGGGACAAGTTGAGGCAATTTTGAAATGATTCAAAACAAATAAACGTCTGTAGTCAACCAGAACCCGCTTTTGTCCATTTAAACATTACCAAGTACAGAAAAAATAAACCAATTCATATCCCTACAGAAAAAAGTTAAATGATTCCAATGTGTCACACCATCAAAGCACTGATGAGCAAAACCATGAAAGAAAAAGAAGTAGAGAAAGTCATGAGTCACCTGTTTTATATAATAGACTATATGTTAATGGCAAGAAAAAAAAAATGAAACAGCTTACATTTAAAATTTATCTCTACTTTTTTGGGGTTAGCAATATATTTCTGTAGAAAATGAAAAAAAAATCACAGGAAGTCACAGAGTCAGTCCTTTCAGTTGTATAATTGCCCATTATATATTCAGATTCTTTTCAAGGAAGGAAATGAAAAAAAAAAAATAACAAGTCACATCCTCAATTCAAAATGAACCCACCATTGACAACTTTAATAACTAACACTGCCTTGTTAATTAGCTCCACAACTATTTATTATCTCATTCTGGAAGAAGAACAGAGTTTCTTCTCTGACCTTCCTGCAAATAATGAAAAGACCTGTACTGCTGCTTTTTGGAGCGGAGCTGGAACACCGCTGGTTGGACCCATGGTGGCGAGGTTAGTCCTCTACCATGGTGACCGGTCCAGGCATGATGTATTTTCAGGGGAAGGGGCAAGGGGTTCAGTTGCGGTCCATCGCATCCGCTGTGTGCTGATGTGACAGATGATGCTGACATGGAGAGCTGCCAGTTCCACCTGCTGCCTGTCAAAGTTCAATCACTGGATATCCAAGAAATCTTGCTTGTCTGCCCCCCGGGTCAGAGCATGACCACCTCTGCCTCTAATGCCCGGGACACAGTGGCAATCTCTACCTGAATAGCGTGTGTGCATTGCTGCTACTGCTGCAAACCCTGTATTTTTACACTGAGTTTGCCATCACGATGAAAGCCTTGTTAGGAAAAAAAGGGATTCTTTCAAAAGAAACCTGAAGGATCTTAATTTGAAACAGATACTGGACATCTTAAAGACAATTCTGTTGGACATACTCAGGGGAACATCCCTGTAGCATGCCCAGAACAGCATGGAGGGATTTTACTGCCTTGCAACACCTTGGGACGCCCAAAGAAGAAGTGAAGAAAGCAGCTCGACAGATGGGTATGTGCTTCTTTTGGCCTTGACCCAGCTTTTTTGACAGAATGGCAGAAAATAGACTGTCCCTTGGGAAAGTGTAACATGTTGAAGAAAATAGAATTTTCTTGGAACCACTAATCCATAAGAAAAAAAAATTGCAATGCCCAAGTAACAACGTATCATGATGAACGAATATTACAACAAAAATATTTACTCAGAACTAGATGGTGAAACATGATCATAATCAAGCATATCGACCCAGGCCTCCCTGTGATATTTAAACTTCTCTATCATAGCTGTTTCTTTGTTTTAAATTGCACTTTACATTGTGCTAAACTTAAATATATATGTTTTGATTAATCATGGGTTTCTTTTTTTTTCTCTAATTCACAAGAGAATCATGTTCCAATTATTCATTATCATTGCTGTGCTTGAATTGATAATGTAGCCCCGCATATACTCCCTCCTCTGTGTGTGTGTGTATGTGTGTGTGTGTTCTTTCCTTAGCCAGAGGGGGGTGCAGTAGCAGTGTTTCGCACACCTGCCTTCAATCAGCTCATCACCTGCAATATATCACTACGGCTTCTCCAACCGCTCATCACTACATTGTTCTTTGCCAGCCCCACAGTAAACCACAGCTCTAGCTTCTCAGTACTCAGGGGTGATTTGAGCATATGTTCTTTAGGGGTGCTCAGCCCCCAGTGCTCACAGAGGCACATTATTTTTCACTAAATGCGGCAAACTAGTACATTTGTAAATGTTGGAGCTGTATTTGTTTTGCTTTGAGTAGTGTTTTCCCCTACAACATTCAATTTCGACCTCTTCATTTCAAAAGGCTGTGGCTTTAAATTCATACCTTCTCATCTCATCTTCTCATCAGCCAGGGTGCTGCCTCGCAGATCCAGAAATTATTAGCAGCAACTAGAGCAAAAAGCAGAACCCTACACAACTCTAGTGGCAATTAGTCACGTGAACTTGCCAACTAGTCAGAAGAGACGTAGCTGATAAGTGAGGTGGTCTTAACCCTTGTTTTGAAGCACGGTTGCCAGATTGGCTGGTCACAGCAGAGTATTGTGCAGGGGTAGAGCGACATAACGTGCAGTTACACTAATGTTTAAAGTTTTTCGCATAATATATTTTTAAAATGTGCTGAGCTTGGGGGTGCCAAGCTAATTCATGGTGGTTCCAAACCACCCCTAAAAATAGCCTAAACTCAGCCCTGACTCTCCTTGTTTTGCTGCCTTGCTTCCCATATGCTATCATATGCTTCCTTCTATGTTATCAAGTAACGCTGTTTTTCCATGTCTCCACTAGTCACCGCCATCTGTTGTGGTCCTGCTTCTGCCTATTTCCTACAGCTTACCTTGGAACCCCATTTCAGAACCAGCTTTGTCACTCTACTTCCCACTACTCTCCAGTCCCAAACCACGCTCTGGACCCAGCCTCACCATTCTGCTCTTAACAGTCTCCCTGCCTCCGGACCCAAATGCTGGTTCCTGCCTCGCTACCCTGCTCCTCACCACCCCTTCACTGCCACGAATAAATACAACCACAATCACCCTGGCTTGTCCTGTGTCTGTATCTGTGTGTCTGCTCTGAGGTCCAGTCTAGTCTGTTCCAAAAATCCCCCTGATGTTAGTCAATATAAATGTTTTCAATCTTCTTCATAATAAATATCCAATCCTTCTATTTCTGGATCCATAAAAAAGAAGTGTGGTGTCTTTCAGTCCTCTATCATACTAACTTAGCCTATTTGAAAGCAAATAAAATAATTCTATCCCAAATAAAGAGTTTGTTCCTCAGATGGGCGACTGTGAGATGGAGTCATGTGTCTCACCTTTGGGGGACTCTTGCACAGGTGGGAAACCATGAACATGAATACAACAGTAACCGATAGCTGCATGCCTGCTTCCCATTTACATCTGCTCCCTGTTTCTCTCAAAGCCCAGGAACATTACGAGCACAAACAACTAAGAGGAAAATTAGATAAATGAGGTCTATAATTGAGTTTGGAATTGCAATTACTGTTATCACAGCCTTTTGTCGCAGGGATTTAGTGTATCCAGATGTGCTAATGGGAAATACTCATTGTTTGTGTGAATTGGATCAAGCGGAGCTTCCAGCTCTATCAAGTTGTAATTACTGATTTTTATTGACTAACCCCAGCTGTTGCTGAGAAAAAAATGGGCAGAGTAAGTCTTAGCAGTGCTGAGATGACTCATGTGCCCTTGAGGTGAATCCTGTGTCTATATTAACACTGACCAAAGCAACCTTACAGGGGAGAGTCACCATCTTTTACATTTCACCCAAAAATGTTGAGCCTTAGACTATTACTGTAAAGGGCACTTACTCAGGTAGACTCACAAGTATTTAAACACTACTCTCAATGAGAAATTGAAGAATTTCCCCAGGTTTCCCTAAGGTTTGCTAAAACTGGATGGAAACATTCAAAATAAAATAATAAAAATGTATTGCAGAAAAACACATTGCAGAAGAAATGCATAGTCCTTCATATTGGGGCGATGAGATTGGGACATGCAGAAGTTGTTTCACTACAACAGAGACAGAAGAAAGGGGGGAGAACAACATTAGGCTGTGTCCTAGACATGTTGAAATGGGTGTGTGTTTATCAGTGGCTGTTCTAGCAACTATTTTGATCTAGGATAATCTAGTATTGAAAGACTAATATTAAGATTTTTTTCTTTTTTTTTTTTTGGCAAATGCCAATAAATGGGTGTCCATTCTGCGGTATATCTGATTTGTGATATTGATGACATAGGATCATCCCTAAATTCCCTGGGTTCTGTGTTCCCCACTTTATTCTGTGACTGGGGAACAGAGAACCCCTTTTCAAAAATGGGTCCTATAATCCCTTCTTTGTTATGGTTAGATTTAAGGTTTGGGTTGGAGGTTAAAGCTTAGGGTTAGCGGGGAACATTAGTGGGAACATAGAACCCAGAAATGGTGGTAAATGTTCCCTGTTAAGGTTATCAGTTAGAGATTAGATTTTAGGGTTAGGTTTTGGAGTTAGGGTTAGAGTGTCCTTAATGGCTCAACATGATAGGTTAATGTTGTGGCCATCAATCTGAATTATTTCCTTTGATTCTGAAAGTTTCATTATTTTGCAACTGTGTAAGCCTACCCATGAACCTCAGCCACCATTGCTTTCAGACTGATTAAGTCTACAGGTAGTGTAGAAATGCAGGGGAATTGTTTTAAATTACTTTTTTTTCTGGGAGAGGTGCCCCAGACCCTCTTGACCAGTATGCCTTTTTTAAGTTTTCTCCTCCCTTTTAAACCATTGAAGAGTAGACTCTGACCACACTGTCAATCTGTTCTCAGTGACTAAATATGGCATCTACTTCATAATTTTTGACCATAGTCTTCCTATCTCATTTGAAGTCATCATTGGAGCTGTGTAAATATGCACTATGTTCTCATGCTGATCCTTTAAGACTGATAACAAGCAAACATATTTTGTTTGGCCTTTTCTCCTTTTGTCTGTTTTCAGTGCACATAACACACTTTTTAAAGTTATATTCTATTTCACTTTCCTTCACATTCTTATGTTGTATTACTTGTTGGGATGCAGTGGAGGCTATAGAGCACACAAACACTGTTTACCCATCTCTCCAACCTGAAATGGAGTTTACTCAGATCTCCTGGGGTGTTTATGACTTCACAGGTCGCTGTCACAATCTATTTTTGTAAATTCAGGGATCAATTGTTGTTTACACCATATGTGAGCACACAGCAGCCATCAACCGACACAATCACATGCAACAAAAGGAATCAATCTGTTGATTCTGAGGGATTCTAAGGGTTGGACAGATCAGAGAGGGTGGACATAGAAGAGCTTTTGCGATATTATGCATTATCAATAATATTTTAAATAAAAGATGTCAACAAATGTCTTAGATTAGCCTGTATGTGCTAGTAACATTGATCCACATAACTCAAATTGAAGTACATATGTAGTTGTTACAGACATTTTTGCACAAAAGGTTTAGATTTATATCATATCAAGGAGAAGTGCTGCTGTCTTAAAGCCAAAGCTGGAATTCCATTAGGCATGATAGGTCCCAAATTTAATCTGCAGCATGACAACCCCATACAGTCATAAAGAAATATCTTCAGCAAGAAGGTGGAGTCCTGTAACAGATGATTTGAGCCCCGTAGAGCCCCAACCTCAACATCATGGAGATTACACAAAGAGACAAAAGCATCTGAAAAGACTAAACCCACAGTGGTGACTTGCCCGAGATGTAGGAAGAACCCAATGTGTCAAAACTGCAACTGTTTTAAAGGCAAAGCTGCTCACAGTAAATATGGATTTATTGAACTTTGTGTTAAGTGAACTTAAAAATAAATATTCATGATATTTTAGAAAGCATCCTCACTTTAATGTTAGTGCCTAAAACATTTGTAGCCAAATATGTACCAAATTTCAAATGTTACTGCATGAAATGTCCTCCTCTGGGGACCATTGCTGTTTGAATGTGATTTTAAACAACAAACAGCAAGAATGACAAAGTGCAACCCTGATCATATTAAATTGTAAAATTAAGTGTAAAAACAAAGTCTGGTTGCTCTCCCCCCTGACTGATTTGCCTCCATAAAAGGCAGTTTTCAACATAGTTTTAGGTGAGCAGCAGATGGCCCTAATGAAGCTGAAAATATGTGATTGTAAAATGCATCTAAAATGTGATGTACTTTTGGTCTAGGGGTTTAAAGAAACAGTTTGGTATTTTGGGATATTAGCTTACTCACAGATGATTAGCTAAGCTTAGCATACAGACTGGAAGCACGAGACCGGGTCTAATTGGTACATTGGCACTCTTGGCCATGGGGCCTGTGTTGCATGTCATGCCCTTCTCTTTTCCAACATTTCCTGTCTCTGTACTGTCTGTCAAATAGAGTCAAAAACGCCTGAATAAATAAACTTTTAAAAAAGAAAGAAAAGAGAAGGACCAACTAGACTCACATTGATCTTGAGTGTGCATTCATCCAGTTAGGAAGCAGCAGAAAATGTCAATTTTTCTTCATGTGCCCCTGAGCAACTGTCATAGGAATGAACAGGGTCCTACTGCTAATGCTGTGTTCTGGTCCATCCAGACATTTACCAGAGTTTACTTACTCAGAGTTCATTTGTTCGGTGGCTCTGGGTTAACATCTGCTTCAGAAACTTTGGGCTAGCATTAGTTTGGGAAGCTCTGAATTAACATTAGCTTCAGCAGCTTTGGGTTAGCCTTGGCTTTCAAGGTTAACGTTAGCTTCAGCGGCTTTGGGTTAACATTAGTTTCAGAGTCTCTGGGTTAACTTTAGCTTCAGCCTCTTTGGGTAGCCCGTAGAAAGATAAATTAATGACAAATAATTTAGTCCTTGTATCAAGATTTTTAATTTCCATAATGTAAAAGGGCTGCAAACCATCCATCCTGTTCACTCTCGATGAAAACACAATTAATAATATGAGAATCTTCATCTATTAATTTAGAAAATAACCAAAATAATGTTGACATCCACAGTGGAGGTGAATGTGTGTGTGTGTGTGTGTGTGTGTGTGTGTGTGTGTGTGTGTGTGTGTGTGTGTGTATGTGTGTGTGTGTGTGTGTGTTCTGGTATTCCTCACGTTATGGGGACATCGGTCTGTTTACACAGTCACGGTATGGGGACCAGTTTCGTTGTGGGGACAAAAAATCAGGTCCCCATAGCGGAAACTGTTTTAAACAAGTGGAGAAGTTATTCTGAAGGTGCTGTGAAATTTTTAGCCTTGGCCCATAAAACATGGTTTTCGGTCAGTGTGTGTGTGTGTGTGAGGTGCACAGTATCTCCCCCTTTAGTTTCTGGCAAGTATTGCACTAGCCGCTCCACACACAGATTTTCCAAATATGGTTTGGCACCGCCCACTTCCTGGTCCTCGCAACGAACAATTTCAGCGTCAATTTCTGTGTTACGATCACAACTCATACGGTGGACATGGAAGATTAATTAAAGGAGATTACAGCTAACAATCTAAGGATTTCTACAAAGGAAAACAGGAAAGTGACAAGGTAAGTGCATGTTCATCTTTATGGTAAACCATTACAACTAGTGTTTAACCCTTGAACTAGATTATTTAGCTAGTGTGTGTGATTGCTGTTAGCTGATAGCATTTAAATGTAAGCCCAACATGTACTATATTTTTATAAACCTTTGCATACAATGTAGTAGTAATAGTAATAGTAATAGTAATAGTGTAAAGAAGTTAATGAAAATGAATTAATTTTGCGATCATATTGATGTCATATTTTATGTTACATTATAGTAGTATTTTTAATTGCTCCTCACCTGTTCTTGATCTGTTTAATTTCTAAGTGTTTTACTATCATTAGACTTCATTAGACTTTGGTTTACCTACTCTCTCAATTCAAATCTTTCAAATTTCTGAATTCTGTATAGTTAATTTAATATTGTATATAGTAATAATGACCCTAAAATACATGGTAAGGCTGGAGCTGGACTACAGTGACAGAAAAAAGAATAAAATTGTCTGTTCCTTCTTTTTTATTTCCATCATGTAAGTTAAACAAACCATGAGGATTGTGTGTACAATAATAACAATAATAATCAAAAAATATCAGATTCTTATCTGATATCTTAAAGTATGGTCTTCTTTTCCATTTGAAGTAACTGAGGACAAGAGGATGTCTTCAAAATCTCAAAATGTAACTAAATATTGCAACATTTAAATGTTTTCCTGCAGTTTGAAATGCCACCACGGATCAGCCCCCTTAAGGATGCCACTCAACATGTTCTTTCCAAGTCTGACAAGACATCCAAATTAGAGGTGAAGTACATCAATGCAGTGAAAGGTAAGATGGTGTTTTATTTTAAATCAGCTGCTACCTGTTAAGGTCTAGAAGAAAGATATTTTAGGAAAGAATGTTTAGGTTTTCTCTTCTGGTGAATGTGTTTTTTGGTCACTTACAGGACGTGGTATATTTGCAAAGGGTTTAATTTGCAAAGGAGATTTCGTAGTTGAATATAGGGGAGATATAATAGATGATGCAGAATCACAGAGAAGAAGAAAACTTTACCATCCGTCATGTGCTGCATTTATTTTTGCATTCAAGTGGAAAGGGAAACTATGGAGGTAAGACTTCATATGTCACATATACTGTACTGTATTATGAGGCTCTAATGAGGCTCTATGAGGCTCTCTGGTGATATGTTGTCATATTTGTATTTCCTCTTTCTCATGTTTCCATTTTTGAAGTATTGATGCCTCAAGGGAAGATGAATCATTTGGCCGGCTTGTCAATGATGATCACGGATCTCCAAACTGTAAGATGAAAAAAATTGAGGTGAATGGAAACCCACACCTTTGTTTATTTGCTCTGAACAACATAAAAGAAGGAGAAGAAGTCACTTATGACTATGGAGGTGACGACTGCCCATGGAGAACACAGGTATGTTACAAGTACACAATTTACAAAAATGCTCATGGTATTAGAGAATGTGTCAAAAGATTTGTGTTTGAATGAAGTAGAATTATTATCAGTGAGAAGATCTCACTCTACAGCTATGATGAGACTGCAGAAAGACAAAAAGAAATCATATCTTTTAGGAGTGATCACATTGGATTTGTGTGTCCAAACATCACATCTATTTACATAAAGTAGTACAAATGTTTTAGGCTTAATTGATGTATTCATGAGAATTAACCTTATATCTACCTATGAAAAATTGAGGTGAAGTCATATATTAAATATTTCCATCATATTACTGCTATTGAAGATCAAGCAATCACAAAAAAAGAACAGTAATTATTAATGAAATATTTATAGGTCGATGTGTTCAGGTTATAAGGAATTGTGTTTTAAATATAGATAATGTAAGCCAGCCAAAACAATAATCAAATGATACATTTCTTGGATTTCAAAAATAAAATGCTTAGATTGGAAGCTGAATGAAAAAAATAAGGACAGATCTAAAAAGGAACTTTAGTATCTGAAATATTCCCACAAGATCTGTTCTGTTTGAGTTGTGTGAACACAGATAGAACTTGGTTTGCCACTAAGAAATACTTTACCGTGAATTATTATTATGGATATTGTACAGTGTTTACATATATTGATCATTTCTTTCTGAAATGTACATATTCTAACATTCTGCCAACATAAATGATGTGTCTACAGGCAACCAGCATCCCAGCTAACAGTCCGACAGTGGCCAGCTCCCCTCCTTCACCACTGTTAAATACTCAAAAGGATGATGCCACTGGGACAGATAACAGTCCCCAACAGGTACATTAATGTTCTTCACTTTAGATTGATTCTACAGTGTCTATATGTCATTTTATATTTATGATTATTTTGAACACTTACGTTTTCCTCACAACACACCTTCAGTCAGTGAGTAGAAACTGTGTGAAAAACTGTATAAAACTGATCCGCACACTTAACTGTATGTGTGTGAAATGTCCTCACAAGACCTGTTCTGACTGGGTTGTGTGAACACAGATAGAGCTTGGCTGTCCACTAAGAAATACTTTACTGTGAATTAATTATTATGGAAATTATACAGTGTTTACATATATTGATAGTGTTTTTCTTATATTTACATGTTCTAACTCTCTACCAACATAAATTGTGTGTTTTCAGACAACCGGCATTCCATCTACCAGCATGGAAGTGGCCAGTTCTCCTCCTTTGGCACTGTTGAGACCTCAAATGGATGATGCCACTGGTCCAGACACTACTTCTCAACAGGTACATTCATAATCTTCAATTCAGTTTTAATCCCAGTCTCTATATATCATGATTTTATATTTATATTGTAACCATCTAAGAGGAGGGACTAGGGTAAATGTTGGTAGTCTAGTGTGAATCAGTCCACCCAACAGTTTAATGTGATGCATTTATGAGTCCAGCTGTTGGTTGACACTGAGGACAGATTTCAACCTTAAAATGTTGTTTTTTCTTAGTTTGTTATCAGTCTATTTTATACACTTACGTCGTCCCCACAACACACGTTCAGTCATTGCCTGAGTAGAAACTGGAAACTGTTTGTGAAACACTGAACAACACTGGTCCTCAGAAAGAACTGTAACGTTGTGTGTGAAATGTCCTCACAAGACCTTATTCTGACTGGGTTGTGTGAACACAGATAGAGCTTGGCTGTCCACTAAGAAATACTTTACTGTGAATTAATTATTATGGAAATTATACAGTGTTTACATATATTGATAGTGTTTTTCTTATATTTACATGTTCTAACTCTATACCAACATAAATTGTGTGTTTTCAGACAACCGGCATCCCATCTACCAGCATGGAAGTGGCCAGTTCTCCTCCTTTGGCACTGTTGAGACCTCAAATGGATGATGCCACTTGTTCAGACAGTACAATTCAACAGGTACATTCATAATCTTCAATTCAGTTTTAATCCCAGTCTCTATATATCATGGTTTCATATATGTATTGTAACCATCTACGAGGAGGAACTAGGGTAAATGTTGGTAATCTATTGTGAATCAGTCCACGCAACAGTTTAATGTGATGCATTTATGAGTCCAGTTGTTGGTTGACACTGAGGACAGATTTCAACCTTAAAATGTTTTTTTTTTCTTAGTTTGTTATCAGTCTATTTTATACACTTGCGTCGTCCCCACAACACACGTTCAGTCATTGCCTGAGTAGAAACTGGAAACTGTTTGTGAAACATTGAACAACACTGGTCCTCAAAGGAACTGTGACATTGTGTGTGAAATGTCCTCACAAGACCTGATCTGACTGGGTTGTGTGAACACAAATAGAGCTTGGCTGTCCACGAAGAAATACTTTACTGTGAATTAATTATTATGGATATTATACAGTTTTCACATATATTGATAGTTTTTTCTTATATTTACATGTTGTAACTCTCTGCCAACATAAATTGTGTGTTTACAGGCAACCAGCATTCCATCTACCGCATTGGAAGTGGCCAGCTCCCCTCCTTTGCCACTGTTGAGAACTCAAATGGATGATGCCACTGGTCCAGACACTACTCCTCAACAGGTACATTCATAATCTTCAATTCAGTTTTAATCCCACTCTCTACATATCATGATTTTATATTTGTATTGTAACCATCTAAGACACGTGTCAAGCTCCAGTCCTGGAGGGCCGGTATGGGTGCAGGTTTTTGTTCCAACCCAGGAGCTACACACCTGTTTCTACTAATCAGCCACTACAGCCCTTGCTAAGGACCTTCATTAGTAGAATCAGGTGTGGTACTCCTTGGTTTGAACAAAAGCCTGCACCCACACCGGCCCTCCAGGACTGCAGTTTGACACCCCTGATCTAAGAGGAGGAACTAGGGTAAATGTTGGTAGTCTAGTGTGAATCAGTCCACCCAACAGTTTAATGTGATGCATTTATGAGTCCAGTCGTTGGTTGATACTGAGGACAGATTTCAACCTTAAAATGTTGTTTTCTCTTAGTTTGTTATCAGTCTATTTTATACACTTACGTTGTCCCCACAACACACGTTCAGTCATTGCCTGAGTAGAAACTGGAAACTGTTTGTGAAACACTGAACAACACTGGTCCTCACAAAGAACTGTAACGTTGTGTGTGAAATGTCCTCACAAGACCTGTTCTGACTGGGTTGTGTGAACACAGATAGAGCTTGGTTGGCCACTAAGAAATACTTTACTGTGAATTAATTATTATGGAAATTATACAGTGTTTACATATATTGATAGTGTTTTTCTTATATTTACATGTTCTAACTCTCTACCAACATAAATTGTGTGTTTTCAGACAACCGGCATTCCATCTACCAGCATGGAAGTGGCCAGTTCTCCTCCTTTGCCACTGTTGAGGCCCCAAATGGATGATGCCACTTGTTCAGACACTACAACTCAACAGGTACATTCATAATCTTCAATTCAGTTTTAATCCCAGTCTCAATATATCATGGTTTTATATATGTATTGTAACCATCTACGAGGAGGAACTAGGGTAAATGTTGGTAGTCTAGTGTGAATCAATCCACCCAACAGTTTAATGTGATGCATTTATGAGTCCAGTCATTGGTTGATACTGAGGACAGATTTCAACCTTAAAATGTTGTTTTTTCTTAGTTTGTTATCAGTCTATTTTATACAATTACGTCGTCCCCACAACACACGTTCAGTCATTGCCTGAGTAGAAACTGGAAACTGTTTGTGAAACACTGAACAACACTGGTCCTCACAAGGAACTGTAATGTTGTGTGTGAAATGTCCTCACAAGACCTGTTCTGACTGGGTTGTGTGAACACAGATAGAGCTTGGCTGTCCATGAAGAAATACTTTACTGTGAATTAATTATTATGGATACTATACAGTCTTCACATATATTGATAGTGTTTTTCTTATATTTACATGTTGTAACTCTCTGCCAACATAAATTGTGTGTTTACAGACAACCAGCATTCCATCTACTAGCATGGGAGTGGCCACCTCCCCCTCCAGCTCCCCTCCATTGGCACAAATGGATGATGCCACTGGTACAGACTCTACTCCTCAACAGGTACATTCATAATCTTCAATTCAGTTTGAATCCCAGACTCTATATATCATGATTTTATATTTATATTGTAACCATCTACGAGGAGGAACTAGGGTAAATGTTGGTAGTCTAGTGTGAATCAGTCCACCCAACAGTTTAATGTGATGCATTTATGAGCCCAGTCGTTGGTTGATACTGAGGACCGATTTCAACCTTAAAATGTTGTTTTTTCTTAGTTTGTTATCAGTCTATTTCATACACTTACGTCGTCCCCACAACACACGTTCAGTCATTGCCTGAGTAGAAACTGGAAACTGTTTGTGAAACACTGAACAACACTGGTCCTCACAAAGAACTGTAACGTTGTGTGTGAAATGTCCTCACAAGACCTGTTCTGACTGGGTTGTGTGAACACAGATAGAGCTTGGCTGTCCACGAAGAAATACTTTACTGTGAATTAATTATTATGGAAATTATACAGTGTTTACATATATTGATAGTGTTTTTCTTATATTTACATGTTCTAACTCTCTACCAACATAAATTGTGTGTTTTCAGACAACCGGCATTCCATCTACCAGCATGGAAGTGGCCAGTTCTCCTCCTTTGCCACTGTTGAGGCCCCAAATGGATGATGCCACTTGTTCAGACACTACAACTCAACAGGTACATTCATAATCTTCAATTCAGTTTTAATCCCAGTCTCTATATATCATGGTTTTATATATGTATTGTAACCATCTACGAGGAGGAACTAGGGTAAATGTTGGTAGTCTAGTGTGAATCAGTCCACCCAACAGTTTAATGTGATGCATTTATGAGTCAAGTCATTGGTTGATACTGAGGACAGATTTCAACCTTAAAATGTTGTTTTTTCTTAGTTTGTTATCAGTCTATTTTATACAATTACGTCGTCCCCACAACACACGTTCAGTCATTGCCTGAGTAGAAACTGGAAACTGTTTGTGAAACACTGAACAACACTGGTCCTCACAAGGAACTGTAACGTTGTGTGTGAAATGTCCTCACAAGACCTGTTCTGACTGGGTTGTGTGAACACAGATAGAGCTTGGCTGTCCACGAAGAAATACTTAACTGTGAATTAATTATTATGGATACTATAGTCTTCACATATATTGATAGCGTTTTTCTTATATTTACATGTTGTAACTCTCTGCCAACATAAATTGTGTGTTTACAGACAACCAGCATTCCATCTACTAGCATGGGAGTGGCCACCTCCCCCTCCAGCTCCCCTCCATTGGCACAAATGGATGATGCCACTGGTACAGACTCTACCCCTCAACAGGTACATTCATAATCTTCAATTCAGTTTGAATCCCAGACTCTATATATCATGATTTTATATTTATATTGTAACCATCTATGAGGAGGAACTAGGGTAAATGTTGGTAGTCTAGTGTGAATCAGTCCACCCAACAGTTTAATGTGATGCATTTATGAGCCCAGTCGTTGGTTGATACTGAGAACCGATTTCAACCTTAAAATGTTGTTTTTTCTTAGTTTGTTATCAGTCTATTTCATACACTTACGTCGTCCCCACAACACACGTTCAGTCATTGCCTGAGTAGAAACTGGAAACTGTTTGTGAAACACTGAACAACACTGGTCCTCACAAAGAACTGTAACGTTGTGTGTGAAATGTCCTTACAAGACCTGTTCTGACTGGGTTGTGTGAACACAGATAGAGCTTGGCTGTCCACGAAGAAATACTTTACTGTGAATTAATTATTATGGATACTATAGTCTTCACATATATTGATAGTGTTTTTCTTATATTTACATGTTGTAACTCTCTGCCAACATAAATTGTGTGTTTACAGACAACCAGCATTCCATCTACTAGCATGGGAGTGGCCACCTCCCCCTCCAGCTCCCCTCCATTGGCACAAATGGATGATGCCACTGGTACAGACTCTACTCCTCAACAGGTACATTCATAATCTTCAATTTAGTTTGAATCCCAGACTCTATATATCATGATTTTATATTTATATTGTAACCATCTACGAGGAGGAACTAGGGTAAATGTTGGTAGTCTAGTGTGAATCAGTCCACCCAACAGTTTAATGTGATGCATTTATGAGCCCAGTCGTTGGTTGATACTGAGGACCGATTTCAACCTTAAAATGTTGTTTTTTCTTAGTTTGTTATCAGTCTATTTCATACACTTACGTCGTCCCCACAACACACGTTCAGTCATTGCCTGAGTAGAAACTGGAAACTGTTTGTGAAACACTGAACAACACTGGTCCTCACAAAGAACTGTAACGTTGTGTGTGAAATGTCCTCACAAGACCTGTTCTGACTGGGTTGTGTGAACACAGATAGAGCTTGGTTGGCCACTAAGAAATACTTTACTGTGAATTAATTATTATGGAAATTATACAGTGTTTACATATATTGATAGTGTTTTTCTTATATTTACATGTTCTAACTCTCTACCAACATAAATTGTGTGTTTTCAGACAACCGGCATTCCATCTACCAGCATGGAAGTGGCCAGTTCTCCTCCTTTGCCACTGTTGAGGCCCCAAATGGATGATGCCACTTGTTCAGACACTACAACTCAACAGGTACATTCATAATCTTCAATTCAGTTTTAATCCCAGTCTCAATATATCATGGTTTTATATATGTATTGTAACCATCTACGAGGAGGAACTAGGGTAAATGTTGGTAGTCTAGTGTGAATCAGTCCACCCAACAGTTTAATGTGATGCATTTATGAGTCAAGTCATTGGTTGATACTGAGGACAGATTTCAACCTTAAAATGTTGTCTTTTCTTAGTTTGTTATCAGTCTATTTTATACAATTACGTCGTCCCCACAACACACGTTCAGTCATTGCCTGAGTAGAAACTGGAAACTGTTTGTGAAACACTGAACAACACTGGTCCTCACAAGGAACTGTAACGTTGTGTGTGAAATGTCCTCACAAGACCTGTTCTGACTGGGTTGTGTGAACACAGATAGAGCTTGGCTGTCCACGAAGAAATACTTTACTGTGAATAATTAATATGGATATTATACAGTGTTTACATATATTGATAATTTCTTATACTGGCATATTCTAACTCTGCGAACATAAACTGTGTGTTGGTAGTCTAGTGTGAATCAGTCCACCTAACAGTTTAATCCGATGCATCTATGAGTTCAGTCGTTGGCTGATACTGAGGACAGATTACAGCGTTGAAATGGAGTTTTTTCTTAGTTTGTTATCAGTCTATTTTAGACACTTACGACGTCCCCACAACACACTTTCAGTCATTGCCTGAGTAGAAACTGGAAACTGTTTGTGAAACACTGAACATTGCGTGTGTAATGTCCCCACAAGACCTGTTAGAAAATCTAATGGTATATTTAACTTGGATTTTACTCAGTTTGTTTCATATTGCATGATCACTTAATCAGTGGATTATATTCTCAAATGGTTAACACTTTAGTATTCTGCGTGGTGTTTTTTGTGCAAACAACCCCACTTGTTTTCCATTTTCATTTAAATGGCAAGCAAAAACATTGCACATTGTCATGATAACAAAACTTCAAAATTATATAATGATTGAAAATTTCATTTTTCTACTTACTTTTTTCAGATGAAAGACACAGATCTTGAAGATTCTAGTGAACTACATGATTCCACACCAGAGAGTGGAGATGATTATGTTCCGGATACCACTTGTGAAGAAAGTGACAGTGATGCTAGCCTTCATCCAAACAGAGGGATTCAAAGACTTTTTGATCGTACCCAAGATTTCTCTAGTTCAATGCATCACCCTGCCTGTGACAGCACAACGTCAGACATTATCTTCTATACAGCGGAAGCCACTGGATCTAATGAAGAACCCTCTTCGAGCCAGAATACAAACGACAAGATAGTTGTTAGTGCATGTCAAAAAAAAAGTAGAAAAAGAACATACGATAAAAGACATTATTGTTTGTATTGCTCCAAGCCTTATGCTAAGATAGCAAGGCATCTAGAGAGTGCACATGAACAAATAAATGATGTGGCTAAAGCTCTAAGCTTTCCAAAAGGTTCCAAGAAAAGAAAACAACAACTTGATTATATTCGCAACAAAGGAAATTTTGCTCACAATGCTGCTGTTATGAAGTCAGGAAATGGGGAACTAGTACCATTTAGAAGACCATCCGAAAAAGTAGAGGGAAAGGACTTCATGCACTGTGCCTACTGTCAAGGACTTTTTTCAAGAAAGGTTCTGTGGCGACATATCCGCAGTTGTGGACTTAGACCTCAATCAGTTGCCCCCAAACCAGGACAGAACCGTGTTCAGTCTCTGTGCAAATTCACAGAACCTGTGCCTTCCTACATTAGTAAACAACTGTGGGGAGTTATCGGTGCCATGAATGTTGATCCAATCACTGATATAATAAAAAATGACCATGTCATTATAGACATTGGTCAGCACTTGTTAAACAAAGGTGGTACATTAGCCAAGAATCAACAGTGTGTGCGAGAGAAGATGCGAGAATTGGGAAGGCTGGTTCAAAGTGCTCGGAGAGTCACCACTGCAAAAACGATGGAAGAGCTCATAAATCCAAAGAACTACATGGAGACTGTCAAAGCTGTCAAGTTGACATGTGGATATGACAGTGAATCTAACAAGTTTGCGATTCCATCACTGGCAAATAAACTTGGGAATGCCCTGGTTAAAGCCAGCAAACTTTTAAAAGCTAAAGGGTTAATCTCAAACAATGAAAAGCTTGTGAAGAATGCCAGTGAGTTTCAAGATGTCCATCGTGAGAAATGGAATGAGATAATCTCAGCTACAGCTTTGAGGAACATCACAGAAGCAAAGTGGAATGTGCCCACACTCATGCCGTTTACTGAAGATGTCCAAAAGTTGCATGCATATCTCAGTCATGTACAAGATCAGTGGTACAATTCACTCTCAGAAAATCCCTCTACAAAAGCCTGGACGGAGCTTGCAAAGTCATGTCTGGCCCAGATCATTCTCTTTAACCGTCGCAGGGAAGGAGAGGTGGCAAGCATGCCCTTATCTGCATTCTTATCAAGAGACTCTTCTGATCCACATAAGGATGTAGACTGGGCACTCTCTGAACTGGAAAAACAACTCTGCAGACACTTCTCAAGAATCGTCATCAGAGGAAAACGTGGTCGTGCAGTCCCAATTCTTCTAACTCCAAAAATGCTGTCTGCAATAGAACTCCTTGTTAAGCAGAGAGAGACTTGCGGGATTCTAAAAGACAATGGTTATATGTTTGCAAGACCAGAAGCTATGAGCCACTTCAGAGGTTCAGACTGCCTCCGTGGCTTTGCAAAGGAATGTGGCGCAAGGTGTCCAAAGTCACTGACATCCACCAGACTGCGAAAGCATGCTGCAACCCTTTCGACAGTGCTGAACATGACGGATACAGAGATGGACCAGCTGGCCAATTTCCTTGGACATGACATAAGAATCCATCGAGAATTCTATCGGCTCCCTGAGAAAACCCTGCAACTTGCCAAGATCAGCAAAGTTTTAATGGCACTTGAGCAAGGAAGATTAGCTGAGTTTCAAGGGAAGAACTTGGATGAAATTGAGATAGAACCGGATGGTATGTTGGTGGAATGATGGGATTTTTTGTTTTTGTCAATGTTTACCAGATTGTTTGGTCATATTAGTATCCTGTTTTTGTACAACTGCCACAGAAATACTTCTGAGCAATGATGAGGAAGACAGGAGCATACAGGAGGGAAACGGTCTAAATGATGGTCTGTATCTAGTGTTTGGTATATCTCCTCTCTGACAGAAAGCTGAATATCTTTGAGTTATAAGTTATTTAGTTATAAAAGAATCATGCAATTTAATTGATAATGGTTATTTGCAAATAATAATAATAATTTTTCATAGAACAATCAGCAGAGGAGACACATGGCCCTACTGAGAGGAATGAAAGGCCATCATCATCGTCTACAAGATGCAAACCACATTCATCAGAGGATGACATGCATTCAGCAGTCAGTGCTATGAAGCCTTCCTCCAAAGGTAAACTTTACACATTACTCTTATCAATTGTGTCTGTTCATTTATAAAACATGCATTTTCAGTGTACAAATTATAAATTAATTATAAATAAATAAATAAATTAATTAATTAGAAATTAGAAATTGTCAAATGATGCAGGTTCAGTAAAAACAGACACATCAGAACTTTAAAATAAACTTGTCGCTATTTTGAATCACTTACCACATTCTATCTGGATTTTGTTTGCAAAAATATTACCAATAGATTTTTTTTTATGTTTAATTTTGATTATTTTCCATTGAACTATCAGGAGAGGAGATAATTCCTCCTACTGAAATGAATGCAGAGCCATCATCATCACAAAGGCATAAACCAACATCATCAGAGGATGACATGCCTTCAAGAGTCAGTGCCATTAAGCCTTCTTCTAAAGGTGAACACATTCCTCTTTTTGCATCTGCTCCTTTTTTAAAAATATGTATTGTCAGTGTATAAATTAAGCTACAAATGGCCAAATGCTTTCAGTATCAACAATGACATGGGAACATGAAAAAATTGTAATACTTTGAATCACTGACCTCCTTACATCTGTTCAGAATTTTGTCACAAATTGTTACGTTTAGATTTTTCAGTTCAAAGACATCAATTACGCTTAAATCAACATATGTCAACAATTTACAAATCTCACAAAAGTGTTGCTGGACTTAGTTTATCTGCTTTCAAGTTCACAATGCTGAGAAGTCCCTGTCTTTACATTAACATATTTGTTTTCCTTACTAATTAAAGGTACAGTTACCCGGAAGAAGAAAACTCCCTGGCAGCAGGTAGAGGTGCAGGCAGTGGAAAGGCACATGAATCAATTCATCACATCTTGCATTGTACCAGCAAAGCGTGACTGTGAGAAGTGTTTAAGGGCTGAACCAGAGGCTCTTAGGAACCGAGACTGGCAGAACCTAAAATTCTATGTTTACAACCGCATTACAGCATACAAGAGAAAAATTCAACATAAGTAATGTGAAGACAAGCTAGGGCATTGTTTCTTTTATTTATTTTTATTCATGTGCCTCACCCCTGGCCTAAATTTTGTTTTAAAGCATAAACATTTTATGGTTTGGTTTTAAGTGTCAATAATAGCAACAAAACAAGCGCATGTGAAAGAAAGTTCTGTTTATATTTTTTTTTATTTGGAAATATTTAAAACATGCAGAATGTTTGTTTGAAGTTTTATTAAACTTTGCTGAGCTTATTAAAAATGTTTAATTTACCCGGAAGAAGAAAACCGGAAGAAGAAAACTCCCTGGCAGCAGGTAGAGGTGCAGGCAGTGGAAAGGCACATGAATCAATTCATCACATCTTGCATTGTACCAGCAAAGCGTGACTGTGAGAAGTGTTTAAGAGCTGAACCAGAGGTTCTTCAGAACCGAGACTGGCAGAACCTAAAATTCTATGTTTACAACCGCATTACAGCATACAAGAGAAGAATTCAAATTAAGTAATGTGAAGACAAGCTATGGCATTGTTTCTTTTATTTATTTTTATTCATGTGCCTCACCCCTGGCCTAAATTTTGTTTTAAAGCATGAACATTTTATGGTTTGGTTTTAAGTGTCAATAATAGCAACAAAACAAGCGCATGTGAAAGTTCTGTTTTTTTTTTTTTATTTGGAAATATTTAAAACATGCAGAATGTTTGAAGTTATTAAACTTTACTGAGCTCATTAAAAATGTTGAATTTATTAAAAGTTCAATTCTGCAATATAAATGAATTTATTGTATTGGTATTTACTAGGTAGTAGTTGCAGTTTGTATTAAATGTAGTTGTAGGCTAATGCAGGGTGGTTGACAGGAGAGGTAAGTGGTATAGTGTTGTCACCAGACTTACCCAAGAGCTTCTATACAGTTAATACCATAATAGATAATTTAGTACAGTAAATATAACATAATAAATTGCACAAACAGTTATTTAAATATTTTAAAATGTTTTTTTCTTTCTTTAGACATATTTCCTTACATTAACAATGGAATATAAATATATATATATATATATATATATATATATATATATATATATATATATATATATATATATATTCATGCTTTGAGGATTGTATGCCTTATTTTTTTCAACATTATATAATGCCAATACAAAAACAAAACAAAAGAAAATCTTATATGAATTTTGTTATATTTCCCATTCCTAGTTGCCTGAAAATGTAGTTATGATTGTGGTAATTAAAGAAAAAAACTGATTCAACATGGGAAACTAAAATGATTCATATATTTGTCTTTTGTTAATGTGAACTTCGAAAAGTACCAAGACAATTACTTCTCATTAAGTTAAGTAATCTTTTGTAGAGCAGAGACCTATTCATTGCTATTAATATTTATTTTAATTTCACCAATATGGCTATTAAATTTAGGAACGGTCATGACATTCACAGCAAGCAGTATTTTCTTTGCTGTAGTTATACTTCAGTAGTCATGCTACATTGCTATGAACAACTAAGCTGAGCTGAATTTCAAAATCTGAACTGTTTATTGACGTATAATACTGTTTCTTTTAATTCTACTTAGATTAAACATGTAGATAAAATAATTATATAACAAATTTAATCATTTATAATGTTCAGCATTTACTAGAATCATTTTTTGTATACATTTGCTGTAAAGTCCCCACAAATCACATAGAAGTTTGTGTGAAATATTTTAATAATATGCAAATTAGGTCCCCCCAAACCACGTTAATCCGTCTTTTTTTGTGTCCCCATGTAGTATGGGGAAGACAGTACTTCATCAATTCATATCTTTTAAGTCGTGTATGAGCTAACAATGCTCTGGATAGAGTACCTGATTTTTTTCACATCTCTAGAACCTTTAGAAAGGGTGGTCCCCAAAAGTGATGATTAAAAAGTTGGTCCTCCTAACAGATGAAAACCAGTATGTGTGTGTGTGTGTGTGTGTGTGTGTGTGTGTGTGTGTGTGTGTGTGTGTGGTGTCGAGTAGAGTCTTTCTAACCAAAGTACCCACACATCCTGCCAAGAGCTGACCCATATCATTAAGGCAGATCTTCCAGAGATCATAAACCCTTTCTGAAGCTGCTGGGAGGGTCATCTATCCAACTCCCACTAACAGGGTGTCATAGACGGCCTCTCTGTGTTTTTAATAGAGAGCTCCCTTCACTCCACACACACACACACACCTCCATGATGAAAGCTTTTTGAGAGAATGTTTCATCTCGCTGTGCCTTCAGTGAGATAGGAAGAACAGGAGTACAAGTTTGAAGATTTCTTTATGTGTGAGGTCTGTATGAAGTGTGTGTATGTGTGTGTGTACTTAAATGTGAGGTGTTTGTGGTGAGTGTGTGTCCACACACGCCTGTCTGCCTGACAGCCCTGAGCTAGCTCCCCACCGGAGTATGAGTTTCACACGCATTTCATTTCCTGCAGTCAGCATGAATTCAAACCCTCCAAGGAATTAACTCTATCTACCTGCTTGTCGCTCTCTCCTGTCGCTCCAGGCACACCTCACACACACACACACACACGCACACACTTTCTCTTTGAAGGTTTTCAGTCTCCCAAGTCAGTCTGCAGGAAAGATAAGACTGTATGCTGGAGAAAAAGAGAAGTCACAATGATGGATGGTGTGTGCGGCTGCAACACAACGCTATACTATTAATGCCTTATTGATTAATGTCTGTCACTGGCCTCCCACTATATAAGTATCCCCACACACGTCCCTGCCCAGCAACAGTCTCCATGCTATCATTAGCGACTGACACTAATTTGCCCCTGAAGGGCTACGTTAGCACTGTGTTAAAAATAGACTACCTACATGGGAGATTTCAGGCTGGTGTCAGTATTTTTAAGTCTAAGCTTGCTGATACAGCTGAAAATACTGCAGATATTTTGTAAAATTCTGTCTCTATTTTTATATCTCCTATATATTTTCAAGATGTACCACCGTTACAATTTTAATTCTTTATGGCTATGTAAGTTGGTCTTTTTCTTTTTTTTACCTGGAGTGTCCCATAACCAGGTATTTGCAGTATTTATCAAACATGTACAAACACGCAGTAGACAGTGATGACTTTCGCATGGTCTACATCCATCTGTTCATGCTCATAAAGGATCGTTTGCATAGAGAAACAGACCCTCAATGTCAAATATAGTCGGTGCTTCCCTTTGAAAGTCACAGTGAAGTAACTTGTGGGAAAAAAGTATAAAATGGGGGGTAGGAGGTGTGGGGAGATGGAAACATCACACATAAGATACTGCAGCATCCTGGGAAAGCATCCTCGCATTTTTTTAACCCCCATATGTCCCCCACAAGATTTTGGGAAAAAAACACACTTTTATTTCACGATGTTTCCAACTCTTTGTTGAATATATTGTATTTACTGACATTTTTAATCAAAACAGTTATAACAACAGCCTACTGATATACAAACAACAAGGTCAGTCAAACATGGAACATGAGAGAATTAAATGAATTAAGCAAAAATTTCTAACATGCCTTTGTGACCTCGGCAATTATTTTGAGAGGGTGACGATATATGTTCCCAGAGTCCTATGTTCTTAGGATCCTATTTTTTCAAAGTCCTCATGCGGATTCTCAAGTCTAAGACATCACAACTCAGATCCAATGGTGAAATATATTGCATAAATCTAACTGATTAATCGTTAAATGTGTTAAGGACAAATCATGTCTTGTAAGTTAGAGAGGAGACTGAGACTGATAAAGACTGGAAATTATCGTGCAAGATCACACCTTTATTTCGACTGGAGGCTGAAGGTACTTCAGCCTCCAGTCGAAATAAAGGTGTTTTAGTCTCAGTATTCAGAAGATGGTTCCAGGAGATTAAACACAGCATCATTACAGGATATGCACCAGATATGCTTCTGATCTGAAGACATTATGAAAAGGTAAATGGACTTGAACTATCCTCCGTAATCATCCACTGTAAAAGTATGAAGGTCAAAGATGTACCAGGAAGTGGCGCCCACTAAATCTTCCAGTTAAGTGGTTTAGATGTAGATAAACTTTATGTAAAACCTTAAAGATCACCTTCAAAAGTGGCACTTAAGTTACCCCTAGTTGATGCTCTTTACTTCGAATTACTGTAGATCCCAATAATATCATTGAATCAAAGGCTACATCCCAATAGAGAAGAATGGAAATCTACAGTAAACCATGATAGGCAGGACCTAACTATAAGGATTTTTATTATTATTATTATTATTTTGTTTTGTTTTTATTAAACGTTTGAGTGATTAGAACATAGTGTAGTATTTATCTGCATGACAATGTCAGTTGTGCAACCACAACACTATGCATCCAAACAGTGAATGCACAAAGGGATATTAATGGGCAGCCATATTGAATCCCATTCAAATATTAATTTGAATATAATAATATTCAAATATTAATTTGAATTATAACTTAAAATGATACATTTATAAAAATGGTGGAAAACATTTGGGATAACGAATGTACATTACTCAACACACATTTCAACCACATTGCAAAAATGGTAGTAGAATTAGAAGCCTCACATAGAATAGTAGAATTATCTAAAAATATCAGATAATTTTGTTAATTTGCATTTGTTTTTTCTTGATCTTGGTCAAACTGTCTTATTTTCTTAAAAGAAGATTAAATAGTTTGACCTTTTATCTTAATGCTGTCTTTTGTTATCTCATATTAAGGACTTTATATCTCATAATTCTGGCTTTTTATCTCTAATCCTTTAAAAAAAAACGTAAAATAAGTAAAATTATCTACCAATTAAATAAGATCATTTAAGATAATTCTACTAAATTTTGGACTAATTTTTGTAAATAAAAGATATTTGCCACTAATAAGATTTCATTTTCTTGCAGTGCAATCTACATTTTATTAGAAACATTACATATTGTTTGACAAGTAGAAAAAAAATGTTTTTTTTGTAATGTTTTAGCAAATATTAAATAAATAAAATATATAACCAGGGATTTAAGAGGGATTTTTATAATTTAGGTGAACTTTACACCCGCCTGCACAGAATCTGTGTTGATGATCTCTTTTCCACCCACGAGATACTTGTTTATTTTGCCTCAACCTTTTGTTTTAAAGCGACAACGCACACCAACATCACCCACTGCATTTATACACCTTCAAACATGACTAGTTTTCACACCTCATTGTGTGAGAGCTGCACGGCAGCATAATCAGTTCCTTTCCTCAGGCCCATTTAACTGAGTTTAAAATGAAATGGCTCAAAGTTCCTGTGATACACTAAAGCAATCGCCAAAACCATCCCCTTCGAATGACACCATTAAGAGTTATTCTCTCAGATCTAGTTCAGTTAATGGAATGTGAGGCTTCTGGATCTACTGAGAGAAAGCTCCAGAACTCCTGCTGTGGTTATTGTCATTTCACTTGATCACCAATGACAGCAAAGAGGGGCTTCTGAAAAGGAATTTCCAATGAGAATTAATTCTATCAGACATCATTGTTGAGATTTGTTAACAATAAGAAAAATATATAAACAAATTGCCTGACTTAGGTTTATAGGTTTATATGGCCAGCGACCTACCATGACACAATACAGTCATAATTTTATCACATATTAAATAAACAAGATGAATGAAATAAAAAGACATAATAAACATAATATGTTAAAGCAGAATTTTGGCATTTTTTAGCATGGACCCTATTTTACTATTTCGTGTCTATTACATTGATGTGAGCAGAAATTTCTCAATTGGGTCTAATATTGAGCAAGAACCAGCAGCTCATTTCACAGCTGATGTTCTATAATGGTAGTGGATGGCTGTGTTTATCCTCTACAGTAAAAGTCCTGGCCACTGCCAGGCTCAGGCGTCTAGATGCAGCACACAGGCTTATCTTCATTTTCAATCTGTTTCTCCTCTGTAGTGCATATTAACTGAAGGGATGCCATTTTATTTGATCTCGCCTTTGCAAAAGACAATGCATTCATACTGAAATATCCACGGTGCCTACCATCTTACAAAAAGAATGAAACAAGTCCATACTCAGAGCTAGAAAATCTCTCGTTGTGTCTGTTATCTGTTATTCAAACCAGATGTGGTTCTGCTGGTGGGAAGAATGAACCATTTAGGTTTAAAATTATGGAATCTGTCCACAATCACTCTGGATCTACTATATGTTGGGTTGTGACCAATGTAACTGTAACTTACTCCAACTCAAACTAGTACATCATCTACATCATCTCATCTGTCATCTTTTTCAGCCACGCCCCCTGTTTGATGATTGGACCGAAAACCTAAACATAGTATTGAACGACAATAAAAATTGAAGGGAAGTATGTAAGGTGGAGCCAGGCTAGCAAAAAAAACATTGATATAATGTTTGATAGCCTAAATATAGGTAACATTTTTTATATAAAAACAATTGATTATAGGCTATAAGCACTATAAGCATATGCATTAACCAGTGAAATTTCTTACAGTTTATAGATATAAATGCTTCCTTATTGTATTGTTTTTGGTGCCATTTGTGTGTCTGTTTGTGAACATTTTGAAAGAAATTACTGGACCAATTTTCATGAAACTTGGTCGATTAATCGATTATTTGCCAACTATTACATGAATCACCAGCTATTTTGATAATTGATTAATCACTTTGAGTCATGTTTGAGAAGAAAATGTCAGTGTCCTCTGGTTCCAGCTTCTTAAATCTAACTATTTTCTGTTTTATTTAGTCTCCTTTAATAGTAAACCTATAAGATTTGAATTGCCCGTGGTCTGAACAACAAAAAAAAAATGATTGCATCTTTGGCTTTGAAAAAACATTGAAAAATCATTTCAATAATCAATGGATTAATTGTCATTAATTAGAGCCCTACTGGTGGTAGACTTGGTGGTAGGCTGAGCAAGAACCCATTTCAATTTTGTGGTGGATCTAACTTAAGAAATTTAAACTGTTTTAGTGTTTGAGCTGCTATCATAGTGGCTCCTGCTGGTCAATGGAATGTTAATAGTTCAATAACAGTTGACAACTCTGTCCTGCTGTTTCAGCCTCACACTATTCTATTAGATTTGGAAATATAGCCACACATATTGGTTGCTCTGCACATTAGCTCTTCGAGTAAAAAATGTAGTCTTACGTGTTTGCTACTGCAAATTAGTTGTATTTAAATGTGCATTTTCAGAGACAGGGTGGACAGTCCCATCTGAATCTACTTTGAGATTTTCAGTTTTTAGTCACCTCCTTATTCTTAAGTGGTTAAAGGCTGTCAGAGTTGTGATACAATTAATTACTGCACCACATTCTGATGAAAAATACCTTGAAATAAACAGCTTTCTTCCTCTGGGATAGTGAGCGGCAAGACTTCAAAGGAGCGCGACGCACCGAAGGTGAGCGTGCTCCTCACGTTAAATTATACAGCTATAAAGATCAAAATTTAATGCATCTCCTATTCATCAAGACTCATTTGTAATTTAAAGCATTTCTCCAGGAATACAAAAACAGGGTAATTTCAAAATGAAGATCAGGCCTAGAGTGCCTAAAAGAAGAGTTCTTGAACTGTCTTCTTTTTTTTTTCTTTTTCTGGAACAAAGGTAAGTTATTCAGCGTATTTTAAGGTCTCTTTGAAATGAATTAAGCCTGTCAGAAATGGGGGGGGTGTACTGATGCATAAGTTTCTGCCTTCTAAATCAGTTCTTATTTGATCTCACATAAAGGAGTTATCTCCCCCTCTCTGCCCCCACTCACTTCTTACAGGGGAATTAAACAAGTATATCAAACACATGCTATATTAGCAAGTTTCAGCCATGCTATTGCTGTAATCCAATTAGCAAGGGCATGTTTGTAGATTATGTGCACTCATTCCACACTTTCAAACCACATTATTCTACATATATACATGCAGAGTGAGAGGAATTAAAAAAGATAACATCAACATGTTCGTAATCTGATAGTTGGCCCCAAAAGTGTGTCTATAAATCACTGTGGGGATGTTTAATTATTCAGAGAACACCATCTCTGCTATTTACTTTTGGGTTCACCTTCAGGTTAAAACCCCCACAGAGAGGCGCATATAGTGTAGCAGCTGTAATAGTGCACTCGCTTATCACCGCTGGCAAACCGCTGTGTGAATTGATCTTTTTCATGTTTTATGGTCATATCAGGTCAAGACCATAAACTGAAAGCACGACGTGTGACACATTTTCACTTTTATAAAGGATGAAGACAGACAGTTTTTGCTGTTTTTGGCAAAGGCCTTTTAAAATATAAGATGTTACAGACGATGAAATACTCATCCTTGAAGCATTTTTCTGTCTTGAAAGTAAAGGTGAGTACTGCCATTGAAGTACAGTGTGAATTATAAATGTTTAAATATGTTATCCAGTTTAATGAATTTGATGAAACATTTTCCAGACTGTCTTTTGAGGTCATGATGACATTAAAAGCTCCATATTTTAAAATTTTTGTGGGTTTTATTTGAAGATAGAAATAGTTAGATTTAAGAACCTGGAAATACCCCTTTCATGTGTGACTTAGGCTGCCACAACAAATATTAAACTGACAGAATTCAAGAAACAAATTTGAAATAAGCTAAATAATATGTGAGTGGAATATGATCATTCTACTCAATATTAGGCTATCAAGATTTCATTTTTTGCAGCGTGGTGCCTTAAGAGTCCACACAATTTGGATTTTTTAAATCAGTTCAGTAATGGCTTCAAAACAGCATAAATGTGATATCCCCTTCCCTACTCACCCTCCATCTTTTTTGCAAATGTTCAAAATCATGAATCAGGCAGAGTATCTCAGAACTGGGGCTTTACTTACCCTTTAACATGTAAGAAATATAACAGGACAGTCAAGCCAATAATGAAAAACATATTTTTGTTGTCATATTTAATCTGCAGAAGTGCAACAAATAGACATTTTCTGCCGCTCTGCAGATTGTGAACCACAGCAGCCCAACATGACAAGCTGTTTTTCGTTTTAAAGTGGCTCTCTTCCAATTCTTCTCGAGATCAATACCAACACACGTCTCGGGCTCACATACACATGAATTTCCAATCCCCCCCCAGTATGACTTCCTTGAATGATGCAGGCTGCTTCAGATGTATTCAAAGGGGGAGAGGGCTGTTTGATAATGGCACACCAGAGAGCAGTGTGAAACAAATGGAATGAAAACAGTGGAAGACATACAGCACATTTTCCTTTGTTTATTCACGGTCGGCCAAGGTATATGCAACATATTGAGACACCTGCTGAGTCAGTGCTGGAGGGTGGTCGCTCATAAATTATGAGTGAGACCTTGGAACACAGTGTGACACATTTGAAAACACTACACCTAACAGCAGTATGAGGACAGTGATGCACACACACACACACACACACATATATATGTATGTATGTATGAATGCTGATGGATTTCAGTGACATGTAATACAAGACAATGACACCTGTGGCGCTTTTGACTAAACATCCCATTACTTCAGAATACAAAGCTACAAAAAGAACATTTTCCAAATAAGCGTATTGTATTTAAACCAGTGGCGTGTTGCCTCCAAGATGTATTTTCTATTCAAATGTCAGAAGTGTGCATTCATATAAATACAGTCAGCGGAATACATGATGAACACCATTCACCACTGTATGGGTGTTTACCAGAAGGCTTACAGATTCATTATCTACAACTTCAAACAACCCAGTACAATGTTTTTCCATCCAATTCAACAAGTGACACCACGTTCTGCATCAATATATAAAGGCCCTGCTTGACCTTTATTGTAATAGTGTATTAACCCATTTAAGCCCAGTTTTTTCATGCATATATTTCAGTTGAGTCAATAACAATTATGTTATGTATCTTTTTTTTCTTTACACAGTTTCTTTTCTGCTTTAAGATGACAATAACTTTATGAGTAACATACACGTAACATGTTTGCTCATCTGTGAACCACATTTTTTCAATCATTATTAACTCAACAAAAAGGCTCAAGGTACCAAAAATGTAGTTCTTAGTCACAACTTTTTGAAAGACAAGACTCTTTGAAAGACTAAGTAAACTTATCTGCCAACGGAGATAAGAGGATAATATAGGATAATTTAATTTAATTTACAAGATATTTCCCCCTGATAGGATTTAATTTTTTTGCAGTGTGGTGCAATTTTAAATGTCCTTTTTAGGACAGCCTTAAGACCTGTCCAGAACTAAAGATGGAAAATAATCATTAGCACATTTTAGTATTTTATTTATTTTTATTTTTTTGTTAAATTAGTCCAATATTAATATCTTGAATTATATTATACCATTGGCAAATAAGTTTGCTTTATTTCAAGTTTTCTTTTTTTTTCTTGAATTTGGTCAATTCACTGTTATTTCATAAATTGATATTAAATTTACTTGTTTATCTTAATAGTATCCTTTTATCCCATATGCCTATTTCATCTGGAATCTTACAAAAATAGACAATTATCTGCCAATGGAATAAGATAGTTCAAAATAATTCTACTTAATATTGGACTAATTGAACTAAATGTAAGATATCTCCCCCTGACAAGATTTAATTTTTTGCAGTAAAACATGTTAAAAACAGACAAATTAGATGTATAAATGTACAAATTACACGTATAGATCTACAGCACAAATACTTTCATGTGTGCATGCTTTTTATGCACATTTTACTATACATACAGGGTGTAGTTGTAATCTGAAAAGGTGGGTTTTGATGAGCGGTGACTCCCGTGGGTCCACGACACAAACAAAAAAAAGACAGACGACCACAAGGTCCCAGAGCAGTGGAGCGGCTGATCATCACAGACTGAGGATTTGACCGTGGCTCGGAGGCAGGAAGGACAGAAAGTACAGAGAGCACTCATATTGCTACATGACGGCAGGTGTTGCAGTCGATCATGTGGAATGAGCCTTCAACACCTATCAATGTTCAGCCTGAGGACTAATCAATATCATGTTTTAACACTCTCATCCTGAAGGTTAAACTGGGTTTAATAGACACATTTAGAGCTGACAGACACACAAGTTACTTAACTAACAACTTTAAGACTAATGCATACTGTTAACTGTTTTCATGACAACTGTGGAGCCAAGTTATTTTCTGCCATGAAGTGTTTTTGCTTTATTTCACCTACTCTCTGTTCTAAATTATAACCAATCCAGCCCTTTATTCAGGTAAAATCAATTTAGAAGGAAAATATAACAAATAAATACATTTTTTTTCTAACTAAAAAGTGATTACAGCTCATATGTTTTGACTTGATGGGCATGATTTTTTTTTCATTATTTACCTTAGAGTTTAGGTAGTTTAGTTTAGAACCCAGTGCTTTTACACTTTGAATTGAGTAAAATGGTTGAGTTGATACTTCAACTTCTACAGAGGTTTCTACCTGAGTAATGAATGTGAATCATTTAAAAATCTCTGCCTCTGTGACTAAAGATTTGGGCTCCTTTTCACAGCCACATTTTAATGGCAAAATGTATGTTCCTATTCATATTTTCCTTGGTACTAGATACCAAACCATTCAAAATTAACAACATCAATATAATAAAAGATCAATATAGTTTTCATGATAACCTCTCATGCTGGCACTGGTCCAGTATATTTGTTACATACCCCTGTATAGTTTCCTCTGCTGATGTTACTCACTTGAATTTTTTACTGAGGTAAGGTTAGTTTAGATAACTGTTTGTTTATCTCTTTTGCATATAGACTGTTTCTTCACACTAACTAAGCCAGTCTTTGATCAAATTTCAACTCTAGTAACAAGTCTGCATTTCCGTGAGTCAAAGAGGCAATTACTGTATCCCTCCAACAAACTTCATATAGACTTTGGAAAAGGCTTTTATTTGATTTATGGAGAAAATAACAAACACCAGACCACCAAGCCAACTTAACTTTGGAGATTAAAACACTGATTTCTTTAACTTTCGAGCCACACACCATAGTGAGTGAGTTTTTAAAATTTCAAAGTTACGTAGATATCTGGGATGGCTGATGGCTGCCATCTTTATGCCTTCAGAGGATGTTATTCTGAATGAAGATGGAGCAGCTACAGTGTTTCCAGAGTAGCTCTGATCCATATGAATTCCTTTGTTTGTTATCCAGACCAGACAAAGCATGAATTCAGACTTTCTCCAAATCAGCATCAAGAGAACTAAATGGTTTTAAATAACCATACCATGCATCGTCATGTTATTTTCTTATTTTGTGTTAAACTTCCATATGAAAAAAAATGAAATCTCCTCCCAATTTCCTCAAAGCTTTGAGGTAAAATGAGAACAATAATTTCAAGTGCTCCAAGTTAACAGAAACATGAATAAATACCCAAATCACTTGACTTTTTCTGCATCTTTTCTGCATTTTCTTTTCCTGCATCATATATATATATATATATATATATATATATATATATATATATATATATATATATATATATATATATATATATATATAACCTGACACAAACATTGTAACATTTGTGAAATTGGGACAGCAAATCTCATCAGTAAATTAGGTTTGTTTACTCAACAAACAGCTCCAATGGCAATTATTACAATGATCGCACACTATTTTGATAATTGATTTTAGAAACAATGTCTAGATACTCTGGATCCAGCTTTTCATATCACATTTTTTTCTGGTTTCTTCTATAATAGTAAACTGATGAGCTTTGGGTTGTGGATTGTTGGTCTGAACCAGGCAGTCTCCGACCCTGGTCCCTGAGAGCCACTGTAGGTGCAGGTTTTTGTTCCAACCAAGCAGTCACACACCTGATTCTACTAATGAAGGTCCTTAGTAATGACTCTAGTGATCGATTAGTAGAATCAGGTCTAGTAGGTCTAGTAGAATCATTAATTCAATATTTGGAAGAATTATCTTGAAATATGTTATTATTATTATATGTTCTTTTCTTGAATTCTGTCAATTGTATATGGTTTTCTTAAAATAAGATGAAATTGTTTTTTGTTTTTTTTTATCTCACATTATGGACTTTTTATCACAAAAGTACGTCTTTTATCTTAAATTCTTTGAAAAACTTGAAATAAGTAAAATCGTACCTAACAATGGATAATTCAAGATAATTCTACTCAGTATTTGACTAGTTGTACATTTACAATACTCAAGTCAAAATAGTTGTTCGTTCCAGCCCTAAGTGCCTTCTACTCTTCAATGGACTATTATGATTAGCAGGGGCCTTAATCATTAAAAATTAAATTTATTGTTAGGTTTGGCTTAGTTTGTGTATAAGGGTAGATGTGGTGTTGTGGCAGTTTTAGCAGCTTATCCATCAACATTTTGGTCATTGATTATGGGTCTGTGTACATGCACAAGTAGGAAAATACTTTTTTTTTTTCCAATCAACTGGTGAAAAAGACAAAATACAATCTAATTGTAATTGTATTGATTTTGATTCTTGCTGATTTTGTTGCAGTAGTACATCACAGTCAGGTTTCCGTCAAAGGTTTGTGTTATCTTTTATATATATGACAATATATATCACCTCATGGTTATTAAAGTTTATGCCATCTTTCCTCACCTCAAGATAGAGGTCAATCTCCATTTTGATGCTTGCCCCGCCCACCTACGTTCTGTCACACCAATGAGGGCATGCAATTTTGGATTATCTGATTTCACGGCTTGGCCTCAGTGAATTATTTTTTTTTTTTCACTCGGGATAGGAAATAAAGCATTTTATAGTTAAACCCAATCATCCTTAATTCTCCCAATATAATGAGACTGACTATAATAATACTATTATAATTTATTATTATAACTGTGTAAATGCTTCACAAAATTGTAAGAGGTGGATTTCTGACAGCAGTATACATACATGTGCTGAATCTAAATGTCTATAGCTTTGCAGATAGAAAAATCCAAACCACCTTTCAAAAGTGCCAGAATACAGAAAATTACATCTACTTTGTTAAAAATGTTATGAGGAAGGATCTCCTGAATCCCCGGAGTGTGAGATCGATGTTTCCTTCACTCCTGCTAGAAGAAAGAAAGAAAGATAAGTCAAAATCAACAGAAATCAAAATGTGAAACACAGCAGGAGATAGCAGGAAAAAGCTGGGTTGCAGAAAAAAAAGTAGAGGAGGAAAAAGGTTGATTATTTGATAGAGTAAAAGAGGAGAAATGTCAAAAATATGAAATAGACTGTAGCACTGGAATAAAAGGACAACTTTAGCAAGAACCACTACACTGCAAACAATGAAATCTTGTCAGAGGAGATACATCTTGTATTTAGCACAATTAGTCTAATTCTAATTCTAATTATCTTAATTTATCTTATTACATTGACAGATTTTACAAATTTTTCAAACAATTTGAAATAGGTTAAGATATTTCAAAATAATCTCAATATTAGACTAATTGTACAAAAAACAACATATTTTCACTTGTTAATATTTCATTTTTTGCGGTGTAGATTTAGGAACACAAGTATAATTATTTTTTATACAATTTTACAACTGATTCACTGCAAAAAAAAAAAAAAATGAAATCTTATAAGGTTCAAATGTCTTGAATTTGGTACAATTAATCCAATGCTGACCCACATGGGCAAATTGACATCAAATCAATCAAAAAAAGAGAAAAAATTTAAATGGAATAACATAATTGTACTGAATATTGGATTATTTTTATTTTCACTTGCTAAGATTTTTTTTTTTGCAGTGTATTTTTCACAACTGGTTTGATACAACCAAATTCTCCTGCAATAACACAGCCAAATAATAATTTAAAGGGGCGACCCAATAGCTGAGCAGTTACACACTACAAGGACATAATACGGTGTGAGCAGCGGTGTCCCCAGACCGAATCCTGGCTGGCCAGACTCTTGCTGCATGTCACTCCTCCACCCTCTTTCCCGTCTGTCTACTTAATAAAAGGGAAAAATGGCCAATCTGACGAAATAAATCATTTAAAAACTGAAAGTGCTGCTATCCGGAAGCTAAATATACACAAAAAAAAAACTGAATAGAGCAGCCCACTGCCATCTCTTGCAGTGAAGGGATTGTCTTGAGAGTCCCAATGACTAAAGGGGTGAGACCGAAGAGGCGAGAGGGATAAATAAAACGGCAGCATCAGGTGGAGGTGGGGAGGAGAGAGCGGCATAAATAAGGTGAAAGGAAGGTGTGAGAGGACGAGAGTGGATTGATTATTGCCCTGCGGCTCAGAGAAACAATCATGGAGCAGCCGGGTTCATGACCTCCTGTACACAGCTTTATTACTCAGTGTTATCTGCTGTAGAGAGGACTGCCCCATGCTGCCACTGCTGAGGCTGCACTGGACATTTATAAAAACACCAAAACATGTAGAGTGAATGGACTCTTTAACCCTCCATGGTGGGACATTGCTATATGGTAACAAACCCATTTTATTCCTACTACACACAATTTCATGGACCCAGGCCCCAAAATCATCTAGAATAATATACATTTTCAGATCCATCAATTTGGCAGATTTGAATGTTAGTTGTAGTAAGATTATTAGCAATGTGGAAACACAATAGTATTGTGCTTTGTGAGTCCTTAGCACATTGTATTTCAATATGAATGACACATTTCTCAGTTTTACATGTTTTAAATCCTATTACAATGGTATTACACTGCTAATATCACTGCTATCACAATTTAAAGTATTTTCACATTATTTTCATTATTATTTTCTACTCTGGTACAGTGTAGCCATATGGTAACAAGCAGTAAAGCTACTAAAATATTTTTTTCTTAATAAAATGCCTCTTGACTGTGTTTACTGGGTCTATTTTAAGAAAAAAAAAGACTAAATTGACTAAAACAAAGAAAGAAATGAAATAAGCAAATTGATTTGCCAATGGAACAAGAAATTTCAAGATAATTTTACTCAAAATTGTACTCATTGCAATGGATTTCGTACCAAAAACAAGATATTTTCACTTGTAGAGAGCTAATTTTTTTCGGTGTATGTTTATTGGTGAACACACGGTGGACAAAATATCAGAAACACCTTGTCACTTGTAACACAGTCCTTTACAGTTCACCACAAGAAACAAAATTACAAACAGTAGTATCAACAATGAACTGAACACTGTCATGTAACATGATTTTCAATCAGTCAGATCAATTGGAAATGAATAAGAATATTGATGGTAGCACTCGTAACAGAATGATTTTTCTCTCATCATGAATCATAGATTCATCTCCAGTGTTCTCCCGCTGTGCTGAAAAGATCAAAAAAGAAGCTGATGATTGACTTCACTTGCAGTTAAATTAATAGAGCACTTCAAAGGTTATTCATGATTTGCTCGACTTTTAAGATATTGTGTCCCGAGGTTTGATGCTGTTTCACAAAATATGCGATCTCAACACTTTTGGGGATTCCTGGCAATGAAAACAGTCAAAAGTAAAGGTGAATAGTGAATATCAGCACAAAAATACTGTCTTTCTGCATTTCTGATCCAAACAAAACAGTGTCTGCTTGAACTTTTTAGTTATTTTATTTTTTAATCATATGTCAAAAAAAAAGTTGCACCGCACATTTGGAAACAGTTTATAATTGAGATCCTCTCAGTCCCTTTAGTTCAGGAGAAAAACAGCCAGAAGTGTCAGTGAGGGGAAGTGAATAAAAGTGATGATTAATCATTAATTAAAAGCCAACATGTGTCCTCTGGCGCCTCAGTGTAGCATTTGAATCCTTTTCGATCATCCACAGACTGCTAATGGCAGCTGAGACTCTTGCCAGCAGTTAGAAAGCAGCCTGGGATGTCTCTCCCTCTCCCTGACATGTCACACTGTCACTATCTTTCCTTATTGCTTCCTCTTTCATATTGTCCCAATTTTCCCATCTTTTAATGCCCTGAATTAATCATGGGGACCTCTGGCTGCATTATTGAGGCAGGGTTAGAAAGGTTGAGATTCATGCAGCTCTAATTAATATAGTTTTACAGTAAAATTGAATCAAATTACCATGTAATTTAAAAGGACATCAGCTCGACGTGTATTTTAGCATTTTTTCTTTTGGTTTTAAGGTCAACGGGTCTCATTTACTATATAGGACATGTGTAGGATTTAATTTTAAAAGAACGAGTAACTCTTCCAGTGTCTTCTCTATCCAATCCGTTTTTCACAAAGAAAGGACTTAAGGGGACCCTATTTTGTTATTTCACCAGTTTGATATTTTTATTTCCATGGTCTATTTATAAAAATGTGTATGCTTTTATGGTCTAGAAGTATCTAGTTAGGCCTGCCACAGCAGCAGCCTCACTTTGAAAACACAGTTTCACTCTCTGCCCTCTCTACTGAAACAGCCACTCTTTGCTACAATTAGTCTAATACTGAGTATATTCCTCTTGAATCATCTTATTCCATTCACAGATAATTTCACTTGTTTTCAATTTTTTCAAAGAACTTTACATAAAAAGTAGAAATTATGAGATAAAATGTCCTTAAGATGAGATAGAAAAAAATCAATTTAATCTTATTTTAACCTCCCTTTTGTGTTAGTTAGTTTGTGGTAATTTCCATCCCTTATGTTATAACTGGTCGGTTTCGACCCATGTCTACCAGTTGTACACTTAAAACCATTATTTATCAACAATTTTGTTTCTCATCTCTTGGTTAACTTGTTAGGGTTCCTTAACCGTGAAAATATTGGTTTTAATATTTTTGGTGTGGGTCATTGGGCCTTGTTTTTGACAGTATACCCATCGATTTAAATTTTTAAAAAATGATCAAATGAACCTCAGGAGAATCACATGTAGCAATAAGAGGTTGTTTTGTGATCTGACTATTCCCGGAGTGTATTGAAACACATCTCTTAAATACATTTGTTTTATTATTATTTTTTTTTTATTTTCATATTATTATATATAATATCATCTATGGTGTTACAGGTCAATTTCGACCCATAATTATTTAATTCAATAAAAAACTATTATTAACTATTAACTATTAACTATTATTAACTATTATTATTATTTTTTTTTTTTCAGTTTTGGCTCTAATTGCTTTATAGTCTTCTTTTTATAACTGGGTCAAAACTGACCCAAACAACACAATAACAACCAGAGCATTTTATAATTTAGTGAAAACACTTTTTTGGTTTCATTTTGATAAAATAGAGGTACCTGACAAAGTAAAAAAAAAAAAACCTTGATGCAAATAAAAACAATGTAAGTGATTATTTCATGCATTTAAAAATCTAAAAACAGGTCAGCGGTGACCCTAATACATGTGGAAGGTAATTCTACTAAATATTGGACTAAACAAGATATTCTTTCTTGTTAAGATGTCCTGTTTTGCAGTGCTTCCCTGTTGTGGGGAAAATTGACTTGGGAGAGGTGATTTGCAGATTGCACACAGCTGCTGCAGCAGTTACCCCGTTATCGTTTACAGTCCAACTGGGACACATCACACATGAATCACCCCCACATAACACCATAAATGGTCAGTTCATATAACACACATAAATGAGCCTCACGGTGGATCATCATGATGAAAAACAGAAGGAGAAACTTTTCAGACTCAGAAACCACACAGTAAGTTCCATTGATAGTCGCATTGCATCAATCTTCATGTGGGTTTGCATTGATCATTTGTATTCAGGTTTTGTGGTTGGGTTTGTGTAGGCGGCAGAGCCACATGCATACCTGCAGGTGATTGGTGAGCTTCCCTGTTTTAAATCAACACTTTTGTGTGGAATACCTTTTCAAAATGACACTACATTGTGAAAACAGAATTGAGCGGATGGAGTAGAAGTCACTAGATGTGTTAAATATTCTTTTAAAGGGTCCCTTGAAGCAACAGCCATACTATAGAGTACATTTTAATCTGGTCGGTTTAAGGCATAGTTTGGTATTTTGGACAGCAAGCCCCATTTCTTAGATTTCTGGAATATATCTGAAGCATGGAGACCATAATTTCACCAATCCCCCTGATTTTTCCCTTTGACTGGATATTTAATGTAATGGAAGTGCACTGGGCAGATTTGAATACGAAGAGAAAATTTATCTCCAATCCTGGTCCTGGAGAGCCACTGTAGGTGAAGGCTTTTGTTCCGACCAAGCAGTTCCACACCTGATTCTACCAAAGAAGGTACTTAGCAAGGGCCTGAGTGGTTGATTAGTAGAATCAGGTGTGTTACTACTTGACTGGAACAAAACATCAACAGTGCAGTGTAGTTGAAAAATGTATCTTAAAGTCCCCTTCTATTCAAAAATGTGGTTTTCTTATGGTTTTTCTATACAGTTGAATGTTTGAGCATGATTTATCACATCACTAATGGAAGCCAGTATTTATTGTCACCCATATGTACAAGTCAATGGCAAACACATCACCAAATCAGAAAACACAATGGTATTAACCGAAATAGAAAAGGTAGGTACCCTCAGGTGACATGAATCATCACTGATTGAATGAAGGAAAGGTCCATTTAAATGTTTTAAAAAAAACATGAGCCCCGAAAATGACTAGTGCTATTAATGGATACTTTGATGCAGAACATGGATATGACATACTGGATATGCTGTCAACTATTCACGATGTAAACATGAGTTTGTGTATACTGAAGAAGCAGGGCTGCACAGAAGACACAACTATTCCCTACTCTCTGAGGTGAGGCATATCATTCTGACAGAGCTGAAAGGACCAGGGCAACTCTAGTTTACAAAAGTTCTCCAACAAAAACACAGGCTTCCTGTTAGACGTGATGTTGTAATGAGATTACTGAAACAACTGAATCCACAAGGGATGGCTTTGAGAACAAGATGCACCTATCACTCCATGGATCCAAACTACAAATGGCATGTAGATGGATATGATAAACTGAAACCATGTGGCCTGCACTCTCAGGATGTATAGATGGAATTTCGAGGAAAATAATGTGGCTTGTTTGTGAACAAATGAACAATAATCCATCTGTCATTACTCACAATTATATTAATTGTGTCAAGAGTAAAGGGGTGGGTTCAATGACATTGAGAACTGACCTCGGGACAGAAAATGGGGCCATGGAAGCAATACAATGTGCTGTCTGTCACGTGCATATGGACCACTATGCAGGCTTATCTACCCACAATTATAAATCAGTAATGGTGGTCTTTTTTCAGAAGAGGAAGGTTGCTACATCTGTGGTGTTTAATAGATGAAAAGTACAATGGAGGCTCTGTACTTATCATCATCTTTGCCTCTAATTACACTGATCAGTGCTTATTATTAAAGCTCTGTATTTGTCATTGTAATTATTATAAGTGTTCTTGTTAGATCAGCCACACAACATTAACTGATAATAATGAACATAGGAAGACATACCTTTCCAAAAGTTATCGAATCACTACTGTTGCGATAATCATATGGTATAGGTGCCATGATTTATCTGTGATGCTTTTGTTAGGATGTATCCACATTTAAATGGTGTTATTTGTATCTTAGCCACTTTGAGCACTTGGAAATCATGTTATAAATATATAAATGCATTATTATGTTCACCAGATCTTATAATGCTTGACCAGATCTCAATTTTCTGGCGGTGTTGTCTATCTGGCTCAAAGGACAGATCAGTTCTTTCGTCCAATCAGCGAAAGTAGGGGAACCTACTACAGATGCGTGGATGGCTTATTATTTCACCTGCATCCAGATCACGAAACATATGATTCACCCACCATCCATTTGCACCAACATTTTTTTGACCCAGTTTAAAAACTGTGCCCACCCTTTTTTTTTCTTTTCTAGGTCTATAACCAGGGCTCTCAAGTGTTATTGAAGACAGTCACTTTTTTGAGTCTTTTGTCACACACTTTTGCTACAAGCAGCATTCCCAAAAAGTTTTAAAGTTGTATTTTCTTTGGATACTGTCCAGCACTTACCAGAATTTAACTGAATTATTACTTTTCTTCACATCGGCTGCCTGAGCTGCAGTTCAGCCGTGTGTTTTCTCTTTTGTTGTAGTGTTTTGTAATTTGTTGTTGTGTTTTCTGATTTCCCGTTCTGTTTTCTCTGTTGTTTTTGGTTTTGTTTTTTTTGTTTTTTGATATGGAACCTTGAAGCCTCCAGTGCAATAACTCTGAGGCTTTACAGTGAAAGAGGAGATATCTTGTGTCCATGAGTTAAACTTCTGAAATGAAAAATACATGCATTTTCTTTATTTATGGGATTTTAAATGAGGGAGAAAGGATAGTTGTAGTCTTCAGGATTTTAACAAGATAATTGTACTTTTTTTTGTGGAAAACCATATCAGACACATTATTAATCAAAGGAGTGTGATTTATGTACATCTTAAAACATGTCTGGGGGGGATCTTTGATTAAAAGATTAATGTGTAATAATAATTTCAAAACTAGTGAAAATGACTGTGTAATAATATGTCACTGTTGCATCAATTATTTTAATCCTGCATGAAGAACAGTTCTGATTTATTGCAACTTGGATTTTATTTCTGCAATTGTGGACTTAATGCTGCATATATCAAAGTAATTTCTGAGAAAACCACAGCGTCGCTACAATGAAGTCGCACAGGTTGGGAAACATGAACTTAGAGACAATCTGACAGATTATGAACACTTTGGCTGTAAAATTAATATTATTATCAGTATATTAGTTGCACATCTCTGTAGGTCTGTGAATCGTAGCTTTTCCTTTCAAACATGTTCATAGTGTCTCAGCCTCAGCTGTGACTCCCTGAGTTTTCTCCTTTCAGGTAGAGGCGGGGCGCTGTAGTGGAGTCCTGGCACACCTGTCTTCAATTCTGCCATTAACACCAGTATATAATCACTGTCACTTCCTCCACTCATTACCAGATAGTAGCTCCTAGTAAATGCACCCCATGTCTAGATTGTTGTTTTCCTCCTGGCTTACCTGGTAACTTTTCCCTCTCACCACTTCAGCGCTGCCGTCTCCACCGATCTCTGCCCTGCCTCTACCTGCCCAGTTCCTCGGCCCCCGTTCCTGCTCATCTCCAGACCCTGGGGTTCCACTCTCAGCACCGTATCCTGCTGCAACTCCTGACACATCGAATTATCGAGTCAAATTATCTTGAAATATCTTTCCATTGAGGGATATTTTTTCTCATTTCAAGTTCTTTATTTTTTTTTTTTATTTTGAATTCAAGAAGAATTATCTGTCTTAAGTAAATAAGTATTATAAATAAAATTATCTGCCAATTGAATTAGATATTTTTTTTTGCAGTGAGCACACTAACAAGAGGGCTGTAACAAGGCTGTGAAGCCTTTTTCCAAACTCAAACAGAAAAAGTCCAAAATCAAAAACACACTTTCACAGTCAAATCGAGACACAATTTAAAACCAAGAACATACTCTGTAGTTCTGAAGAAATTAGAAGAAACTCCAATTAAATGATCCATCGTATGTTCTGAAACTCAAATCAAACAGCCTTAAATTTATAATTAATATTTTTATTAATAATTTCTAATATTTCTTATTTTTGTGGTTCTACAGCTGTGATCTAAACCACTTTATTTTGAAGGTAAAATAAAATGTTAATATGTATAAATTAATAATAATCCCATGTGCACTGCAAAAAGTGAAATCTTAAAAAAGTAAAATATCTTGTTTTAGGTACAATTAACCCAGTGTTGAGCATAATTATCTGGAAATATCTTATTTCATTGACAATTCATTTTGCTTATTTATTTTTTTTTCTTCAAGATTAAATTGCTTGACATTTTATCTTAATTTTGTCTTTTTATCTCATATGGACTTTTTATTTAATATTATAGACTTTTTTTAAAATCAGACTTTTATTTATAGACTTTTTTTTATCTCAAAACACTGAAATAAGTAAAATTATTTGTCAATGGAACAAAATAATTCAACTCAATATTGGACAAATTGTACTAAATTCAAGCTATTTACCCCTAAGATTTATTTTTTCTTCTTTTTTTTGAAGTGTGCATATTATCCCATCCATCTTATGTTCTAAAACTAAAATCAAACAGCAATAAAGTCTTATTTCTTATTTTTGTGACTCTAAAGCTGGGATCTAAACCACTTTATTTTGAAGACAACAATAACTGACAACAATAATTCGTGGTGCGTGAGAACTCAACATGTCACAGTAGAATCAGCAACAGTCTGTAAACAGTGATAAATGTTTCCAGGTTGATCCGCTGTCACATGGGTTCTCCTTCCCTTCACCTCCAATTAAATTCTGGCTAATCTGTGGAGTGTGTTAACAACCCGTCAGAGCGTTTGTCAGACTTCATCGTTTAACGACAACAACGAATCTCGTCCAACCACAGGATCCACAGTGTTTCATAACCACAGTGATGAAGAGATGGCGTTTGGATAAACAGAGACAGGCTGATGGCTTTTATCCAGAGGGACATTGCGTCATTCCAGCTTTGTTTCTTTCCTCACGCCTCACATCTCCGCCTTCGGCCTCCTTCCCTCTCCATAACCCGCCTGCTGTGATGTTCAGGCCTTCATTAGAGACTCCTCTTCTCTCAAAAAGTGTCACTACAATAAGACATCAGGAAAAAAAATGACCTATTCGTATCCATGCTAATGAGCCTGAGTGAATCCATCCCCGGTGAGCGTGAACCAACCCTTTTCCTGCTGAGAGTCTACGGACTGAGGGAGCAGAATATTCTCCTGTCCATATCTGTCTGAGGCTCTCCTGGCTTGCTGTTTACTTTGGGTGAGGTTTTTTTTTGTCAAATTGAGAGTATTATCTGCTGCTGATGGAGCTATACAGTAATTACAGGGCCTCAGCACTCACTTCAGAGGGAGAGGGAGAGGGAGAGGTCTCACTGTTTCGTTCCGGTTACAAGACCAAAGCTGGAAAAGTGCAGGGAGAAGATTAAAGCTATAGCAGTAATGGGAGTGTTGCTCTATACTGACAATTAGTGCTGCCACTTTGTATATTTTTGTCAACTTGTTTTGTTATTGATTTGTTGATCATTTTGACATAATGTTACACACATATATAAATATAAATAAATAATATATATATATATATATTAGAGCTGTCATTTTAACGTGTTAATTCGATTAATTAATTACGCTGCAATTTAACGTGTTAAAAAATTGAACGCGTATCAACGGTGGCGAGCTCAGGGGTGAAAGTGAACCGGAACTGTCCAGAACTACATTCCGTTAAAAGATTCACGACCGGAACGGCGTTCCGTTAAAAAGAAGAAGAAGCTCCCTGTTAAAATCCCATGTTAAATAAAGAAAACAATGTACTAAAATTTCAGATCTTCTCTTCTTACTGTATTCAATTGATTAGTCATGCACTACAATTTATTAATATCCTAGAATTCAAATTCTTTATCAGGAGACCTTTAGCAGATATGACATTAAAATGTGATTAATTCAAGTAATTAATTACAAAATCCTGTATTAATGAATTAATTCGATTAATTTGTGTAATCGACTGACAGCACTAATTTTAAGATGAATCTACACAATATATGGGACTAATTGTAAGATATGTTCAATTGTTAGGATTTCATTTTTGCAGTGCAGGCTTCTACTTTTTTCTACTTTGCTTTTAGGCCATAAAGACATGAGAGTGGGGTGACGACATTAATGCTCTCTGTCATTTTTATAGAGGAGGGTTTGCTTTGCTTTCAGTCTGGAGCTTTTAGCGTGATGCATTTCATGCTGATTAAATATCCAGCCACCAATAAAATAAAGTTGTGGGGAAGCAGCAGTAAAACGCATCAGTTTGTGTTGTCGTGTTATTGGATCGGCTTCATGATGTGACATGTTAACAAAGAAACTGGATGCATGTCCACTTTAGATTCATGTAGACGCATAGTAATTTAATGTCTGGCAGAAAAACCTTTTTACGAACTCTCTTCCCTTTTTATTGTTCTGTCTGCATGTGCTTATAAATAATCTCAAAAACTGAAAAAAAAAAAAAAGGAAATCTTATTAATTGAAAAAAATGCCCTTTTTTTTTGCAAAATTCATCGATTATTAAGTAGAATTATCTTGAAATATCTTATTCCTTTGGTAGATAAATGCTGCTTGTTTCATGTATTTAGTTTCTTATTATGGTCAATTTAAAGGGCTCTCTCTCATAATTAATTGCGTTAAATTTTTTAACGCGTAAAATTGTGGTGTAATTAATTAATCGAATTAACGCGTTAAAATGACAGCACTACTTAAAATATCTTATTCCATTTGCAGATAATTGTGCTTATTTCACGTTTGATCAATTTATTGTTTTTATTCTTAAAATTTAATTGTTTGACTTCTTATATTAATGTTCTTAATCTTTTTATCTAATATGAAATTTTTATCTTATAATTCTGAATGTTTTTTTTCTCAAATTCTTTGAAAAACCTGAAATAAGTTGAAATGATGTGCCAATGGAATCAGATAATTCAATATAATTGTACTAAAAATTGGATTAATTCTAATAAATACAAAGGTATTTCCCCCTGCAAAGATTCCATTTTTTGCTTTGCTGGTTTACTCCAGAAACTACTAGAAGTAGTTTAACAGTAACATACTGTTACTGTTAACATACTGTTACTGTTAAAGTGCCAAAGTGAATTGTCCTGCCCAGAAAGAAGGATGAAGATATGTTACGTTTATGATTCCAATCCATTCCTCTTTTGCGGTGACCTTCATCAGATCATTTAGTCACAGACTTTCCCCAAAAATATGATGCTTTTCTAAATGTGCAAATTAAATTATGTTAAAATGTACTTGCCTAGCTGGGCAGCACTTTGGGTGCTCAGCTGCTTCTAGACCTCCTCATGACACAAAATTCTTCTTAGTGAATTAGTGCACTTGAAACTTGAAATAAGTAAAATTATCTGCCAATGAAATGGGATATTTCAAGATAATTATACTCAATATTCTTGAACTAATTGGACCAAAAGCTTTTTTTTTTTTTGCAGTGTAGCTCCATTGTGTGTGAGTGAGTGTGTGTGTTTTAACATCTGTACATCAAATTATAGTGCATTACACTGCAAAAAATGAAATTTTATCAAGAGGCGATATTTTATTTAGTACAATTAGTCCAAATATCAAGAAAAAAAATAAAAAAAAAACATCCATAATATGAGATAAAATGACATCAAGATTAAAAAGTAAAACAATTTAAAGAGATTAGGCAAAATTTATTAAAATCAAGGAAAACAAAGAAAAAAGTCAAAATAACCAGAACTATCTGCCAATGGATAAAGATATTACAAGATACTTTCAAACTAAATTTTTAGCAGTGCTGCTTTACTTCGCTAAGTGCAAAAACATTTGCAGCTACAGTATATTAGTGCTTTCTTCTCTGATTTTATTGATTATCCCTGGTTAGTTGACACAATGTCCTAAAATGTGAACGATGAGCTACCATTTACAAATATATATATAGCAAAGAAGAGTAGGAAACCATCAGACAAAAGCTTAAGTAGCTGTGTTGATGATGGAAGGTGCAGTGAAAGTGAAAAAAATATTACCACACAAATCTTTGTAATTATAAGTACCTTGAAAGCCGGAGAGAAAGGAAACTTTTATAGTTATTTGAGAGCAGCTTTAATTTAAGAATGAGATATGCTATGGATCCTTTTTAAAACACCTGCTGGTTTTTGTTTTTTATCTTGTATTTTTTTCTTTTTTTCTAGCCCCAGTCATCTGATAATCATGCAATGATCAGTTGCACAGCACCATTTGCAAGCACAAAGCACGTTTCCTTCTATAAGCCTATTGATTTTTTCTACTGCCATGCAATACATCTTGAAAGCTTTCACTCTCATCATTTTTTTACTCGCTATAAATCTGCAATTACCAGCTGAAATGATCACTTTTTGAAGAGGTTTCATTCTATTATGCATGTGGTACTGAATTTAGTGGAATATCAGGCAACTTTTTTAAAAATAATAATTTCATCTTGGTGATTCTTGTTCTAGGCAATAGAAAATGTTCTGTATTTTGGTGTCCAGTGGTGGTATAACACTATGTATTTAGTAGAATCAGTCCAAAGTTGAGTAGCATAGTCTTGAATTATTTTATTGAATTGGCAGATAAGATCACGCTATATATATATATCATGCTATATATATATCATGCTATATATATATCACGCTATATATATAGCATGATAAATAGACCGTTTTCATTGTTCGCCTGGCTGAAAATTTTCTATTTCTCTAAATGTGAAGTAATTACACCTGAATTGTCTGAGAAACTCATAGTCAAATCTGAGTTTGCAGACATATGTCTGAAACATAATATGCTGATGTAAAAAGTAATTTCAAGAAAGCAAAACAGTCTTATTTCCAGAAGATTAGTCTTCTGGAAATAAGGCTGAAAATGATCTTGTCAAGGATGTTGCCATTGCAACATCCTCCAGGTATTTGGCCATTGGCAATGAAGTGAGCCACTTTACTTTGTTATGAGTTTTTAAAAATCATATTTCTTAAAATAAGATTACTTGCATGATGTAAAACATCTTTGATAATATTATTTTTCCTTTAGACAAAAAAGCAAGAAATTATTTCCTAGTAACAAAGCTCTTTACTCTGTTTAAAATCAGGCTTATTGGCCAGGTGCACATACAAGGACAGAATCCTCTGATACTTTAAGGTAAATAATATAAATAAATAGTTAACACAATTTACATAAACATCACACACATAATATATAATAATATAATATAATGTACTCATTCACATACAAGTAGACTGTTGAGCAACCAAATGGAGTGAAATAATGCATGTTGTATGGCTTATAAACATATATATTATGTCCAGAAAATTATGTATAGAATATACAGTATATATTTAAATATATATTGTGCTGACGACAGTTGTGTCATCTGTAAACTTTAAGAGTTAACATTTGGGTCTCCTGAGGTACAGTCATTGGTGTAGAGGAAGAAGAGCAGTGGGGAGAGGACACATCCCTGGGGAGCTCCATTGCTGACTGTCTAGATGCTGGATGTGATGTTCCCCAACCTCACCTGCTGCCTCCTGTCAGTCAGGAAGTTTGAGATCCACTGACAGGTGGAGTGGAGGATGCCTGGAATGATGTTGATGAATGCTGAACTGAGGTCCGCAAACAGGATCCTTGCATAAGTTCCTGCTGAGTCAAGGTGTTGGAGGATGGAGTGCAATCCCATGTTAGCTGCATTATTCACTGACTTGTTTGTCCTGTAGACAAACTGCAGGGGATCCATCAGAGAGCCTGTGATGTGTCTTTAAGTGGGCCACCAGTCTCTTAAAGGATTTCATAACCACAGATGTCAGGGCGATGGGCCTATAGTCTTTAACTCTCATGTTGTGTTCTTTCATGTTAATCAATGTGGTGTTCCTGGTCAAATTTAACCATTCCAATACGATTCACAATATAAACTGAAATATTAATCTTGTTGTGTTAGAATTTGTTATCAGATTCTTGTGAACATTACACATTTTGAACTTCTATTTATTATTTATGGTCTGTACATCTCATTAATCTGAATTTACACATTTGAATTTGAGTTCTAAAAACACACAGTTTCTGGATTATTGTGACTATAAGAATCAGATGAAACATAGTCTACTGTTTATCACAGGCTACTTTGGGTAAAAGTTACCAAGGACACTTGTTTTGAAACCATTTAAAATGTGGTTTGTGTGGTGTGTGTATGTGTGTGTGTGTGTGTGTGTGTGTGTGTGTGTGTGTGTCCATCTGACAAATGTAGCTGTACCTGAGTTTAATTTCTTACATTAATTCTGGTCTCCCTCATTCATTTCTTATGATCGAATCCCTTTTGACCAGGGACACCAAGAGTGTACAAAAGCTGAATAAAACACACAAAATTGTATCTAAATTAATACAATTTATTTTGTTTCCTGAAATCATCTTTGTGGACAAAGCCACTGAATCTTAGGTGAATCTGATCAAATTAACCATATTTTTCAGAGACAATAACTTTTAAGTTTAAGTACCCAACAATCAAACTAATTAAATAAGTTGGCCTTGTTGTAGAAAGGCGAATTGAACCTGTGCTCTTTATTTACTCATAATCTGCAGGTATTTGGTCATAAACCAAAATACTGGACTAATTCTAACTTTGATCTGATTATGGCACCTTACAGAAAGTGAAGGAGATATGAAGGTAATAATAATTCAGCCTGAAGGAAACATGACTGGTAGGCAGTGCCAGGTTTTCACAGCAATCCATTCGATAGTATTCATTAAAAAAATAAAGCTGTCAACCTGTTGATGGAGCTTGAGGAAAAGTCGAGAATGTTTTGTCTTTCTTGTCTAATGAGCTAAGTGAACAGCACATTATTCTCTGAATGTGTATAAAGACTGTTTGGCTTTTTCTGCTGTTGTAGACATATTTCAGCCTGGATGAAAGAGCCCTGCTCATAATATATACACTGCAAAACTTATATATCTTGAAAATATTTTGTATTTGGTACAGTAATATCAGTAATGAGTAGTGTTGTCTTGAATTATCTTATAACATTGGTCCTGGGTCTGGGACCTTTCTGTGTGGAGTTTGCATGTTCTCCCTGTGTCTGCGTGGGTTTTCACCAGGTACTCCAGCTTCCTCCCACAGTCCAAAAACATGCTGAGGTTAATTGGAGACTCTAAATTGCCCGTGTGAGTGAATGGTGTGTGTGCCCCACGATTGGCTGGTGACCATCTGGGGTGTATCCCTGCCTCTTGCTGTAATGTGCTGGGATAGGCTCCAGCAGACCCCTGCGACCCTAATGAGGATTAAGCAGGTATATGAGATGAGAATAAATATTATATTAAGGCAAAAAGTTTAAATCCTGATGTTTTAGGTTTTAGGTGTATTTTTCTCATAATTTATCCTCTTTTATTTAATTTATCCTTTTTAGCTCATTTTTGATGGTTGATGGTTTGATGGTTCTTTAGTTTATAAAAGTCATAAATATTATATTAAGACAAAATTATGAGAAAAAAATAAATAAAAAGACACAAATATGAAACTAAATTTAGTATTATTATATTTTTCAATTGAATCTAGTTTCAAGAAAACCAAATTCAGAAAAATCAAGAAAAAAAGGTGAAGTAAGAAAAACAATCTGTTCAATATTAGACAAATTGTGCCAAAAACAAGGTCACCTGATAAGATTTTTGCATTGTAGCTCCATTGTGTGTGTGTGTGTGTGTGTGTGTGTGTGTGTGTGTGTGTGTGTGTGTGTGTGAGTGTGTGTGTGTGTGTGTGTTTAAAGGTCCTGTGTGTATCATTTTTAAACATCACTACATCAATGTCAAATTATAGTGCTGCCTTGGTGCATTTGCTGTGAGCAAATGGCACCACCGTGGAGAAGATTGGTAGCCCCTGCCTCACATATGGTGCCGTTAATGCTACTGTTTCCACAATTATCACCACATCTACCATAAACAATACTACTATAAAGCGCGTTTATAGGTTTGATAGCTGCATGTCCTGAATTTCAATACTTCTCAATAATGGTCCTGAAAATGAGGAAGAGAAACTGTCACAGTTCAGCCTTCGATGGAACATTAAATGAGTAACAGATCAATCTCAGTGTCAGATGACATTTCTGTGCATAAGGCTAAAACTGCATGTGTGTTTGATTTATCCTGCGCTGGTCTTCATGCTTGCCTGCATGCTAGACATAAGCAATACACACTGCAAAAAAATGAAATCTTATCTTGTATTTTGTACAATTAGTCCAATATTGAGTAGAATTATTTTGAATTATCTTATTACGATGTCAGATAATTTTACTTAATATCTACGTCATAATAGGATATATAAAGACAACACTGAGATAAAAGTCAATCAATTTAATCTTTGTTTAAATTGACCAAAATCAAGAAGATGAAAAAAACAACTGAAACTAGAAAAGCACTCTGCGAGTTACACAGAGTCCAGCAATCAACAGGAGACCTTTTTAGGAACACAGACCGACCTTCATTCTGAAGATCAGCAGCACCTTCCTCATGGAGAGAATCTCCAAGTAGCAGGAGCTAAAGCTGTCAGTGGGGGGATTTGAACCCACACCTCCATGGAGACTAGAGCCTTAATCCAGCACCTTAGACCACTCGGCCACCCTACCTCTGATTCTAAAGTCATGTTTGAGGTATGATGTTTTAAAGCGAGAACAGCATCAGGCTGCTTTTCTTTATTATTAAGCAGCACTTGTTACAAGCAGTAATTTCATTTGTGCCTCTGCTTTGACCAGCACTATTTCTAAATGAAGAATGCTGAAATATCGACTCCGGTCCAACACTGATATCAGGTTCACAGTCACCAGAGGTTGCTGTCAGGCATGTGTTTTACAGGTCCAACACATGCAGAAGAGAGAGCAGAATGAACCAGAATGCCACACTGGTCGTTTTTTATGCTACAAAATCAAGAAAAAAAATTTGAAATGAGCAAAATTATCTGCCAATGGAATAAGATGTTCAAAGCTAATTCTACTCAATTTTGGACTAATTGTAGCAAAATCAAGGTATTTTCATATTTTTGTAGTGTAGTGGAAGTAGTAAAAGTACAATATTTCCCTCTGAAATTTAAGAGGGTGAAATATTAGATTACATTTTTTTGGAGTCCAAAATGTACAATGCATTAATGAAACCTCATCAAGGGGAAATTATCTTGTATTTTGTACAATTAGTCCAATATTGAGTAGAAATGTGTTGAATTATCTTATTCCATTGGGAGGTCATTTTACTTAATTCAGGTTTTTCAAGAATTTGAAACTTAAAAGTCATAATTATGAGACAAAAATTCAGAATAAAAAAGTTCATAATATGAGATGACAACATTAAGTTAAAAAGTCAAACAATTTAGTATTAAGATCTTAAGAAAACAAAATAAATTCAAGAAACAAACAATCACTAAACAATCAAAAAAATCTGATAAGATATTTCAACATCATTCTACTCGATGTTGGCGTAATTGTAGAAAAAACAAGCTATTTTCAATTCTTAAGATTTCATTTTTGCAGTGTGAAGAAGCTGTGTAATGGTAACAAAAGGAAGACCTTTTGTTTCTTTTTGTTCACAGTTTTAGTTATGTTCAGAGTGTGAAGAACATACAAGAAGTTGGTTATAATGGCAGCAAAAAAACATTAGGCTGATGCCAGACAAAAGTGCCATCAGTTAGGGTTAGTGTGGGTTAAGCTGAGCATTTCCACGACTAGAGCTCTGCTGCAGGTCAGAAAGTACCTGCTCCTGCCAAAATAATAATAATAATAATAATAGCTTATGTTTCCATAGTTCAAATAAAAGATGACTTTGGTGATCCAATGACTCCAGGGATTCCCAGACTTTTCCTCCAGTTCCACCATGAGGTTGATTTCTTGACAGTTGTTGGATGGGTTGAAATTTGGTTCCTGTATTCATGTCTCATGAAGAATAAATTGTAGCCATGCACTGTAAATTGTGTTTTTGCATGTTTGTTATTTCAACATATTATCCTAAGTCAGTAGAACAAATGATTTCCGAGGTTGTTATAATACCATGAAATTACTAGTTGAAAATGTTTCAACTACAAAATAAATGCTAAATTAAAAATTCAAGTCCAGTTAAATGAATAATGTATGTCAACCTGACTTTGGAGGCACTGTCGGGATAAAACGCTTGCATTATCACGTTTGAGTGAAATGCATTATGGGTAGCCGCGGGAGGAGGTCATGTGCTACTCAGTCCATGGACGTCGTCGTGTGTGTTTTGGAAGCGGTTGACCTTGGCTTTGAACGGTAAGTTTGATATTTTAATGGTATGTATTTTTTAATATCATGCTAAAGGTAGGCTGTAATGGCGTGACCGCGTGCCACTGCAATTAAATTAGCTTGCTGCTACTAAAACTTTATAGGCAATGTTAGCAAGTTGGCAAGTCGCATGTGATAATTTCTGTAACTCACTGAGTTTGTTCAAAATAGACTTTTCTTAAAGTATGATTTTTTTTTTTTTTTTTTAAACCCGAGTGGAGCCCAATTTGGGCTCTACCGACGTGTCATAAAATAAATAGCGTCCAGCAGCATATTAAGCTCATACAAGCTAACCAGTCCCACCAGGATTTCGCGGGCCTTTTTTTTAAATTTTGCGGGCCTTTTTTGAAATAGTTGCGGCCTAAAATGCCTGATGTTGCATGAGGTTTTCAAAAAAAATTGCGGTGAAAGTTGTGGTGCTTTTTACATTTTTGTTGCGGGCGCAGCGACACTAAGTCCACGGCGAGGTCCGGGCGGGCGGGCGCAGTAAATCTCGCGGCAGGAGCCGTGAGCCAGCCGGTTGCGGCGCACCGCCGCAGAGGAAATGCGCCCGGCGGGGGGGAAAATGCTGTGTGTTTTTAAAAGTCGTTTTAACCTCTTAAACTCTAAGGTCCCCCCAGGGGGGGACCCTGGAGTTTTTAAGTTTAAATCCTTCTTGTTACGCCGACTAATAATCACCAATATGTTCATGTAATACACCAAAATGTGACAAGAAACTCAGCTACAAGTTTATTTTAACCATTATTAGCTTAACAAAACATAATTACAACGCTAAGCAATAATATGAGCACATAGCGAAAACACGAATCGGTAACTTTCTGTATTTCCGTGATCGTATTTCTCCAACACCGTATTCTCCGCCGGTAAACATGGTGCCGTTAGAAAGCTCACACTCCGATCTACGCAGAGGTACCAAGCTTGTCTCTATGAGGTGAAGGCTCACTCCTCAGTCCTTCCGTGAACCGCGAAAACAACTTTTTCTTTTTACCGATACAACGATAAAATATGTCTTATCTCTGCTATTTTTCAATAAAAACTTGTGTTTGAGCTCATAAAAACGCTACAACCTGCTATTTCTAAACCTTCTTCATCATTTTAAAGTTATTTTTTTTCAATCCGCGCTGTTTCTGCAGTCAGGGACCAGATTGTTTACAGAGTGGGGGGTCGCTCCGTATGAACCTATCTTTGTAAAACACGCCCTGATTTCACTCTACGGTGTGTGATACGTCAGATTAGACCACATGACTCGATTCTATTGGCTCTGACGCTTCCATAGAGGTGTCAATCACCCCAAATAGGATCCAATAGGGTCTCAGATATCACCCTGTCTGTCCCTCCTCCCGTCCAGCTTTACGCACACAGCCCAGGTCAATGCATATGTGCCCATAAATAGATAGATAATTATTATTATATAGTATTATCATATTTAATGTATCATGGTACTTGTATATAATTATTATTTAGCGAATTATATGGTATATATGTCATTATTATTGTAATTTTTGAGAATGTGCCAAATGTGCCAAATGTGCCAAAATCAGATTTCGCCTGGACACACCTGAACTAAAACATCTCTAAAATCAGTCTGGTTCATCTAATAAGGCTGAACATTTGTGCAATTACTTATAACACTTTATTTTACTGATCCATGGGTGAATTGGGCACCTAACACATGATTTTCAGGTAATTTTCAACCCAAATAGATGATCTTTTTTTGGGCGGAGCAAATTTTTTCACTTTTTTCCTTCATTCTACCTGGATTTACTTTACCACTGTACATTTTAAATTGATTCTGGGACTTCTACAACTATCCCACAGGTGTTAGCTTTATTTTATGCCCAAGATCATTCAGAAAACTCCTGTAGTTGTGGAGATATACTACATTAAGTATGGGCATGTCATTTTCGGGAGGTAGACTGATAAATAGGCCTAGAGCTTACTGTGTGTTTTTCAGAGTGTGGCTAAGGTTAGCATGTTATAGCGTCAGCAGCCCTCTTTTCTTGCTACATAAAGTTTACATGCCTGTGCTTTGGATGCACTAATGGAAAAAAAAGGAAAAGAAAAAAGTGGTGAGGAATATTTCATAGGTATGAAGTTAATATTTTACTGTTAACATGTTGAATTTTATCTATATTTATTTTGCTTATTTTTCTTATTTACATAAAACTTAATTTCTTTAGATTTTAAATAAATTTTGTTGCACACTGTCCACAGCAGTACATTGTGGAGCTTCCTGTACCAGTTTTCCTGCTGCTTCTCCATAACGAGCTCTGCTGCATGCCATCTATGTAAGGTAATACACTGATCCAACCACATTTCAGACAATCTGAATTCTCTTTGAGGAGTAATAATGAGTAGTAATAACTGGAAATTTTGGCAGGGGTGGGCTTAGTATTCTAATGGAATTCATAACTGACTTTTTTTTTCTTCTTTTTTTTGTATAATCTTTTTTCCGTAGGTCTACAATGATGACAACTGTGCCTTTTTTCTTCTACCCTTTTTTTTATGTTGAATGAAGTGGACTTGTAAACTTTGTACTTTTTTTTGTGGAAATCGTAAGAGAATCATTGAACATTACCAAAGTAGCCACAGACATTACGGAAGAAACTGTCTGTGGAGGGGGCGTGGCGCATCGGCTGCAGGAGAGAGGTGTGGAGAGGGCTCAGGGGAGCGGCGCCAGGTGAGAGTAATTGAGCAGTGTGTACAGGTGCGCTAATTACTCTCACCATCTCTTTAAGAACAGTAGCAGGCTGGACCCGCGAGGAGGAAGTCACGGAGCGGAGCCGGCGGCTGCACATGGGCATCGGGTGTATGTGTACGTGTGTGTTCGTGTTCGTGAGTGTGCAAATAAAGCACGGGAAAACCCGTTCAACACAAAAGACTGGACTTGTTGTGCGTCTGTTCGGTGCCGGGGAACCCACGGGGGCAGCGAGACTGCCACATTTGGCGCCCAACTGAACCCGGCACAGTGAACATGGCTGATCCACAGCAGGTGCAGCCAGTTACAGCGCTGGCCCAGATCGTGGCGGAGGTCGCCGCGATGAGCCGGGACCAGGCAGCGGCCAGCAGACAGCAACTCTCGGCGCTGCAGCGGCAGATCGAGGGGCAGACGCAGCTGCTGCAGGCTATGCTAGCTCGGTCGGGGACAGCATCACCGAGTCCCCCGCTCTCCGGCGTGACGATGCAGCGGATGACCGTGGGGGACGACGCCCAATCCTTCCTGGAGGCATTCGAGGTGACGGCAGCGGCGTGCGGGTGGCCGGAGGCAGAGTGGGCCGTGCCCCTGCTGCCGCTGCTGGCGGGGGACGCGCAGACAGCGGCGCTCGGCCTGCCTGCCTCCTCTCGGGGACAATACCGGGCAGTGAAAAGGGCTGTCCTCGACCGGCTAGGGTATTCGGCGGAGGTTCCGAGGGGCCAGGCTGGGGCCCACCGACCGCCCCTTCGTCCACGCCCAGCAGCTGGGGGACGCGGCCCACAGATGGCTGCAGCCGGGGGAGACCGCAGGCGAGGGACGGATAATGGACCAGATGATCCTGGAGCAGTTCGTGGAGGGGCTGCCGGCGGGAACCCTGGAATGGGTGCGCTGCCACCGCCCCGCCGACCTGGCGACGGCCGTCGCTCTCGCGGAGGACCACCTGGCCGTCCTCTCCCGGGGCCAGACAGCAGAGGCGCGACCAGTGTCCGCCGGCCGTCCCAGGCCGGCACCGCGCAGGAGACCCGCGGCAGTACCCGGTCCCCCTCCCGAAACATCCACCCGCCCCACCCCTGTCCCTCGCACTAACGTCCCCTCTGTTCTTCCACCACAGGGTCCAGCTGCTACGGGCGCTGCTCCTAGCCCACAGAGGGTCCCTCAAGCGGCAGGGCAGGAGTGCTGGAGGTGCGGGCAGCCCGGACATTTCCGCCACGAGTGTCCGCTAATGGAGGTTGGGCAGGTGATCCGGGTTGTCGGCCCCCCGGCACCCTCCCCCGGTCCGGGAGAGACGTACAGCGTTCCGGTAAGGATTCAGGGGGGTACACATCAGGCAATGGTGGACTCCGGCTGCATGCAGTCTATAGTCCACCAGAACCTGATTCGACCCGGGGCACTGTTAGAGGCGGGATGGGTGGATATCAGGTGTGTGCATGGGGATATTCACAGATATCCTGTGGTGCCGGTGGAAATTCGCTATAAGGGAAAAAAACATAGTGTGAAGGCTGCGGTTAGTTCCCGCCTGGCGCATCCTCTGATCTTGGGCACAGATTGGCCGGGGTTTGATAAACTAGTGGGGCAATGTGTGGGGGTGCGCTCGCGACCGACAGGGACAGGGGATATGTGCGCTGTGCTTAGCGGCGACGCGAGGTTGTCCGACGCTGCAGACGGGGAGGGGGAACCGGTGGTGCCTCCACCGGAGGCTCCGCAGGTTCCCGTGTTTGACTCCATGGAAGATTTTCCACTCGAGCAGTCTCGTGACGATACTCTGCGCTTTGCCTTTGACCAAGTGATACGAATTGATGGTCACATGGTGCGCCCTGACGCAGCGCTATCATATCCACATTTTTCTTTGCGCAGGGACAGATTATACAGAGTGAGTCGTGACACTCAGACAGGCGATATAGTAACCCAGTTGTTGGTCCCGAAAAGCCGTCGGGAAATAGTTATCCAGGCGGCTCATTACAACCCGATGGCTGGACACCTGGGGTATGATAAAACACTGAACCGGATAATGGCCCGATTCTATTGGCCAGGCATTCGGGCAGACGTGCGCCGCTGGTGCGCGTCTTGCCCCGAATGCCAGTTAGTAAACCCACCGGCCGTCCCGAGAGCGCCATTGCGCCCGCTACCACTGATGGAGGTCCCATTTGAACGCGTTGGGATGGACCTCATCGGGCCATTTCACCGGAGTGCACGGGGATATCGCTTTGTGTTAGTCCTGGTGGATTACGCAACGCGATATCCCGAGGCAGTGCCGCTGCGCACCATCTCTGCAAAGAGTGTGGCGCAAGCGCTGTTTCAAGTTATCTCCCGAGTCGGGATCCCGAAAGAGATCCTGACTGACCAGGGCACCCAGTTTATGTCACGAACACTGAGAGAACTGTACGGGTTATTGGGCATCAAGGCTATTCGAACCAGCATCTACCACCCTCAGACGGACGGCCTCGTGGAGCGCCTGAATAAGACCTTGAAGTCCATGATCCGTAAGTTTGTGCACGATGATAATCATAATTGGGATAAATGGCTACATCCTCTGTTGTTTGCAGTGCGCGAGGTACCCCAGGCCTCAACGGGATTTTCTCCCTTTGAGCTGCTGTTCGGCAGGAAACCACGGGGGGTTCTGGACCTGGTTAAAGAAAGCTGGGAGGACGGTCCGAGCCCAAGTAAGAATGAAGTTCAATACGTCCTGGACCTGAGAGCAAAACTCCACACACTAGGGCAGTTATCACGTGAGAATTTGCTCCGGGCCCAGGAACGTCAGCAGCGGCTGTACAACAGAGGATCGAGGCTGAGACAATTTTCACCGGGAGATAAAGTGCTTGTATTGCTCCCATCTTCCAACTCCAAATTACTCGCCAAGTGGCAAGGACCCTTTGTGGTCACACGGCGAGTGGGTGACGTTGATTACGAGCTTGTGCGATCTGACAGGGGAGGGGCAACACAGATTTATCACCTCAACCTCCTTAAAGCGTGGAGAGAGGCGGAGCCTGTTTCCCTGGTGACGACAATTAGAGAGAGAGATGAGTTGGGGCCCGAGGTACCAAAATCGACCAATCCTGCCCCGCTCCGTTGTGAAGACCATCTCTCACCGTCCCAGGGAGCAGACATTGCCAGGTTGCAGCAGCGTTACGCTGATGTGTTTTCCCCCCTGCCAGGACGCACAAGCCTTATTCAACACCGTATCGAGACTCACCCAGGGGTGACGGTGCGTTCGCGGCCCTATCGGCTACCTGAACACAAGAGAAAAGTGGTTCAGGCTGAATTGAAAGCTATGTTGGAGATGGGTGTAATAGAAGAGTCCAACAGTGCCTGGTGTAGCCCCATCGTTCTTGTAACCAAGAAAGATGGGTCTATCCGGTTCTGTGTGGACTATCGCAAGGTGAATGATGTTTCACAGTTTGACGCCTATCCAATGCCCCGGGTCGACGAACTCCTGGATCGCCTGGGCCCTGCTCGCTTTTTCACGACGCTGGATTTGACCAAGGGCTACTGGCAGATTCCCTTGTCTCCAGAGTCCAAGGAGAAAACGGCCTTCTCTACTCCGTACGGTTTGTACCAATTTGTCACACTTCCGTTTGGGTTGTTTGGGGCCCCAGCCACTTTTCAACGCCTCATGGACCGGGTGCTGCGCCCCCATGCCGCATATGCTGCCGCCTACCTGGATGATGTCATCATCCACAGTAACACCTGGGCGGAGCATGTGCGGCAGGTGGCTGCGGTGCTCGAGTCACTGAGGCAGGCGGGGCTTACGGCCAACCCAAAGAAGTGTGAAGTTGGACGGAGGGAGGTACGGTATCTGGGGTACCACTTGGGCGGCGGGCAGGTGCGTCCACAGGTTGACAAGACAGCAGCGATTGCAGCCTGCCCAAGGCCCAAGACCAAAAAAGAGGTGCGGCGGTTTTTGGGGCTGGCCGGCTATTACCGGCGATTTATCCCCAACTTCGCGGAGCTGACCAGCCCTTTAACCGACCTCACCCGGAAGGGTGCTTCAGATCCGGTCCAGTGGACGGAGCAGTGCCAGGTGTCGTTTGAGAGGGTAAAGCAGGCCCTCTGTGGGGAGCCTCTTCTCCACACACCTAACTTCTCTCTCCCTTTTGTCTTGCAGACTGATGCGTCGGGCAGGGGGCTGGGGGCCGTTCTGTCCCAGCGGGTGCGGGGTGTCGACCGCCCAGTGCTTTACATCAGCCGCAAGTTGTCGGAGAGGGAGGCCAGGTACAGCACGGTGGAGAGGGAGTGCCTGGCCATCCGGTGGGCGGTCGATGCTCTGCGGTACTACCTGCTGGGGCGCCCATTCACCCTCTGCTCGGACCACGCTCCCCTTCAATGGCTCCACCGCATGAAGGATGCCAACGCCCGGATCACTCGGTGGTATCTAGCTTTACAGCCTTTTAAATTCACAGTGATCCATAGGCCGGGGGCGCAGATGGCCGTGGCCGACTTCCTTTCCCGCTCCCATGGGGAGGCGGGGGGGGGAGTAGGTTAGGCCGGACGGCTCCCCGGCCTAAGTCGGGCGGTGGAGGTATGTGGAGGGGGCGTGGCGCATCGGCTGCAGGAGAGAGGTGTGGAGAGGGCTCAGGGGAGCGGCGCCAGGTGAGAGTAATTGAGCAGTGTGTACAGGTGCGCTAATTACTCTCACCATCTCTTTAAGAACAGTAGCAGGCTGGACCCGCGAGGAGGAAGTCACGGAGCGGAGCCGGCGGCTGCACATGGGCATCGGGTGTATGTGTACGTGTGTGTTCGTGTTCGTGAGTGTGCAAATAAAGCACGGGAAAACCCGTTCAACACAAAAGACTGGACTTGTTGTGCGTCTGTTCGGTGCCGGGGAACCCACGGGGGCAGCGAGACTGCCACACTGTCCATTACCCTGCATATACAAAGACTGTGTACAGTATTTCAAATCTAAAAAATCCTTGCAGGTCCACTTGAGAGATCATGGGCTCATAGAACGGAGTAGTGGACTAGTTGGCTTTAAAGTAAAATGCTTGTTGTGTGACTTTGAAGATGCTGTCAGCCTAAAACAATATATTGCTCATCTTGCGAAGCACCTGAGGAATAGGGAGACTGTCACCTGTCCTTTTAATCACTGTCTTTTCAAATCAAACGTTTTCTCTAGTTTTACATCACATAAATCTCGTTGTCACCCGCATTGTACTTTAAAAGACTTTAAGAAGGAGATCACTGTACAAGAATGTGAATTGTCAGAAAGTGAAACAGCTAAATCAGAGTCACATGGCACTGAAAACGATTTTCATGTACCGTTTGACGATAATTCTGATAATGAACCAGAGTACCATGACACCACTGACAAAATTCAGGAAAGGCTTGCATCGTTACTTCTGCGAATGCAAGCAGTCCTTCATGTTTCCAAATTTGCCACTCAAGAAATAGTCAGTGAATTTCATGACATTGGTGTTTTGATTTGTGAATTAAATGAGTATACAGTAAAAAAGGTCTTAAGGCAGCACAGTTGTAACATTGATGAAAACACTGTAACTTTGGTAACAGAAGCTTTCCACAGCATCAATCCACTCAGCTCCATTTCCCAGAGTGGGCGTCTAGGATCAGATCAAAAAAGGTTGTCCTATTTCAGAGAAAAATTTGGTGTCATAGACCCAGTTGAGTATGTTTTAGACTCTCCATTAAAGAAAACCTTTGTTTATGTCCCAGTTCTTAAAACACTGCAAAAATTGTTAAATCGGGGTGATGTCATTGATAAAGTTTTAGAAGACACAGAATCACTACCTGGCCATTACAAGACAACATTTGATGGATCATATTTCAAAGAGAACCCATTACTGACTGGGGAAGATCAGACAATTTCTTTAGGTCTGTATATTGACGATTTCGAGGTCTGTAACCCTTTAGGCACCTCAAGAAAAAAACACAAGTTGTGCGCAATATACTGGGTAATAGCAAATATACCTGTTAAATACAGATCATCCTTGTCTAGTATATATCTTGCTCTTTTGTGTAAAAGTGTTGACACTAAAACATTTGGATTTGACAGGCTTGTAGAACCACTTTTGAGGGATCTTCAACTGCTGGAAAACGAAGGGATCTACATTAGCAGGTTAGGAACCAGTATTAGAGGTACAGTGTTGTATGTATCATCTGATAATTTGGGAGCACATGGGTTTTCTGGTTTTCAAGAGTCCTTTAATGTTGATAATTTTTGTTGTTTTTGTTCAGCCAGTCGTAGCGACATTCAGAGTTGTTCAGTGCAAAGAAATTCATTTTTATTGAGAACCAAAGAGTCCTTCAATGAGAATCTTTCCAGGCTGAGGGAGAATGAGCACTTGAAAAGTGTTGAAGGAGTGAAACGAGACTGTGTATTGAACAAATTATCTTACTTTCATTGTATAACAGGATTTCCGCCTGACTTTTTACATGACCTCCTGGAAGGCATTGTTCCTTTTGAAATCTGTTTGTGTTTGAAAAAATTAATTGGACAAAAGTACTTTACATTGGATTATTTGAACACTGCCATACAGTGCTTCCCCTATAAATTTTCTGACAGAGTTAACCGTCCACAGAGAATTCCAGAAAAAGCACTTGTGAGTGAAACTATAGGAGGCAATGGCCATGAGAATTGGACTCTTTTGAGGTTTTTGCCTCTGCTCATAGGTGATGTTGTTCCTGAAGATGATGACGCATGGTCTGTAATTCTCGAACTTAAAGACATTGTGGAAATTTTGGCATCTTCCAGTTTTACGGATGAAAGTTTGTGTTACCTTGATGCCAAAATAAGTGAGCACAGAAAACTGTTACTGACTGTGTTTCCGGGGCTGAAACTGAAACCAAAGCACCACTTTCTGGAACACTATGCACATTTAATCCGCTGCTTTGGACCAGTGGTTGAGTTTTGGACATTCCGTTTTGAAGCTAAACATAGCTTTTTCAAGAAAGTGGTTCGTGATGTCAACAATTTCAAAAACATTCTATTGACTCTGTCCCTCAGACATGAGCTTATGTTGGCATACTACTTGGACATGCCCAACCTTTTCAAACCAACAGTGGAAGTAGAAGGAACCTCAGATGTTTCCTTTGACATTTTGGCTGCCTCTGTCAAGCAAGTGATTGAGAAGAAATGTAGAACTCTGAGCAGTGTATCTCTGGCCACAACTGCATACATACATGGGACAAGATACACCAAGGGAATGTTCGTGTCAGTGGGCAGCACAAGTGGACTTCCTGATTTTTGTAAAATTGTCCATGTGTTGCTTGTATGCAACAAGCTATTCTTTGTTCTTGAACCTTTCTCAGCTTGGTATTTGGAACACCTGAGATGTTACGAAGTTGTTAAGAGAGACTCTGCTCAACTGATGGTAGCCGAACCTGAAGACCTGAACCACTACATTCCATTGTCAGCGTACACTGTCCAGGGCCGACTTGTGGTGTCACCAAAGGCGTTTCTTATTCATTAAGGTATTTTTGCACCACATTTGCCACTTGTGCACCAAAGTTTAGTTTGTAATTTCTATTTTTTTCACAGTTGGAGTTTTGAGCATCGGGTTTGGAGCATCAGTTTTGGAGCCGGAGCATCATCTTACAACGTCTCATCTTTAACGATAAAAGTATGAGTTTCTTACAGTTCAGTAATTGACATTCATGGAATGACATATACACCTGGGGCACACACCAAAACACAATACCTCCAGATGGCTGTCCATACTGACCCAGGTGTCCTGAAGTGATATAGTCCCAGAGTTTACCCGAAACGACCACATTTATATTATATTTTATTTGATAGACTAAACAGTCTGGCTCATGGTTTTTTTTTCTTTTCATTTTCAGACAGTTTCATCATGCTGCTGTGAAAATGACATTAGGAAGCTTACCATCGACAACTTGCCCGAGACTATTGATGACTTCTGCTCAATCCTGAAGATGAAATTGGGACTGTAGGGGGACCTTGTGATTCAGTATAAAGACCCCGATTTTGATAATGAACTGTGTAATTTAAGTAGCATGTCAGAGCTTCCTAAAGATAAAGCAACTTTGAAAGTGCACACCAAGTCTTCTGAATCATACCACACAGATTCAACGCTGGACACAGCAAGCCTGTCATCTTCCCTTGAGGACTCCCCCAGTGGTACCCGAACTCGTCAGCTGCCTCAACCATTTGTCATTCCTGCCTTTTCATTTGATGTTGAGTTGAAACTGAGGCAAGGAAATGAAGCCTTCCACAGAGATGGGACCCTTCTTGACATTTCAAAAGACATGAAATCAGACATCTTGGACAAGTTGGCAGAAGACGTATATGCTCACAATCCCTATCCATCACGTGATGAGTATGATTATGTGGCTCAAGCTCTCATCCAAAAACATCCTTGTTTGAAGGAACCAGGGTCTGTCAGTGGGTGGTATTGCTGGAAGTTCAGTTTAAAGTTCAAAATGGGCAACTTCCGGCAGAAGATGCGAGTGGCGGGATCCTCAGAGCTCAGAGTCAATGCTCGTGCCTCAGGAAGTGCAAAAAGACTGAAGAGGGCCAGAAAGTCGGAAGTGAACTTCCTGCCAGATTTTCCAGAAGGGAAAACCCAAAGTGTCCTTGACAAAGATAGATTGGCCATGGTCAGTGAGATGAAGAAAAGAAAGGTTGACTGGAAGCAAATTGGTGAAATGATGAGTGACACATTCGCTCTACGAAGGAAGGAGATTGTTGAAGATGAACCTCTAGTGGCACAAGTCAAAGACAGGTGGCCAGCCTTGTTCTCTGAACGGCAGGTAAAGTGTTTTTGAGTGGTTTTCTCAATTTTTGCTCTTAAAGGGATAGATGGATTATTTGAAGTGTGGTTGTATGAAATATGTATCCATAGTCACTGTGTTGCAATGGTGTTACTTTTGAACTCCTTTCAGGACCTCACATTCGCACAGAAGAAGGTACTTGATAGTCTCTATTATTGTAATCTGGAGGAAAAAACAGTTTTGACAAGTTAACTCGTAACGGTCCTAAACGTTGGGTACTCTGTGACGAGTTACTCGTCAAAGGTCCTGAAAGAGTCTAAACTTAAAGTGTCTAGATTGAGAACTAATTAAAAGCATACTTTGACTGTGTTTTTTAATTTTTTATGTTTTTATTCACATCCACAGATTGAAGCAGAATTTGCTCGTCTTACATCAGTTGACCTGAAGGGCTCCCTCTTTGCTGGGCTGGACCAGTATATGACAAGGTTCCTGGAGCTGTACAAAGGAAAGAGTGGAATAGTGGACCTAGCCAGGCTGATGAGATTTCTCGATGATAAGGTAAGTGTTCACACTTGTTAGCATCTTCCACATCATATTTGTGAAACTTTCTAACTGAAAGATACCCTGGGTGTGTTAAACCTGCTTCGTAGTGCAGGCCCCAGATGTCAAAGAATGAAGCAAACACTAATATGCACAGTGGATCATTACACTGTAAATTGTAACATGTCGTTTCAACTTAAAAATATGAGTGAAAGGGCTGCCTTAAAAATCTAAGTCAAGTGAAAAAGAATTATTTGTCATCTTCAAATAAATATTCCTTGTTGTGTAAACATCTGCATTAGTTTCGTTGATTTAGATTTCGGAATTGACTTAACTCCTTCAGGTAGTTGTTTGAACCTGCAAATCTATCTCAGTTCACTTAAAATGGTCAGTTGTGTAAACCTTTTGTTTCGGTTAAGTTGAATTGGATTTGTTAGTTGGTTGAACTACTTAAGGTAGTTGTCTGAACTTGTAAATGTATTTCAGCTTAATTCAAGTGTTACGTTGAGTAAACTTTTTTTTTTCAGTTAAGTTGACTTGGACTTAATTGACTGAACTGTTTAGGGTTGTTATTCTAATTTGCAAATCTATTTTTATCTTAATCAAAAGTGACAGGTCATTTAAATTAAATGAGTCTATTTAACATATCCAAGATTTCTTGGAACTTACATGTCCATTTCAACATAACTAATGTTGCCTGTTGGAAAAACTTTTTAGTACAATAGATGTCATTGACTTAAGAGAAATATGACAAACAACAATTAACATGCAACAAGATGAGCATTTATTGGTGCATTGCATGACCTTGCCAACCCAAGAACAGGCATTATGGATAAACGAGAAGTGAACACTTATAATCAAGTGTGTTCGTCCAACCCCCTGCCCCCCTCTGCCTTGACATCAAGGGCAGGGAACGGATGTGGATGATACATTTCAAGACAACAAAGTGTGAAGTGACAATACACAGCTGGAGAACTGGGCATTTACTCAGAGGGGCAGTAAATGAGGAAGCAAAGGACTTCGGATTTTCACCTTTCTCCTCCCGAAAAACCTCGAGACACAGAAACAATAAAACTCTTGAAAACACCACTCTTCATACAACAGGTTGTGCGAAAGGATGCAACAGTTGAACCTGGTCATCTTAATTAAATGTTGGAGGTCCAACAGTTTCAGAACAGATCTGAAATGTGGAACTTTCTTTTTCTGTTCATCTGTCCCCATTGTAACCTCATATTCCGCACTGGTAAATGGAACAGCATGCCATTAAAGTGTCCTCTGCGGCCTGACAAGGTCTAAATAGTAAACATGTCTAAACGGAACATCTGCGACATGGAAGAAATGTGTGGACGGAGTACAGGTAAACAAAAGGAGTCTCCTTTGAGCACTAAATAATTACAATTACTACAATGCGAATTTAAGTGAAAAATTGAAAAATGTGCAAAACCTATGATAGACAAAATAAGAACTTGACATGAAAAACTAAGTTTTAACACTCAGGCATGAGATGAGTTCTGATACCATCTCAGATGGTTTTCCGCAGCAGCCTGTTACGTAACCCATGTACAAGTGAGGAACACTGTCCCCCACCTATGTTCATCAGGACCTTTTGAATCACTTCGAACGTGTACTTTAGTTCTTTTGGATAGTCTATGTTCAGAGAAAAAAGAAGACCCATCAGCAAGGCAATGGCACGTGGGAGGTCATGCTGATTGGTCATGATCACTGCTTCCTCAAGGACCACTGCTGTGTCAATGATGTCTTCTCCATTCTTCACCATGACCACACCAACTTTCATCCCCCGTGTGAACGTCTCCTCATCATCTGTGGCCTACACAAGATTTCAAAGAAGGCAGAAAATTACCATCTTTACTTGTTCTGTTAGCAATGTATACATGTTGATATCTACAAAAAACAAACAAGGTTACCATTTGAGACATGTTAATAACAATCATCACCCAACTAAAAAGGGCCACTGAACAAAATGTTCCATTTGCTGATTTAGGACAAACTTGGTGAATAAACTTGAATTTGACGATCTAAGCTGGACAGATCTTTTTTAGGCATTTTTGTAAAGGAATGGAGTGTGGTGTTTGCCACTGATTTTCAGGAAAATTCATTTAAATTTCTCATTGGCTCAGGAGTCAGGAGTCAGTGTTTTTCTTTTTGCTTTTTTAAAAGCAAAGCATGCTTATTTTTGTCTAACACCTACAGAAAGCACATGTTTATTACAATTTTAGTAGGTATCACTATGCAGGCACAACACATTTTAACTCAACTTATCCTTTACCACTGCAATAAAGAAATTAAACATGCTTACCTCGACAGTCTTGAAAAAACTGGAGGGATCCTCCTTGAGAAAGTGAGGAAGGCCCAGCAGAAGAACTGTCCTCTTGTGGTGTATGGAGCTCTGTTCAAAAAGAAAACTGTACTCCTCAACAACTGCTATTTGTATCTGCTTGTAAACAGTTATTTAAGACCTCACAAGTAAAAACAAGACATCAATACATTTTATGGCCTCACATTTTTAAAATCAAATTTATTACTGTAAGACGAGAATTTAGTCCTGACCAGTACTTTAGTAAAGGTACTTAGTTACTTTTCACACGGGACACAATTGTACTTTGAGCTGAACAGCTTGCTATAAGTTTTGTAAATATTTGCTCATAACCAAAAGTATTGGACTCATTGATATTGACCCGACGATTGAGGAATAGTTAATGTATCGTAATAGGTCCAAATATTGTATGAACCACTATTCGACTATTTCAATAGAGTGATTTGCACCAGTTGGCTTCCAGCAAATAGCCTTTGTGCCCTCATTCTTGCATTTTTAGTTTTTTTGCACACTATTATAGGAAGTAATGCTTTTCTACATTGACATGTGTGATGACCTGTCAAGTAGTTTTTTAGGTGAAAACACAATTTTCTCATCACCGAGTGTTCAGCAACAAAATATATAACACCATGCCAAAGTAAATTATTCATACAAATTAATTGGAGTTAACCTTTATTTTTATCTTAACAGTGTCACAGAACCTTCCTCTACATGATGGACAAGGACAGATACAAGAGTTTACAAATACGACTGTAGAAGCTGAATTATAAACTCAAGGTTTTATCCAAGTAAAAGTAAAAGTAATAAAAAAAGAAATCAGTTGCATCTTGGCAGAGATTTTTCAGTTTACGTGTTATATTGCCCCTTCAAAAGTATTTGATTGAGATACAGTTGATTAAATATAACACTCAAGAATGAGAACAGGTGAAGAAGAGAAAGGCTGAGATGTGCTGGGAGCTGGATGTGTGTTGACATAGTACCTGTCAATCCTAAAAATGGATTTTGAAAAGCACCATAACCAAATGTTCTATCCAAGCCGCATTAGATTCAGAGGCTCTGAGCAGCTTGAAGAGAAAAAAGGTGCTGATCTTGTGACTTTTGGGTCTGTATTGTTTCTAACAATGTTTGTTCACAGTCTTAGGCTTGTACAACAAAAAGTAACTTTCTTGACTTGCAAAATTGTCTCTGCAGCTGCATATTGTCTCTACTACTTGATCAAAATGAAATAAAGAAGCAGCACAGCCGAGGATCCTGTCATGTTCCAACAGTCATTGTGGAACATTCTGTTCTGGACGCAAACATTCAGCCAAAAGTTTGAAAGATTCTGCAGAAAACACAAAGACGACCTCATGCAGATATAAGCAGAATGTTTCACTCATGTTTTTTGACACATGCATTGATGTTGGATGCTTTTAACACAAGCTTGTGATGTTTATGTTTATGTGCAATACTTTCTAGAAACTTTAATGCTATACAGGTTTCCAAGTGGGGGTGAGATTGCATGTGAGGAGGTAGAATACAAACTGGGAAGACCCAGGAGATTCTGCCTGTAAACACATTCAAAATATGTATGTGTATATAAAATAAAAGCTAATAATCTGCTCAGATACATTTTAATAAGGTGGTGGATACAAACTACTATTAAATAGTATATATATATATATATATATATATATATATATATATATATATATATATATATACTACTATTGCTACTAAAAGTTCAAAGAGAAACATACCCCTAGAGTCTGCGAGAGCGGGGGCGAAAGAGGACTCATCGGATGACAACTCGGTAATTGACCCTGGAACGAACACGACGACGAATCAGATAATCAGCACAGAACAAGAAACATCAGCTGAAGGACAAGAACGCCAAGTATGTAGCTGTGGTTGGTCCAAAGTAACCTCCATCAGAGGCCTAAAGATACATCAAGGGCGGATGAAGTGCTTGAAGAAAATGAGGCCAGGACCTCGCATTGATCAATATCTGTTGAGAGAAAGATCAAGTCAGGCGAGTGAAGCCCGACGGCAGGATCTAACCCACAGTCCACCGGGCATCAGCACCCTAGAGGCTAAAAGCTCTTCAAGCACAACATCAGAGAACTTGGAACCAAACCAATTGCAACCTGCATTGGAGAAGAACATGCAAGGTCACAGACCTCACGTGAAGTGGCCGAAGTCTAGCAGCAAGAAAGAGTGGATGACAATCGATGCAAGGGAAGCTTCATGCCAACATTACATGGGCACGGATGAAGTTCAAGCCCAGCAAATCCAGGAGCATATCTATTGTCAAGGGGAAACTCACCGACCAGAGGTTCCACATCGGGAATACACCCATTCCATTGGTGTCAGAGCTGCCAGTCAAGAGCTTAGGTTGATCGTACGATGCACGTCTCAAAGACTCAGACCAGAGTGATCAACTGAGGGAAGAAACCATCAAAGGTCTTGTCAGAATAGACAAGACAATGCTTCCTGGAAAGTTGAAACTGTGGTGCCTGCAGTTTGGATTGCTCCCCCGCCTGATGTGGCCCCTAACAGTGTATGATATCCCCATGAACAAAATTGAGAAACTGGAGAGAGCAGTCAGTTCATACATTAAGAAATGGCTCGGCCTCCCGCGATGCCTTAGTAACATCGGCTTGTATGGACATGGTGCATTGGAGCTGCCCATCTCTAGCCTCATAGAGGAATATAAGTGCACCAAGGTGAGGCTGAACATGACCCTGACTGAGTCTCAAGATGAGACAGTCCGGGCGGCTGCTCCCAGGTTGGCAACTGGGAGGAAATGGACCCCAACTGAGGCAGTACAGCAAGGCAAATCCGCTCTCAGGCATGAGGACATTATGGGACAGGTGCAGCATGGAAGAGGTGGATTCGGACTTGAGACAAGGCGACCCACGTGGCAGAAGGCTACACCAATTCAAAGAAGAAAGTTGGTGGTTGCACAGGTTCGGCAATAAGAAGAAGCAGAAAGATGCACAAAAGCAGTGGCACAGTCCAAGCAGGGACAGTGGACCACCTGGGAAAACCTGGAGCATCGTAAGCTTACATGGAAGGATCTTTGGGAAATGGAAGGAAGCCAAATCAGCTTCATCATCAGAGCCACCTACGATGTTCTTCCCTCACCCAAGAACCTAAACCAATGGTTTGGAGAAGATCCTTCTTGTGCACTCTGCCAAACCCCCGCTACACTGAATCACATCCTCACCGGCTGCAAAACAAGCTTGTCCCAAGGCCGCTACACCTGGAGACACAACCGGGTCCTAAGACAAGTGGCAATCTCCCTGGAAGGAAGGAGAACGACCAACAATGCCCTCCCTCCCCCAGTGCCTGGAACCCCAAACACCGCTGCGTTCATAAGAGCACGACAACTCCCAGCAAAACCATCTGCAAGAATGGAGAAAACTCTCCTCGATGCTGCCCGGGATTGGAAGATGCAGGTTGACTTAGACCAGAAGTTAGTTTTTCCTCCCAAGATCCTTTCAACTAGTCTCAGGCCGGACCTGGTCAGGTGGTCAACCTCCCAGAAGATTGTGCTCATTGTTGAGCTAACTGTGCCATGGGAGACCGAGGTTGGCGAAGCATATGAGCGCAAACGACTGAGATATACGGACCTAGCAGCTGAGGCAGAACAACGCGGCTGGTGTGCCCGGGTATTTCCAGTCGAGGTTGGGGGTAGAGGCTTCATTGCTAGATCTACAACCAAGCTTTTAAAGGAAATGGGAGTACGAGGACAAGCCTACAAACGAGCCATCAAATCCTTATCAGAGGCTGCCGAGCGAAGTAGCAGATGGATATGGATTAAGAGAAGGGACCCAAGATGGGCTGCAAACAAATGACCACCTAGGGGGGGGAAAGCGGAGGGGGGCACACCTGGGACGCCAGGTGTTGCCGTTGAGCCCTCTGGAGGTGTCGTGGGCCTATCAATGAAACACCAATGAAGGGGGTGCCCACCTGAAGACCCCAGTGATGAAACCCCCCCCCCCCGATCCCATCCTACTCAATTCCAAGTGCTGATAATCTAAGGGATTGTACCATCTAGTCCTATGAGCTCAACTGATATATATATATATATATATATATATATATATATATATATATATATATATATATATAAACATATGAAAGTCTGATCCATTCAAGTCCTCGCTCATTCACTGCCAGGTAAATCTCTGTTGTACAGTAAACAGAGTTTTTTAATTATACTGCATGTGCACTACAGGGTGTGTTGTGAAAGGAGTTATTTCTTTGGGGTCATAAACAATTCATCCACCAATTTACAGCCACAGCAGTAACAGAATCAGCTATAGAGCATTGGAACAGGGAGAGACAACTTCAAACTACAGTTTTAAGTACAGGCAGGTCATGGAACTGGGCAGTGCAGTATAGTTTTAACAAAACTCATCTTGTAAATAAGAAAAATCACTAGCAAAATATTTAGTCCTCTCAGTACTACACCTTAATTTTATACATTTTAATGTAGATGCATTGAGATAGTTGAGATTTTTAATGCCAAAAAAAAATGTTGAATTTAATAAAACATATTATAATATACAGTGTTTTTTTTTTCTTTTACAGAAAAGACATTGCGGGAAACACAAGTAGAGTAATTCTACTGTAAAAAAAAGATAATTACAGTAACTTTCTGGATAATTACTGCCAGTTAGTTTCCTTTTTTACAGTGTAAGCTACCTTGCTATTGTGCTGTGGAGTACTTTACTACTTATATGTAGAGACAGGTTATCTAGACATCTAAAAGAAAAAAAAAACATCCTTTAATAAGAAAAAACAGAACACTGTCAATCACTAGCAAAGTATTTAAAATAACAATGTTTCAGTCCTCAGACCTTATCAGCTTATGTTTACTGAGAGAAGGAGAGAACACTTTAAAATTGTTTTTAGATCCACACGGACCAATCACATCACATGACAATACATCATTGATTAGAATAAATGAACTAATATATCACTGTCATTGTCATAGACTACAAAAATACACACATACATTGAATCTCTAGACGTAGTTAAAAAATAAGTAGAAACAAAAATCATCCCAAAATAATTAAAAGCAATTCAAATAGACACCTTGATGTTTTTTTTACCTGCTGCCCTCTGATCATATTGCTGTTTTGATTAAATTAATTACTAATTAATTATAATTTGTGTTTATTATTGCACAGTTAAAGGAATGATGGGAATACATAGAGATACGCAAGATGATTGATAGATCATTTTTACCCACAACCTGTTTATTGTTATTTTCAAAGTACAACAGATATAATATTTGGTTAATATCATAGAGAAAAAGCCAAGTACAATTAGCAAACCATACCAAAACCAAGACAAGACAGAAAAATTAAAAGCAAAATCCAAGAATAAAAGGAATACATGAGAAACTAAATATTAAAAATGTATGTATAATAACAGTAACAATATAAAATATGATTCCCATAGCAAACCTCAGCACCAATGAAATGAAAACATGTCTGTTGTTCCTTGGTGTGGTAAAATGCATAAACTACACAATTATTCACTTATTTTGAAGATTGGTTTGTTATCTAATCTACCACATGACTGAATTTGTATGTTGGAAACATGTGTTTTCACAAGGGAGGAGTTCCTCTTTGAAGGCAGCGTGAGTTACACTGAATGGAGCTTCAGCCTTAACCTTTAAGCTGCTCTTCTAGAGGTGTGACATTTACAGCGCGTACCACATTGTCTCGTATACTGTACTTTACACCGACTGTGCTGTGTATGTGTGTGTGTGTGTCACAGTTAGCCATGAGGAATAGACTCCTCAAAATTCACACACACACTCACACATTGGTTGCTCGCTCGCTGCTGTGCAGGTTTCTCCCGGAAAAGTCAAGATCGTGCTTCATCATCTCTATTTCCCCGGCTCTCTCTCTCTCGCTCTCCAAATCTCAGTGTTGGGGGGGAGAAATAACACATATTTATGGCAGGGCGTTGACAATATCCTCAGTTATTGCTGGAAGCAAATGAATAAATCACCATGCCAAGATGCTTCAACTCCGTCGCCCAGACTCATCAGAACTAAGTGTGTGTGTGTATGTGTGTGTGTGTGTGCATTTCTGTATGGCATTGTGTGAGCACGCAACCTCATTTGTGCCTTCACACAGGCACACATCTGTGTGTTTGTGCATTTCATTTTAAATGTGTTATGAACCAATCACAGCCTCCTTAAACCTTTCCTTGTTTGATTTATTCAGTTGATAGCACTTTTCAGTGGCCCGATCAGGCCGGTGAAATGCAGTCAGTCGTAAAACTCTATTGCAATAAACTCAAATGTAATTCAGTCGAGAGAAATCTCTTTCCCCTTCTCAAACTGGTTTTATTTAATAAGATGGGGCATTAGATTTCGCAGGTCTGCTTGGAGAAGCATAGGTTATGGATGATCATCTTACTGGATGTATTTAGAGTCAACTGTAAATCTAAAACACAAAGGAGAACACAAAGCTGCACCCATACTATCAGCTCTGTGCACAGCAATTGAGCTCTGAGCTAAATGCTAACATGTTCACAATGACAAAATGCATTTTTCTTTTTTTTTTATTGTAACTTTTATTTGTCAGGGACGGTGTATGTACCACAAAAAACACAAAAAAGTTAAATGTGATGCATATAAGACATCAGCTTCAGTTAATTTCTGGTCTTTGTCCCTGGTCAGGTATTTAAAATAAAATAAGATATACTATATACACTTAGAAAAATGCAAAGACCAAATACAGTGAATGATCCAATAAATAAATGAAAACAGTTGCAGTTGTCAATTACTGATAAAAAACATAGCTGAATTTAACATTTAACATTAGTAAAGGAGTATGTGTACGTATGTAAGTATGTTGACAATGACTTATAAGAAATTAATGTTCACATTTCTGCTGCTGCTTGAGCCAGTATTTACTTTTACACTAAACATCTCCAAATTTGTTTGACATTTAATTTCTGATGATAAGGAATATCATTGCATTGATAGGGATGATTGGGCAAATCCTGCATCTTGGAATGTGACAGTCTCGCTTGGTTCTGCTCCTTGTCATTATCTTGGAGCTGTCTATCTTCTTGAAGATCTGAGACATCACTTGTGGGGCCAGTCCATTTAAACTTTTAAAAGCAAGGAAAACTTTACACAATTGGAAAAAGTCAGCAAATTCCTTTTCAGTGATTTTGGACTGGTGCTAATTTTTCTGGTTTCTGATCTAAAAATTTCAAAGCTTGTTTATAAAGTGATAATAGAGGTATGGTAGCTGAGTCAGTGGCTCAGCCCCAGGCAGCAGTGCAGTAGGGCAAATGTGAAAGGACCCTGGCATGCAGAAATAAAGGAGCTGCCTTAAAAGAGAGACATGACCTGATAAGGCTAAAGCTCTTTATATGCATGTCAAACTTAAGTTAACATTTAACACCTACATTTCTTTAGTATCAATAGTGATATGAAACTTCTTAAGGACTTTGTGTCTTACTGAAAAAAGGTCTTATTGAAAAGTCCAAATTGGAGTCTACTAATGAATGCTGAATTTGATCTCTTTGGTATAGTACTGATGACCACCAGTTCCACCCTTCCTTAATTTCTTTTGGTCCCAAATTACCTTTCCTGGAGTCCTGCCCTGTGTTTTCTCATTCTCAGACCATGCTGCAGTGCAGCCAGTACAGGGAGCCTTCGGTTGCTGAGAGTCTGATGCTGTCCTGTTTCACCCAGTTACCATATTCTCCACATACACCACAATTCAATATATTTCTGTTATCTGTTTATTGTCATACTCAACTTTTCCTATTCGAATGTATTGTTTCCATCCATGCACACTTCATCTGTTACACGCCTGTCCATCCCTGAAAAGGGATCCCTCCTCTGTTACTCTTCCTGAGGTTTCTTTCACTTTTTCCCCCCATTAAAGTTTTCTTTTAGGGATGTTATGCTATACAAACTGGCTGTCCATTGGAGCGAATCTGTGATTTGTGATTTTGGGCTATACAAATAAAAATTACTTGAATTGACTTGACCTTTGCATAGTTTACTGTTTGAGAATATTTCACCTTTTGTACTGGAAAACTGCTCTGCTTTCTTTGAATCTGTTCTACTGCAGAGGGAAGGGTAATGGTACTGATGCTTGAGTTCTGAGCAAAAGGGTTAGGTTAGAGTCTTTTTGTGAAGAGGAGCTCCCATTTTGCTTGATTTCATGAGGTATAATCAGGCTTCCTTCAGTGATTGAGTCCAGCTGAGGGACAAGGTTGAAGCAGTCACTTACACCCGTTAGAATCAGTGAGGGTTCCAGCAATCCAATAATCAGGTGAGTGTCCACACCTTGGCAAGTGGGAGTTCCTGTTGTGACTGCGTGGCCAATGTTGTTAGTTGATTAGCCATGATTCAGCTGGATAAGACCACATATTAACTAATAATAAAAAGTATAAGATATACCTTGTATTTGTTCTTTTATTGTGTTGTTGTTTGATCTTATTACTTCTATAAAGATTATATTTTTGCCAAAACATACTATAGAGGACATTTCATTTGGAAAAGTGTCTCTTGATAGTTCATCTGATATGTAACACTGACCAAGAGAGACACACTGAATCCATGGACAAAGCAGTAGCAAAACATAAGCAGCCTTGTTGCCTCCATGATGCTCTTGTGAATACTGGGAAATTGTGTAGTTGTGCATATCTGGGGAAGGCCAGGAAAGAATGTAGGTTCCCACAAACAAAGAAACATATGCTGCCATTCCCTCCATAGCAGGTTTTTGGAACAGGTTCCGATATTTCCTTACTTGGCTATAGGATTGTTTTTTTTTTACCCGAGCATCTAGAACTGAAGAAAAAAAAAGGTATTGTAGGCGGAAAAAGGAGAGGGGAGTGGAGCCTGACCACCCACTCCTAATCTCGGCGGCCATCAAGCAGGTATGTTTAATTTTTGTCACTATCATAGTTTTGCATGTAAGCCTGTTCTTATCATCATCAAACACAAATGTAGTCATAAATCAAAATATTGAAAAAAATGCATTTTTGACCTTAGGATGGTGCTATCTTAAAAATGAATGAATCAACAAAGTTATTACAGTTCATTGTGAGGGGAACATTAATCTGTACCAAAATTGATGGAGATTTATCCAACTGTAGTTGAAACAATTCACTAAAAACTACAAATGTTTGCCTGTAGTGTGAAACCTAAATTCTGGGAATCATCAACATCATTTGGAATTATCCTCTGGGGACCATGCATATCTGTACAGTTTTATTTTGTTTTGTTTTTCTCCAAATTCCATATTTAGACTTTAATAAAGTATTAAATGTAACTTGATTTTTTTTCTGTCAAGAAACAATACATGGACTAAAACAACAGGAAATGATAGAAATGAAACAAATACTATACCAAAGTATATAAACTCTAATTAATCTATTAAAGCATATTTCAAATGTAGTTTAAATTGCCTGTGCTTATTTTAGCTGTACTTGTGAATGGATTGCACTATATTTGTTAGTAAACCAAAGTCTATCAAAGTAGTGCTTGAGCAGGCCTTCAGTAGAACTTCAATCAATTAAGCACAAATTTAGTTCATGTAGTAATTGTATACTATATACACTTTGTATAAAAATGTGTAGTTTTAGTATATTTTTACTTGCAAATTAGATTCAGAGTTGTTTCTCATCTTCCCTTTACCTCCTTTCATCCCATGTTTAGTTAGCAGTTCAAAATGTCTAACCTCATTGTTATTTATATATATACTTATATATTATATGGCATCTAGTCTTTTTCTAGGAGTGAGAGAAATGTCTTTTCAATGTCTTTTTGTCTAATTCAGTTCTTTGTACCATGCGAGTGAAGACAAGAACTGTCACAATTTTACTGACATCAAACCTAATAAACCTGTACAATAAGGTGTCTGGGATGGCTGGGATGGATACGTTTCTTCTGGAGTGCCAAGATCATCCCCTTCAGACAGAGCCTAGAGCAGCTTAACGTGCCAATTACATGACTGATTCAATCTAAAACTCTGTCCTTTTCTTGTTGGTGGTTGTTATAGTGTGTATTTGTATATGACTTCAGGTGCAAATCAATTTCCTTCCAGGAATTATAAAGGTATTTTTACATTGATAGACTTGCCACTCTTTGCTTCCAAAAGAACAACATCCTCCCTATAGGTATCCAAAGAACTACCGATATGATTTAGTAACAGACGCCATTTCATGGCCATAGTTATTATGACCCAGAAAAGTGACACAGTTCAGATGGCGTACAGCAATTTGATCTCAGGTTGGCTGGACCAGTAAACAATAAAATGTATATGATGTAAAATATAAAATCTTAACAAGTGAAAATATGTTCTATTTGGTACAATTAGTCTAATATTGAATAAAATCATCTTTTCCCTTTGGCAGAAGATTTTACCTATTTAAATTTTTTTTCCTGATATGGGTCAATTTGGTATTGTTTTAAGAAACAAAAATGTAAAAAAAATAAATAAATGAATACAATTTACTAAAATCAAGTAAAGTGAAACATACTAAGGTTTAAAAAAAATCCAGTGTAAATTACAACACCACATACAACACATACAATTTTGTTTTATATATTATTATTCATCGTTCAATATACAAAATCAAAGATTTTCAACAATATGATGTCTCAGTTATTCCAAATTTAGTCAGTCATCAGTTTTTTTAAGCAGCAGGGGAAGTTATTTCCTGCCTTAAAACCAATTTAAAAAGCATAAAAAAGCATATAAATATTGTATGTCTTAAGCCCTGAAAGATTCTCACTGACTTCACATTTCTATGAAGAAATAGTAAAATGGGAACTGGTCCATTTTTTGTCACCCTTTGTATAGTCATCAAGTGGGCCGGATACTGGCATACAGTATGTATAAGGTGACAAATTTCCATATAGGATGAGGTGTGTTGGGTGGATAGCCAGATGTATAGATGGCAAAAAGTAGACTTAGCTGGAGTTTTGTTTCCAAGTATGACTCAGGACTGTTTTTAGCAAACATAACTATGGTTGTTGTGGCGTTAACTGTTGCCATGATGACGAACGTTACCTAACTCTAAAGGGACTCACCTTCTTGGACGGAACATACTTACCAGTGTCACACAAAAGGCTGGTCGGCATGTAATTTTCACATCGACCTTCAATAAATGGGGCACCAATCTACATTTAGTACTTAGCACCATAGAGGACCAGAGCCTGATGATGTAGGCAAAGTTTGAGGCATTTAGGGCTGCACATACCACCATCTCTTCCTTTTATTCACTTGCAAAGCAAATAGGGTGATGCACAGAAAGTTATTGGTAATACAGTTTTTTATAGACATATTTACAAAAAACTACAACGCAGAATTGCGCCCAACTATGGAAACATAAACTTTTGTGTCATACGCCCAACATACGCTCCACCTTAAGAGCACCTTAAGGGAGTAGCAACTGGATCTTTTCTAACCATGATCAGACTTTAACCACAGTATTATCACATCATCATACATAACTACCTTTTCAACAGTGATTTGTAACAGTTATAGAAAGCATATTAAAAAAACACTCCTACAGATGGTAGTACAATTAGCCAATTTAGTCGTTTAAACATACAATGTGTAGTTTTGGCGGCATCTAGTGGCACGGATGTAGATTGCATATAGCGTTCTTATGAACCTACAAGTGGTCATTGCTAGGTTTGTTTTGTCTACTGCTGTTTGGGGCTACTCTAGAAACATGGTGGCGCAACATGGCGTGCTTCACATATAAGGATCAACTCCCAATTTAAATAAAAATGACTTAATCAAAGATAATAAAACACAGAATTCTTATTTTGATTGAATTATGTGCTAATTACATAATTACATACATACTAATGAACAATATATCCCATTTCTGCCAAGTCTTTTTCACTAAATCTTACATAATGTACCTTTTATGAGGATGTTTTAAAAACAAAAGTGTTAAAAGCTTCTTAACAGAGGCACTATCTGAAAAGACTCCACAAAAAAGTGCTGGCATAAGGGAGCAAAAAAAAAAAATACGTTTGTTCATTTAATTAATTTCGGAGCAAATGTTATCCACGTTTATTTATTTCAATTTCTTCTTTTCCTCTTTCTTTCTATTGGATCCATTTCTCTCATTCAGTTCTAGTTGCCATACTTGAATAAACATGCCAGAGAAAAAAATCCATATGATCTGCCAACTAAAGAAAAGCAGAAAGCATGTGTTCTCTTTCCCCTTCAAAGACCGCTTGATGACATATCGATTTAGCAGCATGTCTGAGAAAATACAATCCATGTGTCATGCTGTATTTTGTTATTGTTTAGCATTTGTCTTTATGCGTTTGGTTGTATGGACACAGAGACTTATTTGGTCTTGGATTTAGACGTGTTGGTGGGTTGGGGGTTGTCAACTCCAGCACTTTTATAAATGAGCAGAATGATTTATCATCAGCTGCTGGACCAGCAATCCAGTTCTCAGAACACTAGAAGTAATGACCGCAATGTCATGGGTAGTTTAGTTCTTCATTTGTAATTTATGTGGGTCTCCCTCTGATGGTACACCACACGCCTCCACCCCCTTCCTGAGGGTCTCATACAGATCTGCTCACCAAAGGGTGGCAGCAACGACAGCAGGAAAATGTGTAGAGATGTTAGACTATATAAAATGAAATCATAACAACTGAAAATGTCTTGTTCTTGACACAATTAATTAAGTTTTGAGTAGAATTAATTAAAAAAATTAAATGAATTAAATTGAAACTATTTATTATTATTTTTACTATTTTTTTTCTTAATGTTGCCTTCTATCTCATATTATGGACTTTTTATTTCACAACTCTGACTTTTTATCGAAAGATTTTTGAAAAACATCAAACATGTCAAATGATCTGCCAATGGAATAACATAATTCAAGATAATTCTACTCAATATTGGACTAATTGTACTAAATACAAGGTATTTTCCCATGATAAGATTTATTTTTTAGCAGTGAAGTCTCGAGATCTCTACTGATGGGATGAACAGTGAAAAAGGTCAGAATATGAGCTCTGTATCAAAAGGTAAAAGTTTTAATTAAAAAGGAAGATGCCGATTGTTTTGTATTTTGGGGAAATTGCATTTGGGTTTTTGTAAAGCTTTATTTTTTGTTGTTTAATTTGTTTTGATGTATTTAATTTGTTCATTTTTCCTATTAACGTTAATTGACCAGGAAGTTATGTCTTCTTATGTCTAACTTATGTCTTGTTTCCTGTTAAGGGAGCTCTTGTTAACGCATCTCCCAGCAGCTGCTGCTGGCTGCAGCATCGTGTTAGATATTTGTGCCGCCGCACTATTGTTTTTATAAGGGAACCTGTTACTGTTTGCTAACAATCACCAGAGCTTGCAATTAATTCATAAACAAGTGTTTTGCATTCCTTGGAGAGCGTAGCGAGGTATGCAGGTATTAAAATTGTAATTTATACATTCACTGTGAAATTGTCTTTTTTTGTGTATTCATCAAGTTTTTGCATGTTTCTGAACAGTTTCACAGTAATGTAAGGATCACTAATCAACGAATCAATAAAAGACCTACGCATCAGTTTGAGCTCATGCATCGTTATTCCAAGGGCTGCTACAAACAGCATCCTTCCAAATGCTGTGAGTATCACTATTCTGAACATCACAAGTACCTCTTTCTGTAGGTCAAGTCAAGCTTGACCTTGAGTTGTTGAGGATTTTGTCACGTTCACAGAATAACGTCTGTAAACACAAATCAGAACCTCTTCAGTCGAGGATCTCTGATGAAAAATTTACTTGTCAATACTGTGTGTACACATCTAAAAAAAGAAACCCTCAACATTAGAAGCATACTTGATTTCAGAGGTTTTAAGACAATTACAGCTACTACTTTAAAGATACAGCAACAGAGTAATCTCAGGTATTACAACACGCAAGTATGAGGTTTGTCACAAACACAACACTATAAATAGAATGTCTCCTGATGATCTGCAACTAGATCTACAAGCATCTGTCTTGTGATGATTTTTATCTCTTTATTGCATATTGCACGGATGTAAACCAAAATCCAATTTAAACTTGCAGTTAACTTTGAGTTTGAGAATCTCTGGGTGTTTCCCCAGGTAATTTTGGAAAATCAGTAAGTTCAGAGCAGGTAGCAGCTGTTGAGTCTCCTTCAAGAAACTTGTGGCAAAAAAAATATATATATATATATTTGACTCCCCTTAGGCCGACCGTCAGCAGCACATTGAACAATGAAAGAACCAAATAATTACTGTGCCTGAGGTGGTGATGTGTCTGCAGCCCCCAGTGGTGCTTCATACAGCTCTAATGCTTACAGGCCTGTGGTACAGTAAGATACCAGGGACTGATAGAAAGATTCTTAGTTATGAAAGTACTGAGGAAAACAAGAAGATGGAGGCATGATGGTAGGCTTAAAGGTGAGCATGTTTCCAGTGTATAGAAACATTTTTCCAGTAAAAAAATTATGAGTGAAGAATATGTTACTCCTCCTGTGGGGGTGTTTTAATAATCTTGGGTGGGTGGCATAAATTGTCTTTTGTAAATTCCATTATTTGATATCATTCCTATGATCTAATTTCCTTACAATCAGCTGTATAAAAGAAAGTGGAGGATAAAATGTATAAAGAGTAGAGGTTTGGTAATGTGAATAAAGCATCAGTAGATTCATTTAGTTACTTGTTATTTGTTTCAGAGAGCTGAGACCTTTTTGTATAATACCTGACCTGAATCTGTTTAAACCTAACTTTAACTGACCAGACCAATTGTGACTGTTTAATTTATTTCATCCAATATTGACCGCTAAATTAGCTTGACTCCTTTTTTGAAAATCTGCCAAACTTAACCGGACACCTGATATTTTGTTGGAAGCCTTTGCGAAGCAGAACTTCACTAAAACAGAAAGCAATTTGGAAATCAAAAAGAAAAAAAAAACTACAATTCATACCTTAAAAAGGCATTTTTTATTGGATAACCCATCCATCCATCTATTCATCCATTCTATGCATCTTACCCGGATTCAGGTCACATTGATATAATTAATTATGCCATTATGAATTACTGTTACATGCTTCTAGGGAATTAATAAAAAAAAATGATCAGAACTAATTCCAGGTAGCATGGTGCCTGCTGTTTTTCATGATACTTTGTTTGCTATGGTCATGAAACAGGTATTAAATTAGATATGTGTTTTAAAAAAAGTTTTTTAATTTAATTTAAGACTACAGAAACCCTGTTCTCTGCACTAATCCACCGCACACTGACAGGCTTCAACAGCACTACTAATTCTCTATTCATACATGAGTTGTAGAATATATTGCAGAGATTATACAAGTATGAACTTCTTACTCAGTAGAGGAGACAGCTGAGCAAGGTAGCACCCACCCATCTGTGGGTCTAGATCATCAAATAGAAGCATCAACTATTACAACATGATCAAATTAATTTAATGAATGCATCATAAAGCATCATCATCAACACCCCCACCTAGAGCACAGGGATCTCCCATTTAGATACTTAAAAACCTGTAGGACAAGTGAGTCAATTAAAGTGCTGCTTTGCAAGAATTGTTTATGTGTATTGAAACCAACGGAGGTGGGACCAGGGTACTTCAATAGTTGTATGAAAATATGCACTACGGAATTGTTTGTAAAGGAGTGACTGCAGAGGTTGAAATGTGAAAGCAGAAGTGACATCTCAGGAGCACAGACACTGGATCACGGTGGATAATATTTGAAGAGCTTAGTCCCCTCCAAAAACCCTAATCCCCCCCTCAAAGATACATACTCAACGCCAGTAATTCCCCTTGATTCTTTGCAGCTTAATACTTATATAAGAAATCTAGCAATGTGAGTCACAGTTACTTGTAACTATTGGTCCATTTTTCAGTGAAATAAAGAGCAAAAGATATTTTTAGCACTTTCCTCCCAACTCCCCACTACAGTAAGCACAGACTTTTTCTGCTCTGGGTATTTCCCACCTTCTATTTACTTCTATTTACATGGTCCTTTTTCTTCTTTGAATTTATGGGTAGATTGCATACCTACTTAAAAGATGCATAATGGAACCTACTGTATCTAAAATGTGTATTGAATATAATCAGGCCATCACTCAAGGAGGATTATTTTGCATAGAGCGTAGAGCGTAGAGCATAGAACGTTGCATAGGTATAAAGGCACCGGCCTTTCTCCTCTTAGTCTCTCTCTCTCACTCCAGAGTCTCTTCAAATATCTAGCTGTTAGATAAATACTGTATCCTGGTTCAAAATATTAAAAAATGAGAATGCATAGAGGCCATGTTCAGAAACTTTGAATAAAAACAAACCATCTGGACATCCATGAAGTTATAATAAAGCCACCCACCCAGTTTGAGTACAGTGAACTCATTGTCATGTTCAAGAAACCAGTCTGAGATGATTCCAGATTTATGACATGGTGCATTTTCCTGCTGAAAGTAGCCATCAGAAGTTGGGTACATTGTGGTCATAAAGGGATGGACATGGTCAGCAACAATACTCAGGTAGGCTGTGGCATTGCAACGATGCTCAATTTGTACCAAGGGGCCCAAAGAGTGCCAAGAAAATATTCCCCACACCATTACACCACCACCAGCCTGAACCGTTGATACAAGGCAGGATGGATCCATGCTTTCATGTTGTTGATGCCAAATTCTGACGCTACCATCCAAATGTCGCAGCAGAAATCGAGACTCATCAGACCAGGCAACGTTTTTCCAATCTTCTATTGTCCAATTTCAAAGAGCTTGTGCAAATTGCACAACAGAACCATGCCCTTTCGTTTGCAGTTTGATGTCCTATGGTAGGTCAAATGGAAAAAAAAAAAGATATTTTGTCACCATGATGCTCTCTTCCTTAGATGGCTCACTATGCCTGTCCTATGGGAGGGCATTAACCTCCTGTTCTCAGGTAGCTTTTGCCTCTTCTTGAAGACCTCCTTCAAAGATGTGAATATTCATAAGACATCATGGTCAGTGCCTACGTCAGTCAGTCATTTTCTATACCTGCTTATTCATCATTAGGGTCGCAGGGGTCTGCTGGAGCTTATCCCAGCGCGTTACGGCAAGAGGCAGGGATACACCCCAGATGGTTGCCAGCCTATCATGGGGTACACACACCATTCACTCACACTTACGGGCAATTTAGAGTTGCCACTTAACCTCAGCATGTTTTTGGACTGTGGGAGGAAGCTGGTGAAAACCCAAGGAGACGTGGGGAGAACATGCAAAGCCCACACAGAAAGCTCCCAGACCCAGGAGGTCTTGAACCTGCAACATTCTTGCTGTGAGGTAACGGTGCTAACCCCTGCACCACCATGTCACCCCAGGTGCCTAAGTTTTCTTCAAATTTTGGCGTACGTTGGAGAGGACATAACCGTACTTCTGAAATATAAATTTGAACATAGAACTTTTTGTTGTACAGGATTTTTCAATCAAGGAAGACGCACAGCACAGCAATCCCATTTTGTGAAAAATGCATACAACTTCACAGCCTTTCTCCTGAAAGTCTGATTTCCATTTAGCAAAATGAGGCTTGTTCCCTTCTATCCACATATTAGAAACAAGCTCCGTCCCGTCCTGACTATTCATGCTCTGATCAGCAACATGACACAGACTGATTCACAGGGTCTCAGTGTAGTTTTATTCAAGTTGACCAAATATCCTACATCAACAAAGGGTTGAGACGACAAGACATTGTTCCAACCTACTTTCCTCATGTGAAGGTCAGTCATATAAACTTCTTATTTCAGCACAACGAAGGCTGGCCTGTACAGGGATCGAACAAACACAGAAAGCCAACTACTTTTAAAATAATAAACAACGATTCTCCATCTCTCTCAAAAGCACTAAAAAGGGGGGAATTAGCTCAAATGGTAGAGCGCTCGCTTAGCATGTGAGAGGTAGCGGGATCGATGCCCGCATTCTCCACATAGTCCTTTTTTGTTGAGCCAATTGGGAACCATGCCCTTTGGTTTGCAGTTTGATGTCCCATGGTCGGTCGAATGGCAAGAAAAGTTGTGTTCCTTTCTTAGATGATTCACTAGACCTGGCCTATGGGATGGTATTAACCTCCTGTTCGCAGGTAGCTATTGCCTCTTCATGAAGATGTCCTTCAAAGATTTGAATATTAATAGTACATCACGGTCAGTGCCTACGTTTTCTTCAAATTTTGGTGTATTTTGGAGAGGACATGACTGTACTTCTGAAATGTAGATTTGAACATAGTTTCTTTTGTTGAATAGGCTTTTTTAATCTAGAAAGACATATAGCACAGCAATCCCATTTTGTGCAAGACACATACCACTTCACCACCTTTCACCTGAAATTCTGATTTCTATTCAGTGAAACAAGGCTCAATGCTAGTACGCGGTCATTTCTAACCAAGTACTAGCAGCATGGTCTGTCCATTTCTGACTATTCCTGCTTGCCTCTAATCAGCAACATGACATAGACTGATTCACAGTGTAGTGTGACCTACATGTGGTTGTATTCAAGTTAATCAAATGTCCTACAACCACGAAGGGATTCGAACCCTCAATCTTCTGATCCGAAGTCAGACGCCTTGTCCTTTAGGCCACGTGGTCGTGCGTTGAGATTTTTGGGTGTTTGATTTCCACTACATTAGTTGTTTCCTGAAAAAGCATAAGAAGGAGGCAACTTTGGACATGAAATTTTCATCATAAGCAGATTCATGCATGAAATAACAAGGCACTGTTCCAACCTAGTTTCCTCATGTGAAGGTCAGTCATATAAACTTCTCATTTCAGCACAACGAAGGCTGGCCTGTACAGGGATCGAACCTGTGACCTTGGCGTTATTAGCACCACGCTCTGACCAGCTGAGCTAACAGGCCTGTTGTCAGCATTTTGCTTACAACCATGGCTGTTGTACAAACACAGAAAGCCAACTACTTTTAAAATAACAAACAACGATTCTCCATCTCTCTCAAAAGCACTAAAAAGGGGGGAATTAGCTCAAATGGTAGAGCGCTTGCTTTGCATGTGAGAGGTAGCGGGATCGATGCCTGCATTCTCCACATCGTCCTTTTTTGTTGAGCCAATTGGGAACCATGCCCTTTGGTTTGCAGTTTGATGTCCCATGGTCGGTCGAATGGCAAGAAAAGTTGTGTTCCTTTCTTAGATGATTCACTAGACCTGGCCTATGGGATGGTATTAACCTCCTGTTCGCAGGTAGCTATTGCCTCTTCATGAAGATGTCCTTCAAAGATTTGAATATTAATAGTACATCACGGTCAGTGCCTACGTTTTCTTCAAATTTTGGTGTATTTTGGAGAGGACATGACTGTACTTCTGAAATGTAGATTTGAACATAGTTTTTTTTGTTGAATAGGCTTTTTTAATCTAGAAAGACACATAGCACAGCAATCCCATTTTGTGCAAGACACATACCACTTCACCACCTTTCACCTGAAATTCTGATTTCTATTCAGTGAAACAAGGCTCAATGCTAGTACGCGGTCATTTCTAACCAAGTACTAGCAGCATGGTCTGTCCATGACTATTCCTGCTTGCCTCTAATCAGCAACATGACATAGACTGATTCACAGTGTAGTGTGACCTACATGTGGTTGTATTCAAGTTAATCAAATGTCCTACAACCACGAAGGGATTCGAACCCTCAATCTTCTGATCCGAAGTCAGACGCCTTGTCCTTTAGGCCACGTGGTCGTGCGTTGAGATTTTTGGGTGTTTGATTTCCACTACATTAGTTGTTTCCTGAAAAAGCATAAGAAGGAGGCAACTTTGGACATGAAATTTTCATCATAAGCAGATTCATGCATGAAATGACAAGGCACTGTTCCAACCTAGTTTCCTCATGTGAAGGTCAGTCATATAAACTTCTCATTTCAGCACAACGAAGGCTGGCCCGTACAGGGATCGAACCTGTGACCTTGGCGTTATTAGCACCACACTCTGACCAGCTGAGCTAACAGGCCTGTTGTCTGCATTTTGCTTACAACCATGGCTGTTGTACAAACACAGAAAGCCAACTACTTTTAAAATAATAAACAACGATTCTCCATCTCTCTCAAAAGCACTAAAAAGGGGGGAATTAGCTCAAATGGTAGCGCGCTCGCTTAGCATGTCAGAGGTAGCGGGATCGATGCCCGCATTCTCCACATAGTTCTTTTTTGTTGAGCCAATTGGGAACCATGCCCTTTGGTTTGCAGTTTGATGTCCCATGGTCGGTCGAATGGCAAGAAAAGTTGTGTTCCTTTCTTAGATGATTCACTAGACCTGGCCTATGGGATGGTATTAACCTCCTGTTCGCAGGTAGCTATTGCCTCTTCATGAAGATGTCCTTCAAAGATTTGAATATTAATAGTACATCACGGTCAGTGCCTACGTTTTCTTCAAATTTTGGTGTATTTTGGAGAGGACATGACTGTACTTCTGAAATGTAGATTTGAACATAGTTTCTTTTGTTGAATAGGCTTTTTTAATCTAGAAAGACATATAGCACAGCAATCCCATTTTGTGCAAGACACATACCACTTCACCACCTTTCACCTGAAATTCTGATTTCTATTCAGTGAAACAAGGCTCAATGCTAGTACGCGGTCATTTCTAACCAAGTACTAGCAGCATGGTCTGTCCATTTCTGACTATTCCTGCTTGCCTCTAATCAGCAACATGACATAGACTGATTCACAGTGTAGTGTGACCTACATGTGGTTGTATTCAAGTTAATCAAATGTCCTACAACCACGAAGGGATTCGAACCCTCAATCTTCTGATCCGAAGTCAGACGCCTTGTCCTTTAGGCCACGTGGTCGTGCGTTGAGATTTTTGGGTGTTTGATTTCCACTACATTAGTTGTTTCCTGAAAAAGCATAAGAAGGAGGCAACTTTGGACATGAAATTTTCATCATAAGCAGATTCATGCATGAAATGACAAGGCACTGTTCCAACCTAGTTTCCTCATGTGAAGGTCAGTCATATAAACTTCTCATTTCAGCACAACGAAGGCTGGCCTGCACAGGGATCAAACCTGTGACCTTGGCGTTATTAGCACCACGCTCTGACCAGCTGAGCTAACAGGCCTGTTGTCTGCATTTTACTTACAACCATGGCTGTTGTACAAACACAGAAAGCCAACTACTTTTAAAATAATAAACAACAATTCTCCATCTTTCTCAAAAGCACTAAAAAGGGGGGAATTAGCTCAAATGGTAGAGCGCTCGTGAAAAAGCATAAGAAGGAGGCAACTTTGGACATGAAATTTTCATCATAAGCAGATTCATGCATGAAATGACAAGGCACTGTTCCAACCTAGTTTCCTCATGTGAAGGTCAGTCATATAAACTTCTCATTTCAGCACAACGAAGGCTGGCCTGTACAGGGATCGAACCTGTGACCTTGGGATTATTAGCACCACGCTCTGACCAGCTGAGCTAACAGGCCTATTGTCAGCATTTTGCTTACAACCATGGCTGTTGTACAAACACAGAAAGCCAACTACTTTTAAAATAACAAACAACGATTCTCCATCTCTCTCAAAAGCACTAAAAAGGGGGGAATTAGCTCAAATGGTAGAGCGCTTGCTTTGCATGTGAGAGGTAGCGGGATCGATGCCCGCATTCTCCACATCGTCCTTTTTTGTTGAGCCAACTGGGAACCATGCCCTTTGGTTTGCAGTTTGATGTCCCATGGTCGGTCGAATGGCAAGAAAAGTTGTGTTCCTTTCTTAGATGATTCACTAGACCTGGCCTATGGGATGGTATTAACCTCCTGTTCGCAGGTAGCTATTGCCTCTTCATGAAGATGTCCTTCAAAGATTTGAATATTAATAGTACATCACGGTCAGTGCCTACGTTTTCTTCAAATTTTGGTGTATTTTGGAGAGGACATGACTGTACTTCTGAAATGTAGATTTGAACATAGTTTTTTTTGTTGAATAGGCTTTTTTAATCTAGAAAGACACATAGCACAGCAATCCCATTTTGTGCAAGACACATACCACTTCACCACCTTTCACCTGAAATTCTGATTTCTATTCAGTGAAACAAGGCTCAATGCTAGTACGCGGTCATTTCTAGCGGTCAAGTACTAGCAGCATGGTCTGTCCATTTCTGACTATTCCTGCTTGCCTCTAATCAGCAACATGACATACACTGATTCACAGTGTAGTGTGACCTACATGTGGTTGTATTCAAGTTAATCAAATGTCCTACAACCACGAAGGGATTCGAACCCTCAATCTTCTGATCCGAAGTCAGACGCCTTGTCCTTTAGGCCACGTGGTCGTGTGTTGAGATTTTTGGGTGTTTGATTTCCACTACATTAGTTGTTTCCTGAAAAAGCATAAGAAGGAGGCAACTTTGGACATGAAATTTTCATCATAAGCAGATTCATGCATGAAATAACAAGGCACTGTTCCAACCTAGTTTCCTCATGTGAAGGTCAGTCATATAAACTTCTCATTTCAGCACAACGAAGGCTGGCCTGTAATGGGATCGAACCTGTGACCTTGGCGTTATTAGCACCACGCTCTGACCAGCTGAGCTAACAGGCCTGTTGTCAGCATTTTGCTTACAACCATGGCTGTTGTACAAACACAGAAAGCCAACTACTTTTAAAATAACAAACATCGATTCTCCATCTCTCTCAAAAGCACTAAAAAGGGGGGAATTAGCTCAAATGGTAGAGCGCTCGCTTTGCATGTGAGAGGTAGCGGGATCGATGCCCGCATTCTCCACATCGTCCTTTTTTTTTGAGCCAATTGGGAACCATGCCCTTTGGTTTGCAGTTTGATGTCCCATGGTCGGTCCAATGGCAAGAAAAGTTGTGTTCCTTTCTTAGATGTTTCACTAGACCTGGCCTATGGGATGGTATTAACCTCCTGTTCGCAGGTAGCTATTGCCTCTTCATGAAGATGTCCTTCAAAGATTTGAATATTAATAGTACATCACGGTCAGTGCCTACGTTTTCTTCAAATTTTGGTGTATTTTGGAGAGGACATGACTGTACTTCTGAAATGTAGATTTGAACATAGTATTTTTTGTTGAATAGGCTTTTTTAATCTAGAAAGACACATAGCACAGCAATCCCATTTTGTGCAAGACACATGCAACTTCACCACCTTTCACCTGAAATTCTGATTTCTATTCAGTGAAACAAGGCTCAATGCTAGTACGCGGTCATTTCTAACCAAGTACTAGCAGCATGGTCTGTCCATGACTATTCCTGCTTGCCTCTAATCAGCAACATGACATAGACTGATTCACAGTGTAGTGTGACCTACATGTGGTTGTATTCAAGTTAATCAAATGTCCTACAACCACGAAGGGATTCGAACCCTCAATCTTCTGATCCGAAGTCAGACGCCTTGTCCTTTAGGCCACGTGGTCGTGCGTTGAGATTTTTGGGTGTTTGATTTCCACTACATTAGTTGTTTCCTGAAAAAGCATAAGAAGGAGGCAACTTTGGACATGAAATTTTCATCATAAGCAGATTCATGCATGAAATGACAAGGCACTGTTCCAACCTAGTTTCCTCATGTGAAGGTCAGTCATATAAACTTCTCATTTCAGCACAACGAAGGCTGGCCCGTACAGGGATCGAACCTGTGACCTTGGCGTTATTAGCACCACACTCTGACCAGCTGAGCTAACAGGCCTGTTGTCTGCATTTTGCTTACAACCATGGCTGTTGTACAAACACAGAAAGCCAACTACTTTTAAAATAATAAACAACGATTCTCCATCTCTCTCAAAAGCACTAAAAAGGGGGGAATTAGCTCAAATGGTAGAGCGCTCGCTTAGCATGTCAGAGGTAGCGGGATCGATGCCCGCATTCTCCACATAGTTCTTTTTTGTTGAGCCAATTGGGAACCATGCCCTTTGGTTTGCAGTTTGATGTCCCATGGTCGGTCGAATGGCAAGAAAATTTCTGTTCCTTTCTTAGATGATTCACTAGACCTGGCCTTTGGGATGGTATTAACCTCCTGTTCGCAGGTAGCTATTGCCTCTTCATGAAGATGTCCTTCAAAGATTTGAATATTAATAGTACATCACGGTCAGTGCCTACGTTTTCTTCAAATTTTGGTGTATTTTGGAGAGGACATGACTGTACTTCTGAAATGTAGATTTGAACATAGTATTTTTTGTTGAATAGGCTTTTTTAATCTAGAAAGACACATAGCATAGCAATCCCATTTTGTGCAAGACACATACAACTTCACCACCTTTCACCTGAAATTCTGATTTCTATTCAGTGAAACAAGGCTCAATGAAACAAGGCTCAATGCTAGTACGCGGTCATATCTAACCACGTACTAGCAGCATGGTCTGTCCATTTCTGACTATTCCTGCTTGCCTCTAATCAGCAACATGACATAGACTGATTCACAGTGTAGTGTGACCTACATGTGGTTGTATTCAAGTTGATCAAATGTCCTACAACCACGACGGGATTCGAACCCTCAATCTTCTGATTCGAAGTCAGACGCCTTGTCCTTTAGGCCACATGGTCGTGCGTTGAGATTTTTGGGTGTTTGATTTCCACTACATTAGTTGTTTCCTGAAAAAGCATAAGAAGGAGGCAACTTTGGACATGAAATTTTCATCATAAGCAGATTCATGCATGAAATAACAAGGCACTGTTCCAACCTAGTTTCCTCATGTGAAGGTCAGTCATATAAACTTCTCATTTCAGCACAACAAAGGCTGGCCTGTACAGGGATCGAACCTGTGACCTTGGCGTTATTAGCACCACGCTCTGACCAGCTGAGCTAACAGGCCTGTTGTCAGCATTTTGCTTACAACCATGGCTGTTGTACAAACACAGAAAGCCAACTACTTTTAAAATAACAAACAACGATTCTCCATCTCTCTCAAAAGCACTAAAAAGGGGGGAATTAGCTCAAATGGTAGAGCGCTCGCTTTGCATGTGAGAGGTAGCGGGATCGATGCCCGCATTCTCCACATCGTCCTTTTTTGTTGAGCCAATTGGGAACCATGCCCTTTGGTTTGCAGTTTGATGTCCCATGGTCGGTCCAATGGCAAGAAAAGTTGTGTTCCTTTCTTAGATGTTTCACTAGACCTGGCCTATGGGATGGTATTAACCTCCTGTTCGCAGGTAGCTATTGCCTCTTCATGAAGATGTCCTTCAAAGATTTGAATATTAATAGTACATCACAGTCAGTGCCTACGTTTTCTTCAAATTTTGGTGTATTTTGGAGAGGACATGACTGTACTTCTGAAATGTAGATTTGAACATAGTATTTTTTGTTGAATAGGCTTTTTTAATCTAGAAAGACACATAGCACAGCAATCCCATTTTGTGCAAGACACATACCACTTCACCACCTTTCACCTGAAATTCTGATTTCTATTCAGTGAAACAAGGCTCAATGCTAGTACGCAGTCATTTCTAACCAAGTACTAGCAGCATGGTATGTCCATTACTGACTATTCCTGCTTGCCTCTAACCAGCAACATGACATAGACTGATTCACAGTGTAGTGTGACCTACATGTGGTTGTATTCAAGTTAATCAAATGTCCTACAACCACGAAGGGATTCGAACCCTCAATCTTCTGATCCGAAGTCAGACGCCTTGTCCTTCAGGCCACATGGTCGTGCGTGGAGATTTTTGGGTGTTTGATTTCCACTACATTAGTTGTTTCCTGAAAAAGCATAAGAAGGAGGCAACTTTGGACATGAAATTTTCATCATAAGCAGATTCATGCATGAAATAACAAGGCACTGTTCCAACCTAGTTTCCTCATGTGAAGGTCAGTCATATAAACTTCTCATTTCAGCACAACGAAGGCTGGCCTGTACAGGGATCGAACCTGTGACCTTGGCGTTATTAGCACCACGCTCTGACCAGCTGAGCTAACAGGCCTGTTGTCAGCATTTTGCTTACAACCATGGCTGTTGTACAAACACAGAAAGCCAACTACTTTTAAAATAACAAACAACGATTCTCCATCTCTCTCAAAAGCACTAAAAAGGGGGGAATTAGCTCAAATGGTAGAGCGCTCGCTTTGCATGTGAGAGGTAGCGGGATCGATGCCCGCATTCTCCACATCGTCCTTTTTTGTTGAGCCAATTGGGAACCATGCCCTTTGGTTTGCAGTTTGATGTCCCATGGTCGGTCCAATGGCAAGAAAAGTTGTGTTCCTTTCTTAGATGTTTCACTAGACCTGGCCTATGGGATGGTATTAACCTCCTGTTCGCAGGTAGCTATTGCCTCTTCATGAAGATGTCCTTCAAAGATTTGAATATTAATAGTACATCACGGTCAGTGCCTACGTTTTCTTCAAATTTTGGTGTATTTTGGAGAGGACATGACTGTACTTCTGAAATGTAGATTTGAACATAGTATTTTTTGTTGAATAGGCTTTTTTAATCTAGAAAGACACATAGCACAGCAATCCCATTTTGTGCAAGACACATACCACTTCACCACCTTTCACCTGAAATTCTGATTTCTATTCAGTGAAACAAGGCTCAATGCTAGTACGCGGTCATTTCTAACCAAGTACTAGCAGCATGGTATGTCCATTACTGACTATTCCTGCTTGCCTCTAATCAGCAACATGACATAGACTGATTCACAGTGTAGTGTGACCTACATGTGGTTGTATTCAAGTTAATCAAATGTCCTACAACCACGAAGGGATTCGAACCCTCAATCTTCTGATCCGAAGTCAGACGCCTTGTCCTTCAGGCCACGTGGTCGTGCGTGGAGATTTTTGGGTGTTTGATTTCCACTACATTAGTTGTTTCCTGAAAAAGCATAAGAAGGAGGCAACTTTGGACATGAAATTTTCATCATAAGCAGATTCATGCATGAAATAACAAGGCACTGTTCCAACCTAGTTTCCTCATGTGAAGGTCAGTCATATAAACTTCTCATTTCAGCACAACGAAGGCTGGCCTGTACAGGGATCGAACCTGTGACCTTGGCGTTATTAGCACCACGCTCTGACCAGCTGAGCTAACAGGCCTGTTGTCAGCATTTTGCTTACAACCATGGCTGTTGTACAAACACAGAAAGCCAACTACTTTTAAAATAACAAACAACGATTCTCCATCTCTCTCAAAAGCACTAAAAAGGGGGGAATTAGCTCAAATGGTAGAGCGCTCGCTTTGCATGTGAGAGGTAGCGGGATCGATGCCCGCATTCTCCACATCGTCCTTTTTTGTTGAGCCAATTGGGAACCATGCCCTTTGGTTTGCAGTTTGATGTCCCATGGTCGGTCCAATGGCAAGAAAAGTTGTGTTCCTTTCTTAGATGTTTCACTAGACCTGGCCTATGGGATGGTATTAACCTCCTGTTCGCAGGTAGCTATTGCCTCTTCATGAAGATGTCCTTCAAAGATTTGAATATTAATAGTACATCACGGTCAGTGCCTACGTTTTCTTCAAATTTTGGTGTATTTTGGAGAGGACATGACTGTACTTCTGAAATGTAGATTTGAACATAGTATTTTTTGTTGAATAGGCTTTTTTAATCTAGAAAGACACATAGCACAGCAATCCCATTTTGTGCAAGACACATACCACTTCACCACCTTTCACCTGAAATTCTGATTTCTATTCAGTGAAACAAGGCTCAATGCTAGTACGCGGTCATTTCTAACCAAGTACTAGCAGCATGGTATGTCCATTACTGACTATTCCTGCTTGCCTCTAATCAGCAACATGACATAGACTGATTCACAGTGTAGTGTGACCTACATGTGGTTGTATTCAAGTTAATCAAATGTCCTACAACCACGAAGGGATTCGAACCCTCAATCTTCTGATCCGAAGTCAGACGCCTTGTCCTTTAGGCCACGTGGTCGTGTGTTGAGATTTTTGGGTGTTTGATTTCCACTACATTAGTTGTTTCCTGAAAAAGCATAAGAAGGAGGCAACTTTGGACATGAAATTTTCATCATAAGCAGATTCATGCATGAAATAACAAGGCACTGTTCCAACCTAGTTTCCTCATGTGAAGGTCAGTCATATAAACTTCTCATTTCAGCACAACGAAGGCTGGCCTGTACAGGGATCGAACCTGTGACCTTGGCGTTATTAGCACCACGCTCTGACCAGCTGAGCTAACAGGCCTGTTGTCAGCATTTTGCTTACAACCATGGCTGTTGTACAAACACAGAAAGCCAACTACTTTTAAAATAACAAACAACGATTCTCCATCTCTCTCAAAAGCACTAAAAAGGGGGGAATTAGCTCAAATGGTAGAGCGCTTGCTTTGCATGTGAGAGGTAGCGGGATCGATGCCCGCATTCTCCACATCGTCCTTTTTTGTTGAGCCAATTGGGAACCATGCCCTTTGGTTTGCAGTTTGATGTCCCATGGTCGGTCGAATGGCAAGAAAAGTTGTGTTCCTTTCTTAGATGTTTCACTAGACCTAGCCAATGGGATGGTATTAACCTCCTGTTCGCAGGTAGCTATTGCCTCTTCATGAAGATGTCCTTCAAAGATTTGAATATTAATAGTACATCACGGTCAGTGCCTACGTTTTCTTCAAATTTTGGTGTATTTTGGAGAGGACATGACTGTACTTCTGAAATGTAGATTTGAACATAGCATTTTTTGTTGAATAGGCTTTTTTAATCTAGAAAGACACATAGCACAGCAATCCCATTTTGTGCAAGACACATGCAACTTCACCACCTTTCACCTGAAATTCTGATTTCTATTCAGTGAAACAAGGCTCAATGCTAGTACGCGGTCATTTCTAACCAAGTACTAGCAGCATGGTCTGTCCATGACTATTCCTGCTTGCCTCTAATCAGCAACATGACATAGACTGATTCACAGTGTAGTGTGACCTACATGTGGTTGTATTCAAGTTAATCAAATGTCCTACAACCACGAAGGGATTCGAACCCTCAATCTTCTGATCCGAAGTCAGACGCCTTGTCCTTTAGGCCACGTGGTCGTGCGTTGAGATTTTTGGGTGTTTGATTTCCACTACATTAGTTGTTTCCTGAAAAAGCATAAGAAGGAGGCAACTTTGGACATGAAATTTTCATCATAAGCAGATTCATGCATGAAATGACAAGGCACTGTTCCAACCTAGTTTCCTCATGTGAAGGTCAGTCATATAAACTTCTCATTTCAGCACAACGAAGGCTGGCCCGTACAGGGATCGAACCTGTGACCTTGGCGTTATTAGCACCACACTCTGACCAGCGGAGCTAACAGGCCTGTTGTCTGCATTTTGCTTACAACCATGGCTGTTGTACAAACACAGAAAGCCAACTACTTTTAAAATAATAAACAACGATTCTCCATCTCTCTCAAAAGCACTAAAAAGGGGGGAATTAGCTCAAATGGTAGAGCGCTCGCTTAGCATGTCAGAGGTAGCGGGATCGATGCCCGCATTCTCCACATAGTTCTTTTTTGTTGAGCCAATTGGGAACCATGCCCTTTGGTTTGCAGTTTGATGTCCCATGGTCGGTCGAATGGCAAGAAAATTTCTGTTCCTTTCTTAGATGATTCACTAGACCTGGCCTTTGGGATGGTATTAACCTCCTGTTCGCAGGTAGCTATTGCCTCTTCATGAAGATGTCCTTCAAAGATTTGAATATTAATAGTACATCACGGTCAGTGCCTACGTTTTCTTCAAATTTTGGTGTATTTTGGAGAGGACATGACTGTACTTCTGAAATGTAGATTTGAACATAGTATTTTTTGTTGAATAGGCTTTTTTAATCTAGAAAGACACATAGCATAGCAATCCCATTTTGTGCAAGACACATACAACTTCACCACCTTTCACCTGAAATTCTGATTTCTATTCAGTGAAACAAGGCTCAATGAAACAAGGCTCAATGCTAGTACGCGGTCATATCTAACCACGTACTAGCAGCATGGTCTGTCCATTTCTGACTATTCCTGCTTGCCTCTAATCAGCAACATGACATAGACTGATTCACAGTGTAGTGTGACCTACATGTGGTTGTATTCAAGTTGATCAAATGTCCTACAACCACGACGGGATTCGAACCCTCAATCTTCTGATTCGAAGTCAGACGCCTTGTCCTTTAGGCCACATGGTCGTGCGTTGAGATTTTTGGGTGTTTGATTTCCACTACATTAGTTGTTTCCTGAAAAAGCATAAGAAGGAGGCAACTTTGGACATGAAATTTTCATCATAAGCAGATTCATGCATGAAATAACAAGGCACTGTTCCAACCTAGTTTCCTCATGTGAAGGTCAGTCATATAAACTTCTCATTTCAGCACAACGAAGGCTGGCCTGTACAGGGATCGAACCTGTGACCTTGGCGTTATTAGCACCACGCTCTGACCAGCTGAGCTAACAGGCCTGTTGTCAGCATTTTGCTTACAACCATGGCTGTTGTACAAACACAGAAAGCCAACTACTTTTAAAATAACAAACAACGATTCTCCATCTCTCTCAAAAGCACTAAAAAGGGGGGAATTAGCTCAAATGGTAGAGCGCTCGCTTAGCATGTGAGAGGTAGCGGGATCGATGCCCGCATTCTCCACATCGTCCTTTTTTGTTGAGCCAATTGGGAACCATGCCCTTTGGTTTGCAGTTTGATGTCCCATGGTCGGTCGAATGGCAAGAAAAGTTGTGTTCCTTTCTTAGATGATTCACTAGACCTGGCCTATGGGATGGTATTAACCTCCTGTTCGCAGGTAGCTATTGCCTCTTCATGAAGATGTCCTTCAAAGATTTGAATATTAATAGTACATCACAGTCAGTGCCTACGTTTTCTTCAAATTTTGGTGTATTTTGGAGAGGACATGACTGTACTTCTGAAATGTAGATTTGAACATAGTATTTTTTGTTGAATAGGCTTTTTTAATCTAGAAAGACACATAGCACAGCAATCCCATTTTGTGCAAGACACATACCACTTCACCACCTTTCACCTGAAATTCTGATTTCTATTCAGTGAAACAAGGCTCAATGCTAGTACGCGGTCATTTCTAACCAAGTACTAGCAGCATGGTCTGTCCATTTCTGACTATTGCTGCTTGCCTCTAACCAGCAACATGACATAGACTGATTCACAGTGTAGTGTGACCTACATGTGGTTGTATTCAAGTTAATCAAATGTCCTACAACCACAAAGGGATTCGAACCCTCAATCTTCTGATCCGAAGTCAGACGCCTTGTCCTTCAGGCCACATGGTCGTGCGTGGAGATTTTTGGGTGTTTGATTTCCACTACATTAGTTGTTTCCTGAAAAAGCATAAGAAGGAGGCAACTTTGGACATGAAATTTTCATCATAAGCAGATTCATGCATGAAATAACAAGGCACTGTTCCAACCTAGTTTCCTCATGTGAAGGTCAGTCATATAAACTTCTCATTTCAGCACAACGAAGGCTGGCCTGTACAGGGATCGAACCTGTGACCTTGGCGTTATTAGCACCACGCTCTGACCAGCTGAGCTAACAGGCCTGTTGTCAGCATTTTGCTTACAACCATGGCTGTTGTACAAACACAGAAAGCCAACTACTTTTAAAATAACAAACAACGATTCTCCATCTCTCTCAAAAGCACTAAAAAGGGGGGAATTAGCTCAAATGGTAGAGCGCTCGCTTTGCATGTGAGAGGTAGCGGGATCGATGCCCGCATTCTCCACATCGTCCTTTTTTTTTGAGCCAATTGGGAACCATGCCCTTTGGTTTGCAGTTTGATGTCCCATGGTCGGTCCAATGGCAAGAAAAGTTGTGTTCCTTTCTTAGATGTTTCACTAGACCTGGCCTATGGGATGGTATTAACCTCCTGTTCGCAGGTAGCTATTGCCTCTTCATGAAGATGTCCTTCAAAGATTTGAATATTAATAGTACATCACGGTCAGTGCCTACGTTTTCTTCAAATTTTGGTGTATTTTGGAGAGGACATGACTGTACTTCTGAAATGTAGATTTGAACATAGTATTTTTTGTTGAATAGGCTTTTTTAATCTAGAAAGACACATAGCACAGCAATCCCATTTTGTGCAAGACACATGCAACTTCACCACCTTTCACCTGAAATTCTGATTTCTATTCAGTGAAACAAGGCTCAATGCTAGTACGCGGTCATTTCTAACCAAGTACTAGCAGCATGGTCTGTCCATGACTATTCCTGCTTGCCTCTAATCAGCAACATGACATAGACTGATTCACAGTGTAGTGTGACCTACATGTGGTTGTATTCAAGTTAATCAAATGTCCTACAACCACGAAGGGATTCGAACCCTCAATCTTCTGATCCGAAGTCAGACGCCTTGTCCTTTAGGCCACGTGGTCGTGCGTTGAGATTTTTGGGTGTTTGATTTTCACTACATTAGTTGTTTCCTGAAAAAGCATAAGAAGGAGGCAACTTTGGACATGAAATTTTCATCATAAGCAGATTCATGCATGAAATAACAAGGCACTGTTCCAACCTAGTTTCCTCATGTGAAGGTCAGTCATATAAACTTCTCATTTCAGCACAACGAAGGCTGGCCTGTACAGGGATCGAACCTGTGACCTTGGCGTTATTAGCACCACGCTCTGACCAGCTGAGCTAACAGGCCTGTTGTCAGCATTTTGCTTACAACCATGGCTGTTGTACAAACACAGAAAGCCAACTACTTTTAAAATAACAAACAACGATTCTCCATCTCTCTCAAAAGCACTTAAAAGGGGGGAATTAGCTCAAATGGTAGAGCGCTTGCTTTGCATGTGAGAGGTAGCGGGATCGATGCCCGCATTCTCCACATCGTCCTTTTTTGTTGAGCCAATTGGGAACCATGCCCTTTGGTTTGCAGTTTGATGTCCCATGGTCGGTCGAATGGCAAGAAAAGTTGTGTTCCTTTCTTAGATGTTTCACTAGACCTGGCCAATGGGATGGTATTAACCTCCTGTTCGCAGGTAGCTATTGCCTCTTCATGAAGATGTCCTTCAAAGATTTGAATATTAATAGTACATCACGGTCAGTGCCTACGTTTTCTTCAAATTTTGGTGTATTTTGGAGAGGACATGACTGTACTTCTGAAATGTAGATTTGAACATAGTATTTTTTGTTGAATAGGCTTTTTTAATCTAGAAAGACACATAGCACAGCAATCCCATTTTGTGCAAGACACATGCAACTTCACCACCTTTCACCTGAAATTCTGATTTCTATTCAGTGAAACAAGGCTCAATGCTAGTACGCGGTCATTTCTAACCAAGTACTAGCAGCATGGTCTGTCCATGACTATTCCTGCTTGCCTCTAATCAGCAACATGACATATACTGATTCACAGTGTAGTGTGACCTACATGTGGTTGTATTCAAGTTAATCAAATGTCCTACAACCACGAAGGGATTCGAACCCTCAATCTTCTGATCCGAAGTCAGACGCCTTGTCCTTTAGGCCACGTGGTCGTGCGTTGAGATTTTTGGGTGTTTGATTTCCACTACATTAGTTGTTTCCTGAAAAAGCATAAGAAGGAGGCAACTTTGGACATGAAATTTTCATCATAAGCAGATTCATGCATGAAATAACAAGGCACTGTTCCAACCTAGTTTCCTCATGTGAAGGTCAGTCATATAAACTTCTCATTTCAGCACAACGAAGGCTGGCCTGTACAGGGATCGAACCTGTGACCTTGGCGTTATTAGCACCACGCTCTGACCAGCTGAGCTAACAGGCCTGTTGTCAGCATTTTGCTTACAACCATGGCTGTTGTACAAACACAGAAAGCCAACTACTTTTAAAATAACAAACAACGATTCTCCATCTCTCTCAAAAGCACTAAAAAGGGGGGAATTAGCTCAAATGGTAGAGCACTCGCTTAGCATGTGAGAGGTAGCGGGATCGATGCCCGCATTCTCCACATCGTCCTTTTTTGTTGAGCCAATTGGGAACCATGCCCTTTGGTTTGCAGTTTGATGTCCCATGGTCGGTCGAATGGCAAGAAAAGTTGTGTTCCTTTCTTAGATGTTTCACTAGACCTGGCCAATGGGATGGTATTAACCTCCTGTTCGCAGGTAGCTATTGCCTCTTCATGAAGATGTCCTTCAAAGATTTGAATATTAATAGTACATCACGGTCAGTGCCTACGTTTTCTTCAAATTTTGGTGTATTTTGGAGAGGACATGACTGTACTTCTGAAATGTAGATTTGAACATAGTATTTTTTGTTGAATAGGCTTTTTTAATCTAGAAAGACACATAGCACAGCAATCCCATTTTGTGCAAGACACATACCACTTCACCACCTTTCACCTGAAATTCTGATTTCTATTCAGTGAAACAAGGCTCAATGCTAGTACGCGGTCATTTCTAACCAAATACTAGCAGCATGGTCTGTCCATGACTATTCCTGCTTGCCTCTAATCAGCAACATGACATAGACTGATTCACAGTGTAGTGTGACCTACATGTGGTTGTATTCAAGTTAATCAAATGTCCTACAACCACGAAGGGATTCGAACCCTCAATCTTCTGATCCGAAGTCAGACGCCTTGTCCTTCAGGCCACATGGTCGTGCGTGGAGATTTTTGGGTGTTTGATTTTCACTACATTAGTTGTTTCCTGAAAAAGCATAAGAAGGAGGCAACTTTGGACATGAAATTTTCATCATAAGCAGATTCATGCATGAAATAACAAGGCACTGTTCCAACCTAGTTTCCTCATGTGAAGGTCAGTCATATAAACTTCTCATTTCAGCACAACGAAGGCTGGCCTGTACAGGGATCGAACCTGTGACCTTGGCGTTATTAGCACCACGCTCTGACCAGCTGAGCTAACAGGCCTGTTGTCAGCATTTTGCTTACAACCATGGCTGTTGTACAAACACAGAAAGCCAACTACTTTTAAAATAACAAACAACGATTCTCCATCTCTCTCAAAAGCACTAAAAAGGGGTGAATTAGCTCAAATGGTAGAGCGCTCGCTTTGCATGTGAGAGGTAGCGGGATCGATGCCCGCATTCTCCACATCGTCCTTTTTTGTTGAGCCAATTGGGAACCATGCCCTTTGGTTTGCAGTTTGATGTCCCATGGTCGGTCCAATGGCAAGAAAAGTTGTGTTCCTTTCTTAGATGTTTCACTAGACCTGGCCTATGGGATGGTATTAACCTCCTGTTCGCAGGTAGCTATTGCCTCTTCATGAAGATGTCCTTCAAAGATTTGAATATTAATAGTACATCACGGTCAGTGCCTACGTTTTCTTCAAATTTTGGTGTATTTTGGAGAGGACATGACTGTACTTCTGAAATGTAGATTTGAACATAGTATTTTTTGTTGAATAGGCTTTTTTAATCTAGAAAGACACATAGCACAGCAATCCCATTTTGTGCAAGACACATACCACTTCACCACCTTTCACCTGAAATTCTGATTTCTATTCAGTGAAACAAGGCTCAATGCTAGTACGCGGTCATTTCTAACCAAGTACTAGCAGCATGGTCTGTCCATGACTATTCCTGCTTGCCTCTAATAAGCAACATGACATAGACTGATTCACAGTGTAGTGTGACCTACATGTGGTTGTATTCAAGTTAATCAAATGTCCTACAACCACGAAGGGATTCGAACCCTCAATCTTCTGATCCGAAGTCAGACGCCTTGTCCTTCAGGCCACATGGTCGTGCGTGGAGATTTTTGGGTGTTTGATTTTCACTACATTAGTTGTTTCCTGAAAAAGCATAAGAAGGAGGCAACTTTGGACATGAAATTTTCATCATAAGCAGATTCATGCATGAAATAACAAGGCACTGTTCCAACCTAGTTTCCTCATGTGAAGGTCAGTCATATAAACTTCTCATTTCAGCACAACGAAGGCTGGCCTGTACAGGGATCGAACCTGTGACCTTGGCGTTATTAGCACCACGCTCTGACCAGCTGAGCTAACAGGCCTGTTGTCAGCATTTTGCTTACAACCATGGCTGTTGTACAAACACAGAAAGCCAACTACTTTTAAAATAACAAACAACGATTCTCCATCTCTCTCAAAAGCACTAAAAAGGGGGGAATTAGCTCAAATGTTAGAGCGCTCGCTTTGCATGTGAGAGGTAGCGGGATCGATGCCCGCATTCTCCACATCGTCCTTTTTTGTTGAGCCAATTGGGAACCATGCCCTTTGGTTTGCAGTTTGATGTCCCATGGTCGGTCCAATGGCAAGAAAAGTTGTGTTCCTTTCTTAGATGTTTCACTAGACCTGGCCTATGGGATGGTATTAACCTCCTGTTCGCAGGTAGCTATTGCCTCTTCATGAAGATGTCCTTCAAAGATTTGAATATTAATAGTACATCACGGTCAGTGCCTACGTTTTCTTCAAATTTTGGTGTATTTTGGAGAGGACATGACTGTACTTCTGAAATGTAGATTTGAACATAGTATTTTTTGTTGAATAGGCTTTTTTAATCTAGAAAGACACATAGCACAGCAATCCCATTTTGTGCAAGACACATACCACTTCACCACCTTTCACCTGAAATTCTGATTTCTATTCAGTGAAACAAGGCTCAATGCTAGTACGCGGTCATTTCTAACCAAGTACTAGCAGCATGGTCTGTCCATGACTATTCCTGCTTGCCTCTAATCAGCAACATGACATAGACTGATTCACAGTGTAGTGTGACCTACATGTGGTTGTATTCAAGTTAATCAAATGTCCTACAACCACGAAGGGATTCGAACCCTCAATCTTCTGATCCGAAGTCAGACGCCTTGTCCTTTAGGCCACGTGGTCGTGCGTTGAGATTTTTGGGTGTTTGATTTCCACTACATTAGTTGTTTCCTGAAAAAGCATAAGAAGGAGGCAACTTTGGACATGAAATTTTCATCATAAGCAGATTCATGCATGAAATAACAAGGCACTGTTCCAACCTAGTTTCCTCATGTGAAGGTCAGTCATATAAACTTCTCATTTCAGCACAACGAAGGCTGGCCTGTACAGGGATCGAACCTGTGACCTTGGCGTTATTAGCACCACGCTCTGACCAGCTGAGCTAACAGGCCTGTTGTCAGCATTTTGCTTACAACCATGGCTGTTGTACAAACACAGAAAGCCAACTACTTTTAAAATAACAAACAACGATTCTCCATCTCTCTCAAAAGCACTAAAAAGGGGGGAATTAGCTCAAATGGTAGAGCGCTCGCTTAGCATGTGAGAGGTAGCGGGATCGATGCCCGCATTCTCCACATCGTCCTTTTTTGTTGAGCCAATTGGGAACCATGCCCTTTGGTTTGCAGTTTGATGTCCCATGGTCGGTCGAATGGCAAGAAAAGTTGTGTTCCTTTCTTAGATGTTTCACTAGACCTGGCCAATGGGATGGTATTAACCTCCTGTTCGCAGGTAGCTATTGCCTCTTCATGAAGATGTCCTTCAAAGATTTGAATATTAATAGTACATCACGGTCAGTGCCTACGTTTTCTTCAAATTTTGGTGTATTTTGGAGAGGACATGACTGTACTTCTGAAATGTAGATTTGAACATAGCATTTTTTGTTGAATAGGCTTTTTTAATCTAGAAAGACACATAGCACAGCAATCCCATTTTGTGCAAGACACATGCAACTTCACCACCTTTCACCTGAAATTCTGATTTCTATTCAGTGAAACAAGGCTCAATGGTAGTACGCGGTCATTTCTAACCAAGTACTAGCAGCATGGTCTGTCCATTACTGACTATTCCTGCTTGCCTCTAACCAGCAACATGACATAGACTGATTCACAGTGTAGTGTGACCTACATGTGGTTGTATTCAAGTTAATCAAATGTCCTACAACATTTGAACCTACAACGAACCCTCAATCTTCTGATCCGAAGTCAGACGCCTTGTCCTTTAGGCCACGTGGTCGTGCGTTGAGATTTTTGGGTGTTTGATTTTCACTACATTAGTTGTTTCCTGAAAAAGCATAAGAAGGAGGCAACTTTGGACATGAAATTTTCATCATAAGCAGATTCATGCATGAAATAACAAGGCACTGTTCCAACCTAGTTTCCTCATGTGAAGGTCAGTCATATAAACTTCTCATTTCAGCACAACGAAGGCTGGCCTGTACAGGGATCGAACCTGTGACCTTGGCGTTATTAGCACCACGCTCTGACCAGCTGAGCTAACAGGCCTGTTGTCAGCATTTTGCTTACAACCATGGCTGTTGTACAAACACAGAAAGCCAACTACTTTTAAAATAACAAACAACGATTCTCCATCTCTCTCAAAAGCACTAAAAAGGGGGGAATTAGCTCAAATGGTAGAGCGCTCGCTTAGCATGTGAGAGGTAGCGGGATCGATGCCCGCATTCTCCACATCGTCCTTTTTTGTTGAGCCAATTGGGAACCATGCCCTTTGGTTTGCAGTTTGATGTCCCATGGTCGGTCCAATGGCAAGAAAAGTTGTGTTCCTTTCTTAGATGTTTCACTAGACCTGGCCTATGGGATGGTATTAACCTCCTGTTCACAGGTAGCTATTGCCTCTTCATGAAGATGTCCTTCAAAGATTTGAATATTAATAGTACATCACGGTCAGTGCCTACGTTTTCTTCAAATTTTGGTGTATTTTGGAGAGGACATGACTGTACTTCTGAAATGTAGATTTGAACATAGTATTTTTTGTTGAATAGGCTTTTTTAATCTAGAAAGACACATAGCACAGCAATCCCATTTTGTGCAAGACACATACCACTTCACCACCTTTCACCTGAAATTCTGATTTCTATTCAGTGAAACAAGGCTCAATGCTAGTACGCGGTCATTTCTAACCAAGTACTAGCAGCATGGTCTGTCCATTACTGACTATTCCTGCTTGCCTCTAACCAGCAACATGACATAGACTGATTCACAGTGTAGTGTGACCTACATGTGGTTGTATTCAAGTTAATCAAATGTCCTACAACCACGAAGGGATTCGAACCCTCAATCTTCTGATCCGAAGTCAGACGCCTTGTCCTTTAGGCCACGTGGTCGTGCGTTGAGATTTTTGGGTGTTTGATTTTCACTACATTAGTTGTTTCCTGAAAAAGCATAAGAAGGAGGCAACTTTGGACATGAAATTTTCATCATAAGCAGATTCATGCATGAAATAACAAGGCACTGTTCTAACCTAGTTTCCTCATGTGAAGGTCAGTCATATAAACTTCTCATTTCAGCACAACGAAGGCTGGCCTGTACAGGGATCGAACCTGTGACCTTGGCGTTATTAGCACCACGCTCTGACCAGCTGAGCTAACAGGCCTGTTGTCAGCATTTTGCTTACAACCATGGCTGTTGTACAAACACAGAAAGCCAACTACTTTTAAAATAACAAACAACGATTCTCCATCTCTCTCAAAAGCACTAAAAAGGGGGGAATTAGCTCAAATGGTAGAGCGCTCGCTTAGCATGTGAGAGGTAGCGGGATCGATGCCCGCATTCTCCACATCGTCCTTTTTTGTTGAGCCAATTGGGAACCATGCCCTTTGGTTTGCAGTTTGATGTCCCATGGTCGGTCGAATGGCAAGAAAAGTTGTGTTCCTTTCTTAGATGTTTCACTAGACCTGGCCAATGGGATGGTATTAACCTCCTGTTCGCAGGTAGCTATTGCCTCTTCATGAAGATGTCCTTCAAAGATTTGAATATTAATAGTACATCACGGTCAGTGCCTACGTTTTCTTCAAATTTTGGTGTATTTTGGAGAGGACATGACTGTACTTCTGAAATGTAGATTTGAACATAGCATTTTTTGTTGAATAGGCTTTTTTAATCTAGAAAGACACATAGCACAGCAATCCCATTTTGTGCAAGACACATGCAACTTCACCACCTTTCACCTGAAATTCTGATTTCTATTCAGTGAAACAAGGCTCAATGCTAGTACGCGGTCATTTCTAACCAAGTACTAGCAGCATGGTCTGTCCATTACTGACTATTCCTGCTTGCCTCTAACCAGCAACATGACATAGACTGATTCACAGTGTAGTGTGACCTACATGTGGTTGTATTCAAGTTAATCAAATGTCCTACAACCACGAAGGGATTCGAACCCTCAATCTTCTGATCCGAAGTCAGACGCCTTGTCCTTTAGGCCACGTGGTCGTGCGTTGAGATTTTTGGGTGTTTGATTTTCACTACATTAGTTGTTTCCTGAAAAAGCATAAGAAGGAGGCAACTTTGGACATGAAATTTTCATCATAAGCAGATTCATGCATGAAATAACAAGGCACTGTTCCAACCTAGTTTCCTCATGTGAAGGTCAGTCATATAAACTTCTCATTTCAGCACAACAAAGGCTGGCCTGTACAGGGATCGAACCTGTGACCTTGGCGTTATTAGCACCACGCTCTGACCAGCTGAGCTAACAGGCCTGTTGTCAGCATTTTGCTTACAACCATGGCTGTTGTACAAACACAGAAAGCCAACTACTTTTAAAATAACAAACAACGATTCTCCATTTCTCTCAAAAGCACTAAAAAGGGGGGAATTAGCTCAAATGGTAGAGCGCTCGCTTAGCATGTGAGAGGTAGCGGGATCGATGCCCGCATTCTCCACATCGTCCTTTTTTGTTGAGCCAATTGGGAACCATGCCCTTTGGTTTGCAGTTTGATGTCCCATGGTCGGTCGAATGGCAAGAAAAGTTGTGTTCCTTTCTTAGATGTTTCACTAGACCTGGCCAATGGGATGGTATTAACCTCCTGTTCGCAGGTAGCTATTGCCTCTTCATGAAGATGTCCTTCAAAGATTTGAATATTAATAGTACATCACGGTCAGTGCCTACGTTTTCTTCAAATTTTGGTGTATTTTGGAGAGGACATGACTGTACTTCTGAAATGTAGATTTGAACATAGTATTTTTTGTTGAATAGGCTTTTTTAATCTAGAAAGACACATAGCACAGCAATCCCATTTTGTGCAAGACACATGCAACTTCACCACCTTTCACCTGAAATTCTGATTTCTATTCAGTGAAACAAGGCTCAATGCTAGTACGCGGTCATTTCTAACCAAGTACTAGCAGCATGGTCTGTCCATTACTGACTATTCCTGCTTGCCTCTAACCAGCAACATGACATAGACTGATTCACAGTGTAGTGTGACCTACATGTGGTTGTATTCAAGTTAATCAAATGTCCTACAACCACGAAGGGATTCGAACCCTCAATCTTCTGATCCGAAGTCAGACGCCTTGTCCTTTAGGCCACGTGGTCGTGCGTTGAGATTTTTGGGTGTTTGATTTTCACTACATTAGTTGTTTCCTGAAAAAGCATAAGAAGGAGGCAACTTTGGACATGAAATTTTCATCATAAGCAGATTCATGCATGAAATAACAAGGCACTGTTCTAACCTAGTTTCCTCATGTGAAGGTCAGTCATATAAACTTCTCATTTCAGCACAACGAAGGCTGGCCTGTACAGGGATCGAACCTGTGACCTTGGCGTTATTAGCACCACGCTCTGACCAGCTGAGCTAACAGGCCTGTTGTCAGCATTTTGCTTACAACCATGGCTGTTGTACAAACACAGAAAGCCAACTACTTTTAAAATAACAAACAACGATTCTCCATCTCTCTCAAAAGCACTAAAAAGGGGGGAATTAGCTCAAATGGTAGAGCGCTCGCTTAGCATGTGAGAGGTAGCGGGATCGATGCCCGCATTCTCCACATCGTCCTTTTTTGTTGAGCCAATTGGGAACCATGCCCTTTGGTTTGCAGTTTGATGTCCCATGGTCGGTCGAATGGCAAGAAAAGTTGTGTTCCTTTCTTAGATGTTTCACTAGACCTGGCCAATGGGATGGTATTAACCTCCTGTTCGCAGGTAGCTATTGCCTCTTCATGAAGATGTCCTTCAAAGATTTGAATATTAATAGTACATCACGGTCAGTGCCTACGTTTTCTTCAAATTTTGGTGTATTTTGGAGAGGACATGACTGTACTTCTGAAATGTAGATTTGAACATAGCATTTTTTGTTGAATAGGCTTTTTTAATCTAGAAAGACACATAGCACAGCAATCCCATTTTGTGCAAGACACATGCAACTTCACCACCTTTCACCTGAAATTCTGATTTCTATTCAGTGAAACAAGGCTCAATGCTAGTACGCGGTCATTTCTAACCAAGTACTAGCAGCATGGTATGTCCATTACTGACTATTCCTGCTTGCCTCTAACCAGCAACATGACATAGACTGATTCACAGTGTAGTGTGACCTACATGTGGTTGTATTCAAGTTAATCAAATGTCCTACAACCACGAAGGGATTCGAACCCTCAATCTTCTGATCCGAAGTCAGACGCCTTGTCCTTTAGGCCACGTGGTCGTGCGTTGAGATTTTTGGGTGTTTGATTTTCACTACATTAGTTGTTTCCTGAAAAAGCATAAGAAGGAGGCAACTTTGGACATGAAATTTTCATCATAAGCAGATTCATGCATGAAATAACAAGGCACTGTTCCAACCTAGTTTCCTCATGTGAAGGTCAGTCATATAAACTTCTCATTTCAGCACAACGAAGGCTGGCCTGTACAGGGATCGAACCTGTGACCTTGGCGTTATTAGCACCACGCTCTGACCAGCTGAGCTAACAGGCCTGTTGTCAGCATTTTGCTTACAACCATGGCTGTTGTACAAACACAGAAAGCCAACTACTTTTAAAATAACAAACAACGATTCTCCATCTCTCTCAAAAGCACTAAAAAGGGGGGAATTAGCTCAAATGGTAGAGCGCTCGCTTAGCATGTGAGAGGTAGCGGGATCGATGCCCGCATTCTCCACATCATCCTTTTTTGTTGAGCCAATTGGGAACCATGCCCTTTGGTTTGCAGTTTGATGTCCCATGGTCGGTCGAATGGCAAGAAAAGTTGTGTTCCTTTCTTAGATGTTTCACTAGACCTGGCCAATGGGATGGTATTAACCTCCTGTTCGCAGGTAGCTATTGCCTCTTCATGAAGATGTCCTTCAAAGATTTGAATATTAATAGTACATCACGGTCAGTGCCTACGTTTTCTTCAAATTTTGGTGTATTTTGGAGAGGACATGACTGTACTTCTGAAATGTAGATTTGAACATAGTATTTTTTGTTGAATAGGCTTTTTTAATCTAGAAAGACACATAGCACAGCAATCCCATTTTGTGCAAGACACATGCAACTTCACCACCTTTCACCTGAAATTCTGATTTCTATTCAGTGAAACAAGGCTCAATGCTAGTACGCGGTCATTTCTAACCAAGTACTAGCAGCATGGTCTGTCCATTACTGACTATTCCTGCTTGCCTCTAACCAGCAACATGACATAGACTGATTCACAGTGTAGTGTGACCTACATGTGGTTGTATTCAAGTTAATCAAATGTCCTACAACCACGAAGGGATTCGAACCCTCAATCTTCTGATCCGAAGTCAGACGCCTTGTCCTTTAGGCCACGTGGTCGTGCGTTGAGATTTTTGGGTGTTTGATTTTCACTACATTAGTTGTTTCCTGAAAAAGCATAAGAAGGAGGCAACTTTGGACATGAAATTTTCATCATAAGCAGATTCATGCATGAAATAACAAGGCACTGTTCTAACCTAGTTTCCTCATGTGAAGGTCAGTCATATAAACTTCTCATTTCAGCACAACGAAGGCTGGCCTGTACAGGGATCGAACCTGTGACCTTGGCGTTATTAGCACCACGCTCTGACCAGCTGAGCTAACAGGCCTGTTGTCAGCATTTTGCTTACAACCATGGCTGTTGTACAAACACAGAAAGCCAACTACTTTTAAAATAACAAACAACGATTCTCCATCTCTCTCAAAAGCACTAAAAAGGGGGGAATTAGCTCAAATGGTAGAGCGCTCGCTTAGCATGTGAGAGGTAGCGGGATCGATGCCCGCATTCTCCACATCGTCCTTTTTTGTTGAGCCAATTGGGAACCATGCCCTTTGGTTTGCAGTTTGATGTCCCATGGTCGGTCGAATGGCAAGAAAAGTTGTGTTCCTTTCTTAGATGTTTCACTAGACCTGGCCAATGGGATGGTATTAACCTCCTGTTCGCAGGTAGCTATTGCCTCTTCATGAAGATGTCCTTCAAAGATTTGAATATTAATAGTACATCACGGTCAGTGCCTACGTTTTCTTCAAATTTTGGTGTATTTTGGAGAGGACATGACTGTACTTCTGAAATGTAGATTTGAACATAGTATTTTTTGTTGAATAGGCTTTTTTAATCTAGAAAGACACATAGCACAGCAATCCCATTTTGTGCAAGACACATGCAACTTCACCACCTTTCACCTGAAATTCTGATTTCTATTCAGTGAAACAAGGCTCAATGCTAGTACGCGGTCATTTCTAACCAAGTACTAGCAGCATGGTCTGTCCATTACTGACTATTCCTGCTTGCCTCTAACCAGCAACATGACATAGACTGATTCACAGTGTAGTGTGACCTACATGTGGTTGTATTCAAGTTAATCAAATGTCCTACAACCACGAAGGGATTCGAACCCTCAATCTTCTGATCCGAAGTCAGACGCCTTGTCCTTTAGGCCACGTGGTCGTGCGTTGAGATTTTTGGGTGTTTGATTTTCACTACATTAGTTGTTTCCTGAAAAAGCATAAGAAGGAGGCAACTTTGGACATGAAATTTTCATCATAAGCAGATTCATGCATGAAATAACAAGGCACTGTTCTAACCTAGTTTCCTCATGTGAAGGTCAGTCATATAAACTTCTCATTTCAGCACAACGAAGGCTGGCCTGTACAGGGATCGAACCTGTGACCTTGGCGTTATTAGCACCACGCTCTGACCAGCTGAGCTAACAGGCCTGTTGTCAGCATTTTGCTTACAACCATGGCTGTTGTACAAACACAGAAAGCCAACTACTTTTAAAATAACAAACAACGATTCTCCATCTCTCTCAAAAGCACTAAAAAGGGGGGAATTAGCTCAAATGGTAGAGCGCTCGCTTAGCATGTGAGAGGTAGCGGGATCGATGCCCGCATTCTCCACATCGTCCTTTTTTGTTGAGCCAATTGGGAACCATGCCCTTTGGTTTGCAGTTTGATGTCCCATGGTCGGTCGAATGGCAAGAAAAGTTGTGTTCCTTTCTTAGATGTTTCACTAGACCTGGCCAATGGGATGGTATTAACCTCCTGTTCGCAGGTAGCTATTGCCTCTTCATGAAGATGTCCTTCAAAGATTTGAATATTAATAGTACATCACGGTCAGTGCCTACGTTTTCTTCAAATTTTGGTGTATTTTGGAGAGGACATGACTGTACTTCTGAAATGTAGATTTGAACATAGCATTTTTTGTTGAATAGGCTTTTTTAATCTAGAAAGACACATAGCACAGCAATCCCATTTTGTGCAAGACACATGCAACTTCACCACCTTTCACCTGAAATTCTGATTTCTATTCAGTGAAACAAGGCTCAATGCTAGTACGCGGTCATTTCTAACCAAGTACTAGCAGCATGGTCTGTCCATTACTGACTATTCCTGCTTGCCTCTAACCAGCAACATGACATAGACTGATTCACAGTGTAGTGTGACCTACATGTGGTTGTATTCAAGTTAATCAAATGTCCTACAACCACGAAGGGATTCGAACCCTCAATCTTCTGATCCGAAGTCAGACGCCTTGTCCTTTAGGCCACGTGGTCGTGCGTTGAGATTTTTGGGTGTTTGATTTTCACTACATTAGTTGTTTCCTGAAAAAGCATAAGAAGGAGGCAACTTTGGACATGAAATTTTCATCATAAGCAGATTCATGCATGAAATAACAAGGCACTGTTCCAACCTAGTTTCCTCATGTGAAGGTCAGTCATATAAACTTCTCATTTCAGCACAACAAAGGCTGGCCTGTACAGGGATCGAACCTGTGACCTTGGCGTTATTAGCACCACGCTCTGACCAGCTGAGCTAACAGGCCTGTTGTCAGCATTTTGCTTACAACCATGGCTGTTGTACAAACACAGAAAGCCAACTACTTTTAAAATAACAAACAACGATTCTCCATTTCTCTCAAAAGCACTAAAAAGGGGGGAATTAGCTCAAATGGTAGAGCGCTCGCTTAGCATGTGAGAGGTAGCGGGATCGATGCCCGCATTCTCCACATCGTCCTTTTTTGTTGAGCCAATTGGGAACCATGCCCTTTGGTTTGCAGTTTGATGTCCCATGGTCGGTCGAATGGCAAGAAAAGTTGTGTTCCTTTCTTAGATGTTTCACTAGACCTGGCCAATGGGATGGTATTAACCTCCTGTTCGCAGGTAGCTATTGCCTCTTCATGAAGATGTCCTTCAAAGATTTGAATATTAATAGTACATCACGGTCAGTGCCTACGTTTTCTTCAAATTTTGGTGTATTTTGGAGAGGACATGACTGTACTTCTGAAATGTAGATTTGAACATAGTATTTTTTGTTGAATAGGCTTTTTTAATCTAGAAAGACACATAGCACAGCAATCCCATTTTGTGCAAGACACATGCAACTTCACCACCTTTCACCTGAAATTCTGATTTCTATTCAGTGAAACAAGGCTCAATGCTAGTACGCGGTCATTTCTAACCAAGTACTAGCAGCATGGTCTGTCCATTACTGACTATTCCTGCTTGCCTCTAACCAGCAACATGACATAGACTGATTCACAGTGTAGTGTGACCTACATGTGGTTGTATTCAAGTTAATCAAATGTCCTACAACCACGAAGGGATTCGAACCCTCAATCTTCTGATCCGAAGTCAGACGCCTTGTCCTTTAGGCCACGTGGTCGTGCGTTGAGATTTTTGGGTGTTTGATTTTCACTACATTAGTTGTTTCCTGAAAAAGCATAAGAAGGAGGCAACTTTGGACATGAAATTTTCATCATAAGCAGATTCATGCATGAAATAACAAGGCACTGTTCTAACCTAGTTTCCTCATGTGAAGGTCAGTCATATAAACTTCTCATTTCAGCACAACGAAGGCTGGCCTGTACAGGGATCGAACCTGTGACCTTGGCGTTATTAGCACCACGCTCTGACCAGCTGAGCTAACAGGCCTGTTGTCAGCATTTTGCTTACAACCATGGCTGTTGTACAAACACAGAAAGCCAACTACTTTTAAAATAACAAACAACGATTCTCCATCTCTCTCAAAAGCACTAAAAAGGGGGGAATTAGCTCAAATGGTAGAGCGCTCGCTTAGCATGTGAGAGGTAGCGGGATCGATGCCCGCATTCTCCACATCGTCCTTTTTTGTTGAGCCAATTGGGAACCATGCCCTTTGGTTTGCAGTTTGATGTCCCATGGTCGGTCGAATGGCAAGAAAAGTTGTGTTCCTTTCTTAGATGTTTCACTAGACCTGGCCAATGGGATGGTATTAACCTCCTGTTCGCAGGTAGCTATTGCCTCTTCATGAAGATGTCCTTCAAAGATTTGAATATTAATAGTACATCACGGTCAGTGCCTACGTTTTCTTCAAATTTTGGTGTATTTTGGAGAGGACATGACTGTACTTCTGAAATGTAGATTTGAACATAGCATTTTTTGTTGAATAGGCTTTTTTAATCTAGAAAGACACATAGCACAGCAATCCCATTTTGTGCAAGACACATGCAACTTCACCACCTTTCACCTGAAATTCTGATTTCTATTCAGTGAAACAAGGCTCAATGCTAGTACGCGGTCATTTCTAACCAAGTACTAGCAGCATGGTATGTCCATTACTGACTATTCCTGCTTGCCTCTAACCAGCAACATGACATAGACTGATTCACAGTGTAGTGTGACCTACATGTGGTTGTATTCAAGTTAATCAAATGTCCTACAACCACGAAGGGATTCGAACCCTCAATCTTCTGATCCGAAGTCAGACGCCTTGTCCTTTAGGCCACGTGGTCGTGCGTTGAGATTTTTGGGTGTTTGATTTTCACTACATTAGTTGTTTCCTGAAAAAGCATAAGAAGGAGGCAACTTTGGACATGAAATTTTCATCATAAGCAGATTCATGCATGAAATAACAAGGCACTGTTCCAACCTAGTTTCCTCATGTGAAGGTCAGTCATATAAACTTCTCATTTCAGCACAACGAAGGCTGGCCTGTACAGGGATCGAACCTGTGACCTTGGCGTTATTAGCACCACGCTCTGACCAGCTGAGCTAACAGGCCTGTTGTCAGCATTTTGCTTACAACCATGGCTGTTGTACAAACACAGAAAGCCAACTACTTTTAAAATAACAAACAACGATTCTCCATCTCTCTCAAAAGCACTAAAAAGGGGGGAATTAGCTCAAATGGTAGAGCGCTCGCTTAGCATGTGAGAGGTAGCGGGATCGATGCCCGCATTCTCCACATCATCCTTTTTTGTTGAGCCAATTGGGAACCATGCCCTTTGGTTTGCAGTTTGATGTCCCATGGTCGGTCGAATGGCAAGAAAAGTTGTGTTCCTTTCTTAGATGTTTCACTAGACCTGGCCAATGGGATGGTATTAACCTCCTGTTCGCAGGTAGCTATTGCCTCTTCATGAAGATGTCCTTCAAAGATTTGAATATTAATAGTACATCACGGTCAGTGCCTACGTTTTCTTCAAATTTTGGTGTATTTTGGAGAGGACATGACTGTACTTCTGAAATGTAGATTTGAACATAGTATTTTTTGTTGAATAGGCTTTTTTAATCTAGAAAGACACATAGCACAGCAATCCCATTTTGTGCAAGACACATGCAACTTCACCACCTTTCACCTGAAATTCTGATTTCTATTCAGTGAAACAAGGCTCAATGCTAGTACGCGGTCATTTCTAACCAAGTACTAGCAGCATGGTATGTCCATTACTGACTATTCCTGCTTGCCTCTAACCAGCAACATGACATAGACTGATTCACAGTGTAGTGTGACCTACATGTGGTTGTATTCAAGTTAATCAAATGTCCTACAACCACGAAGGGATTCGAACCCTCAATCTTCTGATCCGAAGTCAGACGCCTTGTCCTTTAGGCCACGTGGTCGTGCGTTGAGATTTTTGGGTGTTTGATTTTCACTACATTAGTTGTTTCCTGAAAAAGCATAAGAAGGAGGCAACTTTGGACATGAAATTTTCATCATAAGCAGATTCATGCATGAAATAACAAGGCACTGTTCCAACCTAGTTTCCTCATGTGAAGGTCAGTCATATAAACTTCTCATTTCAGCACAACGAAGGCTGGCCTGTACAGGGATCGAACCTGTGACCTTGGCGTTATTAGCACCACGCTCTGACCAGCTGAGCTAACAGGCCTGTTGTCAGCATTTTGCTTACAACCATGGCTGTTGTACAAACACAGAAAGCCAACTACTTTTAAAATAACAAACAACGATTCTCCATCTCTCTCAAAAGCACTAAAAAGGGGGGAATTAGCTCAAATGGTAGAGCGCTCGCTTAGCATGTGAGAGGTAGCGGGATCGATGCCCGCATTCTCCACATCATCCTTTTTTGTTGAGCCAATTGGGAACCATGCCCTTTGGTTTGCAGTTTGATGTCCCATGGTCGGTCGAATGGCAAGAAAAGTTGTGTTCCTTTCTTAGATGTTTCACTAGACCTGGCCAATGGGATGGTATTAACCTCCTGTTCGCAGGTAGCTATTGCCTCTTCATGAAGATGTCCTTCAAAGATTTGAATATTAATAGTACATCACGGTCAGTGCCTACGTTTTCTTCAAATTTTGGTGTATTTTGGAGAGGACATGACTGTACTTCTGAAATGTAGATTTGAACATAGTATTTTTTGTTGAATAGGCTTTTTTAATCTAGAAAGACACATAGCACAGCAATCCCATTTTGTGCAAGACACATGCAACTTCACCACCTTTCACCTGAAATTCTGATTTCTATTCAGTGAAACAAGGCTCAATGCTAGTACGCGGTCATTTCTAACCAAGTACTAGCAGCATGGTATGTCCATTACTGACTATTCCTGCTTGCCTCTAACCAGCAACATGACATAGACTGATTCACAGTGTAGTGTGACCTACATGTGGTTGTATTCAAGTTAATCAAATGTCCTACAACCACGAAGGGATTCGAACCCTCAATCTTCTGATCCGAAGTCAGACGCCTTGTCCTTTAGGCCACGTGGTCGTGCGTTGAGATTTTTGGGTGTTTGATTTTCACTACATTAGTTGTTTCCTGAAAAAGCATAAGAAGGAGGCAACTTTGGACATGAAATTTTCATCATAAGCAGATTCATGCATGAAATAACAAGGCACTGTTCCAACCTAGTTTCCTCATGTGAAGGTCAGTCATATAAACTTCTCATTTCAGCACAACGAAGGCTGGCCTGTACAGGGATCGAACCTGTGACCTTGGCGTTATTAGCACCACGCTCTGACCAGCTGAGCTAACAGGCCTGTTGTCAGCATTTTGCTTACAACCATGGCTGTTGTACAAACACAGAAAGCCAACTACTTTTAAAATAACAAACAACGATTCTCCATCTCTCTCAAAAGCACTAAAAAGGGGGGAATTAGCTCAAATGGTAGAGCGCTCGCTTAGCATGTGAGAGGTAGCGGGATCGATGCCCGCATTCTCCACATCATCCTTTTTTGTTGAGCCAATTGGGAACCATGCCCTTTGGTTTGCAGTTTGATGTCCCATGGTCGGTCGAATGGCAAGAAAAGTTGTGTTCCTTTCTTAGATGTTTCACTAGACCTGGCCAATGGGATGGTATTAACCTCCTGTTCGCAGGTAGCTATTGCCTCTTCATGAAGATGTCCTTCAAAGATTTGAATATTAATAGTACATCACGGTCAGTGCCTACGTTTTCTTCAAATTTTGGTGTATTTTGGAGAGGACATGACTGTACTTCTGAAATGTAGATTTGAACATAGTATTTTTTGTTGAATAGGCTTTTTTAATCTAGAAAGACACATAGCACAGCAATCCCATTTTGTGCAAGACACATGCAACTTCACCACCTTTCACCTGAAATTCTGATTTCTATTCAGTGAAACAAGGCTCAATGCTAGTACGCGGTCATTTCTAACCAAGTACTAGCAGCATGGTCTGTCCATTACTGACTATTCCTGCTTGCCTCTAACCAGCAACATGACATAGACTGATTCACAGTGTAGTGTGACCTACATGTGGTTGTATTCAAGTTAATCAAATGTCCTACAACCACGAAGGGATTCGAACCCTCAATCTTCTGATCCGAAGTCAGACGCCTTGTCCTTTAGGCCACGTGGTCGTGCGTTGAGATTTTTGGGTGTTTGATTTTCACTACATTAGTTGTTTCCTGAAAAAGCATAAGAAGGAGGCAACTTTGGACATGAAATTTTCATCATAAGCAGATTCATGCATGAAATAACAAGGCACTGTTCCAACCTAGTTTCCTCATGTGAAGGTCAGTCATATAAACTTCTCATTTCAGCACAACAAAGGCTGGCCTGTACAGGGATCGAACCTGTGACCTTGGCGTTATTAGCACCACGCTCTGACCAGCTGAGCTAACAGGCCTGTTGTCAGCATTTTGCTTACAACCATGGCTGTTGTACAAACACAGAAAGCCAACTACTTTTAAAATAACAAACAACGATTCTCCATTTCTCTCAAAAGCACTAAAAAGGGGGGAATTAGCTCAAATGGTAGAGCGCTCGCTTAGCATGTGAGAGGTAGCGGGATCGATGCCCGCATTCTCCACATCGTCCTTTTTTGTTGAGCCAATTGGGAACCATGCCCTTTGGTTTGCAGTTTGATGTCCCATGGTCGGTCGAATGGCAAGAAAAGTTGTGTTCCTTTCTAAGATGTTTCACTAGACCTGGCCAATGGGATGGTATTAACCTCCTGTTCGCAGGTAGCTATTGCCTCTTCATGAAGATGTCCTTCAAAGATTTGAATATTAATAGTACATCACGGTCAGTGCCTACGTTTTCTTCAAATTTTGGTGTATTTTGGAGAGGACATGACTGTACTTCTGAAATGTAGATTTGAACATAGTATTTTTTGTTGAATAGGCTTTTTTAATCTAGAAAGACACATAGCACAGCAATCCCATTTTGTGCAAGACACATGCAACTTCACCACCTTTCACCTGAAATTCTGATTTCTATTCAGTGAAACAAGGCTCAATGCTAGTACGCGGTCATTTCTAACCAAGTACTAGCAGCATGGTCTGTCCATTACTGACTATTCCTGCTTGCCTCTAACCAGCAACATGACATAGACTGATTCACAGTGTAGTGTGACCTACATGTGGTTGTATTCAAGTTAATCAAATGTCCTACAACCACGAAGGGATTCGAACCCTCAATCTTCTGATCCGAAGTCAGACGCCTTGTCCTTTAGGCCACGTGGTCGTGCGTTGAGATTTTTGGGTGTTTGATTTTCACTACATTAGTTGTTTCCTGAAAAAGCATAAGAAGGAGGCAACTTTGGACATGAAATTTTCATCATAAGCAGATTCATGCATGAAATAACAAGGCACTGTTCCAACCTAGTTTCCTCATGTGAAGGTCAGTCATATAAACTTCTCATTTCAGCACAACAAAGGCTGGCCTGTACAGGGATCGAACCTGTGACCTTGGCGTTATTAGCACCACGCTCTGACCAGCTGAGCTAACAGGCCTGTTGTCAGCATTTTGCTTACAACCATGGCTGTTGTACAAACACAGAAAGCCAACTACTTTTAAAATAACAAACAACGATTCTCCATTTCTCTCAAAAGCACTAAAAAGGGGGGAATTAGCTCAAATGGTAGAGCGCTCGCTTAGCATGTGAGAGGTAGCGGGATCGATGCCCGCATTCTCCACATCGTCCTTTTTTGTTGAGCCAATTGGGAACCATGCCCTTTGGTTTGCAGTTTGATGTCCCATGGTCGGTCGAATGGCAAGAAAAGTTGTGTTCCTTTCTTAGATGTTTCACTAGACCTGGCCAATGGGATGGTATTAACCTCCTGTTCGCAGGTAGCTATTGCCTCTTCATGAAGATGTCCTTCAAAGATTTGAATATTAATAGTACATCACGGTCAGTGCCTACGTTTTCTTCAAATTTTGGTGTATTTTGGAGAGGACATGACTGTACTTCTGAAATGTAGATTTGAACATAGCATTTTTTGTTGAATAGGCTTTTTTAATCTAGAAAGACACATAGCACAGCAATCCCATTTTGTGCAAGACACATGCAACTTCACCACCTTTCACCTGAAATTCTGATTTCTATTCAGTGAAACAAGGCTCAATGCTAGTACGCGGTCATTTCTAACCAAGTACTAGCAGCATGGTATGTCCATTACTGACTATTCCTGCTTGCCTCTAACCAGCAACATGACATAGACTGATTCACAGTGTAGTGTGACCTACATGTGGTTGTATTCAAGTTAATCAAATGTCCTACAACCACGAAGGGATTCGAACCCTCAATCTTCTGATCCGAAGTCAGACGCCTTGTCCTTTAGGCCACGTGGTCGTGCGTTGAGATTTTTGGGTGTTTGATTTTCACTACATTAGTTGTTTCCTGAAAAAGCATAAGAAGGAGGCAACTTTGGACATGAAATTTTCATCATAAGCAGATTCATGCATGAAATAACAAGGCACTGTTCCAACCTAGTTTCCTCATGTGAAGGTCAGTCATATAAACTTCTCATTTCAGCACAACGAAGGCTGGCCTGTACAGGGATCGAACCTGTGACCTTGGCGTTATTAGCACCACGCTCTGACCAGCTGAGCTAACAGGCCTGTTGTCAGCATTTTGCTTACAACCATGGCTGTTGTACAAACACAGAAAGCCAACTACTTTTAAAATAACAAACAACGATTCTCCATCTCTCTCAAAAGCACTAAAAAGGGGGGAATTAGCTCAAATGGTAGAGCGCTCGCTTAGCATGTGAGAGGTAGCGGGATCGATGCCCGCATTCTCCACATCGTCCTTTTTTGTTGAGCCAATTGGGAACCATGCCCTTTGGTTTGCAGTTTGATGTCCCATGGTCGGTCCAATGGCAAGAAAAGTTGTGTTCCTTTCTTAGATGTTTCACTAGACCTGGCCAATGGGATGGTATTAACCTCCTGTTCGCAGGTAGCTATTGCCTCTTCATGAAGATGTCCTTCAAAGATTTGAATATTAATAGTACATCACGGTCAGTGCCTACGTTTTCTTCAAATTTTGGTGTATTTTGGAGAGGACATGACTGTACTTCTGAAATGTAGATTTGAACATAGTATTTTTTGTTGAATAGGCTTTTTTAATCTAGAAAGACACATAGCACAGCAATCCCATTTTGTGCAAGACACATGCAACTTCACCACCTTTCACCTGAAATTCTGATTTCTATTCAGTGAAACAAGGCTCAATGCTAGTACGCGGTCATTTCTAACCAAGTACTAGCAGCATGGTCTGTCCATGACTATTCCTGCTTGCCTCTAATCAGCAACATGACATAGACTGATTGACAGTGTAGTGTGACCTACATGTGGTTGTATTCAAGTTAATCAAAGGTCCTACAACCACGAAGGGATTCGAACCCTCAATCTTCTGATCCGAAGTCAGACGCCTTGTCCTTTAGGCCACGTGGTCGTGCGTTGAGATTTTTGGGTGTTTGATTTTCACTACATTAGTTGTTTCCTGAAAAAGCATAAGAAGGAGGCAACTTTGGACATGAAATTTTCATCATAAGCAGATTCATGCATGAAATAACAAGGCACTGTTCCAACCTAGTTTCCTCATGTGAAGGTCAGTCATATAAACTTCTCATTTCAGCACAACGAAGGCTGGCCTGTACAGGGATCGAACCTGTGACCTTGGCGTTATTAGCACCACGCTCTGACCAGCTGAGCTAACAGGCCTGTTGTCAGCATTTTGCTTACAACCATGGCTGTTGTACAAACACAGAAAGCCAACTACTTTTAAAATAACAAACAACGATTCTCCATCTCTCTCAAAAGCACTAAAAAGGGGGGAATTAGCTCAAATGGTAGAGCGCTCGCTTAGCATGTGAGAGGTAGCGGGATCGATGCCCGCATTCTCCACATCGTCCTTTTTTGTTGAGCCAATTGGGAACCATGCCCTTTGGTTTGCAGTTTGATGTCCCATGGTCGGTCGAATGGCAAGAAAAGTTGTGTTCCTTTCTTAGATGTTTCACTAGACCTGGCCAATGGGATGGTATTAACCTCCTGTTCGCAGGTAGCTATTGCCTCTTCATGAAGATGTCCTTCAAAGATTTGAATATTAATAGTACATCACGGTCAGTGCCTACGTTTTCTTCAAATTTTGGTGTATTTTGGAGAGGACATGACTGTACTTCTGAAATGTAGATTTGAACATAGCATTTTTTGTTGAATAGGCTTTTTTAATCTAGAAAGACACATAGCACAGCAATCCCATTTTGTGCAAGACACATGCAACTTCACCACCTTTCACCTGAAATTCTGATTTCTATTCAGTGAAACAAGGCTCAATGCTAGTACGCGGTCATTTCTAACCAAGTACTAGCAGCATGGTCTGTCCATGACTATTCCTGCTTGCCTCTAATCAGCAACATGACATAGACTGATTCACAGTGTAGTGTGACCTACATGTGGTTGTATTCAAGTTAATCAAATGTCCTACAACCACGAAGGGATTCGAACCCTCAATCTTCTGATCCGAAGTCAGACGCCTTGTCCTTTAGGCCACATGGTCGTGCGTGGAGATTTTTGGGTGTTTGATTTCCACTACATTAGTTGTTTCCTGAAAAAGCATAAGAAGGAGGCAACTTTGGACATGAAATTTTCATCATAAGCAGATTCATGCATGAAATAACAAGGCACTGTTCCAACCTAGTTTCCTCATGTGAAGGTCAGTCATATAAACTTCTCATTTCAGCACAACGAAGGCTGGCCTGTACAGGGATCGAACCTGTGACCTTGGCGTTATTAGCACCACGCTCTGACCAGCTGAGCTAACAGGCCTGTTGTCAGCATTTTGCTTACAACCATGGCTGTTGTACAAACACAGAAAGCCAACTACTTTTAAAATAACAAACAACGATTCTCCATCTCTCTCAAAAGCACTAAAAAGGGGGGAATTAGCTCAAATGGTAGAGCGCTCGCTTAGCATGTGAGAGGTAGCGGGATCGATGCCCGCATTCTCCACATCGTCCTTTTTTGTTGAGCCAATTGGGAACCATGCCCTTTGGTTTGCAGTTTGATGTCCCATGGTCGGTCGAATGGCAAGAAAAGTTGTGTTCCTTTCTTAGATGTTTCACTAGACCTGGCCAATGGGATGGTATTAACCTCCTGTTCGCAGGTAGCTATTGCCTCTTCATGAAGATGTCCTTCAAAGATTTGAATATTAATAGTACATCACGGTCAGTGCCTACGTTTTCTTCAAATTTTGGTGTATTTTGGAGAAGACATGACTGTACTTCTGAAATGTAGATTTGAACATAGCATTTTTTGTTGAATAGGCTTTTTTAATCTAGAAAGACACATAGCACAGCAATCCCATTTTGTGCAAGACACATACCACTTCACCACCTTTCACCTGAAATTCTGATTTCTATTCAGTGAAACAAGGCTCAATGCTAGTACGCGGTCATTTCTAACCAAGTACTAGCAGCATGGTATGTCCATTACTGACTATTCCTGCTTGCCTCTAACCAGCAACATGACATAGACTGATTCACAGTGTAGTGTGACCTACATGTGGTTGTATTCAAGTTAATCAAATGTCCTACAACCACGAAGGGATTCGAACCCTCAATCTTCTGATCCGAAGTCAGACGCCTTGTCCTTTAGGCCACGTGGTCGTGCGTTGAGATTTTTGGGTGTTTGATTTTCACTACATTAGTTGTTTCCTGAAAAAGCATAAGAAGGAGGCAACTTTGGACATGAAATTTTCATCATAAGCAGATTCATGCATGAAATAACAAGGCACTGTTCCAACCTAGTTTCCTCATGTGAAGGTCAGTCATATAAACTTCTCATTTCAGCACAACGAAGGCTGGCCTGTACAGGGATCGAACCTGTGACCTTGGCGTTATTAGCACCACGCTCTGACCAGCTGAGCTAACAGGCCTGTTGTCAGCATTTTGCTTACAACCATGGCTGTTGTACAAACACAGAAAGCCAACTACTTTTAAAATAACAAACAACGATTCTCCATCTCTCTCAAAAGCACTAAAAAGGGGGGAATTAGCTCAAATGGTAGAGCGCTCGCTTAGCATGTGAGAGGTAGCGGGATCGATGCCCGCATTCTCCACATCGTCCTTTTTTGTTGAGCCAATTGGGAACCATGCCCTTTGGTTTGCAGTTTGATGTCCCATGGTCGGTCCAATGGCAAGAAAAGTTGTGTTCCTTTCTTAGATGTTTCACTAGACCTGGCCAATGGGATGGTATTAACCTCCTGTTCGCAGGTAGCTATTGCCTCTTCATGAAGATGTCCTTCAAAGATTTGAATATTAATAGTACATCACGGTCAGTGCCTACGTTTTCTTCAAATTTTGGTGTATTTTGGAGAGGACATGACTGTACTTCTGAAATGTAGATTTGAACATAGTATTTTTTGTTGAATAGGCTTTTTTAATCTAGAAAGACACATAGCACAGCAATCCCATTTTGTGCAAGACACATGCAACTTCACCACCTTTCACCTGAAATTCTGATTTCTATTCAGTGAAACAAGGCTCAATGCTAGTACGCGGTCATTTCTAACCAAGTACTAGCAGCATGGTCTGTCCATTACTGACTATTCCTGCTTGCCTCTAACCAGCAACATGACATAGACTGATTCACAGTGTAGTGTGACCTACATGTGGTTGTATTCAAGTTAATCAAATGTCCTACAACCACGAAGGGATTCGAACCCTCAATCTTCTGATCCGAAGTCAGACGCCTTGTCCTTTAGGCCACGTGGTCGTGCGTTGAGATTTTTGGGTGTTTGATTTTCACTACATTAGTTGTTTCCTGAAAAAGCATAAGAAGGAGGCAACTTTGGACATGAAATTTTCATCATAAGCAGATTCATGCATGAAATAACAAGGCACTGTTCCAACCTAGTTTCCTCATGTGAAGGTCAGTCATATAAACTTCTCATTTCAGCACAACAAAGGCTGGCCTGTACAGGGATCGAACCTGTGACCTTGGCGTTATTAGCACCACGCTCTGACCAGCTGAGCTAACAGGCCTGTTGTCAGCATTTTGCTTACAACCATGGCTGTTGTACAAACACAGAAAGCCAACTACTTTTAAAATAACAAACAACGATTCTCCATTTCTCTCAAAAGCACTAAAAAGGGGGGAATTAGCTCAAATGGTAGAGCGCTCGCTTAGCATGTGAGAGGTAGCGGGATCGATGCCCGCATTCTCCACATCGTCCTTTTTTGTTGAGCCAATTGGGAACCATGCCCTTTGGTTTGCAGTTTGATGTCCCATGGTCGGTCGAATGGCAAGAAAAGTTGTGTTCCTTTCTTAGATGTTTCACTAGACCTGGCCAATGGGATGGTATTAACCTCCTGTTCGCAGGTAGCTATTGCCTCTTCATGAAGATGTCCTTCAAAGATTTGAATATTAATAGTACATCACGGTCAGTGCCTACGTTTTCTTCAAATTTTGGTGTATTTTGGAGAGGACATGACTGTACTTCTGAAATGTAGATTTGAACATAGCATTTTTTGTTGAATAGGCTTTTTTAATCTAGAAAGACACATAGCACAGCAATCCCATTTTGTGCAAGACACATGCAACTTCACCACCTTTCACCTGAAATTCTGATTTCTATTCAGTGAAACAAGGCTCAATGCTAGTACGCGGTCATTTCTAACCAAGTACTAGCAGCATGGTATGTCCATTACTGACTATTCCTGCTTGCCTCTAACCAGCAACATGACATAGACTGATTCACAGTGTAGTGTGACCTACATGTGGTTGTATTCAAGTTAATCAAATGTCCTACAACCACGAAGGGATTCGAACCCTCAATCTTCTGATCCGAAGTCAGACGCCTTGTCCTTTAGGCCACGTGGTCGTGCGTTGAGATTTTTGGGTGTTTGATTTTCACTACATTAGTTGTTTCCTGAAAAAGCATAAGAAGGAGGCAACTTTGGACATGAAATTTTCATCATAAGCAGATTCATGCATGAAATAACAAGGCACTGTTCCAACCTAGTTTCCTCATGTGAAGGTCAGTCATATAAACTTCTCATTTCAGCACAACGAAGGCTGGCCTGTACAGGGATCGAACCTGTGACCTTGGCGTTATTAGCACCACGCTCTGACCAGCTGAGCTAACAGGCCTGTTGTCAGCATTTTGCTTACAACCATGGCTGTTGTACAAACACAGAAAGCCAACTACTTTTAAAATAACAAACAACGATTCTCCATCTCTCTCAAAAGCACTAAAAAGGGGGGAATTAGCTCAAATGGTAGAGCGCTCGCTTAGCATGTGAGAGGTAGCGGGATCGATGCCCGCATTCTCCACATCGTCCTTTTTTGTTGAGCCAATTGGGAACCATGCCCTTTGGTTTGCAGTTTGATGTCCCATGGTCGGTCCAATGGCAAGAAAAGTTGTGTTCCTTTCTTAGATGTTTCACTAGACCTGGCCAATGGGATGGTATTAACCTCCTGTTCGCAGGTAGCTATTGCCTCTTCATGAAGATGTCCTTCAAAGATTTGAATATTAATAGTACATCACGGTCAGTGCCTACGTTTTCTTCAAATTTTGGTGTATTTTGGAGAGGACATGACTGTACTTCTGAAATGTAGATTTGAACATAGTATTTTTTGTTGAATAGGCTTTTTTAATCTAGAAAGACACATAGCACAGCAATCCCATTTTGTGCAAGACACATGCAACTTCACCACCTTTCACCTGAAATTCTGATTTCTATTCAGTGAAACAAGGCTCAATGCTAGTACGCGGTCATTTCTAACCAAGTACTAGCAGCATGGTCTGTCCATGACTATTCCTGCTTGCCTCTAATCAGCAACATGACATAGACTGATTCACAGTGTAGTGTGACCTACATGTGGTTGTATTCAAGTTAATCAAATGTCCTACAACCACAAAGGGATTCGAACCCTCAATCTTCTGATCCGAAGTCAGACGCCTTGTCCTTTAGGCCACGTGGTCGTGCGTTGAGATTTTTGGGTGTTTGATTTTCACTACATTAGTTGTTTCCTGAAAAAGCATAAGCAGGAGGCAACTTTGGACATGAAATTTTCATCATAAGCAGATTCATGCATGAAATAACAAGGCACTGTTCCAACCTAGTTTCCTCATGTGAAGGTCAGTCATATAAACTTCTCATTTCAGCACAACGAAGGCTGGCCTGTACAGGGATCGAACCTGTGACCTTGGCGTTATTAGCACCACGCTCTGACCAGCTGAGCTAACAGGCCTGTTGTCAGCATTTTGCTTACAACCATGGCTGTTGTACAAACACAGAAAGCCAACTACTTTTAAAATAACAAACAACGATTCTCCATCTCTCTCAAAAGCACTAAAAAGTGGGGAATTAGCTCAAATGGTAGAGCGCTCGCTTAGCATGTGAGAGGTAGCGGGATCGATGCCCGCATTCTCCACATCGTCCTTTTTTGTTGAGCCAATTGGGAACCATGCCCTTTGGTTTGCAGTTTGATGTCCCATGGTCGGTCGAATGGCAAGAAAAGTTGTGTTCCTTTCTTAGATGTTTCACTAGACCTGGCCAATGGGATGGTATTAACCTCCTGTTCGCAGGTAGCTATTGCCTCTTCATGAAGATGTCCTTCAAAGATTTGAATATTAATAGTACATCACGGTCAGTGCCTACGTTTTCTTCAAATTTTGGTGTATTTTGGAGAGGACATGACTGTACTTCTGAAATGTAGATTTGAACATAGCATTTTTTGTTGAATAGGCTTTTTTAATCTAGAAAGACACATAGCACAGCAATCCCATTTTGTGCAAGACACATGCAACTTCACCACCTTTCACCTGAAATTCTGATTTCTATTCAGTGAAACAAGGCTCAATGCTAGTACGCGGTCATTTCTAACCAAGTACTAGCAGCATGGTCTGTCCATGACTATTCCTGCTTGCCTCTAATCAGCAACATGACATAGACTGATTCACAGTGTAGTGTGACCTACATGTGGTTGTATTCAAGTTAATCAAATGTCCTACAACCACGAAGGGATTCGAACCCTCAATCTTCTGATCCGAAGTCAGACGCCTTGTCCTTTAGGCCACATGGTCGTGCGTGGAGATTTTTGGGTGTTTGATTTCCACTACATTAGTTGTTTCCTGAAAAAGCATAAGAAGGAGGCAACTTTGGACATGAAATTTTCATCATAAGCAGATTCATGCATGAAATAACAAGGCACTGTTCCAACCTAGTTTCCTCATGTGAAGGTCAGTCATATAAACTTCTCATTTCAGCACAACGAAGGCTGGCCTGTACAGGGATCGAACCTGTGACCTTGGCGTTATTAGCACCACGCTCTGACCAGCTGAGCTAACAGGCCTGTTGTCAGCATTTTGCTTACAACCATGGCTGTTGTACAAACACAGAAAGCCAACTACTTTTAAAATAACAAACAACGATTCTCCATCTCTCTCAAAAGCACTAAAAAGGGGGGAATTAGCTCAAATGGTAGAGCGCTCGCTTAGCATGTGAGAGGTAGCGGGATCGATGCCCGCATTCTCCACATCGTCCTTTTTTGTTGAGCCAATTGGGAACCATGCCCTTTGGTTTGCAGTTTGATGTCCCATGGTCGGTCGAATGGCAAGAAAAGTTGTGTTCCTTTCTTAGATGTTTCACTAGACCTGGCCAATGGGATGGTATTAACCTCCTGTTCGCAGGTAGCTATTGCCTCTTCATGAAGATGTCCTTCAAAGATTTGAATATTAATAGTACATCACGGTCAGTGCCTACGTTTTCTTCAAATTTTGGTGTATTTTGGAGAAGACATGACTGTACTTCTGAAATGTAGATTTGAACATAGCATTTTTTGTTGAATAGGCTTTTTTAATCTAGAAAGACACATAGCACAGCAATCCCATTTTGTGCAAGACACATACCACTTCACCACCTTTCACCTGAAATTCTGATTTCTATTCAGTGAAACAAGGCTCAATGCTAGTACGCGGTCATTTCTAACCAAGTACTAGCAGCATGGTATGTCCATTACTGACTATTCCTGCTTGCCTCTAACCAGCAACATGACATAGACTGATTCACAGTGTAGTGTGACCTACATGTGGTTGTATTCAAGTTAATCAAATGTCCTACAACCACGAAGGGATTCGAACCCTCAATCTTCTGATCCGAAGTCAGACGCCTTGTCCTTTAGGCCACGTGGTCGTGCGTTGAGATTTTTGGGTGTTTGATTTTCACTACATTAGTTGTTTCCTGAAAAAGCATAAGAAGGAGGCAACTTTGGACATGAAATTTTCATCATAAGCAGATTCATGCATGAAATAACAAGGCACTGTTCCAACCTAGTTTCCTCATGTGAAGGTCAGTCATATAAACTTCTCATTTCAGCACAACGAAGGCTGGCCTGTACAGGGATCGAACCTGTGACCTTGGCGTTATTAGCACCACGCTCTGACCAGGTGAGCTAACAGGCCTGTTGTCAGCATTTTGCTTACAACCATGGCTGTTGTACAAACACAGAAAGCCAACTACTTTTAAAATAACAAACAACGATTCTCCATCTCTCTCAAAAGCACTAAAAAGGGGGGAATTAGCTCAAATGGTAGAGCGCTCGCTTTGCATGTGAGAGGTAGGGGGATCGATGCCCGCATTCTCCACATCGTCCTTTTTTGTTGAGCCAATTGGGAACCATGCCCTTTGGTTTGCAGTTTGATGTCCCATGGTCGGTCCAATGGCAAGAAAAGTTGTGTTCCTTTCTTAGATGTTTCACTAGACCTGGCCTATGGGATGGTATTAACCTCCTGTTCGCAGGTAGCTATTGCCTCTTCATGAAGATGTCCTTCAAAGATTTGAATATTAATAGTACATCACGGTCAGTGCCTACGTTTTCTTCAAATTTTGGTGTATTTTGGAGAGGACATGACTGTACTTCTGAAATGTAGATTTGAACATAGTATTTTTTGTTGAATAGGCTTTTTTAATCTAGAAAGACACATAGCACAGCAATCCCATTTTGTGCAAGACACATACCACTTCACCACCTTTCACCTGAAATTCTGATTTCTATTCAGTGAAACAAGGCTCAATGCTAGTACACGGTCATTTCTAACCAAGTACTAGCAGCATGGTATGTCCATTACTGACTATTCCTGCTTGCCTCTAATCAGCAACATGACATAGACTGATTCACAGTGTAGTGTGACCTACATGTGGTTGTATTCAAGTTAATCAAATGTCCTACAACCACGAAGGGATTCGAACCCTCAATCTTCTGATCCGAAGTCAGACGCCTTGTCCTTTAGGCCACGTGGTCGTGTGTTGAGATTTTTGGGTGTTTGATTTCCACTACATTAGTTGTTTCCTGAAAAAGCATAAGAAGGAGGCAACTTTGGACATGAAATTTTCATCATAAGCAGATTCATGCATGAAATAACAAGGCACTGTTCCAACCTAGTTTCCTCATGTGAAGGTCAGTCATATAAACTTCTCATTTCAGCACAACGAAGGCTGGCCTGTACAGGGATCGAACCTGTGACCTTGGCGTTATTAGCACCACGCTCTGACCAGCTGAGCTAACAGGCCTGTTGTCAGCATTTTGCTTACAACCATGGCTGTTGTACAAACACAGAAAGCCAACTACTTTTAAAATAACAAACAACGATTCTCCATCTCTCTCAAAAGCACTAAAAAGGGGGGAATTAGCTCAAATGGTAGAGCGCTCGCTTAGCATGTGAGAGGTAGCGGGATCGATGCCCGCATTCTCCACATCGTCCTTTTTTGTTGAGCCAATTGGGAACCATGCCCTTTGGTTTGCAGTTTGATGTCCCATGGTCGGTCGAATGGCAAGAAAAGTTGTGTTCCTTTCTTAGATGTTTCACTAGACCTGGCCAATGGGATGGTATTAACCTCCTGTTCGCAGGTAGCTATTGCCTCTTCATGAAGATGTCCTTCAAAGATTTGAATATTAATAGTACATCACGGTCAGTGCCTACGTTTTCTTCAAATTTTGGTGTATTTTGGAGAAGACATGACTGTACTTCTGAAATGTAGATTTGAACATAGCATTTTTTGTTGAATAGGCTTTTTTAATCTAGAAAGACACATAGCACAGCAATCCCATTTTGTGCAAGACACATACCACTTCACCACCTTTCACCTGAAATTCTGATTTCTATTCAGTGAAACAAGGCTCAATGCTAGTACGCGGTCATTTCTAACCAAGTACTAGCAGCATGGTATGTCCATTACTGACTATTCCTGCTTGCCTCTAACCAGCAACATGACATAGACTGATTCACAGTGTAGTGTGACCTACATGTGGTTGTATTCAAGTTAATCAAATGTCCTACAACCACGAAGGGATTCGAACCCTCAATCTTCTGATCCGAAGTCAGACGCCTTGTCCTGTAGGCCACGTGGTCGTGCGTTGAGATTTTTGGGTGTTTGATTTTCACTACATTAGTTGTTTCCTGAAAAAGCATAAGAAGGAGGCAACTTTGGACATGAAATTTTCATCATAAGCAGATTCATGCATGAAATAACAAGGCACTGTTCCAACCTAGTTTCCTCATGTGAAGGTCAGTCATATAAACTTCTCATTTCAGCACAACGAAGGCTGGCCTGTACAGGGATCGAACCTGTGACCTTGGCGTTATTAGCACCACGCTCTGACCAGCTGAGCTAACAGGCCTGTTGTCAGCATTTTGCTTACAACCATGGCTGTTGTACAAACACAGAAAGCCAACTACTTTTAAAATAACAAACAACGATTCTCCATCTCTCTCAAAAGCACTAAAAAGGGGGGAATTAGCTCAAATGGTAGAGCGCTCGCTTAGCATGTGAGAGGTAGCGGGATCGATGCCCGCATTCTCCACATCGTCCTTTTTTGTTGAGCCAATTGGGAACCATGCCCTTTGGTTTGCAGTTTGATGTCCCATGGTCGGTCCAATGGCAAGAAAAGTTGTGTTCCTTTCTTAGATGTTTCACTAGACCTGGCCAATGGGATGGTATTAACCTCCTGTTCGCAGGTAGCTATTGCCTCTTCATGAAGATGTCCTTCAAAGATTTGAATATTAATAGTACATCACGGTCAGTGCCTACGTTTTCTTCAAATTTTGGTGTATTTTGGAGAGGACATGACTGTACTTCTGAAATGTAGATTTGAACATAGTATTTTTTGTTGAATAGGCTTTTTTAATCTAGAAAGACACATAGCACAGCAATCCCATTTTGTGCAAGACACATGCAACTTCACCACCTTTCACCTGAAATTCTATTCAGTGAAACAAGGCTCAATGCTAGTACGCGGTCATTTCTAACCAAGTACTAGCAGCATGGTCTGTCCATTACTGACTATTCCTGCTTGCCTCTAACCAGCAACATGACATAGACTGATTCACAGTGTAGTGTGACCTACATGTGGTTGTATTCAAGTTAATCAAATGTCCTACAACCACGAAGGGATTCGAACCCTCAATCTTCTGATCCGAAGTCAGACGCCTTGTCCTTTAGGCCACGTGGTCGTGCGTTGAGATTTTTGGGTGTTTGATTTTCACTACATTAGTTGTTTCCTGAAAAAGCATAAGAAGGAGGCAACTTTGGACATGAAATTTTCATCATAAGCAGATTCATGCATGAAATAACAAGGCACTGTTCCAACCTAGTTTCCTCATGTGAAGGTCAGTCATATAAACTTCTCATTTCAGCACAACAAAGGCTGGCCTGTACAGGGATCGAACCTGTGACCTTGGCGTTATTAGCACCACGCTCTGACCAGCTGAGCTAACAGGCCTGTTGTCAGCATTTTGCTTACAACCATGGCTGTTGTACAAACACAGAAAGCCAACTACTTTTAAAATAACAAACAACGATTCTCCATTTCTCTCAAAAGCACTAAAAAGGGGGGAATTAGCTCAAATGGTAGAGCGCTCGCTTAGCATGTGAGAGGTAGCGGGATCGATGCCCGCATTCTCCACATCGTCCTTTTTTGTTGAGCCAATTGGGAACCATGCCCTTTGGTTTGCAGTTTGATGTCCCATGGTCGGTCGAATGGCAAGAAAAGTTGTGTTCCTTTCTTAGATGTTTCACTAGACCTGGCCAATGGGATGGTATTAACCTCCTGTTCGCAGGTAGCTATTGCCTCTTCATGAAGATGTCCTTCAAAGATTTGAATATTAATAGTACATCACGGTCAGTGCCTACGTTTTCTTCAAATTTTGGTGTATTTTGGAGAGGACATGACTGTACTTCTGAAATGTAGATTTGAACATAGCATTTTTTGTTGAATAGGCTTTTTTAATCTAGAAAGACACATAGCACAGCAATCCCATTTTGTGCAAGACACATGCAACTTCACCACCTTTCACCTGAAATTCTGATTTCTATTCAGTGAAACAAGGCTCAATGCTAGTACGCGGTCATTTCTAACCAAGTACTAGCAGCATGGTATGTCCATTACTGACTATTCCTGCTTGCCTCTAACCAGCAACATGACATAGACTGATTCACAGTGTAGTGTGACCTACATGTGGTTGTATTCAAGTTAATCAAATGTCCTACAACCACGAAGGGATTCGAACCCTCAATCTTCTGATCCGAAGTCAGACGCCTTGTCCTTTAGGCCACGTGGTCGTGCGTTGAGATTTTTGGGTGTTTGATTTTCACTACATTAGTTGTTTCCTGAAAAAGCATAAGAAGGAGGCAACTTTGGACATGAAATTTTCATCATAAGCAGATTCATGCATGAAATAACAAGGCACTGTTCCAACCTAGTTTCCTCATGTGAAGGTCAGTCATATAAACTTCTCATTTCAGCACAACGAAGGCTGGCCTGTACAGGGATCGAACCTGTGACCTTGGCGTTATTAGCACCACGCTCTGACCAGCTGAGCTAACAGGCCTGTTGTCAGCATTTTGCTTACAACCATGGCTGTTGTACAAACACAGCAAGCCAACTACTTTTAAAATAACAAACAACGATTCTCCATCTCTCTCAAAAGCACTAAAAAGGGGGGAATTAGCTCAAATGGTAGAGCGCTCGCTTAGCATGTGAGAGGTAGCGGGATCGATGCCCGCATTCTCCACATCGTCCTTTTTTGTTGAGCCAATTGGGAACCATGCCCTTTGGTTTGCAGTTTGATGTCCCATGGTCGGTCCAATGGCAAGAAAAGTTGTGTTCCTTTCTTAGATGTTTCACTAGACCTGGCCAATGGGATGGTATTAACCTCCTGTTCGCAGGTAGCTATTGCCTCTTCATGAAGATGTCCTTCAAAGATTTGAATATTAATAGTACATCACGGTCAGTGCCTACGTTTTCTTCAAATTTTGGTGTATTTTGGAGAGGACATGACTGTACTTCTGAAATGTAGATTTGAACATAGTATTTTTTGTTGAATAGGCTTTTTTAATCTAGAAAGACACATAGCACAGCAATCCCATTTTGTGCAAGACACATGCAACTTCACCACCTTTCACCTGAAATTCTGATTTCTATTCAGTGAAACAAGGCTCAATGCTAGTACGCGGTCATTTCTAACCAAGTACTAGCAGCATGGTCTGTCCATGACTATTCCTGCTTGCCTCTAATCAGCAACATGACATAGACTGATTCACAGTGTAGTGTGACCTACATGTGGTTGTATTCAAGTTAATCAAATGTCCTACAACCACAAAGGGATTCGAACCCTCAATCTTCTGATCCGAAGTCAGACGCCTTGTCCTTTAGGCCACGTGGTCGTGCGTTGAGATTTTTGGGTGTTTGATTTTCACTACATTAGTTGTTTCCTGAAAAAGCATAAGCAGGAGGCAACTTTGGACATGAAATTTTCATCATAAGCAGATTCATGCATGAAATAACAAGGCACTGTTCCAACCTAGTTTCCTCATGTGAAGGTCAGTCATATAAACTTCTCATTTCAGCACAACGAAGGCTGGCCTGTACAGGGATCGAACCTGTGACCTTGGCGTTATTAGCACCACGCTCTGACCAGCTGAGCTAACAGGCCTGTTGTCAGCATTTTGCTTACAACCATGGCTGTTGTACAAACACAGAAAGCCAACTACTTTTAAAATAACAAACAACGATTCTCCATCTCTCTCAAAAGCACTAAAAAGGGGGGAATTAGCTCAAATGGTAGAGCGCTCGCTTAGCATGTGAGAGGTAGCGGGATCGATGCCCGCATTCTCCACATCGTCCTTTTTTGTTGAGCCAATTGGGAACCATGCCCTTTGGTTTGCAGTTTGATGTCCCATGGTCGGTCGAATGGCAAGAAAAGTTGTGTTCCTTTCTTAGATGTTTCACTAGACCTGGCCAATGGGATGGTATTAACCTCCTGTTCGCAGGTAGCTATTGCCTCTTCATGAAGATGTCCTTCAAAGATTTGAATATTAATAGTACATCACGGTCAGTGCCTACGTTTTCTTCAAATTTTGGTGTATTTTGGAGAGGACATGACTGTACTTCTGAAATGTAGATTTGAACATAGCATTTTTTGTTGAATAGGCTTTTTTAATCTAGAAAGACACATAGCACAGCAATCCCATTTTGTGCAAGACACATACCACTTCACCACCTTTCACCTGAAATTCTGATTTCTATTCAGTGAAACAAGGCTCAATGCTAGTACGCGGTCATTTCTAACCAAGTACTAGCAGCATGGTATGTCCATTACTGACTATTCCTGCTTGCCTCTAACCAGCAACATGACATAGACTGATTCACAGTGTAGTGTGACCTACATGTGGTTGTATTCAAGTTAATCAAATGTCCTACAACCACGAAGGGATTCGAACCCTCAATCTTCTGATCCGAAGTCAGACGCCTTGTCCTGTAGGCCACGTGGTCGTGCGTTGAGATTTTTGGGTGTTTGATTTTCACTACATTAGTTGTTTCCTGAAAAAGCATAAGAAGGAGGCAACTTTGGACATGAAATTTTCATCATAAGCAGATTCATGCATGAAATAACAAGGCACTGTTCCAACCTAGTTTCCTCATGTGAAGGTCAGTCATATAAACTTCTCATTTCAGCACAACGAAGGCTGGCCTGTACAGGGATCGAACCTGTGACCTTGGCGTTATTAGCACCACGCTCTGACCAGCTGAGCTAACAGGCCTGTTGTCAGCATTTTGCTTACAACCATGGCTGTTGTACAAACACAGAAAGCCAACTACTTTTAAAATAACAAACAACGATTCTCCATCTCTCTCAAAAGCACTAAAAAGGGGGGAATTAGCTCAAATGGTAGAGCGCTCGCTTAGCATGTGAGAGGTAGCGGGATCGATGCCCGCATTCTCCACATCGTCCTTTTTTGTTGAGCCAATTGGGAACCATGCCCTTTGGTTTGCAGTTTGATGTCCCATGGTCGGTCCAATGGCAAGAAAAGTTGTGTTCCTTTCTTAGATGTTTCACTAGACCTGGCCAATGGGATGGTATTAACCTCCTGTTCGCAGGTAGCTATTGCCTCTTCATGAAGATGTCCTTCAAAGATTTGAATATTAATAGTACATCACGGTCAGTGCCTACGTTTTCTTCAAATTTTGGTGTATTTTGGAGAGGACATGACTGTACTTCTGAAATGTAGATTTGAACATAGTATTTTTTGTTGAATAGGCTTTTTTAATCTAGAAAGACACATAGCACAGCAATCCCATTTTGTGCAAGACACATGCAACTTCACCACCTTTCACCTGAAATTCTGATTTCTATTCAGTGAAACAAGGCTCAATGCTAGTACGCGGTCATTTCTAACCAAGTACTAGCAGCATGGTCTGTCCATTACTGACTATTCCTGCTTGCCTCTAACCAGCAACATGACATAGACTGATTCACAGTGTAGTGTGACCTACATGTGGTTGTATTCAAGTTAATCAAATGTCCTACAACCACGAAGGGATTCGAACCCTCAATCTTCTGATCCGAAGTCAGACGCCTTGTCCTTTAGGCCACGTGGTCGTGCGTTGAGATTTTTGGGTGTTTGATTTTCACTACATTAGTTGTTTCCTGAAAAAGCATAAGAAGGAGGCAACTTTGGACATGAAATTTTCATCATAAGCAGATTCATGCATGAAATAACAAGGCACTGTTCCAACCTAGTTTCCTCATGTGAAGGTCAGTCATATAAACTTCTCATTTCAGCACAACAAAGGCTGGCCTGTACAGGGATCGAACCTGTGACCTTGGCGTTATTAGCACCACGCTCTGACCAGCTGAGCTAACAGGCCTGTTGTCAGCATTTTGCTTACAACCATGGCTGTTGTACAAACACAGAAAGCCAACTACTTTTAAAATAACAAACAACGATTCTCCATTTCTCTCAAAAGCACTAAAAAGGGGGGAATTAGCTCAAATGGTAGAGCGCTCGCTTAGCATGTGAGAGGTAGCGGGATCGATGCCCGCATTCTCCACATCGTCCTTTTTTGTTGAGCCAATTGGGAACCATGCCCTTTGGTTTGCAGTTTGATGTCCCATGGTCGGTCGAATGGCAAGAAAAGTTGTGTTCCTTTCTTAGATGTTTCACTAGACCTGGCCAATGGGATGGTATTAACCTCCTGTTCGCAGGTAGCTATTGCCTCTTCATGAAGATGTCCTTCAAAGATTTGAATATTAATAGTACATCACGGTCAGTGCCTACGTTTTCTTCAAATTTTGGTGTATTTTGGAGAGGACATGACTGTACTTCTGAAATGTAGATTTGAACATAGCATTTTTTGTTGAATAGGCTTTTTTAATCTAGAAAGACACATAGCACAGCAATCCCATTTTGTGCAAGACACATGCAACTTCACCACCTTTCACCTGAAATTCTGATTTCTATTCAGTGAAACAAGGCTCAATGCTAGTACGCGGTCATTTCTAACCAAGTACTAGCAGCATGGTATGTCCATTACTGACTATTCCTGCTTGCCTCTAACCAGCAACATGACATAGACTGATTCACAGTGTAGTGTGACCTACATGTGGTTGTATTCAAGTTAATCAAATGTCCTACAACCACGAAGGGATTCGAACCCTCAATCTTCTGATCCGAAGTCAGACGCCTTGTCCTTTAGGCCACGTGGTCGTGCGTTGAGATTTTTGGGTGTTTGATTTTCACTACATTAGTTGTTTCCTGAAAAAGCATAAGAAGGAGGCAACTTTGGACATGAAATTTTCATCATAAGCAGATTCATGCATGAAATAACAAGGCACTGTTCCAACCTAGTTTCCTCATGTGAAGGTCAGTCATATAAACTTCTCATTTCAGCACAACGAAGGCTGGCCTGTACAGGGATCGAACCTGTGACCTTGGCGTTATTAGCACCACGCTCTGACCAGCTGAGCTAACAGGCCTGTTGTCAGCATTTTGCTTACAACCATGGCTGTTGTACAAACACAGCAAGCCAACTACTTTTAAAATAACAAACAACGATTCTCCATCTCTCTCAAAAGCACTAAAAAGGGGGGAATTAGCTCAAATGGTAGAGCGCTCGCTTAGCATGTGAGAGGTAGCGGGATCGATGCCCGCATTCTCCACATCGTCCTTTTTTGTTGAGCCAATTGGGAACCATGCCCTTTGGTTTGCAGTTTGATGTCCCATGGTCGGTCCAATGGCAAGAAAAGTTGTGTTCCTTTCTTAGATGTTTCACTAGACCTGGCCAATGGGATGGTATTAACCTCCTGTTCGCAGGTAGCTATTGCCTCTTCATGAAGATGTCCTTCAAAGATTTGAATATTAATAGTACATCACGGTCAGTGCCTACGTTTTCTTCAAATTTTGGTGTATTTTGGAGAGGACATGACTGTACTTCTGAAATGTAGATTTGAACATAGTATTTTTTGTTGAATAGGCTTTTTTAATCTAGAAAGACACATAGCACAGCAATCCCATTTTGTGCAAGACACATGCAACTTCACCACCTTTCACCTGAAATTCTGATTTCTATTCAGTGAAACAAGGCTCAATGCTAGTACGCGGTCATTTCTAACCAAGTACTAGCAGCATGGTCTGTCCATGACTATTCCTGCTTGCCTCTAATCAGCAACATGACATAGACTGATTCACAGTGTAGTGTGACCTACATGTGGTTGTATTCAAGTTAATCAAATGTCCTACAACCACAAAGGGATTCGAACCCTCAATCTTCTGATCCGAAGTCAGACGCCTTGTCCTTTAGGCCACGTGGTCGTGCGTTGAGATTTTTGGGTGTTTGATTTTCACTACATTAGTTGTTTCCTGAAAAAGCATAAGCAGGAGGCAACTTTGGACATGAAATTTTCATCATAAGCAGATTCATGCATGAAATAACAAGGCACTGTTCCAACCTAGTTTCCTCATGTGAAGGTCAGTCATATAAACTTCTCATTTCAGCACAACGAAGGCTGGCCTGTACAGGGATCGAACCTGTGACCTTGGCGTTATTAGCACCACGCTCTGACCAGCTGAGCTAACAGGCCTGTTGTCAGCATTTTGCTTACAACCATGGCTGTTGTACAAACACAGAAAGCCAACTACTTTTAAAATAACAAACAACGATTCTCCATCTCTCTCAAAAGCACTAAAAAGGGGGGAATTAGCTCAAATGGTAGAGCGCTCGCTTAGCATGTGAGAGGTAGCGGGATCGATGCCCGCATTCTCCACATCGTCCTTTTTTGTTGAGCCAATTGGGAACCATGCCCTTTGGTTTGCAGTTTGATGTCCCATGGTCGGTCGAATGGCAAGAAAAGTTGTGTTCCTTTCTTAGATGTTTCACTAGACCTGGCCAATGGGATGGTATTAACCTCCTGTTCGCAGGTAGCTATTGCCTCTTCATGAAGATGTCCTTCAAAGATTTGAATATTAATAGTACATCACGGTCAGTGCCTACGTTTTCTTCAAATTTTGGTGTATTTTGGAGAGGACATGACTGTACTTCTGAAATGTAGATTTGAACATAGCATTTTTTGTTGAATAGGCTTTTTTAATCTAGAAAGACACATAGCACAGCAATCCCATTTTGTGCAAGACACATGCAACTTCACCACCTTTCACCTGAAATTCTGATTTCTATTCAGTGAAACAAGGCTCAATGCTAGTACGCGGTCATTTCTAACCAAGTACTAGCAGCATGGTCTGTCCATGACTATTCCTGCTTGCCTCTAATCAGCAACATGACATAGACTGATTCACAGTGTAGTGTGACCTACATGTGGTTGTATTCAAGTTAATCAAATGTCCTACAACCACGAAGGGATTCGAACCCTCAATCTTCTGATCCGAAGTCAGACGCCTTGTCCTTTAGGCCACATGGTCGTGCGTGGAGATTTTTGGGTGTTTGATTTCCACTACATTAGTTGTTTCCTGAAAAAGCATAAGAAGGAGGCAACTTTGGACATGAAATTTTCATCATAAGCAGATTCATGCATGAAATAACAAGGCACTGTTCCAACCTAGTTTCCTCATGTGAAGGTCAGTCATATAAACTTCTCATTTCAGCACAACGAAGGCTGGCCTGTACAGGGATCGAACCTGTGACCTTGGCGTTATTAGCACCACGCTCTGACCAGCTGAGCTAACAGGCCTGTTGTCAGCATTTTGCTTACAACCATGGCTGTTGTACAAACACAGAAAGCCAACTACTTTTAAAATAACAAACAACGATTCTCCATCTCTCTCAAAAGCACTAAAAAGGGGGGAATTAGCTCAAATGGTAGAGCGCTCGCTTAGCATGTGAGAGGTAGCGGGATCGATGCCCGCATTCTCCACATCGTCCTTTTTTGTTGAGCCAATTGGGAACCATGCCCTTTGGTTTGCAGTTTGATGTCCCATGGTCGGTCGAATGGCAAGAAAAGTTGTGTTCCTTTCTTAGATGTTTCACTAGACCTGGCCAATGGGATGGTATTAACCTCCTGTTCGCAGGTAGCTATTGCCTCTTCATGAAGATGTCCTTCAAAGATTTGAATATTAATAGTACATCACGGTCAGTGCCTACGTTTTCTTCAAATTTTGGTGTATTTTGGAGAAGACATGACTGTACTTCTGAAATGTAGATTTGAACATAGCATTTTTTGTTGAATAGGCTTTTTTAATCTAGAAAGACACATAGCACAGCAATCCCATTTTGTGCAAGACACATACCACTTCACCACCTTTCACCTGAAATTCTGATTTCTATTCAGTGAAACAAGGCTCAATGCTAGTACACGGTCATTTCTAACCAAGTACTAGCAGCATGGTATGTCCATTACTGACTATTCCTGCTTGCCTCTAACCAGCAACATGACATAGACTGATTCACAGTGTAGTGTGACCTACATGTGGTTGTATTCAAGTTAATCAAATGTCCTACAACCACGAAGGGATTCGAACCCTCAATCTTCTGATCCGAAGTCAGACGCCTTGTCCTTTAGGCCACGTGGTCGTGCGTTGAGATTTTTGGGTGTTTGATTTTCACTACATTAGTTGTTTCCTGAAAAAGCATAAGAAGGAGGCAACTTTGGACATGAAATTTTCATCATAAGCAGATTCATGCATGAAATAACAAGGCACTGTTCCAACCTAGTTTCCTCATGTGAAGGTCAGTCATATAAACTTCTCATTTCAGCACAACGAAGGCTGGCCTGTACAGGGATCGAACCTGTGACCTTGGCGTTATTAGCACCACGCTCTGACCAGGTGAGCTAACAGGCCTGTTGTCAGCATTTTGCTTACAACCATGGCTGTTGTACAAACACAGAAAGCCAACTACTTTTAAAATAACAAACAACGATTCTCCATCTCTCTCAAAAGCACTAAAAAGGGGGGAATTAGCTCAAATGGTAGAGCGCTCGCTTTGCATGTGAGAGGTAGGGGGATCGATGCCCGCATTCTCCACATCGTCCTTTTTTGTTGAGCCAATTGGGAACCATGCCCTTTGGTTTGCAGTTTGATGTCCCATGGTCGGTCCAATGGCAAGAAAAGTTGTGTTCCTTTCTTAGATGTTTCACTAGACCTGGCCTATGGGATGGTATTAACCTCCTGTTCGCAGGTAGCTATTGCCTCTTCATGAAGATGTCCTTCAAAGATTTGAATATTAATAGTACATCACGGTCAGTGCCTACGTTTTCTTCAAATTTTGGTGTATTTTGGAGAGGACATGACTGTACTTCTGAAATGTAGATTTGAACATAGTATTTTTTGTTGAATAGGCTTTTTTAATCTAGAAAGACACATAGCACAGCAATCCCATTTTGTGCAAGACACATACCACTTCACCACCTTTCACCTGAAATTCTGATTTCTATTCAGTGAAACAAGGCTCAATGCTAGTACACGGTCATTTCTAACCAAGTACTAGCAGCATGGTATGTCCATTACTGACTATTCCTGCTTGCCTCTAATCAGCAACATGACATAGACTGATTCACAGTGTAGTGTGACCTACATGTGGTTGTATTCAAGTTAATCAAATGTCCTACAACCACGAAGGGATTCGAACCCTCAATCTTCTGATCCGAAGTCAGACGCCTTGTCCTTTAGGCCACGTGGTCGTGTGTTGAGATTTTTGGGTGTTTGATTTCCACTACATTAGTTGTTTCCTGAAAAAGCATAAGAAGGAGGCAACTTTGGACATGAAATTTTCATCATAAGCAGATTCATGCATGAAATAACAAGGCACTGTTCCAACCTAGTTTCCTCATGTGAAGGTCAGTCATATAAACTTCTCATTTCAGCACAACGAAGGCTGGCCTGTACAGGGATCGAACCTGTGACCTTGGCGTTATTAGCACCACGCTCTGACCAGCTGAGCTAACAGGCCTGTTGTCAGCATTTTGCTTACAACCATGGCTGTTGTACAAACACAGAAAGCCAACTACTTTTAAAATAACAAACAACGATTCTCCATCTCTCTCAAAAGCACTAAAAAGGGGGGAATTAGCTCAAATGGTAGAGCGCTCGCTTAGCATGTGAGAGGTAGCGGGATCGATGCCCGCATTCTCCACATCGTCCTTTTTTGTTGAGCCAATTGGGAACCATGCCCTTTGGTTTGCAGTTTGATGTCCCATGGTCGGTCGAATGGCAAGAAAAGTTGTGTTCCTTTCTTAGATGTTTCACTAGACCTGGCCAATGGGATGGTATTAACCTCCTGTTCGCAGGTAGCTATTGCCTCTTCATGAAGATGTCCTTCAAAGATTTGAATATTAATAGTACATCACGGTCAGTGCCTACGTTTTCTTCAAATTTTGGTGTATTTTGGAGAAGACATGACTGTACTTCTGAAATGTAGATTTGAACATAGCATTTTTTGTTGAATAGGCTTTTTTAATCTAGAAAGACACATAGCACAGCAATCCCATTTTGTGCAAGACACATACCACTTCACCACCTTTCACCTGAAATTCTGATTTCTATTCAGTGAAACAAGGCTCAATGCTAGTACGCGGTCATTTCTAACCAAGTACTAGCAGCATGGTATGTCCATTACTGACTATTCCTGCTTGCCTCTAACCAGCAACATGACATAGACTGATTCACAGTGTAGTGTGACCTACATGTGGTTGTATTCAAGTTAATCAAATGTCCTACAACCACGAAGGGATTCGAACCCTCAATCTTCTGATCCGAAGTCAGACGCCTTGTCCTTTAGGCCACGTGGTCGTGCGTTGAGATTTTTGGGTGTTTGATTTTCACTACATTAGTTGTTTCCTGAAAAAGCATAAGAAGGAGGCAACTTTGGACATGAAATTTTCATCATAAGCAGATTCATGCATGAAATAACAAGGCACTGTTCCAACCTAGTTTCCTCATGTGAAGGTCAGTCATATAAACTTCTCATTTCAGCACAACGAAGGCTGGCCTGTACAGGGATCGAACCTGTGACCTTGGCGTTATTAGCACCACGCTCTGACCAGGTGAGCTAACAGGCCTGTTGTCAGCATTTTGCTTACAACCATGGCTGTTGTACAAACACAGAAAGCCAACTACTTTTAAAATAACAAACAACGATTCTCCATCTCTCTCAAAAGCACTAAAAAGGGGGGAATTAGCTCAAATGGTAGAGCGCTCGCTTTGCATGTGAGAGGTAGGGGGATCGATGCCCGCATTCTCCACATCGTCCTTTTTTGTTGAGCCAATTGGGAACCATGCCCTTTGGTTTGCAGTTTGATGTCCCATGGTCGGTCCAATGGCAAGAAAAGTTGTGTTCCTTTCTTAGATGTTTCACTAGACCTGGCCTATGGGATGGTATTAACCTCCTGTTCGCAGGTAGCTATTGCCTCTTCATGAAGATGTCCTTCAAAGATTTGAATATTAATAGTACATCACGGTCAGTGCCTACGTTTTCTTCAAATTTTGGTGTATTTTGGAGAGGACATGACTGTACTTCTGAAATGTAGATTTGAACATAGTATTTTTTGTTGAATAGGCTTTTTTAATCTAGAAAGACACATAGCACAGCAATCCCATTTTGTGCAAGACACATACCACTTCACCACCTTTCACCTGAAATTCTGATTTCTATTCAGTGAAACAAGGCTCAATGCTAGTACACGGTCATTTCTAACCAAGTACTAGCAGCATGGTATGTCCATTACTGACTATTCCTGCTTGCCTCTAATCAGCAACATGACATAGACTGATTCACAGTGTAGTGTGACCTACATGTGGTTGTATTCAAGTTAATCAAATGTCCTACAACCACGAAGGGATTCGAACCCTCAGTCTTCTGATCCGAAGTCAGACGCCTTGTCCTTTAGGCCACGTGGTCGTGTGTTGAGATTTTTGGGTGTTTGATTTCCACTACATTAGTTGTTTCCTGAAAAAGCATAAGAAGGAGGCAACTTTGGACATGAAATTTTCATCATAAGCAGATTCATGCATGAAATAACAAGGCACTGTTCCAACCTAGTTTCCTCATGTGAAGGTCAGTCATATAAACTTCTCATTTCAGCACAACGAAGGCTGGCCTGTACAGGGATCGAACCTGTGACCTTGGCGTTATTAGCACCACGCTCTGACCAGCTGAGCTAACAGGCCTGTTGTCAGCATTTTGCTTACAACCATGGCTGTTGTACAAACACAGAAAGCCAACTACTTTTAAAATAACAAACAACGATTCTCCATCTCTCTCAAAAGCACTAAAAAGGGGGGAATTAGCTCAAATGGTAGAGCGCTCGCTTAGCATGTGAGAGGTAGCGGGATCGATGCCCGCATTCTCCACATCGTCCTTTTTTGTTGAGCCAATTGGGAACCATGCCCTTTGGTTTGCAGTTTGATGTCCCATGGTCGGTCGAATGGCAAGAAAAGTTGTGTTCCTTTCTTAGATGTTTCACTAGACCTGGCCAATGGGATGGTATTAACCTCCTGTTCGCAGGTAGCTATTGCCTCTTCATGAAGATGTCCTTCAAAGATTTGAATATTAATAGTACATCACGGTCAGTGCCTACGTTTTCTTCAAATTTTGGTGTATTTTGGAGAAGACATGACTGTACTTCTGAAATGTAGATTTGAACATAGCATTTTTTGTTGAATAGGCTTTTTTAATCTAGAAAGACACATAGCACAGCAATCCCATTTTGTGCAAGACACATACCACTTCACCACCTTTCACCTGAAATTCTGATTTCTATTCAGTGAAACAAGGCTCAATGCTAGTACACGGTCATTTCTAACCAAGTACTAGCAGCATGGTATGTCCATTACTGACTATTCCTGCTTGCCTCTAACCAGCAACATGACATAGACTGATTCACAGTGTAGTGTGACCTACATGTGGTTGTATTCAAGTTAATCAAATGTCCTACAACCACGAAGGGATTCGAACCCTCAATCTTCTGATCCGAAGTCAGACGCCTTGTCCTTTAGGCCACGTGGTCGTGCGTTGAGATTTTTGGGTGTTTGATTTTCACTACATTAGTTGTTTCCTGAAAAAGCATAAGAAGGAGGCAACTTTGGACATGAAATTTTCATCATAAGCAGATTCATGCATGAAATAACAAGGCACTGTTCCAACCTAGTTTCCTCATGTGAAGGTCAGTCATATAAACTTCTCATTTCAGCACAACGAAGGCTGGCCTGTACAGGGATCGAACCTGTGACCTTGGCGTTATTAGCACCACGCTCTGACCAGCTGAGCTAACAGGCCTGTTGTCAGCATTTTGCTTACAACCATGGCTGTTGTACAAACACAGAAAGCCAACTACTTTTAAAATAACAAACAACGATTCTCCATCTCTCTCAAAAGCACTAAAAAGGGGGGAATTAGCTCAAATGGTAGAGCGCTCGCTTTGCATGTGAGAGGTAGCAGGATCGATGCCCGCATTCTCCACATCGTCCTTTTTTGTTGAGCCAATTGGGAACCATGCCCTTTGGTTTGCAGTTTGATGTCCCATGGTCGGTCCAATGGCAAGAAAAGTTGTGTTCCTTTCTTAGATGTTTCACTAGACCTGGCCTATGGGATGGTATTAACCTCCTGTTCGCAGGTAGCTATTGCCTCTTCATGAAGATGTCCTTCAAAGATTTGAATATTAATAGTACATCACGGTCAGTGCCTACGTTTTCTTCAAATTTTGGTGTATTTTGGAGAGGACATGACTGTACTTCTGAAATGTAGATTTGAACATAGTATTTTTTGTTGAATAGGCTTTTTTAATCTAGAAAGACACATAGCACAGCAATCCCATTTTGTGCAAGACACATACCACTTCACCACCTTTCACCTGAAATTCTGATTTCTATTCAGTGAAACAAGGCTCAATGCTAGTACACGGTCATTTCTAACCAAGTACTAGCAGCATGGTATGTCCATTACTGACTATTCCTGCTTGCCTCTAACCAGCAACATGACATAGACTGATTCACAGTGTAGTGTGACCTACATGTGGTTGTATTCAAGTTAATCAAATGTCCTACAACCACGAAGGGATTCGAACCCTCAATCTTCTGATCCGAAGTCAGACGCCTTGTCCTTTAGGCCACGTGGTCGTGCGTTGAGATTTTTGGGTGTTTGATTTTCACTACATTAGTTGTTTCCTGAAAAAGCATAAGAAGGAGGCAACTTTGGACATGAAATTTTCATCATAAGCAGATTCATGCATGAAATAACAAGGCACTGTTCCAACCTAGTTTCCTCATGTGAAGGTCAGTCATATAAACTTCTCATTTCAGCACAACGAAGGCTGGCCTGTACAGGGATCGAACCTGTGACCTTGGCGTTATTAGCACCACGCTCTGACCAGGTGAGCTAACAGGCCTGTTGTCAGCATTTTGCTTACAACCATGGCTGTTGTACAAACACAGAAAGCCAACTACTTTTAAAATAACAAACAACGATTCTCCATCTCTCTCAAAAGCACTAAAAAGGGGGGAATTAGCTCAAATGGTAGAGCGCTCGCTTTGCATGTGAGAGGTAGGGGGATCGATGCCCGCATTCTCCACATCGTCCTTTTTTGTTGAGCCAATTGGGAACCATGCCCTTTGGTTTGCAGTTTGATGTCCCATGGTCGGTCCAATGGCAAGAAAAGTTGTGTTCCTTTCTTAGATGTTTCACTAGACCTGGCCTATGGGATGGTATTAACCTCCTGTTCGCAGGTAGCTATTGCCTCTTCATGAAGATGTCCTTCAAAGATTTGAATATTAATAGTACATCACGGTCAGTGCCTACGTTTTCTTCAAATTTTGGTGTATTTTGGAGAGGACATGACTGTACTTCTGAAATGTAGATTTGAACATAGTATTTTTTGTTGAATAGGCTTTTTTAATCTAGAAAGACACATAGCACAGCAATCCCATTTTGTGCAAGACACATACCACTTCACCACCTTTCACCTGAAATTCTGATTTCTATTCAGTGAAACAAGGCTCAATGCTAGTACACAGTCATTTCTAACCAAGTACTAGCAGCATGGTATGTCCATTACTGACTATTCCTGCTTGCCTCTAATCAGCAACATGACATAGACTGATTCACAGTGTAGTGTGACCTACATGTGGTTGTATTCAAGTTAATCAAATGTCCTACAACCACGAAGGGATTCGAACCCTCAATCTTCTGATCCGAAGTCAGACGCCTTGTCCTTTAGGCCACGTGGTCGTGCGTTGAGATTTTTGGGTGTTTGATTTTCACTACATTAGTTGTTTCCTGAAAAAGCATAAGAAGGAGGCAACTTTGGACATGAAATTTTCATCATAAGCAGATTCATGCATGAAATAACAAGGCACTGTTCCAACCTAGTTTCCTCATGTGAAGGTCAGTCATATAAACTTCTCATTTCAGCACAACGAAGGCTGGCCTGTACAGGGATCGAACCTGTGACCTTGGCGTTATTAGCACCACGCTCTGACCAGCTGAGCTAACAGGCCTGTTGTCAGCATTTTGCTTACAACCATGGCTGTTGTACAAACACAGAAAGCCAACTACTTTTAAAATAACAAACAACGATTCTCCATCTCTCTCAAAAGCACTAAAAAGGGGGGAATTAGCTCAAATGGTAGAGCGCTCGCTTTGCATGTGAGAGGTAGCGGGATCGATGCCCGCATTCTCCACATCGTCCTTTTTTGTTGAGCCAATTGGGAACCATGCCCTTTGGTTTGCAGTTTGATGTCCCATGGTCGGTCGAATGGCAAGAAAAGTTGTGTTCCTTTCTTAGATGTTTCACTAGACCTGGCCTATGGGATGGTATTAAGCTCCTGTTCGCAGGTAGCTATTGCCTCTTCATGAAGATGTCCTTCAAAGATTTGAATATTAATAGTACATCACGGTCAGTGCCTACGTTTTCTTCAAATTTTGGTGTATTTTGGAGAGGACATGACTGTACTTCTGAAATGTAGATTTGAACATAGTATTTTTTGTTGAATAGGCTTTTTTAATCTAGAAAGACACATAGCACAGCAATCCCATTTTGTGCAAGACACATACCACTTCACCACCTTTCACCTGAAATTCTGATTTCTATTCAGTGAAACAAGGCTCAATGCTAGTACGCGGTCATTTCTAACCAAGTACTAGCAGCATGGTATGTCCATTACTGACTATTCCTGCTTGCCTCTAATCAGCAACATGACATAGACTGATTCACAGTGTAGTGTGACCTACATGTGGTTGTATTCAAGTTAATCAAATGTCCTACAACCACGAAGGGATTCGAACCCTCAATCTTCTGATCCGAAGTCAGACGCCTTGTCCTTTAGGCCACGTGGTCGTGCGTTGAGATTTTTGGGTGTTTGATTTTCACTACATTAGTTGTTTCCTGAAAAAGCATAAGAAGGAGGCAACTTTGGACATGAAATTTTCATCATAAGCAGATTCATGCATGAAATAACAAGGCACTGTTCCAACCTAGTTTCCTCATGTGAAGGTCAGTCATATAAACTTCTCATTTCAGCACAACGAAGGCTGGCCTGTACAGGGATCGAACCTGTGACCTTGGCGTTATTAGCACCACGCTCTGACCAGCTGAGCTAACAGGCCTGTTGTCAGCATTTTGCTTACAACCATGGCTGTTGTACAAACACAGAAAGCCAACTACTTTTAAAATAACAAACAACGATTCTCCATCTCTCTCAAAAGCACTAAAAAGGGGGGAATTAGCTCAAATGGTAGAGCGCTCGCTTTGCATGTGAGAGGTAGCGGGATCGATGCCCGCATTCTCCACATCGTCCTTTTTTGTTGAGCCAATTGGGAACCATGCCCTTTGGTTTGCAGTTTGATGTCCCATGGTCGGTCCAATGGCAAGAAAAGTTGTGTTCCTTTCTTAGATGTTTCACTAGACCTGGCCTATGGGATGGTATTAACCTCCTGTTCGCAGGTAGCTATTGCCTCTTCATGAAGATGTCCTTCAAAGATTTGAATATTAATAGTACATCACGGTCAGTGCCTACGTTTTCTTCAAATTTTGGTGTATTTTGGAGAGGACATGACTGTACTTCTGAAATGTAGATTTGAACATAGTATTTTTTGTTGAATAGGCTTTTTTAATCTAGAAAGACACATAGCACAGCAATCCCATTTTGTGCAAGACACATACCACTTCACCACCTTTCACCTGAAATTCTGATTTCTATTCAGTGAAACAAGGCTCAATGCTAGTACACGGTCATTTCTAACCAAGTACTAGCAGCATGGTATGTCCATTACTGACTATTCCTGCTTGCCTCTAATCAGCAACATGACATAGACTGATTCACAGTGTAGTGTGACCTACATGTGGTTGTATTCAAGTTAATCAAATGTCCTACAACCACGAAGGGATTCGAACCCTCAATCTTCTGATCCGAAGTCAGACGCCTTGTCCTTTAGGCCACGTGGTCGTGTGTTGAGATTTTTGGGTGTTTGATTTCCACTACATTAGTTGTTTCCTGAAAAAGCATAAGAAGGAGGCAACTTTGGACATGAAATTTTCATCATAAGCAGATTCATGCATGAAATAACAAGGCACTGTTCCAACCTAGTTTCCTCATGTGAAGGTCAGTCATATAAACTTCTCATTTCAGCACAACGAAGGCTGGCCTGTACAGGGATCGAACCTGTGACCTTGGCGTTATTAGCACCACGCTCTGACCAGCTGAGCTAACAGGCCTGTTGTCAGCATTTTGCTTACAACCATGGCTGTTGTACAAACACAGAAAGCCAACTACTTTTAAAATAACAAACAACGATTCTCCATCTCTCTCAAAAGCACTAAAAAGGGGGCAATTAGCTCAAATGGTAGAGCGCTCGCTTTGCATGTGAGAGGTAGCGGGATCGATGCCCGCATTCTCCACATCGTCCTTTTTTGTTGAGCCAATTGGGAACCATGCCCTTTGGTTTGCAGTTTGATGTCCCATGGTCGGTCGAATGGCAAGAAAAGTTGTGTTCCTTTCTTAGATGTTTCACTAGACCTGGCCTATGGGATGGTATTAACCTCCTGTTCGCAGGTAGCTATTGCCTCTTCATGAAGATGTCCTTCAAAGATTTGAATATTAATAGTACATCACGGTCAGTGCCTACGTTTTCTTCAAATTTTGGTGTATTTTGGAGAGGACATGACTGTACTTCTGAAATTTAGATTTGAACATAGTATTTTTTGTTGAATAGGCTTTTTTAATCTAGAAAGACACATAGCACAGCAATCCCATTTTGTGCAAGACACATGCAACTTCACCACCTTTCACCTGAAATTCTGATTTCTATTCAGTGAAACAAGGCTCAATGCTAGTACGCGGTCATTTCTAACCAAGTACTAGCAGCATGGTCTGTCCATGACTATTCCTGCTTGCCTCTAATCAGCAACATGACATAGACTGATTCACAGTGTAGTGTGACCTACATGTGGTTGTATTCAAGTTAATCAAATGTCCTACAACCACGAAGGGATTCGAACCCTCAATCTTCTGATCCGAAGTCAGACGCCTTGTCCTTTAGGCCACATGGTCGTGCGTGGAGATTTTTGGGTGTTTGATTTCCACTACATTAGTTGTTTCCTGAAAAAGCATAAGAAGGAGGCAACTTTGGACATGAAATTTTCATCATAAGCAGATTCATGCATGAAATAACAAGGCACTGTTCCAACCTAGTTTCCTCATGTGAAGGTCAGTCATATAAACTTCTCATTTCAGCACAACGAAGGCTGGCCTGTACAGGGATCGAACCTGTGACCTTGGCGTTATTAGCACCACGCTCTGACCAGCTGAGCTAACAGGCCTGTTGTCAGCATTTTGCTTACAACCATGGCTGTTGTACAAACACAGAAAGCCAACTACTTTTAAAATAACAAACAACGATTCTCCATCTCTCTCAAAAGCACTAAAAAGGGGGGAATTAGCTCAAATGGTAGAGCGCTCGCTTAGCATGTGAGAGGTAGCGGGATCGATGCCCGCATTCTCCACATCGTCCTTTTTTGTTGAGCCAATTGGGAACCATGCCCTTTGGTTTGCAGTTTGATGTCCCATGGTCGGTCGAATGGCAAGAAAAGTTGTGTTCCTTTCTTAGATGTTTCACTAGACCTGGCCAATGGGATGGTATTAACCTCCTGTTCGCAGGTAGCTATTGCCTCTTCATGAAGATGTCCTTCAAAGATTTGAATATTAATAGTACATCACGGTCAGTGCCTACGTTTTCTTCAAATTTTGGTGTATTTTGGAGAGGACATGACTGTACTTCTGAAATGTAGATTTGAACATAGTATTTTTTGTTGAATAGGCTTTTTTAATCTAGAAAGACACATAGCACAGCAATCCCATTTTGTGCAAGACACATGCAACTTCACCACCTTTCACCTGAAATTCTGATTTCTATTCAGTGAAACAAGGCTCAATGCTAGTACGCGGTCATTTCTAACCAAGTACTAGCAGCATGGTCTGTCCATGACTATTCCTGCTTGCCTCTAATCAGCAACATGACATAGACTGATTCACAGTGTAGTGTGACCTACATGTGGTTGTATTCAAGTTAATCAAATGTCCTACAACCACGAAGGGATTCGAACCCTCAATCTTCTGATCCGAAGTCAGACGCCTTGTCCTTTAGGCCACGTGGTCGTGCGTTGAGATTTTTGGGTGTTTGATTTTCACTACATTAGTTGTTTCCTGAAAAAGCATAAGAAGGAGGCAACTTTGGACATGAAATTTTCATCATAAGCAGATTCATGCATGAAATAACAAGGCACTGTTCCAACCTAGTTTCCTCATGTGAAGGTCAGTCATATAAACTTCTCATTTCAGCACAACGAAGGCTGGCCTGTACAGGGATCGAACCTGTGACCTTGGCGTTATTAGCACCACGCTCTGACCAGCTGAGCTAACAGGCCTGTTGTCAGCATTTTGCTTACAACCATGGCTGTTGTACAAACACAGAAAGCCAACTACTTTTAAAATAACAAACAACGATTCTCCATCTCTCTCAAAAGCACTAAAAAGGGGGGAATTAGCTCAAATGGTAGAGCGCTCGCTTAGCATGTGAGAGGTAGCGGGATCGATGCCCGCATTCTCCACATCGTCCTTTTTTGTTGAGCCAATTGGGAACCATGCCCTTTGGTTTGCAGTTTGATGTCCCATGGTCGGTCCAATGGCAAGAAAAGTTGTGTTCCTTTCTTAGATGTTTCACTAGACCTGGCCAATGGGATGGTATTAACCTCCTGTTCGCAGGTAGCTATTGCCTCTTCATGAAGATGTCCTTCAAAGATTTGAATATTAATAGTACATCACGGTCAGTGCCTACGTTTTCTTCAAATTTTGGTGTATTTTGGAGAGGACATGACTGTACTTCTGAAATGTAGATTTGAACATAGTATTTTTTGTTGAATAGGCTTTTTTAATCTAGAAAGACACATAGCACAGCAATCCCATTTTGTGCAAGACACATACCACTTCACCACCTTTCACCTGAAATTCTGATTTCTATTCAGTGAAACAAGGCTCAATGCTAGTACACGGTCATTTCTAACCAAGTACTAGCAGCATGGTATGTCCATTACTGACTATTCCTGCTTGCCTCTAACCAGCAACATGACATAGACTGATTCACAGTGTAGTGTGACCTACATGTGGTTGTATTCAAGTTAATCAAATGTCCTACAACCACGAAGGGATTCGAACCCTCAATCTTCTGATCCGAAGTCAGACGCCTTGTCCTTTAGGCCACGTGGTCGTGCGTTGAGATTTTTGGGTGTTTGATTTTCACTACATTAGTTGTTTCCTGAAAAAGCATAAGAAGCATGAAATAACAAGGCACTGTTCCAACCTAGTTTCCTCATGTGAAGGTCAGTCATATAAACTTCTCATTTCAGCACAACGAAGGCTGGCCTGTACAGGGATCGAACCTGTGACCTTGGCGTTATTAGCACCACGCTCTGACCAGCTGAGCTAACAGGCCTGTTGTCAGCATTTTGCTTACAACCATGGCTGTTGTACAAACACAGAAAGCCAACTACTTTTAAAATAACAAACAACGATTCTCCATCTCTCTCAAAAGCACTAAAAAGGGGGGAATTAGCTCAAATGGTAGAGCGCTCGCTTAGCATGTGAGAGGTAGCGGGATCGATGCCCGCATTCTCCACATCGTCCTTTTTTGTTGAGCCAATTGGGAACCATGCCCTTTGGTTTGCAGTTTGATGTCCCATGGTCGGTCGAATGGCAAGAAAAGTTGTGTTCCTTTCTTAGATGTTTCACTAGACCTGGCCAATGGGATGGTATTAACCTCCTGTTCGCAGGTAGCTATTGCCTCTTCATGAAGATGTCCTTCAAAGATTTGAATATTAATAGTACATCACGGTCAGTGCCTACGTTTTCTTCAAATTTTGGTGTATTTTGGAGAGGACATGACTGTACTTCTGAAATGTAGATTTGAACATAGTATTTTTTGTTGAATAGGCTTTTTTAATCTAGAAAGACACATAGCACAGCAATCCCATTTTGTGCAAGACACATGCAACTTCACCACCTTTCACCTGAAATTCTGATTTCTATTCAGTGAAACAAGGCTCAATGCTAGTACGCGGTCATTTCTAACCAAGTACTAGCAGCATGGTCTGTCCATGACTATTCCTGCTTGCCTCTAATCAGCAACATGACATAGACTGATTCACAGTGCAGTGTGACCTACATGTGGTTGTATTCAAGTTAATCAAATGTCCTACAACCACGAAGGGATTCGAACCCTCAATCTTCTGATCCGAAGTCAGACGCCTTGTCCTTTAGGCCACATGGTCGTGCGTGGAGATTTTTGGGTGTTTGATTTCCACTACATTAGTTGTTTCCTGAAAAAGCATAAGAAGGAGGCAACTTTGGACATGAAATTTTCATCATAAGCAGATTCATGCATGAAATAACAAGGCACTGTTCCAACCTAGTTTCCTCATGTGAAGGTCAGTCATATAAACTTCTCATTTCAGCACAACGAAGGCTGGCCTGTACAGGGATCGAACCTGTGACCTTGGCGTTATTAGCACCACGCTCTGACCAGCTGAGCTAACAGGCCTGTTGTCAGCATTTTGCTTACAACCATGGCTGTTGTACAAACACAGAAAGCCAACTACTTTTAAAATAACAAACAACGATTCTCCATCTCTCTCAAAAGCACTAAAAAGGGGGGAATTAGCTCAAATGGTAGAGCGCTCGCTTTGCATGTGAGAGGTAGCGGGATCGATGCCCGCATTCTCCACATCGTCCTTTTTTGTTGAGCCAATTGGGAACCATGCCCTTTGGTTTGCAGTTTGATGTCCCATGGTCGGTCCAATGGCAAGAAAAGTTGTGTTCCTTTCTTAGATGTTTCACTAGACCTGGCCAATGGGATGGTATTAACCTCCTGTTCGCAGGTAGCTATTGCCTCTTCATGAAGATGTCCTTCAAAGATTTGAATATTAATAGTACATCACGGTCAGTGCCTACGTTTTCTTCAAATTTTGGTGTATTTTGGAGAGGACATGACTGTACTTCTGAAATGTAGATTTGAACATAGTATTTTTTGTTGAATAGGCTTTTTTAATCTAGAAAGACACATAGCACAGCAATCCCATTTTGTGCAAGACACATGCAACTTCACCACCTTTCACCTGAAATTCTGATTTCTATTCAGTGAAACAAGGCTCAATGCTAGTACGCGGTCATTTCTAACCAAGTACTAGCAGCATGGTCTGTCCATTACTGACTATTCCTGCTTGCCTCTAACCAGCAACATGACATAGACTGATTCACATTGTAGTGTGACCTACATGTGGTTGTATTCAAGTTAATCAAATGTCCTACAACCACGAAGGGATTCGAACCCTCAATCTTCTGATCCGAAGTCAGACGCCTTGTCCTTTAGGCCACGTGGTCGTGCGTTGAGATTTTTGGGTGTTTGATTTTCACTACATTAGTTGTTTCCTGAAAAAGCATAAGAAGGAGGCAACTTTGGACATGAAATTTTCATCATAAGCAGATTCATGCATGAAATAACAAGGCACTGTTCCAACCTAGTTTCCTCATGTGAAGGTCAGTCATATAAACTTCTCATTTCAGCACAACAAAGGCTGGCCTGTACAGGGATCGAACCTGTGACCTTGGCGTTATTAGCACCACGCTCTGACCAGCTGAGCTAACAGGCCTGTTGTCAGCATTTTGCTTACAACCATGGCTGTTGTACAAACACAGAAAGCCAACTACTTTTAAAATAACAAACAACGATTCTCCATTTCTCTCAAAAGCACTAAAAAGGGGGGAATTAGCTCAAATGGTAGAGCGCTCGCTTAGCATGTGAGAGGTAGCGGGATCGATGCCCGCATTCTCCACATCGTCCTTTTTTGTTGAGCCAATTGGGAACCATGCCCTTTGGTTTGCAGTTTGATGTCCCATGGTCGGTCGAATGGCAAGAAAAGTTGTGTTCCTTTCTTAGATGTTTCACTAGACCTGGCCAATGGGATGGTATTAACCTCCTGTTCGCAGGTAGCTATTGCCTCTTCATGAAGATGTCCTTCAAAGATTTGAATATTAATAGTACATCACGGTCAGTGCCTACGTTTTCTTCAAATTTTGGTGTATTTTGGAGAGGACATGACTGTACTTCTGAAATGTAGATTTGAACATAGCATTTTTTGTTGAATAGGCTTTTTTAATCTAGAAAGACACATAGCACAGCAATCCCATTTTGTGCAAGACACATGCAACTTCACCACCTTTCACCTGAAATTCTGATTTCTATTCAGTGAAACAAGGCTCAATGCTAGTACGCGGTCATTTCTAACCAAGTACTAGCAGCATGGTATGTCCATTACTGACTATTCCTGCTTGCCTCTAACCAGCAACATGACATAGACTGATTCACAGTGTAGTGTGACCTACATGTGGTTGTATTCAAGTTAATCAAATGTCCTACAACCACGAAGGGATTCGAACCCTCAATCTTCTGATCCGAAGTCAGACGCCTTGTCCTTTAGGCCACGTGGTCGTGCGTTGAGATTTTTGGGTGTTTGATTTTCACTACATTAGTTGTTTCCTGAAAAAGCATAAGAAGGAGGCAACTTTGGACATGAAATTTTCATCATAAGCAGATTCATGCATGAAATAACAAGGCACTGTTCCAACCTAGTTTCCTCATGTGAAGGTCAGTCATATAAACTTCTCATTTCAGCACAACGAAGGCTGGCCTGTACAGGGATCGAACCTGTGACCTTGGCGTTATTAGCACCACGCTCTGACCAGCTGAGCTAACAGGCCTGTTGTCAGCATTTTGCTTACAACCATGGCTGTTGTACAAACACAGAAAGCCAACTACTTTTAAAATAACAAACAACGATTCTCCATCTCTCTCAAAAGCACTAAAAAGGGGGGAATTAGCTCAAATGGTAGAGCGCTCGCTTAGCATGTGAGAGGTAGCGGGATCGATGCCCGCATTCTCCACATCGTCCTTTTTTGTTGAGCCAATTGGGAACCATGCCCTTTGGTTTGCAGTTTGATGTCCCATGGTCGGTCCAATGGCAAGAAAAGTTGTGTTCCTTTCTTAGATGTTTCACTAGACCTGGCCAATGGGATGGTATTAACCTCCTGTTCGCAGGTAGCTATTGCCTCTTCATGAAGATGTCCTTCAAAGATTTGAATATTAATAGTACATCACGGTCAGTGCCTACGTTTTCTTCAAATTTTGGTGTATTTTGGAGAGGACATGACTGTACTTCTGAAATGTAGATTTGAACATAGTATTTTTTGTTGAATAGGCTTTTTTAATCTAGAAAGACACATAGCACAGCAATCCCATTTTGTGCAAGACACATGCAACTTCACCACCTTTCACCTGAAATTCTGATTTCTATTCAGTGAAACAAGGCTCAATGCTAGTACGCGGTCATTTCTAACCAAGTACTAGCAGCATGGTATGTCCATTACTGACTATTCCTGCTTGCCTCTAACCAGCAACATGACATAGACTGATTCACAGTGTAGTGTGACCTACATGTGGTTGTATTCAAGTTAATCAAATGTCCTACAACCACGAAGGGATTCGAACCCTCAATCTTCTGATCCGAAGTCAGACGCCTTGTCCTTTAGGCCACGTGGTCGTGCGTTGAGATTTTTGGGTGTTTGATTTTCACTACATTAGTTGTTTCCTGAAAAAGCATAAGAAGGAGGCAACTTTGGACATGAAATTTTCATCATAAGCAGATTCATGCATGAAATAACAAGGCACTGTTCAAACCTAGTTTCCTCATGTGAAGGTCAGTCATATAAACTTCTCATTTCAGCACAACGAAGGCTGGCCTGTACAGGGATCGAACCTGTGACCTTGGCGTTATTAGCACCACGCTCTGACCAGCTGAGCTAACAGGCCTGTTGTCAGCATTTTGCTTACAACCATGGCTGTTGTACAAACACAGAAAGCCAACTACTTTTAAAATAACAAACAACGATTCTCCATCTCTCTCAAAAGCACTAAAAAGGGGGGAATTAGCTCAAATGGTAGAGCGCTCGCTTAGCATGTGAGAGGTAGCGGGATCGATGCCCGCATTCTCCACATCATCCTTTTTTGTTGAGCCAATTGGGAACCATGCCCTTTGGTTTGCAGTTTGATGTCCCATGGTCGGTCGAATGGCAAGAAAAGTTGTGTTCCTTTCTTAGATGTTTCACTAGACCTGGCCAATGGGATGGTATTAACCTCCTGTTCGCAGGTAGCTATTGCCTCTTCATGAAGATGTCCTTCAAAGATTTGAATATTAATAGTACATCACGGTCAGTGCCTACGTTTTCTTCAAATTTTGGTGTATTTTGGAGAGGACATGACTGTACTTCTGAAATGTAGATTTGAACATAGTATTTTTTGTTGAATAGGCTTTTTTAATCTAGAAAGACACATAGCACAGCAATCCCATTTTGTGCAAGACACATGCAACTTCACCACCTTTCACCTGAAATTCTGATTTCTATTCAGTGAAACAAGGCTCAATGCTAGTACGCGGTCATTTCTAACCAAGTACTAGCAGCATGGTATGTCCATTACTGACTATTCCTGCTTGCCTCTAACCAGCAACATGACATAGACTGATTCACAGTGTAGTGTGTCACCTACATGTGGTTGTATTCAAGTTAATCAAATGTCCTACAACCACGAAGGGATTCGAACCCTCAATCTTCTGATCCGAAGTCAGACGCCTTGTCCTTTAGGCCACGTGGTCGTGCGTTGAGATTTTTGGGTGTTTGATTTTCACTACATTAGTTGTTTCCTGAAAAAGCATAAGAAGGAGGCAACTTTGGACATGAAATTTTCATCATAAGCAGATTCATGCATGAAATAACAAGGCACTGTTCCAACCTAGTTTCCTCATGTGAAGGTCAGTCATATAAACTTCTCATTTCAGCACAACGAAGGCTGGCCTGTACAGGGATCGAACCTGTGACCTTGGCGTTATTAGCACCACGCTCTGACCAGCTGAGCTAACAGGCCTGTTGTCAGCATTTTGCTTACAACCATGGCTGTTGTACAAACACAGAAAGCCAACTACTTTTAAAATAACAAACAACGATTCTCCATCTCTCTCAAAAGCACTAAAAAGGGGGGAATTAGCTCAAATGGTAGAGCGCTCGCTTAGCATGTGAGAGGTAGCGGGATCGATGCCCGCATTCTCCACATCGTCCTTTTTTGTTGAGCCAATTGGGAACCATGCCCTTTGGTTTGCAGTTTGATGTCCCATGGTCGGTCCAATGGCAAGAAAAGTTGTGTTCCTTTCTTAGATGTTTCACTAGACCTGGCCAATGGGATGGTATTAACCTCCTGTTCGCAGGTAGCTATTGCCTCTTCATGAAGATGTCCTTCAAAGATTTGAATATTAATAGTACATCACGGTCAGTGCCTACGTTTTCTTCAAATTTTGGTGTATTTTGGAGAGGACATGACTGTACTTCTGAAATGTAGATTTGAACATAGTATTTTTTGTTGAATAGGCTTTTTTAATCTAGAAAGACACATAGCACAGCAATCCCATTTTGTGCAAGACACATGCAACTTCACCACCTTTCACCTGAAATTCTGATTTCTATTCAGTGAAACAAGGCTCAATGCTAGTACGCGGTCATTTCTAACCAAGTACTAGCAGCATGGTATGTCCATTACTGACTATTCCTGCTTGCCTCTAACCAGCAACATGACATAGACTGATTCACAGTGTAGTGTGACCTACATGTGGTTGTATTCAAGTTAATCAAATGTCCTACAACCACGAAGGGATTCGAACCCTCAATCTTCTGATCCGAAGTCAGACGCCTTGTCCTTTAGGCCACGTGGTCGTGCGTTGAGATTTTTGGGTGTTTGATTTTCACTACATTAGTTGTTTCCTGAAAAAGCATAAGAAGGAGGCAACTTTGGACATGAAATTTTCATCATAAGCAGATTCATGCATGAAATAACAAGGCACTGTTCAAACCTAGTTTCCTCATGTGAAGGTCAGTCATATAAACTTCTCATTTCAGCACAACGAAGGCTGGCCTGTACAGGGATCGAACCTGTGACCTTGGCGTTATTAGCACCACGCTCTGACCAGCTGAGCTAACAGGCCTGTTGTCAGCATTTTGCTTACAACCATGGCTGTTGTACAAACACAGAAAGCCAACTACTTTTAAAATAACAAACAACGATTCTCCATCTCTCTCAAAAGCACTAAAAAGGGGGGAATTAGCTCAAATGGTAGAGCGCTCGCTTAGCATGTGAGAGGTAGCGGGATCGATGCCCGCATTCTCCACATCATCCTTTTTTGTTGAGCCAATTGGGAACCATGCCCTTTGGTTTGCAGTTTGATGTCCCATGGTCGGTCGAATGGCAAGAAAAGTTGTGTTCCTTTCTTAGATGTTTCACTAGACCTGGCCAATGGGATGGTATTAACCTCCTGTTCGCAGGTAGCTATTGCCTCTTCATGAAGATGTCCTTCAAAGATTTGAATATTAATAGTACATCACGGTCAGTGCCTACGTTTTCTTCAAATTTTGGTGTATTTTGGAGAGGACATGACTGTACTTCTGAAATGTAGATTTGAACATAGTATTTTTTGTTGAATAGGCTTTTTTAATCTAGAAAGACACATAGCACAGCAATCCCATTTTGTGCAAGACACATGCAACTTCACCACCTTTCACCTGAAATTCTGATTTCTATTCAGTGAAACAAGGCTCAATGCTAGTACGCGGTCATTTCTAACCAAGTACTAGCAGCATGGTATGTCCATTACTGACTATTCCTGCTTGCCTCTAACCAGCAACATGACATAGACTGATTCACAGTGTAGTGTGTCACCTACATGTGGTTGTATTCAAGTTAATCAAATGTCCTACAACCACGAAGGGATTCGAACCCTCAATCTTCTGATCCGAAGTCAGACGCCTTGTCCTTTAGGCCACGTGGTCGTGCGTTGAGATTTTTGGGTGTTTGATTTTCACTACATTAGTTGTTTCCTGAAAAAGCATAAGAAGGAGGCAACTTTGGACATGAAATTTTCATCATAAGCAGATTCATGCATGAAATAACAAGGCACTGTTCCAACCTAGTTTCCTCATGTGAAGGTCAGTCATATAAACTTCTCATTTCAGCACAACGAAGGCTGGCCTGTACAGGGATCGAACCTGTGACCTTGGCGTTATTAGCACCACGCTCTGACCAGCTGAGCTAACAGGCCTGTTGTCAGCATTTTGCTTACAACCATGGCTGTTGTACAAACACAGAAAGCCAACTACTTTTAAAATAACAAACAACGATTCTCCATCTCTCTCAAAAGCACTAAAAAGGGGGGAATTAGCTCAAATGGTAGAGCGCTCGCTTAGCATGTGAGAGGTAGCGGGATCGATGCCCGCATTCTCCACATCATCCTTTTTTGTTGAGCCAATTGGGAACCATGCCCTTTGGTTTGCAGTTTGATGTCCCATGGTCGGTCGAATGGCAAGAAAAGTTCTGTTCCTTTCTTAGATGTTTCACTAGACCTGGCCAATGGGATGGTATTAACCTCCTGTTCGCAGGTAGCTATTGCCTCTTCATGAAGATGTCCTTCAAAGATTTGAATATTAATAGTACATCACGGTCAGTGCCTACGTTTTCTTCAAATTTTGGTGTATTTTGGAGAGGACATGACTGTACTTCTGAAATGTAGATTTGAACATAGTATTTTTTGTTGAATAGGCTTTTTTAATCTAGAAAGACACATAGCACAGCAATCCCATTTTGTGCAAGACACATGCAACTTCACCACCTTTCACCTGAAATTCTGATTTCTATTCAGTGAAACAAGGCTCAATGCTAGTACGCGGTCATTTCTAACCAAGTACTAGCAGCATGGTATGTCCATTACTGACTATTCCTGCTTGCCTCTAACCAGCAACATGACATAGACTGATTCACAGTGTAGTGTGACCTACATGTGGTTGTATTCAAGTTAATCAAATGTCCTACAACCACGAAGGGATTCGAACCCTCAATCTTCTGATCCGAAGTCAGACGCCTTGTCCTTTAGGCCACGTGGTCGTGCGTTGAGATTTTTGGGTGTTTGATTTTCACTACATTAGTTGTTTCCTGAAAAAGCATAAGAAGGAGGCAACTTTGGACATGAAATTTTCATCATAAGCAGATTCATGCATGAAATAACAAGGCACTGTTCCAACCTAGTTTCCTCATGTGAAGGTCAGTCATATAAACTTCTCATTTCAGCACAACGAAGGCTGGCCTGTACAGGGATCGAACCTGTGACCTTGGCGTTATTAGCACCACGCTCTGACCAGCTGAGCTAACAGGCCTGTTGTCAGCATTTTGCTTACAACCATGGCTGTTGTACAAACACAGAAAGCCAACTACTTTTAAAATAACAAACAACGATTCTCCATCTCTCTCAAAAGCACTAAAAAGGGGGGAATTAGCTCAAATGGTAGAGCGCTCGCTTAGCATGTGAGAGGTAGCGGGATCGATGCCCGCATTCTCCACATCATCCTTTTTTGTTGAGCCAATTGGGAACCATGCCCTTTGGTTTGCAGTTTGATGTCCCATGGTCGGTCGAATGGCAAGAAAAGTTGTGTTCCTTTCTTAGATGTTTCACTAGACCTGGCCAATGGGATGGTATTAACCTCCTGTTCGCAGGTAGCTATTGCCTCTTCATGAAGATGTCCTTCAAAGATTTGAATATTAATAGTACATCACGGTCAGTGCCTACGTTTTCTTCAAATTTTGGTGTATTTTGGAGAGGACATGACTGTACTTCTGAAATGTAGATTTGAACATAGTATTTTTTGTTGAATAGGCTTTTTTAATCTAGAAAGACACATAGCACAGCAATCCCATTTTGTGCAAGACACATGCAACTTCACCACCTTTCACCTGAAATTCTGATTTCTATTCAGTGAAACAAGGCTCAATGCTAGTACGCGGTCATTTCTAACCAAGTACTAGCAGCATGGTCTGTCCATTACTGACTATTCCTGCTTGCCTCTAACCAGCAACATGACATAGACTGATTCACAGTGTAGTGTGACCTACATGTGGTTGTATTCAAGTTAATCAAATGTCCTACAACCACGAAGGGATTCGAACCCTCAATCTTCTGATCCGAAGTCAGACGCCTTGTCCTTTAGGCCACGTGGTCGTGCGTTGAGATTTTTGGGTGTTTGATTTTCACTACATTAGTTGTTTCCTGAAAAAGCATAAGAAGGAGGCAACTTTGGACATGAAATTTTCATCATAAGCAGATTCATGCATGAAATAACAAGGCACTGTTCCAACCTAGTTTCCTCATGTGAAGGTCAGTCATATAAACTTCTCATTTCAGCACAACAAAGGCTGGCCTGTACAGGGATCGAACCTGTGACCTTGGCGTTATTAGCACCACGCTCTGACCAGCTGAGCTAACAGGCCTGTTGTCAGCATTTTGCTTACAACCATGGCTGTTGTACAAACACAGAAAGCCAACTACTTTTAAAATAACAAACAACGATTCTCCATTTCTCTCAAAAGCACTAAAAAGGGGGGAATTAGCTCAAATGGTAGAGCGCTCGCTTAGCATGTGAGAGGTAGCGGGATCGATGCCCGCATTCTCCACATCGTCCTTTTTTGTTGAGCCAATTGGGAACCATGCCCTTTGGTTTGCAGTTTGATGTCCCATGGTCGGTCGAATGGCAAGAAAAGTTGTGTTCCTTTCTAAGATGTTTCACTAGACCTGGCCAATGGGATGGTATTAACCTCCTGTTCGCAGGTAGCTATTGCCTCTTCATGAAGATGTCCTTCAAAGATTTGAATATTAATAGTACATCACGGTCAGTGCCTACGTTTTCTTCAAATTTTGGTGTATTTTGGAGAGGACATGACTGTACTTCTGAAATGTAGATTTGAACATAGTATTTTTTGTTGAATAGGCTTTTTTAATCTAGAAAGACACATAGCACAGCAATCCCATTTTGTGCAAGACACATGCAACTTCACCACATTTCACCTGAAATTCTGATTTCTATTCAGTGAAACAAGGCTCAATGCTAGTACGCGGTCATTTCTAACCAAGTACTAGCAGCATGGTCTGTCCATTACTGACTATTCCTGCTTGCCTCTAACCAGCAACATGACATAGACTGATTCACAGTGTAGTGTGACCTACATGTGGTTGTATTCAAGTTAATCAAATGTCCTACAACCACGAAGGGATTCGAACCCTCAATCTTCTGATCCGAAGTCAGACGCCTTGTCCTTTAGGCCACGTGGTCGTGCGTTGAGATTTTTGGGTGTTTGATTTTCACTACATTAGTTGTTTCCTGAAAAAGCATAAGAAGGAGGCAACTTTGGACATGAAATTTTCATCATAAGCAGATTCATGCATGAAATAACAAGGCACTGTTCCAACCTAGTTTCCTCATGTGAAGGTCAGTCATATAAACTTCTCATTTCAGCACAACGAAGGCTGGCCTGTACAGGGATCGAACCTGTGACCTTGGCGTTATTAGCACCACGCTCTGACCAGCTGAGCTAACAGGCCTGTTGTCAGCATTTTGCTTACAACCATGGCTGTTGTACAAACACAGAAAGCCAACTACTTTTAAAATAACAAACAACGATTCTCCATCTCTCTCAAAAGCACTAAAAAGGGGGGAATTAGCTCAAATGGTAGAGCGCTCGCTTAGCATGTGAGAGGTAGCGGGATCGATGCCCGCATTCTCCACATCGTCCTTTTTTGTTGAGCCAATTGGGAACCATGCCCTTTGGTTTGCAGTTTGATGTCCCATGGTCGGTCGAATGGCAAGAAAAGTTGTGTTCCTTTCTAAGATGTTTCACTAGACCTGGCCAATGGGATGGTATTAACCTCCTGTTCGCAGGTAGCTATTGCCTCTTCATGAAGATGTCCTTCAAAGATTTGAATATTAATAGTACATCACGGTCAGTGCCTACGTTTTCTTCAAATTTTGGTGTATTTTGGAGAGGACATGACTGTACTTCTGAAATGTAGATTTGAACATAGTATTTTTTGTTGAATAGGCTTTTTTAATCTAGAAAGACACATAGCACAGCAATCCCATTTTGTGCAAGACACATGCAACTTCACCACCTTTCACCTGAAATTCTGATTTCTATTCAGTGAAACAAGGCTCAATGCTAGTACGCAGTCATTTCTAACCAAGTACTAGCAGCATGGTCTGTCCATTACTGACTATTCCTGCTTGCCTCTAACCAGCAACATGACATAGACTGATTCACAGTGTAGTGTGACCTACATGTGGTTGTATTCAAGTTAATCAAATGTCCTACAACCACGAAGGGATTCGAACCCTCAATCTTCTGATCCGAAGTCAGACGCCTTGTCCTTTAGGCCACGTGGTCGTGCGTTGAGATTTTTGGGTGTTTGATTTTCACTACATTAGTTGTTTCCTGAAAAAGCATAAGAAGGAGGCAACTTTGGACATGAAATTTTCATCATAAGCAGATTCATGCATGAAATAACAAGGCACTGTTCCAACCTAGTTTCCTCATGTGAAGGTCAGTCATATAAACTTCTCATTTCAGCACAACAAAGGCTGGCCTGTACAGGGATCGAACCTGTGACCTTGGCGTTATTAGCACCACGCTCTGACCAGCTGAGCTAACAGGCCTGTTGTCAGCATTTTGCTTACAACCATGGCTGTTGTACAAACACAGAAAGCCAACTACTTTTAAAATAACAAACAACGATTCTCCATTTCTCTCAAAAGCACTAAAAAGGGGGGAATTAGCTCAAATGGTAGAGCGCTCGCTTAGCATGTGAGAGGTAGCGGGATCGATGCCCGCATTCTCCACATCGTCCTTTTTTGTTGAGCCAATTGGGAACCATGCCCTTTGGTTTGCAGTTTGATGTCCCATGGTCGGTCGAATGGCAAGAAAAGTTGTGTTCCTTTCTTAGATGTTTCACTAGACCTGGCCAATGGGATGGTATTAACCTCCTGTTCGCAGGTAGCTATTGCCTCTTCATGAAGATGTCCTTCAAAGATTTGAATATTAATAGTACATCACGGTCAGTGCCTACGTTTTCTTCAAATTTTGGTGTATTTTGGAGAGGACATGACTGTACTTCTGAAATGTAGATTTGAACATAGCATTTTTTGTTGAATAGGCTTTTTTAATCTAGAAAGACACATAGCACAGCAATCCCATTTTGTGCAAGACACATGCAACTTCACCACCTTTCACCTGAAATTCTGATTTCTATTCAGTGAAACAAGGCTCAATGCTAGTACGCGGTCATTTCTAACCAAGTACTAGCAGCATGGTATGTCCATTACTGACTATTCCTGCTTGCCTCTAACCAGCAACATGACATAGACTGATTCACAGTGTAGTGTGACCTACATGTGGTTGTATTCAAGTTAATCAAATGTCCTACAACCACGAAGGGATTCGAACCCTCAATCTTCTGATCCGAAGTCAGACGCCTTGTCCTTTAGGCCACGTGGTCGTGCGTTGAGATTTTTGGGTGTTTGATTTTCACTACATTAGTTGTTTCCTGAAAAAGCATAAGAAGGAGGCAACTTTGGACATGAAATTTTCATCATAAGCAGATTCATGCATGAAATAACAAGGCACTGTTCCAACCTAGTTTCCTCATGTGAAGGTCAGTCATATAAACTTCTCATTTCAGCACAACGAAGGCTGGCCTGTACAGGGATCGAACCTGTGACCTTGGCGTTATTAGCACCACGCTCTGACCAGCTGAGCTAACAGGCCTGTTGTCAGCATTTTGCTTACAACCATGGCTGTTGTACAAACACAGAAAGCCAACTACTTTTAAAATAACAAACAACGATTCTCCATCTCTCTCAAAAGCACTAAAAAGGGGGGAATTAGCTCAAATGGTAGAGCGCTCGCTTAGCATGTGAGAGGTAGCGGGATCGATGCCCGCATTCTCCACATCGTCCTTTTTTGTTGAGCCAATTGGGAACCATGCCCTTTGGTTTGCAGTTTGATGTCCCATGGTCGGTCCAATGGCAAGAAAAGTTGTGTTCCTTTCTTAGATGTTTCACTAGACCTGGCCAATGGGATGGTATTAACCTCCTGTTCGCAGGTAGCTATTGCCTCTTCATGAAGATGTCCTTCAAAGATTTGAATATTAATAGTACATCACGGTCAGTGCCTACGTTTTCTTCAAATTTTGGTGTATTTTGGAGAGGACATGACTGTACTTCTGAAATGTAGATTTGAACATAGTATTTTTTGTTGAATAGGCTTTTTTAATCTAGAAAGACACATAGCACAGCAATCCCATTTTGTGCAAGACACATGCAACTTCACCACCTTTCACCTGAAATTCTGATTTCTATTCAGTGAAACAAGGCTCAATGCTAGTACGCGGTCATTTCTAACCAAGTACTAGCAGCATGGTATGTCCATTACTGACTATTCCTGCTTGCCTCTAACCAGCAACATGACATAGACTGATTCACAGTGTAGTGTGACCTACATGTGGTTGTATTCAAGTTAATCAAATGTCCTACAACCACGAAGGGATTCGAACCCTCAATCTTCTGATCCGAAGTCAGACGCCTTGTCCTTTAGGCCACGTGGTCGTGCGTTGAGATTTTTGGGTGTTTGATTTTCACTACATTAGTTGTTTCCTGAAAAAGCATAAGAAGGAGGCAACTTTGGACATGAAATTTTCATCATAAGCAGATTCATGCATGAAATAACAAGGCACTGTTCCAACCTAGTTTCCTCATGTGAAGGTCAGTCATATAAACTTCTCATTTCAGCACAACGAAGGCTGGCCTGTACAGGGATCGAACCTGTGACCTTGGCGTTATTAGCACCACGCTCTGACCAGCTGAGCTAACAGGCCTGTTGTCAGCATTTTGCTTACAACCATGGCTGTTGTACAAACACAGAAAGCCAACTACTTTTAAAATAACAAACAACGATTCTCCATCTCTCTCAAAAGCACTAAAAAGGGGGGAATTAGCTCAAATGGTAGAGCGCTCGCTTAGCATGTGAGAGGTAGCGGGATCGATGCCCGCATTCTCCACATCGTCCTTTTTTGTTGAGCCAATTGGGAACCATGCCCTTTGGTTTGCAGTTTGATGTCCCATGGTCGGTCGAATGGCAAGAAAAGTTGTGTTCCTTTCTTAGATGTTTCACTAGACCTGGCCAATGGGATGGTATTAACCTCCTGTTCGCAGGTAGCTATTGCCTCTTCATGAAGATGTCCTTCAAAGATTTGAATATTAATAGTACATCACGGTCAGTGCCTACGTTTTCTTCAAATTTTGGTGTATTTTGGAGAGGACATGACTGTACTTCTGAAATGTAGATTTGAACATAGCATTTTTTGTTGAATAGGCTTTTTTAATCTAGAAAGACACATAGCACAGCAATCCCATTTTGTGCAAGACACATGCAACTTCACCACCTTTCACCTGAAATTCTGATTTCTATTCAGTGAAACAAGGCTCAATGCTAGTACGCGGTCATTTCTAACCAAGTACTAGCAGCATGGTCTGTCCATGACTATTCCTGCTTGCCTCTAATCAGCAACATGACATAGACTGATTCACAGTGTAGTGTGACCTACATGTGGTTGTATTCAAGTTAATCAAATGTCCTACAACCACGAAGGGATTCGAACCCTCAATCTTCTGATCCGAAGTCAGACGCCTTGTCCTTTAGGCCACATGGTCGTGCGTGGAGATTTTTGGGTGTTTGATTTCCACTACATTAGTTGTTTCCTGAAAAAGCATAAGAAGGAGGCAACTTTGGACATGAAATTTTCATCATAAGCAGATTCATGCATGAAATAACAAGGCACTGTTCCAACCTAGTTTCCTCATGTGAAGGTCAGTCATATAAACTTCTCATTTCAGCACAACGAAGGCTGGCCTGTACAGGGATCGAACCTGTGACCTTGGCGTTATTAGCACCACGCTCTGACCAGCTGAGCTAACAGGCCTGTTGTCAGCATTTTGCTTACAACCATGGCTGTTGTACAAACACAGAAAGCCAACTACTTTTAAAATAACAAACAACGATTCTCCATCTCTCTCAAAAGCACTAAAAAGGGGGGAATTAGCTCAAATGGTAGAGCGCTCGCTTAGCATGTGAGAGGTAGCGGGATCGATGCCCGCATTCTCCACATCGTCCTTTTTTGTTGAGCCAATTGGGAACCATGCCCTTTGGTTTGCAGTTTGATGTCCCATGGTCGGTCGAATGGCAAGAAAAGTTGTGTTCCTTTCTTAGATGTTTCACTAGACCTGGCCAATGGGATGGTATTAACCTCCTGTTCGCAGGTAGCTATTGCCTCTTCATGAAGATGTCCTTCAAAGATTTGAATATTAATAGTACATCACGGTCAGTGCCTACGTTTTCTTCAAATTTTGGTGTATTTTGGAGAAGACATGACTGTACTTCTGAAATGTAGATTTGAACATAGCATTTTTTGTTGAATAGGCTTTTTTAATCTAGAAAGACACATAGCACAGCAATCCCATTTTGTGCAAGACACATACCACTTCACCACCTTTCACCTGAAATTCTGATTTCTATTCAGTGAAACAAGGCTCAATGCTAGTACGCGGTCATTTCTAACCAAGTACTAGCAGCATGGTATGTCCATTACTGACTATTCCTGCTTGCCTCTAACCAGCAACATGACATAGACTGATTCACAGTGTAGTGTGACCTACATGTGGTTGTATTCAAGTTAATCAAATGTCCTACAACCACAAAGGGATTCGAACCCTCAATCTTCTGATCCGAAGTCAGACGCCTTGTCCTTTAGGCCACGTGGTCGTGCGTTGAGATTTTTGGGTGTTTGATTTTCACTACATTAGTTGTTTCCTGAAAAAGCATAAGAAGGAGGCAACTTTGGACATGAAATTTTCATCATAAGCAGATTCATGCATGAAATAACAAGGCACTGTTCCAACCTAGTTTCCTCATGTGAAGGTCAGTCATATAAACTTCTCATTTCAGCACAACGAAGGCTGGCCTGTACAGGGATCGAACCTGTGACCTTGGCATTATTAGCACCACGCTCTGACCAGGTGAGCTAACAGGCCTGTTGTCAGCATTTTGCTTACAACCATGGCTGTTGTACAAACACAGAAAGCCAACTACTTTTAAAATAACAAACAACGATTCTCCATCTCTCTCAAAAGCACTAAAAAGGGGGGAATTAGCTCAAATGGTAGAGCGCTCGCTTTGCATGTGAGAGGTAGCGGGATCGATGCCCGCATTCTCCACATCGTCCTTTTTTGTTGAGCCAATTGGGAACCATGCCCTTTGGTTTGCAGTTTGATGTCCCATGGTCGGTCCAATGGCAAGAAAAGTTGTGTTCCTTTCTTAGATGTTTCACTAGACCTGGCCTATGGGATGGTATTAACCTCCTGTTCGCAGGTAGCTATTGCCTCTTCATGAAGATGTCCTTCAAAGATTTGAATATTAATAGTACATCACGGTCAGTGCCTACGTTTTCTTCAAATTTTGGTGTATTTTGGAGAGGTCATGACTGTACTTCTGAAATGTAGATTTGAACATAGTATTTTTTGTTGAATAGGCTTTTTTAATCTAGAAAGACACATAGCACAGCAATCCCATTTTGTGCAAGACACATACCACTTCACCACCTTTCACCTGAAATTCTGATTTCTATTCAGTGAAACAAGGCTCAATGCTAGTACACGGTCATTTCTAACCAAGTACTAGCAGCATGGTATGTCCATTACTGACTATTCCTGCTTGCCTCTAATCAGCAACATGACATAGACTGATTCACAGTGTAGTGTGACCTACATGTGGTTGTATTCAAGTTAATCAAATGTCCTACAACCACGAAGGGATTCGAACCCTCAATCTTCTGATCCGAAGTCAGACGCCTTGTCCTTTAGGCCACGTGGTCGTGTGTTGAGATTTTTGGGTGTTTGATTTCCACTACATTAGTTGTTTCCTGAAAAAGCATAAGAAGGAGGCAACTTTGGACATGAAATTTTCATCATAAGCAGATTCATGCATGAAATAACAAGGCACTGTTCCAACCTAGTTTCCTCATGTGAAGGTCAGTCATATAAACTTCTCATTTCAGCACAACGAAGGCTGGCCTGTACAGGGATCGAACCTGTGACCTTGGCGTTATTAGCACCACGCTCTGACCAGCTGAGCTAACAGGCCTGTTGTCAGCATTTTGCTTACAACCATGGCTGTTGTACAAACACAGAAAGCCAACTACTTTTAAAATAACAAACAACGATTCTCCATCTCTCTCAAAAGCACTAAAAAGGGGGGAATTAGCTCAAATGGTAGAGCGCTCGCTTAGCATGTGAGAGGTAGCGGGATCGATGCCCGCATTCTCCACATCGTCCTTTTTTGTTGAGCCAATTGGGAACCATGCCCTTTGGTTTGCAGTTTGATGTCCCATGGTCGGTCGAATGGCAAGAAAAGTTGTGTTCCTTTCTTAGATGTTTCACTAGACCTGGCCAATGGGATGGTATTAACCTCCTGTTCGCAGGTAGCTATTGCCTCTTCATGAAGATGTCCTTCAAAGATTTGAATATTAATAGTACATCACGGTCAGTGCCTACGTTTTCTTCAAATTTTGGTGTATTTTGGAGAAGACATGACTGTACTTCTGAAATGTAGATTTGAACATAGCATTTTTTGTTGAATAGGCTTTTTTAATCTAGAAAGACACATAGCACAGCAATCCCATTTTGTGCAAGACACATACCACTTCACCACCTTTCACCTGAAATTCTGATTTCTATTCAGTGAAACAAGGCTCAATGCTAGTACGCGGTCATTTCTAACCAAGTACTAGCAGCATGGTATGTCCATTACTGACTATTCCTGCTTGCCTCTAACCAGCAACATGACATAGACTGATTCACAGTGTAGTGTGACCTACATGTGGTTGTATTCAAGTTAATCAAATGTCCTACAACCACGAAGGGATTCGAACCCTCAATCTTCTGATCCGAAGTCAGACGCCTTGTCCTTTAGGCCACGTGGTCGTGCGTTGAGATTTTTGGGTGTTTGATTTTCACTACATTAGTTGTTTCCTGAAAAAGCATAAGAAGGAGGCAACTTTGGACATGAAATTTTCATCATAAGCAGATTCATGCATGAAATAACAAGGCACTGTTCCAACCTAGTTTCCTCATGTGAAGGTCAGTCATATAAACTTCTCATTTCAGCACAACGAAGGCTGGCCTGTACAGGGATCGAACCTGTGACCTTGGCGTTATTAGCACCACGCTCTGACCAGGTGAGCTAACAGGCCTGTTGTCAGCATTTTGCTTACAACCATGGCTGTTGTACAAACACAGAAAGCCAACTACTTTTAAAATAACAAACAACGATTCTCCATCTCTCTCAAAAGCACTAAAAAGGGGGGAATTAGCTCAAATGGTAGAGCGCTCGCTTTGCATGTGAGAGGTAGCGGGATCGATGCCCGCATTCTCCACATCGTCCTTTTTTGTTGAGCCAATTGGGAACCATGCCCTTTGGTTTGCAGTTTGATGTCCCATGGTCGGTCCAATGGCAAGAAAAGTTGTGTTCCTTTCTTAGATGTTTCACTAGACCTGGCCTATGGGATGGTATTAACCTCCTGTTCGCAGGTAGCTATTGCCTCTTCATGAAGATGTCCTTCAAAGATTTGAATATTAATAGTACATCACGGTCAGTGCCTACGTTTTCTTCAAATTTTGGTGTATTTTGGAGAGGACATGACTGTACTTCTGAAATGTAGATTTGAACATAGCATTTTTTGTTGAATAGGCTTTTTTAATCTAGAAAGACACATAGCACAGCAATCCCATTTTGTGCAAGACACATGCAACTTCACCACCTTTCACCTGAAATTCTGATTTCTATTCAGTGAAACAAGGCTCAATGCTAGTACGCGGTCATTTCTAACCAAGTACTAGCAGCATGGTATGTCCATTACTGACTATTCCTGCTTGCCTCTAACCAGCAACATGACATAGACTGATTCACAGTGTAGTGTGACCTACATGTGGTTGTATTCAAGTTAATCAAATGTCCTACAACCACGAAGGGATTCGAACCCTCAATCTTCTGATCCGAAGTCAGACGCCTTGTCCTTTAGGCCACGTGGTCGTGCGTTGAGATTTTTGGGTGTTTGATTTTCACTACATTAGTTGTTTCCTGAAAAAGCATAAGAAGGAGGCAACTTTGGACATGAAATTTTCATCATAAGCAGATTCATGCATGAAATAACAAGGCACTGTTCCAACCTAGTTTCCTCATGTGAAGGTCAGTCATATAAACTTCTCATTTCAGCACAACGAAGGCTGGCCTGTACAGGGATCGAACCTGTGACCTTGGCGTTATTAGCACCACGCTCTGACCAGCTGAGCTAACAGGCCTGTTGGCAGCATTTTGCTTACAACCATGGCTGTTGTACAAACACAGAAAGCCAACTACTTTTAAAATAACAAACAACGATTCTCCATCTCTCTCAAAAGCACTAAAAAGGGGGGAATTAGCTCAAATGGTAGAGCGCTCGCTTAGCATGTGAGAGGTAGCGGGATCGATGCCCGCATTCTCCACATCGTCCTTTTTTGTTGAGCCAATTGGGAACCATGCCCTTTGGTTTGCAGTTTGATGTCCCATGGTCGGTCGAATGGCAAGAAAAGTTGTGTTCCTTTCTTAGATGTTTCACTAGACCTGGCCAATGGGATGGTATTAACCTCCTGTTCGCAGGTAGCTATTGCCTCTTCATGAAGATGTCCTTCAAAGATTTGAATATTAATAGTACATCACGGTCAGTGCCTACGTTTTCTTCAAATTTTGGTGTATTTTGGAGAGGACATGACTGTACTTCTGAAATGTAGATTTGAACATAGTATTTTTTGTTGAATAGGCTTTTTTAATCTAGAAAGACACATAGCACAGCAATCCCATTTTGTGCAAGACACATGCAACTTCACCACCTTTCACCTGAAATTCTGATTTCTATTCAGTGAAACAAGGCTCAATGCTAGTACGCGGTCATTTCTAACCAAGTACTAGCAGCATGGTCTGTCCATGACTATTCCTGCTTGCCTCTAATCAGCAACATGACATAGACTGATTCACAGTGTAGTGTGACCTACATGTGGTTGTATTCAAGTTAATCAAATGTCCTACAACCACGAAGGGATTCGAACCCTCAATCTTCTGATCCGAAGTCAGACGCCTTGTCCTTTAGGCCACGTGGTCGTGCGTTGAGATTTTTGGGTGTTTGATTTTCACTACATTAGTTGTTTCCTGAAAAAGCATAAGAAGGAGGCAACTTTGGACATGAAATTTTCATCATAAGCAGATTCATGCATGAAATAACAAGGCACTGTTCCAACCTAGTTTCCTCATGTGAAGGTCAGTCATATAAACTTCTCATTTCAGCACAACGAAGGCTGGCCTGTACAGGGATCGAACCTGTGACCTTGGCGTTATTAGCACCACGCTCTGACCAGCTGAGCTAACAGGCCTGTTGTCAGCATTTTGCTTACAACCATGGCTGTTGTACAAACACAGAAAGCCAACTACTTTTAAAATAACAAACAACGATTCTCCATCTCTCTCAAAAGCACTAAAAAGGGGGGAATTAGCTCAAATGGTAGAGCGCTCGCTTAGCATGTGAGAGGTAGCGGGATCGATGCCCGCATTCTCCACATCGTCCTTTTTTGTTGAGCCAATTGGGAACCATGCCCTTTGGTTTGCAGTTTGATGTCCCATGGTCGGTCGAATGGCAAGAAAAGTTGTGTTCCTTTCTTAGATGTTTCACTAGACCTGGCCAATGGGATGGTATTAACCTCCTGTTCGCAGGTAGCTATTGCCTCTTCATGAAGATGTCCTTCAAAGATTTGAATATTAATAGTACATCACGGTCAGTGCCTACGTTTTCTTCAAATTTTGGTGTATTTTGGAGAGGACATGACTGTACTTCTGAAATGTAGATTTGAACATAGCATTTTTTGTTGAATAGGCTTTTTTAATCTAGAAAGACACATAGCACAGCAATCCCATTTTGTGCAAGACACATGCAACTTCACCACCTTTCACCTGAAATTCTGATTTCTATTCAGTGAAACAAGGCTCAATGCTAGTACGCGGTCATTTCTAACCAAGTACTAGCAGCATGGTCTGTCCATGACTATTCCTGCTTGCCTCTAATCAGCAACATGACATAGACTGATTCACAGTGTAGTGTGACCTACATGTGGTTGTATTCAAGTTAATCAAATGTCCTACAACCACGAAGGGATTCGAACCCTCAATCTTCTGATCCGAAGTCAGACGCCTTGTCCTTTAGGCCACATGGTCGTGCGTGGAGATTTTTGGGTGTTTGATTTCCACTACATTAGTTGTTTCCTGAAAAAGCATAAGAAGGAGGCAACTTTGGACATGAAATTTTCATCATAAGCAGATTCATGCATGAAATAACAAGGCACTGTTCCAACCTAGTTTCCTCATGTGAAGGTCAGTCATATAAACTTCTCATTTCAGCACAACGAAGGCTGGCCTGTACAGGGATCGAACCTGTGACCTTGGCGTTATTAGCACCACGCTCTGACCAGCTGAGCTAACAGGCCTGTTGTCAGCATTTTGCTTACAACCATGGCTGTTGTACAAACACAGAAAGCCAACTACTTTTAAAATAACAAACAACGATTCTCCATCTCTCTCAAAAGCACTAAAAAGGGGGGAATTAGCTCAAATGGTAGAGCGCTCGCTTAGCATGTGAGAGGTAGCGGGATCGATGCCCGCATTCTCCACATCGTCCTTTTTTGTTGAGCCAATTGGGAACCATGCCCTTTGGTTTGCAGTTTGATGTCCCATGGTCGGTCGAATGGCAAGAAAAGTTGTGTTCCTTTCTTAGATGTTTCACTAGACCTGGCCAATGGGATGGTATTAACCTCCTGTTCGCAGGTAGCTATTGCCTCTTCATGAAGATGTCCTTCAAAGATTTGAATATTAATAGTACATCACGGTCAGTGCCTACGTTTTCTTCAAATTTTGGTGTATTTTGGAGAAGACATGACTGTACTTCTGAAATGTAGATTTGAACATAGCATTTTTTGTTGAATAGGCTTTTTTAATCTAGAAAGACACATAGCACAGCAATCCCATTTTGTGCAAGACACATACCACTTCACCACCTTTCACCTGAAATTCTGATTTCTATTCAGTGAAACAAGGCTCAATGCTAGTACGCGGTCATTTCTAACCAAGTACTAGCAGCATGGTATGTCCATTACTGACTATTCCTGCTTGCCTCTAACCAGCAACACGACATAGACTGATTCACAGTGTAGTGTGACCTACATGTGGTTGTATTCAAGTTAATCAAATGTCCTACAACCACGAAGGGATTCGAACCCTCAATCTTCTGATCCGAAGTCAGACGCCTTGTCCTTTAGGCCACGTGGTCGTGCGTTGAGATTTTTGGGTGTTTGATTTTCACTACATTAGTTGTTTCCTGAAAAAGCATAAGAAGGAGGCAACTTTGGACATGAAATTTTCATCATAAGCAGATTCATGCATGAAATAACAAGGCACTGTTCCAACCTAGTTTCCTCATGTGAAGGTCAGTCATATAAACTTCTCATTTCAGCACAACGAAGGCTGGCCTGTACAGGGATCGAACCTGTGACCTTGGCGTTATTAGCACCACGCTCTGACCAGCTGAGCTAACAGGCCTGTTGTCAGCATTTTGCTTACAACCATGGCTGTTGTACAAACACAGAAAGCCAACTACTTTTAAAATAACAAACAACGATTCTCCATCTCTCTCAAAAGCACTAAAAAGGGGGGAATTAGCTCAAATGGTAGAGCGCTCGCTTAGCATGTGAGAGGTAGCGGGATCGATGCCCGCATTCTCCACATCGTCCTTTTTTGTTGAGCCAATTGGGAACCATGCCCTTTGGTTTGCAGTTTGATGTCCCATGGTCGGTCGAATGGCAAGAAAAGTTGTGTTCCTTTCTTAGATGTTTCACTAGACCTGGCCAATGGGATGGTATTAACCTCCTGTTCGCAGGTAGCTATTGCCTCTTCATGAAGATGTCCTTCAAAGATTTGAATATTAATAGTACATCACGGTCAGTGCCTACGTTTTCTTCAAATTTTGGTGTATTTTGGAGAGGACATGACTGTACTTCTGAAATGTAGATTTGAACATAGTATTTTTTGTTGAATAGGCTTTTTTAATCTAGAAAGACACATAGCACAGCAATCCCATTTTGTGCAAGACACATGCAACTTCACCACCTTTCACCTGAAATTCTGATTTCTATTCAGTGAAACAAGGCTCAATGCTAGTACGCGGTCATTTCTAACCAAGTACTAGCAGCATGGTCTGTCCATTACTGACTATTCCTGCTTGCCTCTAACCAGCAACATGACATAGACTGATTCACAGTGTAGTGTGACCTACATGTGGTTGTATTCAAGTTAATCAAATGTCCTACAACCACGAAGGGATTCGAACCCTCAATCTTCTGATCCGAAGTCAGACGCCTTGTCCTTTAGGCCACGTGGTCGTGCGTTGAGATTTTTGGGTGTTTGATTTTCACTACATTAGTTGTTTCCTGAAAAAGCATAAGAAGGAGGCAACTTTGGACATGAAATTTTCATCATAAGCAGATTCATGCATGAAATAACAAGGCACTGTTCCAACCTAGTTTCCTCATGTGAAGGTCAGTCATATAAACTTCTCATTTCAGCACAACAAAGGCTGGCCTGTACAGGGATCGAACCTGTGACCTTGGCGTTATTAGCACCACGCTCTGACCAGCTGAGCTAACAGGCCTGTTGTCAGCATTTTGCTTACAACCATGGCTGTTGTACAAACACAGAAAGCCAACTACTTTTAAAATAACAAACAACGATTCTCCATTTCTCTCAAAAGCACTAAAAAGGGGGGAATTAGCTCAAATGGTAGAGCGCTCGCTTAGCATGTGAGAGGTAGCGGGATCGATGCCCGCATTCTCCACATCGTCCTTTTTTGTTGAGCCAATTGGGAACCATGCCCTTTGGTTTGCAGTTTGATGTCCCATGGTCGGTCGAATGGCAAGAAAAGTTGTGTTCCTTTCTTAGATGTTTCACTAGACCTGGCCAATGGGATGGTATTAACCTCCTGTTCGCAGGTAGCTATTGCCTCTTCATGAAGATGTCCTTCAAAGATTTGAATATTAATAGTACATCACGGTCAGTGCCTACGTTTTCTTCAAATTTTGGTGTATTTTGGAGAAGACATGACTGTACTTCTGAAATGTAGATTTGAACATAGCATTTTTTGTTGAATAGGCTTTTTTAATCTAGAAAGACACATAGCACAGCAATCCCATTTTGTGCAAGACACATACCACTTCACCACCTTTCACCTGAAATTCTGATTTCTATTCAGTGAAACAAGGCTCAATGCTAGTACGCGGTCATTTCTAACCAAGTACTAGCAGCATGGTCTGTCCATTACTGACTATTCCTGCTTGCCTCTAACCAGCAACATGACATAGACTGATTCACAGTGTAGTGTGACCTACATGTGGTTGTATTCAAGTTAATCAAATGTCCTACAACCACGAAGGGATTCGAACCCTCAATCTTCTGATCCGAAGTCAGACGCCTTGTCCTTTAGGCCACGTGGTCGTGCGTTGAGATTTTTGGGTGTTTGATTTTCACTACATTAGTTGTTTCCTGAAAAAGCATAAGAAGGAGGCAACTTTGGACATGAAATTTTCATCATAAGCAGATTCATGCATGAAATAACAAGGCACTGTTCCAACCTAGTTTCCTCATGTGAAGGTCAGTCATATAAACTTCTCATTTCAGCACAACAAAGGCTGGCCTGTACAGGGATCGAACCTGTGACCTTGGCGTTATTAGCACCACGCTCTGACCAGCTGAGCTAACAGGCCTGTTGTCAGCATTTTGCTTACAACCATGGCTGTTGTACAAACACAGAAAGCCAACTACTTTTAAAATAACAAACAACGATTCTCCATTTCTCTCAAAAGCACTAAAAAGGGGGGAATTAGCTCAAATGGTAGAGCGCTCGCTTAGCATGTGAGAGGTAGCGGGATCGATGCCCGCATTCTCCACATCGTCCTTTTTTGTTGAGCCAATTGGGAACCATGCCCTTTGGTTTGCAGTTTGATGTCCCATGGTCGGTCGAATGGCAAGAAAAGTTGTGTTCCTTTCTTAGATGTTTCACTAGACCTGGCCAATGGGATGGTATTAACCTCCTGTTCGCAGGTAGCTATTGCCTCTTCATGAAGATGTCCTTCAAAGATTTGAATATTAATAGTACATCACGGTCAGTGCCTACGTTTTCTTCAAATTTTGGTGTATTTTGGAGAAGACATGACTGTACTTCTGAAATGTAGATTTGAACATAGTATTTTTTGTTGAATAGGCTTTTTTAATCTAGAAAGACACATAGCACAGCAATCCCATTTTGTGCAAGACACATACCACTTCACCACCTTTCACCTGAAATTCTGATTTCTATTCAGTGAAACAAGGCTCAATGCTAGTACGCGGTCATTTCTAACCAAGTACTAGCAGCATGGTATGTCCATTACTGACTATTCCTGCTTGCCTCTAACCAGCAACATGACATAGACTGATTCACAGTGTAGTGTGACCTACATGTGGTTGTATTCAAGTTAATCAAATGTCCTACAACCACGAAGGGATTCGAACCCTCAATCTTCTGATCCGAAGTCAGACGCCTTGTCCTTTAGGCCACGTGGTCGTGCGTTGAGATTTTTGGGTGTTTGATTTTCACTACATTAGTTGTTTCCTGAAAAAGCATAAGAAGGAGGCAACTTTGGACATGAAATTTTCATCATAAGCAGATTCATGCATGAAATAACAAGGCACTGTTCCAACCTAGTTTCCTCATGTGAAGGTCAGTCATATAAACTTCTCATTTCAGCACAACGAAGGCTGGCCTGTACAGGGATCGAACCTGTGACCTTGGCGTTATTAGCACCACGCTCTGACCAGGTGAGCTAACAGGCCTGTTGTCAGCATTTTGCTTACAACCATGGCTGTTGTACAAACACAGAAAGCCAACTACTTTTAAAATAACAAACAACGATTCTCCATCTCTCTCAAAAGCACTAAAAAGGGGGGAATTAGCTCAAATGGTAGAGCGCTCGCTTTGCATGTGAGAGGTAGCGGGATCGATGCCCGCATTCTCCACATCGTCCTTTTTTGTTGAGCCAATTGGGAACCATGCCCTTTGGTTTGCAGTTTGATGTCCCATGGTCGGTCCAATGGCAAGAAAAGTTGTGTTCCTTTCTTAGATGTTTCACTAGACCTGGCCTATGGGATGGTATTAACCTCCTGTTCGCAGGTAGCTATTGCCTCTTCATGAAGATGTCCTTCAAAGATTTGAATATTAATAGTACATCACGGTCAGTGCCTACGTTTTCTTCAAATTTTGGTGTATTTTGGAGAGGACATGACTGTACTTCTGAAATGTAGATTTGAACATAGCATTTTTTGTTGAATAGGCTTTTTTAATCTAGAAAGACACATAGCACAGCAATCCCATTTTGTGCAAGACACATGCAACTTCACCACCTTTCACCTGAAATTCTGATTTCTATTCAGTGAAACAAGGCTCAATGCTAGTACGCGGTCATTTCTAACCAAGTACTAGCAGCATGGTATGTCCATTACTGACTATTCCTGCTTGCCTCTAACCAGCAACATGACATAGACTGATTCACAGTGTAGTGTGACCTACATGTGGTTGTATTCAAGTTAATCAAATGTCCTACAACCACGAAGGGATTCGAACCCTCAATCTTCTGATCCGAAGTCAGACGCCTTGTCCTTTAGGCCACGTGGTCGTGCGTTGAGATTTTTGGGTGTTTGATTTTCACTACATTAGTTGTTTCCTGAAAAAGCATAAGAAGGAGGCAACTTTGGACATGAAATTTTCATCATAAGCAGATTCATGCATGAAATAACAAGGCACTGTTCCAACCTAGTTTCCTCATGTGAAGGTCAGTCATATAAACTTCTCATTTCAGCACAACGAAGGCTGGCCTGTACAGGGATCGAACCTGTGACCTTGGCGTTATTAGCACCACGCTCTGACCAGCTGAGCTAACAGGCCTGTTGTCAGCATTTTGCTTACAACCATGGCTGTTGTACAAACACAGAAAGCCAACTACTTTTAAAATAACAAACAACGATTCTCCATCTCTCTCAAAAGCACTAAAAAGGGGGGAATTAGCTCAAATGGTAGAGCGCTCGCTTTGCATGTGAGAGGTAGCGGGATCGATGCCCGCATTCTCCACATCGTCCTTTTTTGTTGAGCCAATTGGGAACCATGCCCTTTGGTTTGCAGTTTGATGTCCCATGGTCGGTCCAATGGCAAGAAAAGTTGTGTTCCTTTCTTAGATGTTTCACTAGACCTGGCCTATGGGATGGTATTAACCTCCTGTTCGCAGGTAGCTATTGCCTCTTCATGAAGATGTCCTTCAAAGATTTGAATATTAATAGTACATCACGGTCAGTGCCTACGTTTTCTTCAAATTTTGGTGTATTTTGGAGAGGACATGACTGTACTTCTGAAATGTAGATTTGAACATAGCATTTTTTGTTGAATAGGCTTTTTTAATCTAGAAAGACACATAGCACAGCAATCCCATTTTGTGCAAGACACATGCAACTTCACCACCTTTCACCTGAAATTCTGATTTCTATTCAGTGAAACAAGGCTCAATGCTAGTACGCGGTCATTTCTAACCAAGTACTAGCAGCATGGTATGTCCATTACTGACTATTCCTGCTTGCCTCTAACCAGCAACATGACATAGACTGATTCACAGTGTAGTGTGACCTACATGTGGTTGTATTCAAGTTAATCAAATGTCCTACAACCACGAAGGGATTCGAACCCTCAATCTTCTGATCTGAAGTCAGACGCCTTGTCCTTTAGGCCACGTGGTCGTGCGTTGAGATTTTTGGGTGTTTGATTTTCACTACATTAGTTGTTTCCTGAAAAAGCATAAGAAGGAGGCAACTTTGGACATGAAATTTTCATCATAAGCAGATTCATGCATGAAATAACAAGGCACTGTTCCAACCTAGTTTCCTCATGTGAAGGTCAGTCATATAAACTTCTCATTTCAGCACAACGAAGGCTGGCCTGTACAGGGATCGAACCTGTGACCTTGGCGTTATTAGCACCACGCTCTGACCAGCTGAGCTAACAGGCCTGTTGTCAGCATTTTGCTTACAACCATGGCTGTTGTACAAACACAGAAAGCCAACTACTTTTAAAATAACAAACAACGATTCTCCATCTCTCTCAAAAGCACTAAAAAGGGGGGAATTAGCTCAAATGGTAGAGCGCTCGCTTAGCATGTGAGAGGTAGCGGGATCGATGCCCGCATTCTCCACATCGTCCTTTTTTGTTGAGCCAATTGGGAACCATGCCCTTTGGTTTGCAGTTTGATGTCCCATGGTCGGTCCAATGGCAAGAAAAGTTGTGTTCCTTTCTTAGATGTTTCACTAGACCTGGCCAATGGGATGGTATTAACCTCCTGTTCGCAGGTAGCTATTGCCTCTTCATGAAGATGTCCTTCAAAGATTTGAATATTAATAGTACATCACGGTCAGTGCCTACGTTTTCTTCAAATTTTGGTGTATTTTGGAGAGGACATGACTGTACTTCTGAAATGTAGATTTGAACATAGTATTTTTTGTTGAATAGGCTTTTTTAATCTAGAAAGACACATAGCACAGCAATCCCATTTTGTGCAAGACACATGCAACTTCACCACCTTTCACCTGAAATTCTGATTTCTATTCAGTGAAACAAGGCTCAATGCTAGTACGCGGTCATTTCTAACCAAGTACTAGCAGCATGGTCTGTCCATGACTATTCCTGCTTGCCTCTAATCAGCAACATTACATAGACTGATTCACAGTGTAGTGTGACCTACATGTGGTTGTATTCAAGTTAATCAAATGTCCTACAACCACGAAGGGATTCGAACCCTCAATCTTCTGATCCGAAGTCAGACGCCTTGTCCTTTAGGCCACGTGGTCGTGCGTTGAGATTTTTGGGTGTTTGATTTTCACTACATTAGTTGTTTCCTGAAAAAGCATAAGAAGGAGGCAACTTTGGACATGAAATTTTCATCATAAGCAGATTCATGCATGAAATAACAAGGCACTGTTCCAACCTAGTTTCCTCATGTGAAGGTCAGTCATATAAACTTCTCATTTCAGCACAACGAAGGCTGGCCTGTACAGGGATCGAACCTGTGACCTTGGCGTTATTAGCACCACGCTCTGACCAGCTGAGCTAACAGGCCTGTTGTCAGCATTTTGCTTACAACCATGGCTGTTGTACAAACACAGAAAGCCAACTACTTTTAAAATAACAAACAACGATTCTCCATCTCTCTCAAAAGCACTAAAAAGGGGGGAATTAGCTCAAATGGTAGAGCGCTCGCTTAGCATGTGAGAGGTAGCGGGATCGATGCCCGCATTCTCCACATCGTCCTTTTTTGTTGAGCCAATTGGGAACCATGCCCTTTGGTTTGCAGTTTGATGTCCCATGGTCGGTCGAATGGCAAGAAAAGTTGTGTTCCTTTCTTAGATGTTTCACTAGACCTGGCCAATGGGATGGTATTAACCTCCTGTTCGCAGGTAGCTATTGCCTCTTCATGAAGATGTCCTTCAAAGATTTGAATATTAATAGTACATCACGGTCAGTGCCTACGTTTTCTTCAAATTTTGGTGTATTTTGGAGAGGACATGACTGTACTTCTGAAATGTAGATTTGAACATAGCATTTTTTGTTGAATAGGCTTTTTTAATCTAGAAAGACACATAGCACAGCAATCCCATTTTGTGCAAGACACATGCAACTTCACCACCTTTCACCTGAAATTCTGATTTCTATTCAGTGAAACAAGGCTCAATGCTAGTACGCGGTCATTTCTAACCAAGTACTAGCAGCATGGTATGTCCATTACTGACTATTCCTGCTTGCCTCTAACCAGCAACATGACATAGACTGATTCACAGTGTAGTGTGACCTACATGTGGTTGTATTCAAGTTAATCAAATGTCCTACAACCACGAAGGGATTCGAACCCTCAATCTTCTGATCCGAAGTCAGACGCCTTGTCCTTTAGGCCACGTGGTCGTGCGTTGAGATTTTTGGGTGTTTGATTTTCACTACATTAGTTGTTTCCTGAAAAAGCATAAGAAGGAGGCAACTTTGGACATGAAATTTTCATCATAAGCAGATTCATGCATGAAATAACAAGGCACTGTTCCAACCTAGTTTCCTCATGTGAAGGTCAGTCATATAAACTTCTCATTTCAGCACAACGAAGGCTGGCCTGTACAGGGATCGAACCTGTGACCTTGGCGTTATTAGCACCACGCTCTGACCAGCTGAGCTAACAGGCCTGTTGTCAGCATTTTGCTTACAACCATGGCTGTTGTACAAACACAGAAAGCCAACTACTTTTAAAATAACAAACAACGATTCTCCATCTCTCTCAAAAGCACTAAAAAGGGGGGAATTAGCTCAAATGGTAGAGCGCTCGCTTAGCATGTGAGAGGTAGCGGGATCGATGCCCGCATTCTCCACATCGTCCTTTTTTGTTGAGCCAATTGGGAACCATGCCCTTTGGTTTGCAGTTTGATGTCCCATGGTCGGTCCAATGGCAAGAAAAGTTGTGTTCCTTTCTTAGATGTTTCACTAGACCTGGCCAATGGGATGGTATTAACCTCCTGTTCGCAGGTAGCTATTGCCTCTTCATGAAGATGTCCTTCAAAGATTTGAATATTAATAGTACATCACGGTCAGTGCCTACGTTTTCTTCAAATTTTGGTGTATTTTGGAGAGGACATGACTGTACTTCTGAAATGTAGATTTGAACATAGTATTTTTTGTTGAATAGGCTTTTTTAATCTAGAAAGACACATAGCACAGCAATCCCATTTTGTGCAAGACACATGCAACTTCACCACCTTTCACCTGAAATTCTGATTTCTATTCAGTGAAACAAGGCTCAATGCTAGTACGCGGTCATTTCTAACCAAGTACTAGCAGCATGGTCTGTCCATGACTATTCCTGCTTGCCTCTAATCAGCAACATGACATAGACTGATTCACAGTGTAGTGTGACCTACATGTGGTTGTATTCAAGTTAATCAAATGTCCTACAACCACGAAGGGATTCGAACCCTCAATCTTCTGATCCGAAGTCAGACGCCTTGTCCTTTAGGCCACGTGGTCGTGCGTTGAGATTTTTGGGTGTTTGATTTTCACTACATTAGTTGTTTCCTGAAAAAGCATAAGAAGGAGGCAACTTTGGACATGAAATTTTCATCATAAGCAGATTCATGCATGAAATAACAAGGCACTGTTCCAACCTAGTTTCCTCATGTGAAGGTCAGTCATATAAACTTCTCATTTCAGCACAACGAAGGCTGGCCTGTACAGGGATCGAACCTGTGACCTTGGCGTTATTAGCACCACGCTCTGACCAGCTGAGCTAACAGGCCTGTTGTCAGCATTTTGCTTACAACCATGGCTGTTGTACAAACACAGAAAGCCAACTACTTTTAAAATAACAAACAACGATTCTCCATCTCTCTCAAAAGCACTAAAAAGGGGGGAATTAGCTCAAATGGTAGAGCGCTCGCTTAGCATGTGAGAGGTAGCGGGATCGATGCCCGCATTCTCCACATCGTCCTTTTTTGTTGAGCCAATTGGGAACCATGCCCTTTGGTTTGCAGTTTGATGTCCCATGGTCGGTCGAATGGCAAGAAAAGTTGTGTTCCTTTCTTAGATGTTTCACTAGACCTGGCCAATGGGATGGTATTAACCTCCTGTTCGCAGGTAGCTATTGCCTCTTCATGAAGATGTCCTTCAAAGATTTGAATATTAATAGTACATCACGGTCAGTGCCTACGTTTTCTTCAAATTTTGGTGTATTTTGGAGAGGACATGACTGTACTTCTGAAATGTAGATTTGAACATAGCATTTTTTGTTGAATAGGCTTTTTTAATCTAGAAAGACACATAGCACAGCAATCCCATTTTGTGCAAGACACATGCAACTTCACCACCTTTCACCTGAAATTCTGATTTCTATTCAGTGAAACAAGGCTCAATGCTAGTACGCGGTCATTTCTAACCAAGTACTAGCAGCATGGTCTGTCCATGACTATTCCTGCTTGCCTCTAATCAGCAACATGACATAGACTGATTCACAGTGTAGTGTGACCTACATGTGGTTGTATTCAAGTTAATCAAATGTCCTACAACCACGAAGGGATTCGAACCCTCAATCTTCTGATCCGAAGTCAGACGCCTTGTCCTTTAGGCCACATGGTCGTGCGTGGAGATTTTTGGGTGTTTGATTTCCACTACATTAGTTGTTTCCTGAAAAAGCATAAGAAGGAGGCAACTTTGGACATGAAATTTTCATCATAAGCAGATTCATGCATGAAATAACAAGGCACTGTTCCAACCTAGTTTCCTCATGTGAAGGTCAGTCATATAAACTTCTCATTTCAGCACAACGAAGGCTGGCCTGTACAGGGATCGAACCTGTGACCTTGGCGTTATTAGCACCACGCTCTGACCAGCTGAGCTAACAGGCCTGTTGTCAGCATTTTGCTTACAACCATGGCTGTTGTACAAACACAGAAAGCCAACTACTTTTAAAATAACAAACAACGATTCTCCATCTCTCTCAAAAGCACTAAAAAGGGGGGAATTAGCTCAAATGGTAGAGCGCTCGCTTAGCATGTGAGAGGTAGCGGGATCGATGCCCGCATTCTCCACATCGTCCTTTTTTGTTGAGCCAATTGGGAACCATGCCCTTTGGTTTGCAGTTTGATGTCCCATGGTCGGTCGAATGGCAAGAAAAGTTGTGTTCCTTTCTTAGATGTTTCACTAGACCTGGCCAATGGGATGGTATTAACCTCCTGTTCGCAGGTAGCTATTGCCTCTTCATGAAGATGTCCTTCAAAGATTTGAATATTAATAGTACATCACGGTCAGTGCCTACGTTTTCTTCAAATTTTGGTGTATTTTGGAGAAGACATGACTGTACTTCTGAAATGTAGATTTGAACATAGCATTTTTTGTTGAATAGGCTTTTTTAATCTAGAAAGACACATAGCACAGCAATCCCATTTTGTGCAAGACACATACCACTTCACCACCTTTCACCTGAAATTCTGATTTCTATTCAGTGAAACAAGGCTCAATGCTAGTACGCGGTCATTTCTAACCAAGTACTAGCAGCATGGTATGTCCATTACTGACTATTCCTGCTTGCCTCTAACCAGCAACACGACATAGACTGATTCACAGTGTAGTGTGACCTACATGTGGTTGTATTCAAGTTAATCAAATGTCCTACAACCACGAAGGGATTCGAACCCTCAATCTTCTGATCCGAAGTCAGACGCCTTGTCCTTTAGGCCACGTGGTCGTGCGTTGAGATTTTTGGGTGTTTGATTTTCACTACATTAGTTGTTTCCTGAAAAAGCATAAGAAGGAGGCAACTTTGGACATGAAATTTTCATCATAAGCAGATTCATGCATGAAATAACAAGGCACTGTTCCAACCTAGTTTCCTCATGTGAAGGTCAGTCATATAAACTTCTCATTTCAGCACAACGAAGGCTGGCCTGTACAGGGATCGAACCTGTGACCTTGGCGTTATTAGCACCACGCTCTGACCAGCTGAGCTAACAGGCCTGTTGTCAGCATTTTGCTTACAACCATGGCTGTTGTACAAACACAGAAAGCCAACTACTTTTAAAATAACAAACAACGATTCTCCATCTCTCTCAAAAGCACTAAAAAGGGGGGAATTAGCTCAAATGGTAGAGCGCTCGCTTAGCATGTGAGAGGTAGCGGGATCGATGCCCGCATTCTCCACATCGTCCTTTTTTGTTGAGCCAATTGGGAACCATGCCCTTTGGTTTGCAGTTTGATGTCCCATGGTCGGTCCAATGGCAAGAAAAGTTGTGTTCCTTTCTTAGATGTTTCACTAGACCTGGCCAATGGGATGGTATTAACCTCCTGTTCGCAGGTAGCTATTGCCTCTTCATGAAGATGTCCTTCAAAGATTTGAATATTAATAGTACATCACGGTCAGTGCCTACGTTTTCTTCAAATTTTGGTGTATTTTGGAGAGGACATGACTGTACTTCTGAAATGTAGATTTGAACATAGTATTTTTTGTTGAATAGGCTTTTTTAATCTAGAAAGACACATAGCACAGCAATCCCATTTTGTGCAAGACACATGCAACTTCACCACCTTTCACCTGAAATTCTGATTTCTATTCAGTGAAACAAGGCTCAATGCTAGTACGCGGTCATTTCTAACCAAGTACTAGCAGCATGGTCTGTCCATTACTGACTATTCCTGCTTGCCTCTAACCAGCAACATGACATAGACTGATTCACAGTGTAGTGTGACCTACATGTGGTTGTATTCAAGTTAATCAAATGTCCTACAACCACGAAGGGATTCGAACCCTCAATCTTCTGATCCGAAGTCAGACGCCTTGTCCTTTAGGCCACGTGGTCGTGCGTTGAGATTTTTGGGTGTTTGATTTTCACTACATTAGTTGTTTCCTGAAAAAGCATAAGAAGGAGGCAACTTTGGACATGAAATTTTCATCATAAGCAGATTCATGCATGAAATAACAAGGCACTGTTCCAACCTAGTTTCCTCATGTGAAGGTCAGTCATATAAACTTCTCATTTCAGCACAACAAAGGCTGGCCTGTACAGGGATCGAACCTGTGACCTTGGCGTTATTAGCACCACGCTCTGACCAGCTGAGCTAACAGGCCTGTTGTCAGCATTTTGCTTACAACCATGGCTGTTGTACAAACACAGAAAGCCAACTACTTTTAAAATAACAAACAACGATTCTCCATTTCTCTCAAAAGCACTAAAAAGGGGGGAATTAGCTCAAATGGTAGAGCGCTCGCTTAGCATGTGAGAGGTAGCGGGATCGATGCCCGCATTCTCCACATCGTCCTTTTTTGTTGAGCCAATTGGGAACCATGCCCTTTGGTTTGCAGTTTGATGTCCCATGGTCGGTCGAATGGCAAGAAAAGTTGTGTTCCTTTCTTAGATGTTTCACTAGACCTGGCCAATGGGATGGTATTAACCTCCTGTTCGCAGGTAGCTATTGCCTCTTCATGAAGATGTCCTTCAAAGATTTGAATATTAATAGTACATCACGGTCAGTGCCTACGTTTTCTTCAAATTTTGGTGTATTTTGGAGAGGACATGACTGTACTTCTGAAATGTAGATTTGAACATAGCATTTTTTGTTGAATAGGCTTTTTTAATCTAGAAAGACACATAGCACAGCAATCCCATTTTGTGCAAGACACATGCAACTTCACCACCTTTCACCTGAAATTCTGATTTCTATTCAGTGAAACAAGGCTCAATGCTAGTACGCGGTCATTTCTAACCAAGTACTAGCAGCATGGTATGTCCATTACTGACTATTCCTGCTTGCCTCTAACCAGCAACATGACATAGACTGATTCACAGTGTAGTGTGACCTACATGTGGTTGTATTCAAGTTAATCAAATGTCCTACAACCACGAAGGGATTCGAACCCTCAATCTTCTGATCCGAAGTCAGACGCCTTGTCCTTTAGGCCACGTGGTCGTGCGTTGAGATTTTTGGGTGTTTGATTTTCACTACATTAGTTGTTTCCTGAAAAAGCATAAGAAGGAGGCAACTTTGGACATGAAATTTTCATCATAAGCAGATTCATGCATGAAATAACAAGGCACTGTTCCAACCTAGTTTCCTCATGTGAAGGTCAGTCATATAAACTTCTCATTTCAGCACAACGAAGGCTGGCCTGTACAGGGATCGAACCTGTGACCTTGGCGTTATTAGCACCACGCTCTGACCAGCTGAGCTAACAGGCCTGTTGTCAGCATTTTGCTTACAACCATGGCTGTTGTACAAACACAGAAAGCCAACTACTTTTAAAATAACAAACAACGATTCTCCATCTCTCTCAAAAGCACTAAAAAGGGGGGAATTAGCTCAAATGGTAGAGCGCTCGCTTAGCATGTGAGAGGTAGCGGGATCGATGCCCGCATTCTCCACATCGTCCTTTTTTGTTGAGCCAATTGGGAACCATGCCCTTTGGTTTGCAGTTTGATGTCCCATGGTCGGTCCAATGGCAAGAAAAGTTGTGTTCCTTTCTTAGATGTTTCACTAGACCTGGCCAATGGGATGGTATTAACCTCCTGTTCGCAGGTAGCTATTGCCTCTTCATGAAGATGTCCTTCAAAGATTTGAATATTAATAGTACATCACGGTCAGTGCCTACGTTTTCTTCAAATTTTGGTGTATTTTGGAGAGGACATGACTGTACTTCTGAAATGTAGATTTGAACATAGTATTTTTTGTTGAATAGGCTTTTTTAATCTAGAAAGACACATAGCACAGCAATCCCATTTTGTGCAAGACACATGCAACTTCACCACCTTTCACCTGAAATTCTGATTTCTATTCAGTGAAACAAGGCTCAATGCTAGTACGCGGTCATTTCTAACCAAGTACTAGCAGCATGGTCTGTCCATTACTGACTATTCCTGCTTGCCTCTAACCAGCAACATGACATAGACTGATTCACAGTGTAGTGTGACCTACATGTGGTTGTATTCAAGTTAATCAAATGTCCTACAACCACGAAGGGATTCGAACCCTCAATCCTCTGATCCGAAGTCAGACGCCTTGTCCTTTAGGCCACGTGGTCGTGCGTTGAGATTTTTGGGTGTTTGATTTTCACTACATTAGTTGTTTCCTGAAAAAGCATAAGAAGGAGGCAACTTTGGACATGAAATTTTCATCATAAGCAGATTCATGCATGAAATAACAAGGCACTGTTCCAACCTAGTTTCCTCATGTGAAGGTCAGTCATATAAACTTCTCATTTCAGCACAACAAAGGCTGGCCTGTACAGGGATCGAACCTGTGACCTTGGCGTTATTAGCACCACGCTCTGACCAGCTGAGCTAACAGGCCTGTTGTCAGCATTTTGCTTACAACCATGGCTGTTGTACAAACACAGAAAGCCAACTACTTTTAAAATAACAAACAACGATTCTCCATTTCTCTCAAAAGCACTAAAAAGGGGGGAATTAGCTCAAATGGTAGAGCGCTCGCTTAGCATGTGAGAGGTAGCGGGATCGATGCCCGCATTCTCCACATCGTCCTTTTTTGTTGAGCCAATTGGGAACCATGCCCTTTGGTTTGCAGTTTGATGTCCCATGGTCGGTCGAATGGCAAGAAAAGTTGTGTTCCTTTCTTAGATGTTTCACTAGACCTGGCCAATGGGATGGTATTAACCTCCTGTTCGCAGGTAGCTATTGCCTCTTCATGAAGATGTCCTTCAAAGATTTGAATATTAATAGTACATCACGGTCAGTGCCTACGTTTTCTTCAAATTTTGGTGTATTTTGGAGAGGACATGACTGTACTTCTGAAATGTAGATTTGAACATAGCATTTTTTGTTGAATAGGCTTTTTTAATCTAGAAAGACACATAGCACAGCAATCCCATTTTGTGCAAGACACATGCAACTTCACCACCTTTCACCTGAAATTCTGATTTCTATTCAGTGAAACAAGGCTCAATGCTAGTACGCGGTCATTTCTAACCAAGTACTAGCAGCATGGTATGTCCATTACTGACTATTCCTGCTTGCCTCTAACCAGCAACATGACATAGACTGATTCACAGTGTAGTGTGACCTACATGTGGTTGTATTCAAGTTAATCAAATGTCCTACAACCACGAAGGGATTCGAACCCTCAATCTTCTGATCCGAAGTCAGACGCCTTGTCCTTTAGGCCACGTGGTCGTGCGTTGAGATTTTTGGGTGTTTGATTTTCACTACATTAGTTGTTTCCTGAAAAAGCATAAGAAGGAGGCAACTTTGGACATGAAATTTTCATCATAAGCAGATTCATGCATGAAATAACAAGGCACTGTTCCAACCTAGTTTCCTCATGTGAAGGTCAGTCATATAAACTTCTCATTTCAGCACAACGAAGGCTGGCCTGTACAGGGATCGAACCTGTGACCTTGGCGTTATTAGCACCACGCTCTGACCAGCTGAGCTAACAGGCCTGTTGTCAGCATTTTGCTTACAACCATGGCTGTTGTACAAACACAGAAAGCCAACTACTTTTAAAATAACAAACAACGATTCTCCATCTCTCTCAAAAGCACTAAAAAGGGGGGAATTAGCTCAAATGGTAGAGCGCTCGCTTAGCATGTGAGAGGTAGCGGGATCGATGCCCGCATTCTCCACATCGTCCTTTTTTGTTGAGCCAATTGGGAACCATGCCCTTTGGTTTGCAGTTTGATGTCCCATGGTCGGTCCAATGGCAAGAAAAGTTGTGTTCCTTTCTTAGATGTTTCACTAGACCTGGCCAATGGGATGGTATTAACCTCCTGTTCGCAGGTAGCTATTGCCTCTTCATGAAGATGTCCTTCAAAGATTTGAATATTAATAGTACATCACGGTCAGTGCCTACGTTTTCTTCAAATTTTGGTGTATTTTGGAGAGGACATGACTGTACTTCTGAAATGTAGATTTGAACATAGCATTTTTTGTTGAATAGGCTTTTTTAATCTAGAAAGACACATAGCACAGCAATCCCATTTTGTGCAAGACACATGCAACTTCACCACCTTTCACCTGAAATTCTGATTTCTATTCAGTGAAACAAGGCTCAATGCTAGTACGCGGTCATTTCTAACCAAGTACTAGCAGCATGGTATGTCCATTACTGACTATTCCTGCTTGCCTCTAACCAGCAACATGACATAGACTGATTCACAGTGTAGTGTGACCTACATGTGGTTGTATTCAAGTTAATCAAATGTCCTACAACCACGAAGGGATTCGAACCCTCAATCTTCTGATCCGAAGTCAGACGCCTTGTCCTTTAGGCCACGTGGTCGTGCGTTGAGATTTTTGGGTGTTTGATTTTCACTACATTAGTTGTTTCCTGAAAAAGCATAAGAAGGAGGCAACTTTGGACATGAAATTTTCATCATAAGCAGATTCATGCATGAAATAACAAGGCACTGTTCCAACCTAGTTTCCTCATGTGAAGGTCAGTCATATAAACTTCTCATTTCAGCACAACGAAGGCTGGCCTGTACAGGGATCGAACCTGTGACCTTGGCGTTATTAGCACCACGCTCTGACCAGCTGAGCTAACAGGCCTGTTGTCAGCATTTTGCTTACAACCATGGCTGTTGTACAAACACAGAAAGCCAACTACTTTTAAAATAACAAACAACGATTCTCCATCTCTCTCAAAAGCACTAAAAAGGGGGGAATTAGCTCAAATGGTAGAGCGCTCGCTTAGCATGTGAGAGGTAGCGGGATCGATGCCCGCATTCTCCACATCGTCCTTTTTTGTTGAGCCAATTGGGAACCATGCCCTTTGGTTTGCAGTTTGATGTCCCATGGTCGGTCCAATGGCAAGAAAAGTTGTGTTCCTTTCTTAGATGTTTCACTAGACCTGGCCAATGGGATGGTATTAACCTCCTGTTCGCAGGTAGCTATTGCCTCTTCATGAAGATGTCCTTCAAAGATTTGAATATTAATAGTACATCACGGTCAGTGCCTACGTTTTCTTCAAATTTTGGTGTATTTTGGAGAGGACATGACTGTACTTCTGAAATGTAGATTTGAACATAGTATTTTTTGTTGAATAGGCTTTTTTAATCTAGAAAGACACATAGCACAGCAATCCCATTTTGTGCAAGACACATACCACTTCACCACCTTTCACCTGAAATTCTGATTTCTATTCAGTGAAACAAGGCTCAATGCTAGTACGCGGTCATTTCTAACCAAGTACTAGCAGCATGGTATGTCCATTACTGACTATTCCTGCTTGCCTCTAACCAGCAACATGACATAGACTGATTCACAGTGTAGTGTGACCTACATGTGGTTGTATTCAAGTTAATCAAATGTCCTACAACCACGAAGGGATTCGAACCCTCAATCTTCTGATCCGAAGTCAGACGCCTTGTCCTTTAGGCCACGTGGTCGTGCGTTGAGATTTTTGGGTGTTTGATTTTCACTACATTAGTTGTTTCCTGAAAAAGCATAAGAAGGAGGCAACTTTGGACATGAAATTTTCATCATAAGCAGATTCATGCATGAAATAACAAGGCACTGTTCCAACCTAGTTTCCTCATGTGAAGGTCAGTCATATAAACTTCTCATTTCAGCACAACGAAGGCTGGCCTGTACAGGGATCGAACCTGTGACCTTGGCGTTATTAGCACCACGCTCTGACCAGCTGAGCTAACAGGCCTGTTGTCAGCATTTTGCTTACAACCATGGCTGTTGTACAAACACAGAAAGCCAACTACTTTTAAAATAACAAACAACGATTCTCCATCTCTCTCAAAAGCACTAAAAAGGGGGGAATTAGCTCAAATGGTAGAGCGCTCGCTTAGCATGTGAGAGGTAGCGGGATCGATGCCCGCATTCTCCACATCGTCCTTTTTTGTTGAGCCAATTGGGAACCATGCCCTTTGGTTTGCAGTTTGATGTCCCATGGTCGGTCCAATGGCAAGAAAAGTTGTGTTCCTTTCTTAGATGTTTCACTAGACCTGGCCAATGGGATGGTATTAACCTCCTGTTCGCAGGTAGCTATTGCCTCTTCATGAAGATGTCCTTCAAAGATTTGAATATTAATAGTACATCACGGTCAGTGCCTACGTTTTCTTCAAATTTTGGTGTATTTTGGAGAGGACATGACTGTACTTCTGAAATGTAGATTTGAACATAGTATTTTTTGTTGAATAGGCTTTTTTAATCTAGAAAGACACATAGCACAGCAATCCCATTTTGTGCAAGACACATGCAACTTCACCACCTTTCACCTGAAATTCTGATTTCTATTCAGTGAAACAAGGCTCAATGCTAGTACGCAGTCATTTCTAACCAAGTACTAGCAGCATGGTCTGTCCATGACTATTCCTGCTTGCCTCTAATCAGCAACATGACATAGACTGATTCACAGTGTAGTGTGACCTACATGTGGTTGTATTCAAGTTAATCAAATGTCCTACAACCACGAAGGGATTCGAACCCTCAATCTTCTGATCCGAAGTCAGACGCCTTGTCCTTTAGGCCACGTGGTCGTGCGTTGAGATTTTTGGGTGTTTGATTTTCACTACATTAGTTGTTTCCTGAAAAAGCATAAGAAGGAGGCAACTTTGGACATGAAATTTTCATCATAAGCAGATTCATGCATGAAATAACAAGGCACTGTTCCAACCTAGTTTCCTCATGTGAAGGTCAGTCATATAAACTTCTCATTTCAGCACAACGAAGGCTGGCCTGTACAGGGATCGAACCTGTGACCTTGGCGTTATTAGCACCACGCTCTGACCAGCTGAGCTAACAGGCCTGTTGTCAGCATTTTGCTTACAACCATGGCTGTTGTACAAACACAGAAAGCCAACTACTTTTAAAATAACAAACAACGATTCTCCATCTCTCTCAAAAGCACTAAAAAGGGGGGAATTAGCTCAAATGGTAGAGCGCTCGCTTAGCATGTGAGAGGTAGCGGGATCGATGCCCGCATTCTCCACATCGTCCTTTTTTGTTGAGCCAATTGGGAACCATGCCCTTTGGTTTGCAGTTTGATGTCCCATGGTCGGTCCAATGGCAAGAAAAGTTGTGTTCCTTTCTTAGATGTTTCACTAGACCTGGCCAATGGGATGGTATTAACCTCCTGTTCGCAGGTAGCTATTGCCTCTTCATGAAGATGTCCTTCAAAGATTTGAATATTAATAGTACATCACGGTCAGTGCCTACGTTTTCTTCAAATTTTGGTGTATTTTGGAGAGGACATGACTGTACTTCTGAAATGTAGATTTGAACATAGTATTTTTTGTTGAATAGGCTTTTTTAATCTAGAAAGACACATAGCACAGCAATCCCATTTTGTGCAAGACACATGCAACTTCACCACCTTTCACCTGAAATTCTGATTTCTATTCAGTGAAACAAGGCTCAATGCTAGTACGCGGTCATTTCTAACCAAGTACTAGCAGCATGGTCTGTCCATGACTATTCCTGCTTGCCTCTAATCAGCAACATGACATAGACTGATTCACAGTGTAGTGTGACCTACATGTGGTTGTATTCAAGTTAATCAAATGTCCTACAACCACGAAGGGATTCGAACCCTCAATCTTCTGATCCGAAGTCAGACGCCTTGTCCTTTAGGCCACGTGGTCGTGCGTTGAGATTTTTGGGTGTTTGATTTTCACTACATTAGTTGTTTCCTGAAAAAGCATAAGAAGGAGGCAACTTTGGACATGAAATTTTCATCATAAGCAGATTCATGCATGAAATAACAAGGCACTGTTCCAACCTAGTTTCCTCATGTGAAGGTCAGTCATATAAACTTCTCATTTCAGCACAACAAAGGCTGGCCTGTACAGGGATCGAACCTGTGACCTTGGCGTTATTAGCACCACGCTCTGACCAGCTGAGCTAACAGGCCTGTTGTCAGCATTTTGCTTACAACCATGGCTGTTGTACAAACACAGAAAGCCAACTACTTTTAAAATAACAAACAGCGATTCTCCATTTCTCTCAAAAGCACTAAAAAGGGGGGAATTAGCTCAAATGGTAGAGCGCTCGCTTAGCATGTGAGAGGTAGCGGGATCGATGCCCGCATTCTCCACATCGTCCTTTTTTGTTGAGCCAATTGGGAACCATGCCCTTTGGTTTGCAGTTTGATGTCCCATGGTCGGTCGAATGGCAAGAAAAGTTGTGTTCCTTTCTTAGATGTTTCACTAGACCTGGCCAATGGGATGGTATTAACCTCCTGTTCGCAGGTAGCTATTGCCTCTTCATGAAGATGTCCTTCAAAGATTTGAATATTAATAGTACATCACGGTCAGTGCCTACGTTTTCTTCAAATTTTGGTGTATTTTGGAGAGGACATGACTGTACTTCTGAAATGTAGATTTGAACATAGCATTTTTTGTTGAATAGGCTTTTTTAATCTAGAAAGACACATAGCACAGCAATCCCATTTTGTGCAAGACACATGCAACTTCACCACCTTTCACCTGAAATTCTGATTTCTATTCAGTGAAACAAGGCTCAATGCTAGTACGCGGTCATTTCTAACCAAGTACTAGCAGCATGGTATGTCCATTACTGACTATTCCTGCTTGCCTCTAACCAGCAACATGACATAGACTGATTCACAGTGTAGTGTGACCTACATGTGGTTGTATTCAAGTTAATCAAATGTCCTACAACCACGAAGGGATTCGAACCCTCAATCTTCTGATCCGAAGTCAGACGCCTTGTCCTTTAGGCCACGTGGTCGTGCGTTGAGATTTTTGGGTGTTTGATTTTCACTACATTAGTTGTTTCCTGAAAAAGCATAAGAAGGAGGCAACTTTGGACATGAAATTTTCATCATAAGCAGATTCATGCATGAAATAACAAGGCACTGTTCCAACCTAGTTTCCTCATGTGAAGGTCAGTCATATAAACTTCTCATTTCAGCACAACAAAGGCTGGCCTGTACAGGGATCGAACCTGTGACCTTGGCGTTATTAGCACCACGCTCTGACCAGCTGAGCTAACAGGCCTGTTGTCAGCATTTTGCTTACAACCATGGCTGTTGTACAAACACAGAAAGCCAACTACTTTTAAAATAACAAACAACGATTCTCCATCTCTCTCAAAAGCACTAAAAAGGGGGGAATTAGCTCAAATGGTAGAGCGCTCGCTTAGCATGTGAGAGGTAGCGGGATCGATGCCCGCATTCTCCACATCGTCCTTTTTTGTTGAGCCAATTGGGAACCATGCCCTTTGGTTTGCAGTTTGATGTCCCATGGTCGGTCCAATGGCAAGAAAAGTTGTGTTCCTTTCTTAGATGTTTCACTAGACCTGGCCAATGGGATGGTATTAACCTCCTGTTCGCAGGTAGCTATTGCCTCTTCATGAAGATGTCCTTCAAAGATTTGAATATTAATAGTACATCACGGTCAGTGCCTACGTTTTCTTCAAATTTTGGTGTATTTTGGAGAGGACATGACTGTACTTCTGAAATGTAGATTTGAACATAGTATTTTTTGTTGAATAGGCTTTTTTAATCTAGAAAGACACATAGCACAGCAATCCCATTTTGTGCAAGACACATGCAACTTCACCACCTTTCACCTGAAATTCTGATTTCTATTCAGTGAAACAAGGCTCAATGCTAGTACGCGGTCATTTCTAACCAAGTACTAGCAGCATGGTCTGTCCATTACTGACTATTCCTGCTTGCCTCTAACCAGCAACATGACATAGACTGATTCACAGTGTAGTGTGACCTACATGTGGTTGTATTCAAGTTAATCAAATGTCCTACAACCACGAAGGGATTCGAACCCTCAATCTTCTGATCCGAAGTCAGACGCCTTGTCCTTTAGGCCACGTGGTCGTGCGTTGAGATTTTTGGGTGTTTGATTTTCACTACATTAGTTGTTTCCTGAAAAAGCATAAGAAGGAGGCAACTTTGGACATGAAATTTTCATCATAAGCAGATTCATGCATGAAATAACAAGGCACTGTTCCAACCTAGTTTCCTCATGTGAAGGTCAGTCATATAAACTTCTCATTTCAGCACAACAAAGGCTGGCCTGTACAGGGATCGAACCTGTGACCTTGGCGTTATTAGCACCACGCTCTGACCAGCTGAGCTAACAGGCCTGTTGTCAGCATTTTGCTTACAACCATGGCTGTTGTACAAACACAGAAAGCCAACTACTTTTAAAATAACAAACAACGATTCTCCATTTCTCTCAAAAGCACTAAAAAGGGGGGAATTAGCTCAAATGGTAGAGCGCTCGCTTAGCATGTGAGAGGTAGCGGGATCGATGCCCGCATTCTCCACATCGTCCTTTTTTGTTGAGCCAATTGGGAACCATGCCCTTTGGTTTGCAGTTTGATGTCCCATGGTCGGTCGAATGGCAAGAAAAGTTGTGTTCCTTTCTTAGATGTTTCACTAGACCTGGCCAATGGGATGGTATTAACCTCCTGTTCGCAGGTAGCTATTGCCTCTTCATGAAGATGTCCTTCAAAGATTTGAATATTAATAGTACATCACGGTCAGTGCCTACGTTTTCTTCAAATTTTGGTGTATTTTGGAGAGGACATGACTGTACTTCTGAAATGTAGATTTGAACATAGCATTTTTTGTTGAATAGGCTTTTTTAATCTAGAAAGACACATAGCACAGCAATCCCATTTTGTGCAAGACACATGCAACTTCACCACCTTTCACCTGAAATTCTGATTTCTATTCAGTGAAACAAGGCTCAATGCTAGTACGCGGTCATTTCTAACCAAGTACTAGCAGCATGGTATGTCCATTACTGACTATTCCTGCTTGCCTCTAACCAGCAACATGACATAGACTGATTCACAGTGTAGTGTGACCTACATGTGGTTGTATTCAAGTTAATCAAATGTCCTACAACCACGAAGGGATTCGAACCCTCAATCTTCTGATCCGAAGTCAGACGCCTTGTCCTTTAGGCCACGTGGTCGTGCGTTGAGATTTTTGGGTGTTTGATTTTCACTACATTAGTTGTTTCCTGAAAAAGCATAAGAAGGAGGCAACTTTGGACATGAAATTTTCATCATAAGCAGATTCATGCATGAAATAACAAGGCACTGTTCCAACCTAGTTTCCTCATGTGAAGGTCAGTCATATAAACTTCTCATTTCAGCACAACGAAGGCTGGCCTGTACAGGGATCGAACCTGTGACCTTGGCGTTATTAGCACCACGCTCTGACCAGCTGAGCTAACAGGCCTGTTGTCAGCATTTTGCTTACAACCATGGCTGTTGTACAAACACAGAAAGCCAACTACTTTTAAAATAACAAACAACGATTCTCCATCTCTCTCAAAAGCACTAAAAAGGGGGGAATTAGCTCAAATGGTAGAGCGCTCGCTTAGCATGTGAGAGGTAGCGGGATCGATGCCCGCATTCTCCACATCGTCCTTTTTTGTTGAGCCAATTGGGAACCATGCCCTTTGGTTTGCAGTTTGATGTCCCATGGTCGGTCCAATGGCAAGAAAAGTTGTGTTCCTTTCTTAGATGTTTCACTAGACCTGGCCAATGGGATGGTATTAACCTCCTGTTCGCAGGTAGCTATTGCCTCTTCATGAAGATGTCCTTCAAAGATTTGAATATTAATAGTACATCACGGTCAGTGCCTACGTTTTCTTCAAATTTTGGTGTATTTTGGAGAGGACATGACTGTACTTCTGAAATGTAGATTTGAACATAGTATTTTTTGTTGAATAGGCTTTTTTAATCTAGAAAGACACATAGCACAGCAATCCCATTTTGTGCAAGACACATACCACTTCACCACCTTTCACCTGAAATTCTGATTTCTATTCAGTGAAACAAGGCTCAATGCTAGTACGCGGTCATTTCTAACCAAGTACTAGCAGCATGGTATGTCCATTACTGACTATTCCTGCTTGCCTCTAACCAGCAACATGACATAGACTGATTCACAGTGTAGTGTGACCTACATGTGGTTGTATTCAAGTTAATCAAATGTCCTACAACCACGAAGGGATTCGAACCCTCAATCTTCTGATCCGAAGTCAGACGCCTTGTCCTTTAGGCCACGTGGTCGTGCGTTGAGATTTTTGGGTGTTTGATTTTCACTACATTAGTTGTTTCCTGAAAAAGCATAAGAAGGAGGCAACTTTGGACATGAAATTTTCATCATAAGCAGATTCATGCATGAAATAACAAGGCACTGTTCCAACCTAGTTTCCTCATGTGAAGGTCAGTCATATAAACTTCTCATTTCAGCACAACGAAGGCTGGCCTGTACAGGGATCGAACCTGTGACCTTGGCGTTATTAGCACCACGCTCTGACCAGCTGAGCTAACAGGCCTGTTGTCAGCATTTTGCTTACAACCATGGCTGTTGTACAAACACAGAAAGCCAACTACTTTTAAAATAACAAACAACGATTCTCCATCTCTCTCAAAAGCACTAAAAAGGGGGGAATTAGCTCAAATGGTAGAGCGCTCGCTTAGCATGTGAGAGGTAGCGGGATCGATGCCCGCATTCTCCACATCGTCCTTTTTTGTTGAGCCAATTGGGAACCATGCCCTTTGGTTTGCAGTTTGATGTCCCATGGTCGGTCCAATGGCAAGAAAAGTTGTGTTCCTTTCTTAGATGTTTCACTAGACCTGGCCAATGGGATGGTATTAACCTCCTGTTCGCAGGTAGCTATTGCCTCTTCATGAAGATGTCCTTCAAAGATTTGAATATTAATAGTACATCACGGTCAGTGCCTACGTTTTCTTCAAATTTTGGTGTATTTTGGAGAGGACATGACTGTACTTCTGAAATGTAGATTTGAACATAGTATTTTTTGTTGAATAGGCTTTTTTAATCTAGAAAGACACATAGCACAGCAATCCCATTTTGTGCAAGACACATGCAACTTCACCACCTTTCACCTGAAATTCTGATTTCTATTCAGTGAAACAAGGCTCAATGCTAGTACGCGGTCATTTCTAACCAAGTACTAGCAGCATGGTCTGTCCATGACTATTCCTGCTTGCCTCTAATCAGCAACATGACATAGACTGATTCACAGTGTAGTGTGACCTACATGTGGTTGTATTCAAGTTAATCAAATGTCCTACAACCACGAAGGGATTCGAACCCTCAATCTTCTGATCCGAAGTCAGACGCCTTGTCCTTTAGGCCACGTGGTCGTGCGTTGAGATTTTTGGGTGTTTGATTTTCACTACATTAGTTGTTTCCTGAAAAAGCATAAGCAGGAGGCAACTTTGGACATGAAATTTTCATCATAAGCAGATTCATGCATGAAATAACAAGGCACTGTTCCAACCTAGTTTCCTCATGTGAAGGTCAGTCATATAAACTTCTCATTTCAGCACAACGAAGGCTGGCCTGTACAGGGATCGAACCTGTGACCTTGGCGTTATTAGCACCACGCTCTGACCAGCTGAGCTAACAGGCCTGTTGTCAGCATTTTGCTTACAACCATGGCTGTTGTACAAACACAGAAAGCCAACTACTTTTAAAATAACAAACAACGATTCTCCATCTCTCTCAAAAGCACTAAAAAGGGGGGAATTAGCTCAAATGGTAGAGCGCTCGCTTAGCATGTGAGAGGTAGCGGGATCGATGCCCGCATTCTCCACATCGTCCTTTTTTGTTGAGCCAATTGGGAACCATGCCCTTTGGTTTGCAGTTTGATGTCCCATGGTCGGTCGAATGGCAAGAAAAGTTGTGTTCCTTTCTTAGATGTTTCACTAGACCTGGCCAATGGGATGGTATTAACCTCCTGTTCGCAGGTAGCTATTGCCTCTTCATGAAGATGTCCTTCAAAGATTTGAATATTAATAGTACATCACGGTCAGTGCCTACGTTTTCTTCAAATTTTGGTGTATTTTGGAGAGGACATGACTGTACTTCTGAAATGTAGATTTGAACATAGCATTTTTTGTTGAATAGGCTTTTTTAATCTAGAAAGACACATAGCACAGCAATCCCATTTTGTGCAAGACACATGCAACTTCACCACCTTTCACCTGAAATTCTGATTTCTATTCAGTGAAACAAGGCTCAATGCTAGTACGCGGTCATTTCTAACCAAGTACTAGCAGCATGGTCTGTCCATGACTATTCCTGCTTGCCTCTAATCAGCAACATGACATAGACTGATTCACAGTGTAGTGTGACCTACATGTGGTTGTATTCAAGTTAATCAAATGTCCTACAACCACGAAGGGATTCGAACCCTCAATCTTCTGATCCGAAGTCAGACGCCTTGTCCTTTAGGCCACATGGTCGTGCGTGGAGATTTTTGGGTGTTTGATTTCCACTACATTAGTTGTTTCCTGAAAAAGCATAAGAAGGAGGCAACTTTGGACATGAAATTTTCATCATAAGCAGATTCATGCATGAAATAACAAGGCACTGTTCCAACCTAGTTTCCTCATGTGAAGGTCAGTCATATAAACTTCTCATTTCAGCACAACGAAGGCTGGCCTGTACAGGGATCGAACCTGTGACCTTGGCGTTATTAGCACCACGCTCTGACCAGCTGAGCTAACAGGCCTGTTGTCAGCATTTTGCTTACAACCATGGCTGTTGTACAAACACAGAAAGCCAACTACTTTTAAAATAACAAACAACGATTCTCCATCTCTCTCAAAAGCACTAAAAAGGGGGGAATTAGCTCAAATGGTAGAGCGCTCGCTTAGCATGTGAGAGGTAGCGGGATCGATGCCCGCATTCTCCACATCGTCCTTTTTTGTTGAGCCAATTGGGAACCATGCCCTTTGGTTTGCAGTTTGATGTCCCATGGTCGGTCGAATGGCAAGAAAAGTTGTGTTCCTTTCTTAGATGTTTCACTAGACCTGGCCAATGGGATGGTATTAACCTCCTGTTCGCAGGTAGCTATTGCCTCTTCATGAAGATGTCCTTCAAAGATTTGAATATTAATAGTACATCACGGTCAGTGCCTACGTTTTCTTCAAATTTTGGTGTATTTTGGAGAAGACATGACTGTACTTCTGAAATGTAGATTTGAACATAGCATTTTTTGTTGAATAGGCTTTTTTAATCTAGAAAGACACATAGCACAGCAATCCCATTTTGTGCAAGACACATACCACTTCACCACCTTTCACCTGAAATTCTGATTTCTATTCAGTGAAACAAGGCTCAATGCTAGTACGCGGTCATTTCTAACCAAGTACTAGCAGCATGGTATGTCCATTACTGACTATTCCTGCTTGCCTCTAACCAGCAACATGACATAGACTGATTCACAGTGTAGTGTGACCTACATGTGGTTGTATTCAAGTTAATCAAATGTCCTACAACCACGAAGGGATTCGAACCCTCAATCTTCTGATCCGAAGTCAGACGCCTTGTCCTTTAGGCCACGTGGTCGTGCGTTGAGATTTTTGGGTGTTTGATTTTCACTACATTAGTTGTTTCCTGAAAAAGCATAAGAAGGAGGCAACTTTGGACATGAAATTTTCATCATAAGCAGATTCATGCATGAAATAACAAGGCACTGTTCCAACCTAGTTTCCTCATGTGAAGGTCAGTCATATAAACTTCTCATTTCAGCACAACGAAGGCTGGCCTGTACAGGGATCGAACCTGTGACCTTGGCATTATTAGCACCACGCTCTGACCAGGTGAGCTAACAGGCCTGTTGTCAGCATTTTGCTTACAACCATGGCTGTTGTACAAACACAGAAAGCCAACTACTTTTAAAATAACAAACAACGATTCTCCATCTCTCTCAAAAGCACTAAAAAGGGGGGAATTAGCTCAAATGGTAGAGCGCTCGCTTTGCATGTGAGAGGTAGCGGGATCGATGCCCGCATTCTCCACATCGTCCTTTTTTGTTGAGCCAATTGGGAACCATGCCCTTTGGTTTGCAGTTTGATGTCCCATGGTCGGTCCAATGGCAAGAAAAGTTGTGTTCCTTTCTTAGATGTTTCACTAGACCTGGCCTATGGGATGGTATTAACCTCCTGTTCGCAGGTAGCTATTGCCTCTTCATGAAGATGTCCTTCAAAGATTTGAATATTAATAGTACATCACGGTCAGTGCCTACGTTTTCTTCAAATTTTGGTGTATTTTGGAGAGGACATGACTGTACTTCTGAAATGTAGATTTGAACATAGTATTTTTTGTTGAATAGGCTTTTTTAATCTAGAAAGACACATAGCACAGCAATCCCATTTTGTGCAAGACACATACCACTTCACCACCTTTCACCTGAAATTCTGATTTCTATTCAGTGAAACAAGGCTCAATGCTAGTACGCGGTCATTTCTAACCAAGTACTAGCAGCATGGTATGTCCATTACTGACTATTCCTGCTTGCCTCTAACCAGCAACATGACATAGACTGATTCACAGTGTAGTGTGACCTACATGTGGTTGTATTCAAGTTAATCAAATGTCCTACAACCACGAAGGGATTCGAACCCTCAATCTTCTGATCCGAAGTCAGACGCCTTGTCCTTTAGGCCACGTGGTCGTGCGTTGAGATTTTTGGGTGTTTGATTTTCACTACATTAGTTGTTTCCTGAAAAAGCATAAGAAGGAGGCAACTTTGGACATGAAATTTTCATCATAAGCAGATTCATGCATGAAATAACAAGGCACTGTTCCAACCTAGTTTCCTCATGTGAAGGTCAGTCATATAAACTTCTCATTTCAGCACAACGAAGGCTGGCCTGTACAGGGATCGAACCTGTGACCTTGGCATTATTAGCACCACGCTCTGACCAGGTGAGCTAACAGGCCTGTTGTCAGCATTTTGCTTACAACCATGGCTGTTGTACAAACACAGAAAGCCAACTACTTTTAAAATAACAAACAACGATTCTCCATCTCTCTCAAAAGCACTAAAAAGGGGGGAATTAGCTCAAATGGTAGAGCGCTCGCTTTGCATGTGAGAGGTAGCGGGATCGATGCCCGCATTCTCCACATCGTCCTTTTTTGTTGAGCCAATTGGGAACCATGCCCTTTGGTTTGCAGTTTGATGTCCCATGGTCGGTCCAATGGCAAGAAAAGTTGTGTTCCTTTCTTAGATGTTTCACTAGACCTGGCCTATGGGATGGTATTAACCTCCTGTTCGCAGGTAGCTATTGCCTCTTCATGAAGATGTCCTTCAAAGATTTGAATATTAATAGTACATCACGGTCAGTGCCTACGTTTTCTTCAAATTTTGGTGTATTTTGGAGAGGACATGACTGTACTTCTGAAATGTAGATTTGAACATAGTATTTTTTGTTGAATAGGCTTTTTTAATCTAGAAAGACACATAGCACAGCAATCCCATTTTGTGCAAGACACATACCACTTCACCACCTTTCACCTGAAATTCTGATTTCTATTCAGTGAAACAAGGCTCAATGCTAGTACACGGTCATTTCTAACCAAGTACTAGCAGCATGGTATGTCCATTACTGACTATTCCTGCTTGCCTCTAATCAGCAACATGACATAGACTGATTCACAGTGTAGTGTGACCTACATGTGGTTGTATTCAAGTTAATCAAATGTCCTACAACCACGAAGGGATTCGAACCCTCAATCTTCTGATCCGAAGTCAGACGCCTTGTCCTTTAGGCCACGTGGTCGTGCGTTGAGATTTTTGGGTGTTTGATTTTCACTACATTAGTTGTTTCCTGAAAAAGCATAAGAAGGAGGCAACTTTGGACATGAAATTTTCATCATAAGCAGATTCATGCATGAAATAACAAGGCACTGTTCCAACCTAGTTTCCTCATGTGAAGGTCAGTCATATAAACTTCTCATTTCAGCACAACGAAGGCTGGCCTGTACAGGGATCGAACCTGTGACCTTGGCATTATTAGCACCACGCTCTGACCAGGTGAGCTAACAGGCCTGTTGTCAGCATTTTGCTTACAACCATGGCTGTTGTACAAACACAGAAAGCCAACTACTTTTAAAATAACAAACAACGATTCTCCATCTCTCTCAAAAGCACTAAAAAGGGGGGAATTAGCTCAAATGGTAGAGCGCTCGCTTTGCATGTGAGAGGTAGCGGGATCGATGCCCGCATTCTCCACATCGTCCTTTTTTGTTGAGCCAATTGGGAACCATGCCCTTTGGTTTGCAGTTTGATGTCCCATGGTCGGTCCAATGGCAAGAAAAGTTGTGTTCCTTTCTTAGATGTTTCACTAGACCTGGCCTATGGGATGGTATTAACCTCCTGTTCGCAGGTAGCTATTGCCTCTTCATGAAGATGTCCTTCAAAGATTTGAATATTAATAGTACATCACGGTCAGTGCCTACGTTTTCTTCAAATTTTGGTGTATTTTGGAGAGGACATGACTGTACTTCTGAAATGTAGATTTGAACATAGTATTTTTTGTTGAATAGGCTTTTTTAATCTAGAAAGACACATAGCACAGCAATCCCATTTTGTGCAAGACACATACCACTTCACCACCTTTCACCTGAAATTCTGATTTCTATTCAGTGAAACAAGGCTCAATGCTAGTACACGGTCATTTCTAACCAAGTACTAGCAGCATGGTATGTCCATTACTGACTATTCCTGCTTGCCTCTAATCAGCAACATGACATAGACTGATTCACAGTGTAGTGTGACCTACATGTGGTTGTATTCAAGTTAATCAAATGTCCTACAACCACGAAGGGATTCGAACCCTCAATCTTCTGATCCGAAGTCAGACGCCTTGTCCTTTAGGCCACGTGGTCGTGTGTTGAGATTTTTGGGTGTTTGATTTCCACTACATTAGTTGTTTCCTGAAAAAGCATAAGAAGGAGGCAACTTTGGACATGAAATTTTCATCATAAGCAGATTCATGCATGAAATAACAAGGCACTGTTCCAACCTAGTTTCCTCATGTGAAGGTCAGTCATATAAACTTCTCATTTCAGCACAACGAAGGCTGGCCTGTACAGGGATCGAACCTGTGACCTTGGCGTTATTAGCACCACGCTCTGACCAGCTGAGCTAACAGGCCTGTTGTCAGCATTTTGCTTACAACCATGGCTGTTGTACAAACACAGAAAGCCAACTACTTTTAAAATAACAAACAACGATTCTCCATCTCTCTCAAAAGCACTAAAAAGGGGGGAATTAGCTCAAATGGTAGAGCGCTCGCTTAGCATGTGAGAGGTAGCGGGATCGATGCCCGCATTCTCCACATCGTCCTTTTTTGTTGAGCCAATTGGGAACCATGCCCTTTGGTTTGCAGTTTGATGTCCCATGGTCGGTCGAATGGCAAGAAAAGTTGTGTTCCTTTCTTAGATGTTTCACTAGACCTGGCCAATGGGATGGTATTAACCTCCTGTTCGCAGGTAGCTATTGCCTCTTCATGAAGATGTCCTTCAAAGATTTGAATATTAATAGTACATCACGGTCAGTGCCTACGTTTTCTTCAAATTTTGGTGTATTTTGGAGAAGACATGACTGTACTTCTGAAATGTAGATTTGAACATAGCATTTTTTGTTGAATAGGCTTTTTTAATCTAGAAAGACACATAGCACAGCAATCCCATTTTGTGCAAGACACATACCACTTCACCACCTTTCACCTGAAATTCTGATTTCTATTCAGTGAAACAAGGCTCAATGCTAGTACACGGTCATTTCTAACCAAGTACTAGCAGCATGGTATGTCCATTACTGACTATTCCTGCTTGCCTCTAACCAGCAACATGACATAGACTGATTCACAGTGTAGTGTGACCTACATGTGGTTGTATTCAAGTTAATCAAATGTCCTACAACCACGAAGGGATTCGAACCCTCAATCTTCTGATCCGAAGTCAGACGCCTTGTCCTTTAGGCCACGTGGTCGTGCGTTGAGATTTTTGGGTGTTTGATTTTCACTACATTAGTTGTTTCCTGAAAAAGCATAAGAAGGAGGCAACTTTGGACATGAAATTTTCATCATAAGCAGATTCATGCATGAAATAACAAGGCACTGTTCCAACCTAGTTTCCTCATGTGAAGGTCAGTCATATAAACTTCTCATTTCAGCACAACGAAGGCTGGCCTGTACAGGGATCGAACCTGTGACCTTGGCGTTATTAGCACCACGCTCTGACCAGCTGAGCTAACAGGCCTGTTGTCAGCATTTTGCTTACAACCATGGCTGTTGTACAAACACAGAAAGCCAACTACTTTTAAAATAACAAACAACGATTCTCCATCTCTCTCAAAAGCACTAAAAAGGGGGGAATTAGCTCAAATGGTAGAGCGCTCGCTTTGCATGTGAGAGGTAGCGGGATCGATGCCCGCATTCTCCACATCGTCTTTTTTTGTTGAGCCAATTGGGAACCATGCCCTTTGGTTTGCAGTTTGATGTCCCATGGTCGGTCCAATGGCAAGAAAAGTTGTGTTCCTTTCTTAGATGTTTCACTAGACCTGGCCTATGGGATGGTATTAACCTCCTGTTCGCAGGTAGCTATTGCCTCTTCATGAAGATGTCCTTCAAAGATTTGAATATTAATAGTACATCACGGTCAGTGCCTACGTTTTCTTCAAATTTTGGTGTATTTTGGAGAGGACATGACTGTACTTCTGAAATGTAGATTTGAACATAGTATTTTTTGTTGAATAGGCTTTTTTAATCTAGAAAGACACATAGCACAGCAATCCCATTTTGTGCAAGACACATACCACTTCACCACCTTTCACCTGAAATTCTGATTTCTATTCAGTGAAACAAGGCTCAATGCTAGTACACAGTCATTTCTAACCAAGTACTAGCAGCATGGTATGTCCATTACTGACTATTCCTGCTTGCCTCTAATCAGCAACATGACATAGACTGATTCACAGTGTAGTGTGACCTACATGTGGTTGTATTCAAGTTAATCAAATGTCCTACAACCACGAAGGGATTCGAACCCTCAATCTTCTGATCCGAAGTCAGACGCCTTGTCCTTTAGGCCACGTGGTCGTGTGTTGAGATTTTTGGGTGTTTGATTTCCACTACATTAGTTGTTTCCTGAAAAAGCATAAGAAGGAGGCAACTTTGGACATGAAATTTTCATCATAAGCAGATTCATGCATGAAATAACAAGGCACTGTTCCAACCTAGTTTCCTCATGTGAAGGTCAGTCATATAAACTTCTCATTTCAGCACAACGAAGGCTGGCCTGTACAGGGATCGAACCTGTGACCTTGGCGTTATTAGCACCACGCTCTGACCAGCTGAGCTAACAGGCCTGTTGTCAGCATTTTGCTTACAACCATGGCTGTTGTACAAACACAGAAAGCCAACTACTTTTAAAATAACAAACAACGATTCTCCATCTCTCTCAAAAGCACTAAAAAGGGGGGAATTAGCTCAAATGGTAGAGCGCTCGCTTAGCATGTGAGAGGTAGCGGGATCGATGCCCGCATTCTCCACATCGTCCTTTTTTGTTGAGCCAATTGGGAACCATGCCCTTTGGTTTGCAGTTTGATGTCCCATGGTCGGTCGAATGGCAAGAAAAGTTGTGTTCCTTTCTTAGATGTTTCACTAGACCTGGCCAATGGGATGGTATTAACCTCCTGTTCGCAGGTAGCTATTGCCTCTTCATGAAGATGTCCTTCAAAGATTTGAATATTAATAGTACATCACGGTCAGTGCCTACGTTTTCTTCAAATTTTGGTGTATTTTGGAGAAGACATGACTGTACTTCTGAAATGTAGATTTGAACATAGCATTTTTTGTTGAATAGGCTTTTTTAATCTAGAAAGACACATAGCACAGCAATCCCATTTTGTGCAAGACACATACCACTTCACCACCTTTCACCTGAAATTCTGATTTCTATTCAGTGAAACAAGGCTCAATGCTAGTACGCGGTCATTTCTAACCAAGTACTAGCAGCATGGTATGTCCATTACTGACTATTCCTGCTTGCCTCTAACCAGCAACATGACATAGACTGATTCACAGTGTAGTGTGACCTACATGTGGTTGTATTCAAGTTAATCAAATGTCCTACAACCACGAAGGGATTCGAACCCTCAATCTTCTGATCCGAAGTCAGACGCCTTGTCCTTTAGGCCACGTGGTCGTGCGTTGAGATTTTTGGGTGTTTGATTTTCACTACATTAGTTGTTTCCTGAAAAAGCATAAGAAGGAGGCAACTTTGGACATGAAATTTTCATCATAAGCAGATTCATGCATGAAATAACAAGGCACTGTTCCAACCTAGTTTCCTCATGTGAAGGTCAGTCATATAAACTTCTCATTTCAGCACAACGAAGGCTGGCCTGTACAGGGATCGAACCTGTGACCTTGGCGTTATTAGCACCACGCTCTGACCAGCTGAGCTAACAGGCCTGTTGTCAGCATTTTGCTTACAACCATGGCTGTTGTACAAACACAGAAAGCCAACTACTTTTAAAATAACAAACAACGATTCTCCATCTCTCTCAAAAGCACTAAAAAGGGGGGAATTAGCTCAAATGGTAGAGCGCTCGCTTTGCATGTGAGAGGTAGCGGGATCGATGCCCGCATTCTCCACATCGTCCTTTTTTGTTGAGCCAATTGGGAACCATGCCCTTTGGTTTGCAGTTTGATGTCCCATGGTCGGTCGAATGGCAAGAAAAGTTGTGTTCCTTTCTTAGATGTTTCACTAGACCTGGCCTATGGGATGGTATTAAGCTCCTGTTCGCAGGTAGCTATTGCCTCTTCATGAAGATGTCCTTCAAAGATTTGAATATTAATAGTACATCACGGTCAGTGCCTACGTTTTCTTCAAATTTTGGTGTATTTTGGAGAGGACATGACTGTACTTCTGAAATGTAGATTTGAACATAGTATTTTTTGTTGAATAGGCTTTTTTAATCTAGAAAGACACATAGCACAGCAATCCCATTTTGTGCAAGACACATACCACTTCACCACCTTTCACCTGAAATTCTGATTTCTATTCAGTGAAACAAGGCTCAATGCTAGTACGCGGTCATTTCTAACCAAGTACTAGCAGCATGGTATGTCCATTACTGACTATTCCTGCTTGCCTCTAATCAGCAACATGACATAGACTGATTCACAGTGTAGTGTGACCTACATGTGGTTGTATTCAAGTTAATCAAATGTCCTACAACCACGAAGGGATTCGAACCCTCAATCTTCTGATCCGAAGTCAGACGCCTTGTCCTTTAGGCCACGTGGTCGTGCGTTGAGATTTTTGGGTGTTTGATTTTCACTACATTAGTTGTTTCCTGAAAAAGCATAAGAAGGAGGCAACTTTGGACATGAAATTTTCATCATAAGCAGATTCATGCATGAAATAACAAGGCACTGTTCCAACCTAGTTTCCTCATGTGAAGGTCAGTCATATAAACTTCTCATTTCAGCACAACGAAGGCTGGCCTGTACAGGGATCGAACCTGTGACCTTGGCGTTATTAGCACCACGCTCTGACCAGCTGAGCTAACAGGCCTGTTGTCAGCATTTTGCTTACAACCATGGCTGTTGTACAAACACAGAAAGCCAACTACTTTTAAAATAACAAACAACGATTCTCCATCTCTCTCAAAAGCACTAAAAAGGGGGGAATTAGCTCAAATGGTAGAGCGCTCGCTTTGCATGTGAGAGGTAGCGGGATCGATGCCCGCATTCTCCACATCGTCCTTTTTTGTTGAGCCAATTGGGAACCATGCCCTTTGGTTTGCAGTTTGATGTCCCATGGTCGGTCCAATGGCAAGAAAAGTTGTGTTCCTTTCTTAGATGTTTCACTAGACCTGGCCTATGGGATGGTATTAACCTCCTGTTCGCAGGTAGCTATTGCCTCTTCATGAAGATGTCCTTCAAAGATTTGAATATTAATAGTACATCACGGTCAGTGCCTACGTTTTCTTCAAATTTTGGTGTATTTTGGAGAGGACATGACTGTACTTCTGAAATGTAGATTTGAACATAGTATTTTTTGTTGAATAGGCTTTTTTAATCTAGAAAGACACATAGCACAGCAATCCCATTTTGTGCAAGACACATACCACTTCACCACCTTTCACCTGAAATTCTGATTTCTATTCAGTGAAACAAGGCTCAATGCTAGTACACGGTCATTTCTAACCAAGTACTAGCAGCATGGTATGTCCATTACTGACTATTCCTGCTTGCCTCTAATCAGCAACATGACATAGACTGATTCACAGTGTAGTGTGACCTACATGTGGTTGTATTCAAGTTAATCAAATGTCCTACAACCACGAAGGGATTCGAACCCTCAATCTTCTGATCCGAAGTCAGACGCCTTGTCCTTTAGGCCACGTGGTCGTGTGTTGAGATTTTTGGGTGTTTGATTTCCACTACATTAGTTGTTTCCTGAAAAAGCATAAGAAGGAGGCAACTTTGGACATGAAATTTTCATCATAAGCAGATTCATGCATGAAATAACAAGGCACTGTTCCAACCTAGTTTCCTCATGTGAAGGTCAGTCATATAAACTTCTCATTTCAGCACAAAGAAGGCTGGCCTGTACAGGGATCGAACCTGTGACCTTGGCATTATTAGCACCACGCTCTGACCAGCTGAGCTAACAGGCCTGTTGTCAGCATTTTGCTTACAACCATGGCTGTTGTACAAACACAGAAAGCCAACTACTTTTAAAATAACAAACAACGATTCTCCATCTCTCTCAAAAGCACTAAAAAGGGGGGAATTAGCTCAAATGGTAGAGCGCTCGCTTTGCATGTGAGAGGTAGCGGGATCGATGCCCGCATTCTCCACATCGTCCTTTTTTGTTGAGCCAATTGGGAACCATGCCCTTTGGTTTGCAGTTTGATGTCCCATGGTCGGTCGAATGGCAAGAAAAGTTGTGTTCCTTTCTTAGATGTTTCACTAGACCTGGCCTATGGGATGGTATTAACCTCCTGTTCGCAGGTAGCTATTGCCTCTTCATGAAGATGTCCTTCAAAGATTTGAATATTAATAGTACATCACGGTCAGTGCCTACGTTTTCTTCAAATTTTGGTGTATTTTGGAGAGGACATGACTGTACTTCTGAAATTTAGATTTGAACATAGTATTTTTTGTTGAATAGGCTTTTTTAATCTAGAAAGACACATAGCACAGCAATCCCATTTTGTGCAAGACACATGCAACTTCACCACCTTTCACCTGAAATTCTGATTTCTATTCAGTGAAACAAGGCTCAATGCTAGTACGCGGTCATTTCTAACCAAGTACTAGCAGCATGGTCTGTCCATGACTATTCCTGCTTGCCTCTAATCAGCAACATGACATAGACTGATTCACAGTGTAGTGTGACCTACATGTGGTTGTATTCAAGTTAATCAAATGTCCTACAACCACGAAGGGATTCGAACCCTCAATCTTCTGATCCGAAGTCAGACGCCTTGTCCTTTAGGCCACATGGTCGTGCGTGGAGATTTTTGGGTGTTTGATTTCCACTACATTAGTTGTTTCCTGAAAAAGCATAAGAAGGAGGCAACTTTGGACATGAAATTTTCATCATAAGCAGATTCATGCATGAAATAACAAGGCACTGTTCCAACCTAGTTTCCTCATGTGAAGGTCAGTCATATAAACTTCTCATTTCAGCACAACGAAGGCTGGCCTGTACAGGGATCGAACCTGTGACCTTGGCGTTATTAGCACCACGCTCTGACCAGCTGAGCTAACAGGCCTGTTGTCAGCATTTTGCTTACAACCATGGCTGTTGTACAAACACAGAAAGCCAACTACTTTTAAAATAACAAACAACGATTCTCCATCTCTCTCAAAAGCACTAAAAAGGGGGGAATTAGCTCAAATGGTAGAGCGCTCGCTTAGCATGTGAGAGGTAGCGGGATCGATGCCCGCATTCTCCACATCGTCCTTTTTTGTTGAGCCAATTGGGAACCATGCCCTTTGGTTTGCAGTTTGATGTCCCATGGTCGGTCGAATGGCAAGAAAAGTTGTGTTCCTTTCTTAGATGTTTCACTAGACCTGGCCAATGGGATGGTATTAACCTCCTGTTCGCAGGTAGCTATTGCCTCTTCATGAAGATGTCCTTCAAAGATTTGAATATTAATAGTACATCACGGTCAGTGCCTACGTTTTCTTCAAATTTTGGTGTATTTTGGAGAGGACATGACTGTACTTCTGAAATGTAGATTTGAACATAGTATTTTTTGTTGAATAGGCTTTTTTAATCTAGAAAGACACATAGCACAGCAATCCCATTTTGTGCAAGACACATGCAACTTCACCACCTTTCACCTGAAATTCTGATTTCTATTCAGTGAAACAAGGCTCAATGCTAGTACGCGGTCATTTCTAACCAAGTACTAGCAGCATGGTCTGTCCATGACTATTCCTGCTTGCCTCTAATCAGCAACATGACATAGACTGATTCACAGTGTAGTGTGACCTACATGTGGTTGTATTCAAGTTAATCAAATGTCCTACAACCACGAAGGGATTCGAACCCTCAATCTTCTGATCCGAAGTCAGACGCCTTGTCCTTTAGGCCACGTGGTCGTGCGTTGAGATTTTTGGGTGTTTGATTTTCACTACATTAGTTGTTTCCTGAAAAAGCATAAGAAGGAGGCAACTTTGGACATGAAATTTTCATCATAAGCAGATTCATGCATGAAATAACAAGGCACTGTTCCAACCTAGTTTCCTCATGTGAAGGTCAGTCATATAAACTTCTCATTTCAGCACAACGAAGGCTGGCCTGTACAGGGATCGAACCTGTGACCTTGGCGTTATTAGCACCACGCTCTGACCAGCTGAGCTAACAGGCCTGTTGTCAGCATTTTGCTTACAACCATGGCTGTTGTACAAACACAGAAAGCCAACTACTTTTAAAATAACAAACAACGATTCTCCATCTCTCTCAAAAGCACTAAAAAGGGGGGAATTAGCTCAAATGGTAGAGCGCTCGCTTAGCATGTGAGAGGTAGCGGGATCGATGCCCGCATTCTCCACATCGTCCTTTTTTGTTGAGCCAATTGGGAACCATGCCCTTTGGTTTGCAGTTTGATGTCCCATGGTCGGTCCAATGGCAAGAAAAGTTGTGTTCCTTTCTTAGATGTTTCACTAGACCTGGCCAATGGGATGGTATTAACCTCCTGTTCGCAGGTAGCTATTGCCTCTTCATGAAGATGTCCTTCAAAGATTTGAATATTAATAGTACATCACGGTCAGTGCCTACGTTTTCTTCAAATTTTGGTGTATTTTGGAGAGGACATGACTGTACTTCTGAAATGTAGATTTGAACATAGTATTTTTTGTTGAATAGGCTTTTTTAATCTAGAAAGACACATAGCACAGCAATCCCATTTTGTGCAAGACACATACCACTTCACCACCTTTCACCTGAAATTCTGATTTCTATTCAGTGAAACAAGGCTCAATGCTAGTACGCGGTCATTTCTAACCAAGTACTAGCAGCATGGTATGTCCATTACTGACTATTCCTGCTTGCCTCTAACCAGCAACATGACATAGACTGATTCACAGTGTAGTGTGACCTACATGTGGTTGTATTCAAGTTAATCAAATGTCCTACAACCACGAAGGGATTCGAACCCTCAATCTTCTGATCCGAAGTCAGACGCCTTGTCCTTTAGGCCACGTGGTCGTGCGTTGAGATTTTTGGGTGTTTGATTTTCACTACATTAGTTGTTTCCTGAAAAAGCATAAGAAGGAGGCAACTTTGGACATGAAATTTTCATCATAAGCAGATTCATGCATGAAATAACAAGGCACTGTTCCAACCTAGTTTCCTCATGTGAAGGTCAGTCATATAAACTTCTCATTTCAGCACAACGAAGGCTGGCCTGTACAGGGATCGAACCTGTGACCTTGGCGTTATTAGCACCACGCTCTGACCAGCTGAGCTAACAGGCCTGTTGTCAGCATTTTGCTTACAACCATGGCTGTTGTACAAACACAGAAAGCCAACTACTTTTAAAATAACAAACAACGATTCTCCATCTCTCTCAAAAGCACTAAAAAGGGGGGAATTAGCTCAAATGGTAGAGCGCTCGCTTAGCATGTGAGAGGTAGCGGGATCGATGCCCGCATTCTCCACATCGTCCTTTTTTGTTGAGCCAATTGGGAACCATGCCCTTTGGTTTGCAGTTTGATGTCCCATGGTCGGTCCAATGGCAAGAAAAGTTGTGTTCCTTTCTTAGATGTTTCACTAGACCTGGCCAATGGGATGGTATTAACCTCCTGTTCGCAGGTAGCTATTGCCTCTTCATGAAGATGTCCTTCAAAGATTTGAATATTAATAGTACATCACGGTCAGTGCCTATGTTTTCTTCAAATTTTGGTGTATTTTGGAGAGGACATGACTGTACTTCTGAAATGTAGATTTGAACATAGTATTTTTTGTTGAATAGGCTTTTTTAATCTAGAAAGACACATAGCACAGCAATCCCATTTTGTGCAAGACACATGCAACTTCACCACCTTTCACCTGAAATTCTGATTTCTATTCAGTGAAACAAGGCTCAATGCTAGTACGCGGTCATTTCTAACCAAGTACTAGCAGCATGGTATGTCCATTACTGACTATTCCTGCTTGCCTCTAACCAGCAACATGACATAGACTGATTCACAGTGTAGTGTGACCTACATGTGGTTGTATTCAAGTTAATCAAATGTCCTACAACCACGAAGGGATTCGAACCCTCAATCTTCTGATCCGAAGTCAGACGCCTTGTCCTTTAGGCCACGTGGTCGTGCGTTGAGATTTTTGGGTGTTTGATTTTCACTACATTAGTTGTTTCCTGAAAAAGCATAAGAAGGAGGCAACTTTGGACATGAAATTTTCATCATAAGCAGATTCATGCATGAAATAACAAGGCACTGTTCCAACCTAGTTTCCTCATGTGAAGGTCAGTCATATAAACTTCTCATTTCAGCACAACGAAGGCTGGCCTGTACAGGGATCGAACCTGTGACCTTGGCGTTATTAGCACCACGCTCTGACCAGCTGAGCTAACAGGCCTGTTGTCAGCATTTTGCTTACAACCATGGCTGTTGTACAAACACAGAAAGCCAACTACTTTTAAAATAACAAACAACGATTCTCCATCTCTCTCAAAAGCACTAAAAAGGGGGGAATTAGCTCAAATGGTAGAGCGCTCGCTTAGCATGTGAGAGGTAGCGGGATCGATGCCCGCATTCTCCACATCGTCCTTTTTTGTTGAGCCAATTGGGAACCATGCCCTTTGGTTTGCAGTTTGATGTCCCATGGTCGGTCGAATGGCAAGAAAAGTTGTGTTCCTTTCTTAGATGTTTCACTAGACCTGGCCAATGGGATGGTATTAACCTCCTGTTCGCAGGTAGCTATTGCCTCTTCATGAAGATGTCCTTCAAAGATTTGAATATTAATAGTACATCACGGTCAGTGCCTACGTTTTCTTCAAATTTTGGTGTATTTTGGAGAGGACATGACTGTACTTCTGAAATGTAGATTTGAACATAGCATTTTTTGTTGAATAGGCTTTTTTAATCTAGAAAGACACATAGCACAGCAATCCCATTTTGTGCAAGACACATGCAACTTCACCACCTTTCACCTGAAATTCTGATTTCTATTCAGTGAAACAAGGCTCAATGCTAGTACGCGGTCATTTCTAACCAAGTACTAGCAGCATGGTCTGTCCATGACTATTCCTGCTTGCCTCTAATCAGCAACATGACATAGACTGATTCACAGTGTAGTGTGACCTACATGTGGTTGTATTCAAGTTAATCAAATGTCCTACAACCACGAAGGGATTCGAACCCTCAATCTTCTGATCCGAAGTCAGACGCCTTGTCCTTTAGGCCACATGGTCGTGCGTGGAGATTTTTGGGTGTTTGATTTCCACTACATTAGTTGTTTCCTGAAAAAGCATAAGAAGGAGGCAACTTTGGACATGAAATTTTCATCATAAGCAGATTCATGCATGAAATAACAAGGCACTGTTCCAACCTAGTTTCCTCATGTGAAGGTCAGTCATATAAACTTCTCATTTCAGCACAACGAAGGCTGGCCTGTACAGGGATCGAACCTGTGACCTTGGCGTTATTAGCACCACGCTCTGACCAGCTGAGCTAACAGGCCTGTTGTCAGCATTTTGCTTACAACCATGGCTGTTGTACAAACACAGAAAGCCAACTACTTTTAAAATAACAAACAACGATTCTCCATCTCTCTCAAAAGCACTAAAAAGGGGGGAATTAGCTCAAATGGTAGAGCGCTCGCTTTGCATGTGAGAGGTAGCGGGATCGATGCCCGCATTCTCCACATCGTCCTTTTTTGTTGAGCCAATTGGGAACCATGCCCTTTGGTTTGCAGTTTGATGTCCCATGGTCGGTCCAATGGCAAGAAAAGTTGTGTTCCTTTCTTAGATGTTTCACTAGACCTGGCCAATGGGATGGTATTAACCTCCTGTTCGCAGGTAGCTATTGCCTCTTCATGAAGATGTCCTTCAAAGATTTGAATATTAATAGTACATCACGGTCAGTGCCTACGTTTTCTTCAAATTTTGGTGTATTTTGGAGAGGACATGACTGTACTTCTGAAATGTAGATTTGAACATAGTATTTTTTGTTGAATAGGCTTTTTTAATCTAGAAAGACACATAGCACAGCAATCCCATTTTGTGCAAGACACATACCACTTCACCACCTTTCACCTGAAATTCTGATTTCTATTCAGTGAAACAAGGCTCAATGCTAGTACGCGGTCATTTCTAACCAAGTACTAGCAGCATGGTATGTCCATTACTGACTATTCCTGCTTGCCTCTAACCAGCAACATGACATAGACTGATTCACAGTGTAGTGTGACCTACATGTGGTTGTATTCAAGTTAATCAAATGTCCTACAACCACGAAGGGATTCGAACCCTCAATCTTCTGATCCGAAGTCAGACGCCTTGTCCTTTAGGCCACGTGGTCGTGCGTTGAGATTTTTGGGTGTTTGATTTTCACTACATTAGTTGTTTCCTGAAAAAGCATAAGAAGGAGGCAACTTTGGACATGAAATTTTCATCATAAGCAGATTCATGCATGAAATAACAAGGCACTGTTCCAACCTAGTTTCCTCATGTGAAGGTCAGTCATATAAACTTCTCATTTCAGCACAACGAAGGCTGGCCTGTACAGGGATCGAACCTGTGACCTTGGCGTTATTAGCACCACGCTCTGACCAGCTGAGCTAACAGGCCTGTTGTCAGCATTTTGCTTACAACCATGGCTGTTGTACAAACACAGAAAGCCAACTACTTTTAAAATAACAAACAACGATTCTCCATCTCTCTCAAAAGCACTAAAAAGGGGGGAATTAGCTCAAATGGTAGAGCGCTCGCTTAGCATGTGAGAGGTAGCGGGATCGATGCCCGCATTCTCCACATCGTCCTTTTTTGTTGAGCCAATTGGGAACCATGCCCTTTGGTTTGCAGTTTGATGTCCCATGGTCGGTCCAATGGCAAGAAAAGTTGTGTTCCTTTCTTAGATGTTTCACTAGACCTGGCCAATGGGATGGTATTAACCTCCTGTTCGCAGGTAGCTATTGCCTCTTCATGAAGATGTCCTTCAAAGATTTGAATATTAATAGTACATCACGGTCAGTGCCTATGTTTTCTTCAAATTTTGGTGTATTTTGGAGAGGACATGACTGTACTTCTGAAATGTAGATTTGAACATAGTATTTTTTGTTGAATAGGCTTTTTTAATCTAGAAAGACACATAGCACAGCAATCCCATTTTGTGCAAGACACATGCAACTTCACCACCTTTCACCTGAAATTCTGATTTCTATTCAGTGAAACAAGGCTCAATGCTAGTACGCGGTCATTTCTAACCAAGTACTAGCAGCATGGTATGTCCATTACTGACTATTCCTGCTTGCCTCTAACCAGCAACATGACATAGACTGATTCACAGTGTAGTGTGACCTACATGTGGTTGTATTCAAGTTAATCAAATGTCCTACAACCACGAAGGGATTCGAACCCTCAATCTTCTGATCCGAAGTCAGACGCCTTGTCCTTTAGGCCACGTGGTCGTGCGTTGAGATTTTTGGGTGTTTGATTTTCACTACATTAGTTGTTTCCTGAAAAAGCATAAGAAGGAGGCAACTTTGGACATGAAATTTTCATCATAAGCAGATTCATGCATGAAATAACAAGGCACTGTTCCAACCTAGTTTCCTCATGTGAAGGTCAGTCATATAAACTTCTCATTTCAGCACAACGAAGGCTGGCCTGTACAGGGATCGAACCTGTGACCTTGGCGTTATTAGCACCACGCTCTGACCAGCTGAGCTAACAGGCCTGTTGTCAGCATTTTGCTTACAACCATGGCTGTTGTACAAACACAGAAAGCCAACTACTTTTAAAATAACAAACAACGATTCTCCATCTCTCTCAAAAGCACTAAAAAGGGGGGAATTAGCTCAAATGGTAGAGCGCTCGCTTAGCATGTGAGAGGTAGCGGGATCGATGCCCGCATTCTCCACATCGTCCTTTTTTGTTGAGCCAATTGGGAACCATGCCCTTTGGTTTGCAGTTTGATGTCCCATGGTCGGTCGAATGGCAAGAAAAGTTGTGTTCCTTTCTTAGATGTTTCACTAGACCTGGCCAATGGGATGGTATTAACCTCCTGTTCGCAGGTAGCTATTGCCTCTTCATGAAGATGTCCTTCAAAGATTTGAATATTAATAGTACATCACGGTCAGTGCCTACGTTTTCTTCAAATTTTGGTGTATTTTGGAGAGGACATGACTGTACTTCTGAAATGTAGATTTGAACATAGCATTTTTTGTTGAATAGGCTTTTTTAATCTAGAAAGACACATAGCACAGCAATCCCATTTTGTGCAAGACACATGCAACTTCACCACCTTTCACCTGAAATTCTGATTTCTATTCAGTGAAACAAGGCTCAATGCTAGTACGCGGTCATTTCTAACCAAGTACTAGCAGCATGGTCTGTCCATGACTATTCCTGCTTGCCTCTAATCAGCAACATGACATAGACTGATTCACAGTGTAGTGTGACCTACATGTGGTTGTATTCAAGTTAATCAAATGTCCTACAACCACGAAGGGATTCGAACCCTCAATCTTCTGATCCGAAGTCAGACGCCTTGTCCTTTAGGCCACATGGTCGTGCGTGGAGATTTTTGGGTGTTTGATTTCCACTACATTAGTTGTTTCCTGAAAAAGCATAAGAAGGAGGCAACTTTGGACATGAAATTTTCATCATAAGCAGATTCATGCATGAAATAACAAGGCACTGTTCCAACCTAGTTTCCTCATGTGAAGGTCAGTCATATAAACTTCTCATTTCAGCACAACGAAGGCTGGCCTGTACAGGGATCGAACCTGTGACCTTGGCGTTATTAGCACCACGCTCTGACCAGCTGAGCTAACAGGCCTGTTGTCAGCATTTTGCTTACAACCATGGCTGTTGTACAAACACAGAAAGCCAACTACTTTTAAAATAACAAACAACGATTCTCCATCTCTCTCAAAAGCACTAAAAAGGGGGGAATTAGCTCAAATGGTAGAGCGCTCGCTTTGCATGTGAGAGGTAGCGGGATCGATGCCCGCATTCTCCACATCGTCCTTTTTTGTTGAGCCAATTGGGAACCATGCCCTTTGGTTTGCAGTTTGATGTCCCATGGTCGGTCCAATGGCAAGAAAAGTTGTGTTCCTTTCTTAGATGTTTCACTAGACCTGGCCAATGGGATGGTATTAACCTCCTGTTCGCAGGTAGCTATTGCCTCTTCATGAAGATGTCCTTCAAAGATTTGAATATTAATAGTACATCACGGTCAGTGCCTACGTTTTCTTCAAATTTTGGTGTATTTTGGAGAGGACATGACTGTACTTCTGAAATGTAGATTTGAACATAGTATTTTTTGTTGAATAGGCTTTTTTAATCTAGAAAGACACATAGCACAGCAATCCCATTTTGTGCAAGACACATGCAACTTCACCACCTTTCACCTGAAATTCTGATTTCTATTCAGTGAAACAAGGCTCAATGCTAGTACGCGGTCATTTCTAACCAAGTACTAGCAGCATGGTCTGTCCATGACTATTCCTGCTTGCCTCTAATCAGCAACATGACATAGACTGATTCACAGTGTAGTGTGACCTACATGTGGTTGTATTCAAGTTAATCAAATGTCCTACAACCACGAAGGGATTCGAACCCTCAATCTTCTGATCCGAAGTCAGACGCCTTGTCCTTTAGGCCACATGGTCGTGCGTGGAGATTTTTGGGTGTTTGATTTCCACTACATTAGTTGTTTCCTGAAAAAGCATAAGAAGGAGGCAACTTTGGACATGAAATTTTCATCATAAGCAGATTCATGCATGAAATAACAAGGCACTGTTCCAACCTAGTTTCCTCATGTGAAGGTCAGTCATATAAACTTCTCATTTCAGCACAACGAAGGCTGGCCTGTACAGGGATCGAACCTGTGACCTTGGCGTTATTAGCACCACGCTCTGACCAGCTGAGCTAACAGGCCTGTTGTCAGCATTTTGCTTACAACCATGGCTGTTGTACAAACACAGAAAGCCAACTACTTTTAAAATAACAAACAACGATTCTCCATCTCTCTCAAAAGCACTAAAAAGGGGGGAATTAGCTCAAATGGTAGAGCGCTCGCTTAGCATGTGAGAGGTAGCGGGATCGATGCCCGCATTCTCCACATCGTCCTTTTTTGTTGAGCCAATTGGGAACCATGCCCTTTGGTTTGCAGTTTGATGTCCCATGGTCGGTCGAATGGCAAGAAAAGTTGTGTTCCTTTCTTAGATGTTTCACTAGACCTGGCCAATGGGATGGTATTAACCTCCTGTTCGCAGGTAGCTATTGCCTCTTCATGAAGATGTCCTTCAAAGATTTGAATATTAATAGTACATCACGGTCAGTGCCTACGTTTTCTTCAAATTTTGGTGTATTTTGGAGAAGACATGACTGTACTTCTGAAATGTAGATTTGAACATAGCATTTTTTGTTGAATAGGCTTTTTTAATCTAGAAAGACACATAGCACAGCAATCCCATTTTGTGCAAGACACATACCACTTCACCACCTTTCACCTGAAATTCTGATTTCTATTCAGTGAAACAAGGCTCAATGCTAGTACGCGGTCATTTCTAACCAAGTACTAGCAGCATGGTATGTCCATTACTGACTATTCCTGCTTGCCTCTAACCAGCAACATGACATAGACTGATTCACAGTGTAGTGTGACCTACATGTGGTTGTATTCAAGTTAATCAAATGTCCTACAACCACGAAGGGATTCGAACCCTCAATCTTCTGATCCGAAGTCAGACGCCTTGTCCTTTAGGCCACGTGGTCGTGCGTTGAGATTTTTGGGTGTTTGATTTTCACTACATTAGTTGTTTCCTGAAAAAGCATAAGAAGGAGGCAACTTTGGACATGAAATTTTCATCATAAGCAGATTCATGCATGAAATAACAAGGCACTGTTCCAACCTAGTTTCCTCATGTGAAGGTCAGTCATATAAACTTCTCATTTCAGCACAACGAAGGCTGGCCTGTACAGGGATCGAACCTGTGACCTTGGCATTATTAGCACCACGCTCTGACCAGGTGAGCTAACAGGCCTGTTGTCAGCATTTTGCTTACAACCATGGCTGTTGTACAAACACAGAAAGCCAACTACTTTTAAAATAACAAACAACGATTCTCCATCTCTCTCAAAAGCACTAAAAAGGGGGGAATTAGCTCAAATGGTAGAGCGCTCGCTTTGCATGTGAGAGGTAGCGGGATCGATGCCCGCATTCTCCACATCGTCCTTTTTTGTTGAGCCAATTGGGAACCATGCCCTTTGGTTTGCAGTTTGATGTCCCATGGTCGGTCCAATGGCAAGAAAAGTTGTGTTCCTTTCTTAGATGTTTCACTAGACCTGGCCTATGGGATGGTATTAACCTCCTGTTCGCAGGTAGCTATTGCCTCTTCATGAAGATGTCCTTCAAAGATTTGAATATTAATAGTACATCACGGTCAGTGCCTACGTTTTCTTCAAATTTTGGTGTATTTTGGAGAGGACATGACTGTACTTCTGAAATGTAGATTTGAACATAGTATTTTTTGTTGAATAGGCTTTTTTAATCTAGAAAGACACATAGCACAGCAATCCCATTTTGTGCAAGACACATACCACTTCACCACCTTTCACCTGAAATTCTGATTTCTATTCAGTGAAACAAGGCTCAATGCTAGTACACGGTCATTTCTAACCAAGTACTAGCAGCATGGTATGTCCATTACTGACTATTCCTGCTTGCCTCTAATCAGCAACATGACATAGACTGATTCACAGTGTAGTGTGACCTACATGTGGTTGTATTCAAGTTAATCAAATGTCCTACAACCACGAAGGGATTCGAACCCTCAATCTTCTGATCCGAAGTCAGACGCCTTGTCCTTTAGGCCACGTGGTCGTGCGTTGAGATTTTTGGGTGTTTGATTTTCACTACATTAGTTGTTTCCTGAAAAAGCATAAGAAGGAGGCAACTTTGGACATGAAATTTTCATCATAAGCAGATTCATGCATGAAATAACAAGGCACTGTTCCAACCTAGTTTCCTCATGTGAAGGTCAGTCATATAAACTTCTCATTTCAGCACAACGAAGGCTGGCCTGTACAGGGATCGAACCTGTGACCTTGGCATTATTAGCACCACGCTCTGACCAGGTGAGCTAACAGGCCTGTTGTCAGCATTTTGCTTACAACCATGGCTGTTGTACAAACACAGAAAGCCAACTACTTTTAAAATAACAAACAACGATTCTCCATCCCTCTCAAAAGCACTAAAAAGGGGGGAATTAGCTCAAATGGTAGAGCGCTCGCTTTGCATGTGAGAGGTAGCGGGATCGATGCCCGCATTCTCCACATCGTCCTTTTTTGTTGAGCCAATTGGGAACCATGCCCTTTGGTTTGCAGTTTGATGTCCCATGGTCGGTCCAATGGCAAGAAAAGTTGTGTTCCTTTCTTAGATGTTTCACTAGACCTGGCCTATGGGATGGTATTAACCTCCTGTTCGCAGGTAGCTATTGCCTCTTCATGAAGATGTCCTTCAAAGATTTGAATATTAATAGTACATCACGGTCAGTGCCTACGTTTTCTTCAAATTTTGGTGTATTTTGGAGAGGACATGACTGTACTTCTGAAATGTAGATTTGAACATAGTATTTTTTGTTGAATAGGCTTTTTTAATCTAGAAAGACACATAGCACAGCAATCCCATTTTGTGCAAGACACATACCACTTCACCACCTTTCACCTGAAATTCTGATTTCTATTCAGTGAAACAAGGCTCAATGCTAGTACACGGTCATTTCTAACCAAGTACTAGCAGCATGGTATGTCCATTACTGACTATTCCTGCTTGCCTCTAATCAGCAACATGACATAGACTGATTCACAGTGTAGTGTGACCTACATGTGGTTGTATTCAAGTTAATCAAATGTCCTACAACCACGAAGGGATTCGAACCCTCAATCTTCTGATCCGAAGTCAGACGCCTTGTCCTTTAGGCCACGTGGTCGTGTGTTGAGATTTTTGGGTGTTTGATTTCCACTACATTAGTTGTTTCCTGAAAAAGCATAAGAAGGAGGCAACTTTGGACATGAAATTTTCATCATAAGCAGATTCATGCATGAAATAACAAGGCACTGTTCCAACCTAGTTTCCTCATGTGAAGGTCAGTCATATAAACTTCTCATTTCAGCACAACGAAGGCTGGCCTGTACAGGGATCGAACCTGTGACCTTGGCGTTATTAGCACCACGCTCTGACCAGCTGAGCTAACAGGCCTGTTGTCAGCATTTTGCTTACAACCATGGCTGTTGTACAAACACAGAAAGCCAACTACTTTTAAAATAACAAACAACGATTCTCCATCTCTCTCAAAAGCACTAAAAAGGGGGGAATTAGCTCAAATGGTAGAGCGCTCGCTTAGCATGTGAGAGGTAGCGGGATCGATGCCCGCATTCTCCACATCGTCCTTTTTTGTTGAGCCAATTGGGAACCATGCCCTTTGGTTTGCAGTTTGATGTCCCATGGTCGGTCGAATGGCAAGAAAAGTTGTGTTCCTTTCTTAGATGTTTCACTAGACCTGGCCAATGGGATGGTATTAACCTCCTGTTCGCAGGTAGCTATTGCCTCTTCATGAAGATGTCCTTCAAAGATTTGAATATTAATAGTACATCACGGTCAGTGCCTACGTTTTCTTCAAATTTTGGTGTATTTTGGAGAGGACATGACTGTACTTCTGAAATGTAGATTTGAACATAGTATTTTTTGTTGAATAGGCTTTTTTAATCTAGAAAGACACATAGCACAGCAATCCCATTTTGTGCAAGACACATACCACTTCACCACCTTTCACCTGAAATTCTGATTTCTATTCAGTGAAACAAGGCTCAATGCTAGTACGCGGTCATTTCTAACCAAGTACTAGCAGCATGGTATGTCCATTACTGACTATTCCTGCTTGCCTCTAATCAGCAACATGACATAGACTGATTCACAGTGTAGTGTGACCTACATGTGGTTGTATTCAAGTTAATCAAATGTCCTACAACCACGAAGGGATTCGAACCCTCAATCTTCTGATCCGAAGTCAGACGCCTTGTCCTTTAGGCCACGTGGTCGTGCGTTGAGATTTTTGGGTGTTTGATTTTCACTACATTAGTTGTTTCCTGAAAAAGCATAAGAAGGAGGCAACTTTGGACATGAAATTTTCATCATAAGCAGATTCATGCATGAAATAACAAGGCACTGTTCCAACCTAGTTTCCTCATGTGAAGGTCAGTCATATAAACTTCTCATTTCAGCACAACGAAGGCTGGCCTGTACAGGGATCGAACCTGTGACCTTGGCGTTATTAGCACCACGCTCTGACCAGCTGAGCTAACAGGCCTGTTGTCAGCATTTTGCTTACAACCATGGCTGTTGTACAAACACAGAAAGCCAACTACTTTTAAAATAACAAACAACGATTCTCCATCTCTCTCAAAAGCACTAAAAAGGGGGGAATTAGCTCAAATGGTAGAGCGCTCGCTTTGCATGTGAGAGGTAGCGGGATCGATGCCCGCATTCTCCACATCGTCCTTTTTTGTTGAGCCAATTGGGAACCATGCCCTTTGGTTTGCAGTTTGATGTCCCATGGTCGGTCCAATGGCAAGAAAAGTTGTGTTCCTTTCTTAGATGTTTCACTAGACCTGGCCTATGGGATGGTATTAACCTCCTGTTCGCAGGTAGCTATTGCCTCTTCATGAAGATGTCCTTCAAAGATTTGAATATTAATAGTACATCACGGTCAGTGCCTACGTTTTCTTCAAATTTTGGTGTATTTTGGAGAGGACATGACTGTACTTCTGAAATGTAGATTTGAACATAGTATTTTTTGTTGAATAGGCTTTTTTAATCTAGAAAGACACATAGCACAGCAATCCCATTTTGTGCAAGACACATACCACTTCACCACCTTTCACCTGAAATTCTGATTTCTATTCAGTGAAACAAGGCTCAATGCTAGTACACGGTCATTTCTAACCAAGTACTAGCAGCATGGTATGTCCATTACTGACTATTCCTGCTTGCCTCTAATCAGCAACATGACATAGACTGATTCACAGTGTAGTGTGACCTACATGTGGTTGTATTCAAGTTAATCAAATGTCCTACAACCACGAAGGGATTCGAACCCTCAATCTTCTGATCCGAAGTCAGACGCCTTGTCCTTTAGGCCACGTGGTCGTGTGTTGAGATTTTTGGGTGTTTGATTTCCACTACATTAGTTGTTTCCTGAAAAAGCATAAGAAGGAGGCAACTTTGGACATGAAATTTTCATCATAAGCAGATTCATGCATGAAATAACAAGGCACTGTTCCAACCTAGTTTCCTCATGTGAAGGTCAGTCATATAAACTTCTCATTTCAGCACAAAGAAGGCTGGCCTGTACAGGGATCGAACCTGTGACCTTGGCATTATTAGCACCACGCTCTGACCAGCTGAGCTAACAGGCCTGTTGTCAGCATTTTGCTTACAACCATGGCTGTTGTACAAACACAGAAAGCCAACTACTTTTAAAATAACAAACAACGATTCTCCATCTCTCTCAAAAGCACTAAAAAGGGGGGAATTAGCTCAAATGGTAGAGCGCTCGCTTTGCATGTGAGAGGTAGCGGGATCGATGCCCGCATTCTCCACATCGTCCTTTTTTGTTGAGCCAATTGGGAACCATGCCCTTTGGTTTGCAGTTTGATGTCCCATGGTCGGTCGAATGGCAAGAAAAGTTGTGTTCCTTTCTTAGATGTTTCACTAGACCTGGCCTATGGGATGGTATTAACCTCCTGTTCGCAGGTAGCTATTGCCTCTTCATGAAGATGTCCTTCAAAGATTTGAATATTAATAGTACATCACGGTCAGTGCCTACGTTTTCTTCAAATTTTGGTGTATTTTGGAGAGGACATGACTGTACTTCTGAAATTTAGATTTGAACATAGTATTTTTTGTTGAATAGGCTTTTTTAATCTAGAAAGACACATAGCACAGCAATCCCATTTTGTGCAAGACACATGCAACTTCACCACCTTTCACCTGAAATTCTGATTTCTATTCAGTGAAACAAGGCTCAATGCTAGTACGCGGTCATTTCTAACCAAGTACTAGCAGCATGGTCTGTCCATGACTATTCCTGCTTGCCTCTAATCAGCAACATGACATAGACTGATTCACAGTGTAGTGTGACCTACATGTGGTTGTATTCAAGTTAATCAAATGTCCTACAACCACGAAGGGATTCGAACCCTCAATCTTCTGATCCGAAGTCAGACGCCTTGTCCTTTAGGCCACATGGTCGTGCGTGGAGATTTTTGGGTGTTTGATTTCCACTACATTAGTTGTTTCCTGAAAAAGCATAAGAAGGAGGCAACTTTGGACATGAAATTTTCATCATAAGCAGATTCATGCATGAAATAACAAGGCACTGTTCCAACCTAGTTTCCTCATGTGAAGGTCAGTCATATAAACTTCTCATTTCAGCACAACGAAGGCTGGCCTGTACAGGGATCGAACCTGTGACCTTGGCGTTATTAGCACCACGCTCTGACCAGCTGAGCTAACAGGCCTGTTGTCAGCATTTTGCTTACAACCATGGCTGTTGTACAAACACAGAAAGCCAACTACTTTTAAAATAACAAACAACGATTCTCCATCTCTCTCAAAAGCACTAAAAAGGGGGGAATTAGCTCAAATGGTAGAGCGCTCGCTTAGCATGTGAGAGGTAGCGGGATCGATGCCCGCATTCTCCACATCGTCCTTTTTTGTTGAGCCAATTGGGAACCATGCCCTTTGGTTTGCAGTTTGATGTCCCATGGTCGGTCGAATGGCAAGAAAAGTTGTGTTCCTTTCTTAGATGTTTCACTAGACCTGGCCAATGGGATGGTATTAACCTCCTGTTCGCAGGTAGCTATTGCCTCTTCATGAAGATGTCCTTCAAAGATTTGAATATTAATAGTACATCACGGTCAGTGCCTACGTTTTCTTCAAATTTTGGTGTATTTTGGAGAGGACATGACTGTACTTCTGAAATGTAGATTTGAACATAGTATTTTTTGTTGAATAGGCTTTTTTAATCTAGAAAGACACATAGCACAGCAATCCCATTTTGTGCAAGACACATGCAACTTCACCACCTTTCACCTGAAATTCTGATTTCTATTCAGTGAAACAAGGCTCAATGCTAGTACGCGGTCATTTCTAACCAAGTACTAGCAGCATGGTCTGTCCATGACTATTCCTGCTTGCCTCTAATCAGCAACATGACATAGACTGATTCACAGTGTAGTGTGACCTACATGTGGTTGTATTCAAGTTAATCAAATGTCCTACAACCACGAAGGGATTCGAACCCTCAATCTTCTGATCCGAAGTCAGACGCCTTGTCCTTTAGGCCACGTGGTCGTGCGTTGAGATTTTTGGGTGTTTGATTTTCACTACATTAGTTGTTTCCTGAAAAAGCATAAGAAGGAGGCAACTTTGGACATGAAATTTTCATCATAAGCAGATTCATGCATGAAATAACAAGGCACTGTTCCAACCTAGTTTCCTCATGTGAAGGTCAGTCATATAAACTTCTCATTTCAGCACAACGAAGGCTGGCCTGTACAGGGATCGAACCTGTGACCTTGGCGTTATTAGCACCACGCTCTGACCAGCTGAGCTAACAGGCCTGTTGTCAGCATTTTGCTTACAACCATGGCTGTTGTACAAACACAGAAAGCCAACTACTTTTAAAATAACAAACAACGATTCTCCATCTCTCTCAAAAGCACTAAAAAGGGGGGAATTAGCTCAAATGGTAGAGCGCTCGCTTAGCATGTGAGAGGTAGCGGGATCGATGCCCGCATTCTCCACATCGTCCTTTTTTGTTGAGCCAATTGGGAACCATGCCCTTTGGTTTGCAGTTTGATGTCCCATGGTCGGTCCAATGGCAAGAAAAGTTGTGTTCCTTTCTTAGATGTTTCACTAGACCTGGCCAATGGGATGGTATTAACCTCCTGTTCGCAGGTAGCTATTGCCTCTTCATGAAGATGTCCTTCAAAGATTTGAATATTAATAGTACATCACGGTCAGTGCCTACGTTTTCTTCAAATTTTGGTGTATTTTGGAGAGGACATGACTGTACTTCTGAAATGTAGATTTGAACATAGCATTTTTTGTTGAATAGGCTTTTTTAATCTAGAAAGACACATAGCACAGCAATCCCATTTTGTGCAAGACACATGCAACTTCACCACCTTTCACCTGAAATTCTGATTTCTATTCAGTGAAACAAGGCTCAATGCTAGTACGCGGTCATTTCTAACCAAGTACTAGCAGCATGGTCTGTCCATGACTATTCCTGCTTGCCTCTAATCAGCAACATGACATAGACTGATTCACAGTGTAGTGTGACCTACATGTGGTTGTATTCAAGTTAATCAAATGTCCTACAACCACGAAGGGATTCGAACCCTCAATCTTCTGATCCGAAGTCAGACGCCTTGTCCTTTAGGCCACATGGTCGTGCGTGGAGATTTTTGGGTGTTTGATTTCCACTACATTAGTTGTTTCCTGAAAAAGCATAAGAAGGAGGCAACTTTGGACATGAAATTTTCATCATAAGCAGATTCATGCATGAAATAACAAGGCACTGTTCCAACCTAGTTTCCTCATGTGAAGGTCAGTCATATAAACTTCTCATTTCAGCACAACGAAGGCTGGCCTGTACAGGGATCGAACCTGTGACCTTGGCGTTATTAGCACCACGCTCTGACCAGCTGAGCTAACAGGCCTGTTGTCAGCATTTTGCTTACAACCATGGCTGTTGTACAAACACAGAAAGCCAACTACTTTTAAAATAACAAACAACGATTCTCCATCTCTCTCAAAAGCACTAAAAAGGGGGGAATTAGCTCAAATGGTAGAGCGCTCGCTTTGCATGTGAGAGGTAGCGGGATCGATGCCCGCATTCTCCACATCGTCCTTTTTTGTTGAGCCAATTGGGAACCATGCCCTTTGGTTTGCAGTTTGATGTCCCATGGTCGGTCCAATGGCAAGAAAAGTTGTGTTCCTTTCTTAGATGTTTCACTAGACCTGGCCAATGGGATGGTATTAACCTCCTGTTCGCAGGTAGCTATTGCCTCTTCATGAAGATGTCCTTCAAAGATTTGAATATTAATAGTACATCACGGTCAGTGCCTACGTTTTCTTCAAATTTTGGTGTATTTTGGAGAGGACATGACTGTACTTCTGAAATGTAGATTTGAACATAGTATTTTTTGTTGAATAGGCTTTTTTAATCTAGAAAGACACATAGCACAGCAATCCCATTTTGTGCAAGACACATGCAACTTCACCACCTTTCACCTGAAATTCTGATTTCTATTCAGTGAAACAAGGCTCAATGCTAGTACGCGGTCATTTCTAACCAAGTACTAGCAGCATGGTCTGTCCATGACTATTCCTGCTTGCCTCTAATCAGCAACATGACATAGACTGATTCACAGTGTAGTGTGACCTACATGTGGTTGTATTCAAGTTAATCAAATGTCCTACAACCACGAAGGGATTCGAACCCTCAATCTTCTGATCCGAAGTCAGACGCCTTGTCCTTTAGGCCACGTGGTCGTGCGTTGAGATTTTTGGGTGTTTGATTTTCACTACATTAGTTGTTTCCTGAAAAAGCATAAGAAGGAGGCAACTTTGGACATGAAATTTTCATCATAAGCAGATTCATGCATGAAATAACAAGGCACTGTTCCAACCTAGTTTCCTCATGTGAAGGTCAGTCATATAAACTTCTCATTTCAGCACAACGAAGGCTGGCCTGTACAGGGATCGAACCTGTGACCTTGGCGTTATTAGCACCACGCTCTGACCAGCTGAGCTAACAGGCCTGTTGTCAGCATTTTGCTTACAACCATGGCTGTTGTACAAACACAGAAAGCCAACTACTTTTAAAATAACAAACAACGATTCTCCATCTCTCTCAAAAGCACTAAAAAGGGGGGAATTAGCTCAAATGGTAGAGCGCTCGCTTTGCATGTGAGAGGTAGCGGGATCGATGCCCGCATTCTCCACATCGTCCTTTTTTGTTGAGCCAATTGGGAACCATGCCCTTTGGTTTGCAGTTTGATGTCCCATGGTCGGTCGAATGGCAAGAAAAGTTGTGTTCCTTTCTTAGATGTTTCACTAGACCTGGCCTATGGGATGGTATTAAGCTCCTGTTCGCAGGTAGCTATTGCCTCTTCATGAAGATGTCCTTCAAAGATTTGAATATTAATAGTACATCACGGTCAGTGCCTACGTTTTCTTCAAATTTTGGTGTATTTTGGAGAGGACATGACTGTACTTCTGAAATGTAGATTTGAACATAGTATTTTTTGTTGAATAGGCTTTTTTAATCTAGAAAGACACATAGCACAGCAATCCCATTTTGTGCAAGACACATACCACTTCACCACCTTTCACCTGAAATTCTGATTTCTATTCAGTGAAACAAGGCTCAATGCTAGTACGCGGTCATTTCTAACCAAGTACTAGCAGCATGGTATGTCCATTACTGACTATTCCTGCTTGCCTCTAATCAGCAACATGACATAGACTGATTCACAGTGTAGTGTGACCTACATGTGGTTGTATTCAAGTTAATCAAATGTCCTACAACCACGAAGGGATTCGAACCCTCAATCTTCTGATCCGAAGTCAGACGCCTTGTCCTTTAGGCCACGTGGTCGTGCGTTGAGATTTTTGGGTGTTTGATTTTCACTACATTAGTTGTTTCCTGAAAAAGCATAAGAAGGAGGCAACTTTGGACATGAAATTTTCATCATAAGCAGATTCATGCATGAAATAACAAGGCACTGTTCCAACCTAGTTTCCTCATGTGAAGGTCAGTCATATAAACTTCTCATTTCAGCACAACGAAGGCTGGCCTGTACAGGGATCGAACCTGTGACCTTGGCGTTATTAGCACCACGCTCTGACCAGCTGAGCTAACAGGCCTGTTGTCAGCATTTTGCTTACAACCATGGCTGTTGTACAAACACAGAAAGCCAACTACTTTTAAAATAACAAACAACGATTCTCCATCTCTCTCAAAAGCACTAAAAAGGGGGGAATTAGCTCAAATGGTAGAGCGCTCGCTTAGCATGTGAGAGGTAGCGGGATCGATGCCCGCATTCTCCACATCGTCCTTTTTTGTTGAGCCAATTGGGAACCATGCCCTTTGGTTTGCAGTTTGATGTCCCATGGTCGGTCGAATGGCAAGAAAAGTTGTGTTCCTTTCTTAGATGTTTCACTAGACCTGGCCTATGGGATGGTATTAACCTCCTGTTCGCAGGTAGCTATTGCCTCTTCATGAAGATGTCCTTCAAAGATTTGAATATTAATAGTACATCACGGTCAGTGCCTACGTTTTCTTCAAATTTTGGTGTATTTTGGAGAGGACATGACTGTACTTCTGAAATGTAGATTTGAACATAGCATTTTTTGTTGAATAGGCTTTTTTAATCTAGAAAGACACATAGCACAGCAATCCCATTTTGTGCAAGACACATGCAACTTCACCACCTTTCACCTGAAATTCTGATTTCTATTCAGTGAAACAAGGCTCAATGCTAGTACGCGGTCATTTCTAACCAAGTACTAGCAGCATGGTCTGTCCATGACTATTCCTGCTTGCCTCTAATCAGCAACATGACATAGACTGATTCACAGTGTAGTGTGACCTACATGTGGTTGTATTCAAGTTAATCAAATGTCCTACAACCACGAAGGGATTCGAACCCTCAATCTTCTGATCCGAAGTCAGACGCCTTGTCCTTTAGGCCACGTGGTCGTGCGTTGAGATTTTTGGGTGTTTGATTTTCACTACATTAGTTGTTTCCTGAAAAAGCATAAGAAGGAGGCAACTTTGGACATGAAATTTTCATCATAAGCAGATTCATGCATGAAATAACAAGGCACTGTTCCAACCTAGTTTCCTCATGTGAAGGTCAGTCATATAAACTTCTCATTTCAGCACAACGAAGGCTGGCCTGTACAGGGATCGAACCTGTGACCTTGGCGTTATTAGCACCACGCTCTGACCAGCTGAGCTAACAGGCCTGTTGTCAGCATTTTGCTTACAACCATGGCTGTTGTACAAACACAGAAAGCCAACTACTTTTAAAATAACAAACAACGATTCTCCATCTCTCTCAAAAGCACTAAAAAGGGGGGAATTAGCTCAAATGGTAGAGCGCTCGCTTAGCATGTGAGAGGTAGCGGGATCGATGCCCGCATTCTCCACATCGTCCTTTTTTGTTGAGCCAATTGGGAACCATGCCCTTTGGTTTGCAGTTTGATGTCCCATGGTCGGTCGAATGGCAAGAAAAGTTGTGTTCCTTTCTTAGATGTTTCACTAGACCTGGCCTATGGGATGGTATTAACCTCCTGTTCGCAGGTAGCTATTGCCTCTTCATGAAGATGTCCTTCAAAGATTTGAATATTAATAGTACATCACGGTCAGTGCCTACGTTTTCTTCAAATTTTGGTGTATTTTGGAGAGGACATGACTGTACTTCTGAAATGTAGATTTGAACATAGTATTATTTGTTGAATAGGCTTTTTTAATCTAGAAAGACACATAGCACAGCAATCCCATTTTGTGCAAGACACATACCACTTCACCACCTTTCACCTGAAATTCTGATTTCTATTCAGTGAAACAAGGCTCAATGCTAGTACACGGTCATTTCTAACCAAGTACTAGCAGCATGGTATGTCCATTACTGACTATTCCTGCTTGCCTCTAATCAGCAACATGACATAGACTGATTCACAGTGTAGTGTGACCTACATGTGGTTGTATTCAAGTTGATCAAATGTCCTACAACCACGAAGGGATTCGAACCCTCAATCTTCTGATCCGAAGTCAGACGCCTTGTCCTTTAGGCCACGTGGTCGTGCGTGGAGATTTTTGGGTGTTTGATTTCCACTACATTAGTTGTTTCCTGAAAAAGCATAAGAAGGAGGCAACTTTGGACATGAAATTTTCATCATAAGCAGATTCATGCATGAAATAACAAGGCACTGTTCCAACCTAGTTTCCTCATGTGAAGGTCAGTCATATAAACTTCTCATTTCAGCACAACGAAGGCTGGCCTGTACAGGGATCGAACCTGTGACCTTGGCGTTATTAGCACCACGCTCTGACCAGCTGAGCTAACAGGCCTGTTGTCAGCATTTTGCTTACAACCATGGCTGTTGTACAAACACAGAAAGCCAACTACTTTTAAAATAACAAACAACGATTCTCCATCTCTCTCAAAAGCACTAAAAAGGGGGCAATTAGCTCAAATGGTAGAGCGCTCGCTTTGCATGTGAGAGGTAGCGGGATCGATGCCCGCATTCTCCACATCGTCCTTTTTTGTTGAGCCAATTGGGAACCATGCCCTTTGGTTTGCAGTTTGATGTCCCATGGTCGGTCGAATGGCAAGAAAAGTTGTGTTCCTTTCTTAGATGTTTCACTAGACCTGGCCAATGGGATGGTATTAACCTCCTGTTCGCAGGTAGCTATTGCCTCTTCATGAAGATGTCCTTCAAAGATTTGAATATTAATAGTACATCACGGTCAGTGCCTACGTTTTCTTCACATTTTGGTGTATTTTGGAGAGGACATGACTGTACTTCTGAAATGTAGATTTGAACATAGCATTTTTTGTTGAATAGGCTTTTTTAATCTAGAAAGACACATAGCACAGCAATCCCATTTTGTGCAAGACACATGCAACTTCACCACCTTTCACCTGAAATTCTGATTTCTATTCAGTGAAACAAGGCTCAATGCTAGTACGCGGTCATTTCTAACCAAGTACTAGCAGCATGGTATGTCCATTACTGACTATTCCTGCTTGCCTCTAACCAGCAACATGACATAGACTGATTCACAGTGTAGTGTGACCTACATGTGGTTGTATTCAAGTTAATCAAATGTCCTACAACCACGAAGGGATTCGAACCCTCAATCTTCTGATCCGAAGTCAGACGCCTTGTCCTTTAGGCCACGTGGTCGTGCGTTGAGATTTTTGGGTGTTTGATTTTCACTACATTAGTTGTTTCCTGAAAAAGCATAAGAAGGAGGCAACTTTGGACATGAAATTTTCATCATAAGCAGATTCATGCATGAAATAACAAGGCACTGTTCCAACCTAGTTTCCTCATGTGAAGGTCAGTCATATAAACTTCTCATTTCAGCACAACGAAGGCTGGCCTGTACAGGGATCGAACCTGTGACCTTGGCGTTATTAGCACCACGCTCTGACCAGCTGAGCTAACAGGCCTGTTGTCAGCATTTTGCTTACAACCATGGCTGTTGTACAAACACAGAAAGCCAACTACTTTTAAAATAACAAACAACGATTCTCCATCTCTCTCAAAAGCACTAAAAAGGGGGGAATTAGCTCAAATGGTAGAGCGCTCGCTTTGCATGTGAGAGGTAGCGGGATCGATGCCCGCATTCTCCACATCGTCCTTTTTTGTTGAGCCAATTGGGAACCATGCCCTTTGGTTTGCAGTTTGATGTCCCATGGTCGGTCGAATGGCAAGAAAAGTTGTGTTCCTTTCTTAGATGTTTCACTAGACCTGGCCAATGGGATGGTATTAACCTCCTGTTCGCAGGTAGCTATTGCCTCTTCATGAAGATGTCCTTCAAAGATTTGAATATTAATAGTACATCACGGTCAGTGCCTACGTTTTCTTCACATTTTGGTGTATTTTGGAGAGGACATGACTGTACTTCTGAAATGTAGATTTGAACATAGCATTTTTTGTTGAATAGGCTTTTTTAATCTAGAAAGACACATAGCACAGCAATCCCATTTTGTGCAAGACACATGCAACTTCACCACCTTTCACCTGAAATTCTGATTTCTATTCAGTGAAACAAGGCTCAATGCTAGTACGCGGTCATTTCTAACCAAGTACTAGCAGCATGGTATGTCCATTACTGACTATTCCTGCTTGCCTCTAACCAGCAACATGACATAGACTGATTCACAGTGTAGTGTGACCTACATGTGGTTGTATTCAAGTTAATCAAATGTCCTACAACCACGAAGGGATTCGAACCCTCAATCTTCTGATCCGAAGTCAGACGCCTTGTCCTTTAGGCCACGTGGTCGTGCGTTGAGATTTTTGGGTGTTTGATTTTCACTACATTAGTTGTTTCCTGAAAAAGCATAAGAAGGAGGCAACTTTGGACATGAAATTTTCATCATAAGCAGATTCATGCATGAAATAACAAGGCACTGTTCCAACCTAGTTTCCTCATGTGAAGGTCAGTCATATAAACTTCTCATTTCAGCACAACGAAGGCTGGCCTGTACAGGGATCGAACCTGTGACCTTGGCGTTATTAGCACCACGCTCTGACCAGCTGAGCTAACAGGCCTGTTGTCAGCATTTTGCTTACAACCATGGCTGTTGTACAAACACAGAAAGCCAACTACTTTTAAAATAACAAACAACGATTCTCCATCTCTCTCAAAAGCACTAAAAAGGGGGGAATTAGCTCAAATGGTAGAGCGCTCGCTTAGCATGTGAGAGGTAGCGGGATCGATGCCCGCATTCTCCACATCGTCCTTTTTTGTTGAGCCAATTGGGAACCATGCCCTTTGGTTTGCAGTTTGATGTCCCATGGTCGGTCCAATGGCAAGAAAAGTTGTGTTCCTTTCTTAGATGTTTCACTAGACCTGGCCAATGGGATGGTATTAACCTCCTGTTCGCAGGTAGCTATTGCCTCTTCATGAAGATGTCCTTCAAAGATTTGAATATTAATAGTACATCACGGTCAGTGCCTACGTTTTCTTCAAATTTTGGTGTATTTTGGAGAGGACATGACTGTACTTCTGAAATGTAGATTTGAACATAGCATTTTTTGTTGAATAGGCTTTTTTAATCTAGAAAGACACATAGCACAGCAATCCCATTTTGTGCAAGACACATGCAACTTCACCACCTTTCACCTGAAATTCTGATTTCTATTCAGTGAAACAAGGCTCAATGCTAGTACGCGGTCATTTCTAACCAAGTACTAGCAGCATGGTCTGTCCATGACTATTCCTGCTTGCCTCTAATCAGCAACATGACATAGACTGATTCACAGTGTAGTGTGACCTACATGTGGTTGTATTCAAGTTCATCAAATGTCCTACAACCACGAAGGGATTCGAACCCTCAATCTTCTGATCCGAAGTCAGACGCCTTGTCCTTTAGGCCACATGGTCGTGCGTGGAGATTTTTGGGTGTTTGATTTCCACTACATTAGTTGTTTCCTGAAAAAGCATAAGAAGGAGGCAACTTTGGACATGAAATTTTCATCATAAGCAGATTCATGCATGAAATAACAAGGCACTGTTCCAACCTAGTTTCCTCATGTGAAGGTCAGTCATATAAACTTCTCATTTCAGCACAACGAAGGCTGGCCTGTACAGGGATCGAACCTGTGACCTTGGCGTTATTAGCACCACGCTCTGACCAGCTGAGCTAACAGGCCTGTTGTCAGCATTTTGCTTACAACCATGGCTGTTGTACAAACACAGAAAGCCAACTACTTTTAAAATAACAAACAACGATTCTCCATCTCTCTCAAAAGCACTAAAAAGGGGGGAATTAGCTCAAATGGTAGAGCGCTCGCTTTGCATGTGAGAGGTAGCGGGATCGATGCCCGCATTCTCCACATCGTCCTTTTTTGTTGAGCCAATTGGGAACCATGCCCTTTGGTTTGCAGTTTGATGTCCCATGGTCGGTCGAATGGCAAGAAAAGTTGTGTTCCTTTCTTAGATGTTTCACTAGACCTGGCCTATGGGATGGTATTAACCTCCTGTTCGCAGGTAGCTATTGCCTCTTCATGAAGATGTCCTTCAAAGATTTGAATATTAATAGTACATCACGGTCAGTGCCTACGTTTTCTTCAAATTTTGGTGTATTTTGGAGAGGACATGACTGTACTTCTGAAATGTAGATTTGAACATAGTATTTTTTGTTGAATAGGCTTTTTTAATCTAGAAAGACACATAGCACAGCAATCCCATTTTGTGCAAGACACATACCACTTCACCACCTTTCACCTGAAATTCTGATTTCTATTCAGTGAAACAAGGCTCAATGCTAGTACACGGTCATTTCTAACCAAGTACTAGCAGCATGGTATGTCCATTACTGACTATTCCTGCTTGCCTCTAATCAGCAACATGACATAGACTGATTCACAGTGTAGTGTGACCTACATGTGGTTGTATTCAAGTTGATCAAATGTCCTACAACCACGAAGGGATTCGAACCCTCAATCTTCTGATCCGAAGTCAGACGCCTTGTCCTTTAGGCCACGTGGTCGTGCGTGGAGATTTTTGGGTGTTTGATTTCCACTACATTAGTTGTTTCCTGAAAAAGCATAAGAAGGAGGCAACTTTGGACATGAAATTTTCATCATAAGCAGATTCATGCATGAAATAACAAGGCACTGTTCCAACCTAGTTTCCTCATGTGAAGGTCAGTCATATAAACTTCTCATTTCAGCACAACGAAGGCTGGCCTGTACAGGGATCGAACCTGTGACCTTGGCGTTATTAGCACCACGCTCTGACCAGCTGAGCTAACAGGCCTGTTGTCAGCATTTTGCTTACAACCATGGCTGTTGTACAAACACAGAAAGCCAACTACTTTTAAAATAACAAACAACGATTCTCCATCTCTCTCAAAAGCACTAAAAAGGGGGGAATTAGCTCAAATGGTAGAGCGCTCGCTTTGCATGTGAGAGGTAGCGGGATCGATGCCCGCATTCTCCACATCGTCCTTTTTTGTTGAGCCAATTGGGAACCATGCCCTTTGGTTTGCAGTTTGATGTCCCATGGTCGGTCGAATGGCAAGAAAAGTTGTGTTCCTTTCTTAGATGTTTCACTAGACCTGGCCTATGGGATGGTATTAACCTCCTGTTCGCAGGTAGCTATTGCCTCTTCATGAAGATGTCCTTCAAAGATTTGAATATTAATAGTACATCACGGTCAGTGCCTACGTTTTCTTCAAATTTTGGTGTATTTTGGAGAGGACATGACTGTACTTCTGAAATTTAGATTTGAACATAGTATTTTTTGTTGAATAGGCTTTTTTAATCTAGAAAGACACATAGCACAGCAATCCCATTTTGTGCAAGACACATGCAACTTCACCACCTTTCACCTGAAATTCTGATTTCTATTCAGTGAAACAAGGCTCAATGCTAGTACGCGGTCATTTCTAACCAAGTACTAGCAGCATGGTCTGTCCATGACTATTCCTGCTTGCCTCTAATCAGCAACATGACATAGACTGATTCACAGTGTAGTGTGACCTACATGTGGTTGTATTCAAGTTAATCAAATGTCCTACAACCACGAAGGGATTCGAACCCTCAATCTTCTGATCCGAAGTCAGACGCCTTGTCCTTCAGGCCACATGGTCATGCGTGGAGATTTTTGGGTGTTTGATTTCCACTACATTAGTTGTTTCCTGAAAAAGCATAAGAAGGAGGCAACTTTGGACATGAAATTTTCATCATAAGCAGATTCATGCATGAAATAACAAGGCACTGTTCCAACCTAGTTTCCTCATGTGAAGGTCAGTCATATAAACTTCTCATTTCAGCACAACGAAGGCTGACCTTGGCGTTATTAGCACCACGCTCTGACCAGCTGAGCTAACAGGCCTGTTGTCAGCATTTTGCTTACAACCATGGCTGTTGTACAAACACAGAAAGCCAACTACTTTTAAAATAACAAACAACGATTCTCCATCTCTCTCAAAAGCACTAAAAAGGGGGGAATTAGCTCAAATGGTAGAGCGCTCGCTTTGCATGTGAGAGGTAGCGGGATCGATGCCCGCATTCTCCACATCGTCCTTTTTTGTTGAGCCAATTGGGAACCATGCCCTTTGGTTTGCAGTTTGATGTCCCATGGTCGGTCGAATGGCAAGAAAAGTTGTGTTCCTTTCTTAGATGTTTCACTAGACCTGGCCTATGGGATGGTATTAACCTCCTGTTCGCAGGTAGCTATTGCCTCTTCATGAAGATGTCCTTCAAAGATTTGAATATTAATAGTACATCACGGTCAGTGCCTACGTTTTCTTCAAATTTTGGTGTATTTTGGAGAGGACATGACTGTACTTCTGAAATGTAGATTTGAACATAGTATTTTTTGTTGAATAGGCTTTTTTAATCTAGAAAGACACATAGCACAGCAATCCCATTTTGTGCAAGACACATGCAACTTCACCACCTTTCACCTGAAATTCTGATTTCTATTCAGTGAAACAAGGCTCAATGCTAGTACGCGGTCATTTCTAACCAAGTACTAGCAGCATGGTCTGTCCATGACTATTCCTGCTTGCCTCTAATCAGCAACATGACATAGACTGATTCACAGTGTAGTGTGACCTACATGTGGTTGTATTCAAGTTGATCAAATGTCCTACAACCACGAAGGGATTCGAACCCTCAATCTTCTGATCCGAAGTCAGACGCCTTGTCCTTTAGGCCACGTGGTCGTGCGTCGAGATTTTTGGGTGTTTGATTTCCACTACATTAGTTGTTTCCTGAAAAAGCATAAGAAGGAGGCAACTTTGGACATGAAATTTTCATCATAAGCAGATTCATGCATGAAATAACAAGGCACTGTTCCAACCTAGTTTCCTCATGTGAAGGTCAGTCATATAAACTTCTCATTTCAGCACAACGAAGGATGGCCTGTACAGGGATCGAACCTGTGACCTTGGCGTTATTAGCACCACGCTCTGACCAGCTGAGCTAACAGGCCTGTTGTCAGCATTTTGCTTACAACCATGGCTGTTGTACAAACACAGAAAGCCAACTACTTTTAAAATAACAAACAACGATTCTCCATCTCTCTCAAAAGCACTAAAAAGGGGGGAATTAGCTCAAATGGTAGAGCGCTCGCTTTGCATGTGAGAGGTAGCGGGATCGATGCCCGCATTCTCCACATCGTCCTTTTTTGTTGAGCCAATTGGGAACCATGCCCTTTGGTTTGCAGTTTGATGTCCCATGGTCGGTCGAATGGCAAGAAAAGTTGTGTTCCTTTCTTAGATGTTTCACTAGACCTGGCCTATGGGATGGTATTAACCTCCTGTTCGCAGGTAGCTATTGCCTCTTCATGAAGATGTCCTTCAAAGATTTGAATATTAATAGTACATCACGGTCAGTGCCTACGTTTTCTTCAAATTTTGGTGTATTTTGGAGAGGACATGACTGTACTTCTGAAATTTAGATTTGAACATAGTATTTTTTGTTGAATAGGCTTTTTTAATCTAGAAAGACACATAGCACAGCAATCCCATTTTGTGCAAGACACATGCAACTTCACCACCTTTCACCTGAAATTCTGATTTCTATTCAGTGAAACAAGGCTCAATGCTAGTACGCGGTCATTTCTAACCAAGTACTAGCAGCATGGTCTGTCCATGACTATTCCTGCTTGCCTCTAATCAGCAACATGACATAGACTGATTCACAGTGTAGTGTGACCTACATGTGGTTGTATTCAAGTTAATCAAATGTCCTACAACCACGAAGGGATTCGAACCCTCAATCTTCTGATCCGAAGTCAGACGCCTTGTCCTTCAGGCCACATGGTCGTGCGTGGAGATTTTTGGGTGTTTGATTTCCACTACATTAGTTGTTTCCTGAAAAAGCATAAGAAGGAGGCAACTTTGGACATGAAATTTTCATCATAAGCAGATTCATGCATGAAATAACAAGGCACTGTTCCAACCTAGTTTCCTCATGTGAAGGTCAGTCATATAAACTTCTCATTTCAGCACAACGAAGGCTGGCCTGTACAGGGATCGAACCTGTGACCTTGGCGTTATTAGCACCACGCTCTGACCAGCTGAGCTAACAGGCCTGTTGTCAGCATTTTGCTTACAACCATGGCTGTTGTACAAACACAGAAAGCCAACTACTTTTAAAATAACAAACAACGATTCTCCATCTCTCTCAAAAGCACTAAAAAGGGGGGAATTAGCTCAAATGGTAGAGCGCTCGCTTTGCATGTGAGAGGTAGCGGGATCGATGCCCGCATTCTCCACATCGTCCTTTTTTGTTGAGCCAATTGGGAACCATGCCCTTTGGTTTGCAGTTTGATGTCCCATGGTCGGTCGAATGGCAAGAAAAGTTGTGTTCCTTTCTTAGATGTTTCACTAGACCTGGCCAATGGGATGGTATTAACCTCCTGTTCGCAGGTAGCTATTGCCTCTTCATGAAGATGTCCTTCAAAGATTTGAATATTAATAGTACATCACGGTCAGTGCCTACGTTTTCTTCAAATTTTGGTGTATTTTGGAGAGGACATGACTGTACTTCTGAAATGTAGATTTGAACATAGTATTTTTTGTTGAATAGGCTTTTTTAATCTAGAAAGACACATAGCACAGCAATCCCATTTTGTGCAAGACACATGCAACTTCACCACCTTTCACCTGAAATTCTGATTTCTATTCAGTGAAACAAGGCTCAATGCTAGTACGCGGTCATTTCTAACCAAGTACTAGCAGCATGGTCTGTCCATGACTATTCCTGCTTGCCTCTAATCAGCAACATGACATAGACTGATTCACAGTGTAGTGTGACCTACATGTGGTTGTATTCAAGTTAATCAAATGTCCTACAACCACGAAGGGATTCGAACCCTCAATCTTCTGATCCGAAGTCAGACGCCTTGTCCTTCAGACCACATGGTCGTGCGTGGAGATTTTTGGGTGTTTGATTTGCACTACATTAGTTGTTTCCTGAAAAAGCATAAGAAGGAGGCAACTTTGGACATGAAATTTTCATCATAAGCAGATTCATGCATGAAATAACAAGGCACTGTTCCAACCTAGTTTCCTCATGTGAAGGTCAGTCATATAAACTTCTCATTTCAGCACAACGAAGGCTGACCTTGGCGTTATTAGCACCACGCTCTGACCAGCTGAGCTAACAGGCCTGTTGTCAGCATTTTGCTTACAACCATGGCTGTTGTACAAACACAGAAAGCCAACTACTTTTAAAATAACAAACAACGATTCTCCATCTCTCTCAAAAGCACTAAAAAGGGGGGAATTAGCTCAAATGGTAGAGCGCTCGCTTTGCATGTCAGAGGTAGCGGGATCGATGCCCGCATTCTCCACATAGTCCTTTTTTGTTGAGCCAATTGGGAACCATGCCCTTTGGTTTGCAGTTTGATGTCCCATGGTCGGTCGAATGGCAAGAAAAGTTGTGTTCCTTTCTTAGATGACTCACTAGACCTGGCCCATGGGATGGTATTACCTCCTGTTCGCAGGTAGCTATTGCCTCTTCATGAAGATGTCCTTCAAAGATTTGAATATTAATAGTACATCATGGTCAGTGCCTACGTTTTCTTCAAATTTTGGTGTATTTTGGAGAGGACATGACTGTACTTCTGAAATGTAGATTTGAACATAGTATTTTTTGTTGAATAGGCTTTTTTAATCTAGAAAGACACATAGCACAGCAATCCCATTTTGTGCAAGACACATACAACTTCACCGCCTTTCACCTGAAATTCTGATTTCTATTCAGTGAAACAAGGCTCAATGCTAGTACGCAGTCATTTCTATCCAAATACTCGCAACATGGTCTGCCCATTTCTGCTTGCCTCTAATCAGCAACATGACATAGACTGATTCACAGGGTAGTGTGACCTACATGTGGTTGTATTCAAGTTGATCAAATGTCCTACAACCACGAAGGGATTCAAACCCTCAATCTTCTGATCCGAAGTCAGACGCCTTGTCCTTTAGGCCACGTGGTCGTGTGTTGAGATTTTTGGTTGTTTGATTTCCACTACATTAGTTGTTTCCTGAAAAAGCATAAGAAGGAGGCAACTTTGGACATGAAATTTTCATCATATGCAGATTCATGCATGAAATGACAAGGCACTGTTCCAACCTAGTTTCCTCATGTGAAGGTCAGTCATATAAACTTCTCATTTCAGCACAGCGAAGGCTGGCCTGTACAGGGATCGAACCTGTGACCTTGGCGTTATTAGCACCATGCTCTGACCAGCTGAGCTAACAGGCCTGTTGTCTGCATTTTGCTTACAACCATGGCTGTTGTACAAACACAGAAAGCCAACTACTTTTAAAATAATAAACAACGATTCTCCATCTCTCTCAAAAGCACTAAAAAGGGGGGAATTAGCTCAAATGGTAGAGCGCTCGCTTAGCATGTGAGAGGTAGCGGGATCGATGCCCGCATTCTCCACATAGTCCTTTTTTGTTGAGCCAATTGGGAACCATGCCCTTTGGTTTGCAGTTTGATGTCCCATGGTCGGTCGAATGGCAAGAAAAGTTGTGTTCCTTTCTTAGATGACTCACTAGACCTGGCCTATGGGATGGTATTACCTCCTGTTCGCAGGTAGCTATTGCCTCTTCATGAAGATGTCCTTCAAAGATTTGAATATTAATAGTACATCATGGTCAGTGCCTACGTTTTCTTCAAATTTTGGTGTATTTTGGAGAGGACATGACTGTACTTCTGAAATGTAGATTTGAACATAGTATTTTTTGTTGAATAGGCTTTTTTAATCTAGAAAGACACATAGCACAGCAATCCCATTTTGTGCAAGACACATACAACTTCACCGCCTTTCACCTGAAATTCTGATTTCTATTCAGTGAAACAAGGCTCAATGCTAGTACGCAGTCATTTCTATCCAAATACTCGCAACATGGTCTGCCCATTTCTGCTTGCCTCTAATCAGCAACATGACATAGACTGATTCACAGGGTAGTGTGACCTACATGTGGTTGTATTCAAGTTGATCAAATGTCCTACAACCACGAAGGGATTCGAACCCTCAATCTTCTGATCCGAAGTCAGACGCCTTGTCCTTTAGGCCACGTGGTCGTGTGTTGAGATTTTTGGTTGTTTGATTTCCACTACATTAGTTGTTTCCTGAAAAAGCATAAGAAGGAGGCAACTTTGGACATGAAATTTTCATCATATGCAGATTCATGCATGAAATGACAAGGCACTGTTCCAACCTAGTTTCCTCATGTGAAGGTCAGTCATATAAACTTCTCATTTCAGCACAGCGAAGGCTGGCCTGTACAGGGATCGAACCTGTGACCTTGGCGTTATTAGCACCACGCTCTGACCAGCTGAGCTAACAGGCCTGTGGTCTGCATTTTGCTTACAACCATGGCTGTTGTACAAACACAGAAAGCCAACTACTTTTAAAATAATAAACAACGATTCTCCATCTCTCTCAAAAACACTAAAAAGGGGGGAATTAGCTCAAATGGTAGAGCGCTCGCTTAGCATGTGAGAGGTAGCGGGATCGATGCCCGCATTCTCCACATAGTCCTTTTTTGTTGAGCCAATTGGGAACCATGCCCTTTGGTTTGCAGTTTGATGTCCCATGGTCGGTCGAATGGCAAGAAAAGTTGTGTTCCTTTCTTAGATGACTCACTAGACCTGGCCTATGGGATGGTATTACCTCCTGTTCGCAGGTAGCTATTGCCTCTTCATGAAGATGTCCTTCAAAGATTTGAATATTAATAGTACATCATGGTCAGTGCCTACGTTTTCTTCAAATTTTGGTGTATTTTGGAGAGGACATGACTGTACTTCTGAAATGTAGATTTGAACATAGTATTTTTTGTTGAATAGGCTTTTTTAATCTAGAAAGACACATAGCACAGCAATCCCATTTTGTGCAAGACACATACAACTTCACCGCCTTTCACCTGAAATTCTGATTTCTATTCAGTGAAACAAGGCTCAATGCTAGTACGCAGTCATTTCTAACCAAATACTAGCAACATGGTCTGTCTATTTCTGCTTGCCTCTAATCAGCAACATGACATAGACTGATTCACAGTGTAGTGTGACCTACATGTGGTTGTATTCAAGTTGATCAAATGTCCTACAACCACGAAGGGATTCGAACTCTCAATCTTCTGATCCGAAGTCAGACGCCTTGTCCTTTAGGCCACATGGTCGTGCGTTGAGATTTTTGGGTGTTTGATTTCCACTACATTAGTTGTTTCCTGAAAAAGCATAAGAAGGAGGCAACTTTGGACATGAAATTTTCATCATATGCAGATTCATGCATGAAATGACAAGACACTGTTCCAACCTAGTTTCCTCATGTGAAGGTCAGTCATATAAACTTCTCATTTCAGCACAGCGAAGGCTGGCCTGTACAGGGATCGAACCTGTGACCTTGGCGTTATTAGCACCACGCTCTGACCAGCTGAGCTAACAGGCCTGTGGTCTGCATTTTGCTTACAACCATGGCTGTTGTACAAACACAGAAAGCCAACTACTTTTAAAATAATAAACAACGATTCTCCATCTCTCTCAAAAGCACTAAAAAGGGGGGAATTAGCTCAAATGGTAGAGCGCTCGCTTAGCATGTGAGAGGTAGCGGGATCGATGCCCGCATTCTCCACATAGTCCTTTTTTGTTGAGCCAATTGGGAACCATGCCCTTTGGTTTGCAGTTTGATGTCCCATGGTCGGTCGAATGGCAAGAAAAGTTGTGTTCCTTTCTTAGATGACTCACTAGACCTGGCCTATGGGATGGTATTACCTCCTGTTCGCAGGTAGCTATTGCCTCTTCATGAAGATGTCCTTCAAAGATTTGAATATTAATAGTACATCATGGTCAGTGCCTACGTTTTCTTCAAATTTTGGTGTATTTTGGAGAGGACATGACTGTACTTCTGAAATGTAGATTTGAACATAGTATTTTTTGTTGAATAGGCTTTTTAATCTAGAAAGACACATAGCACAGCAATCCCATTTTGTGCAAGACACATACAACTTCACCGCCTTTCACCTGAAATTCTGATTTCTATTCAGTGAAACAAGGCTCAATGCTAGTACGCAGTCATTTCTAACCAAATACTAGCAACATGGTCTGTCCATTTCTGCTTGCCTCTAATCAGCAACATGACATAGACTGATTCACAGTGTAGTGTGACCTACATGTGGTTGTATTCAAGTTGATCAAATGTCCTACAACCACGAAGGGATTCGAACCCTCAATCTTCTGATCCGAAGTCAGACGCCTTGTCCTTTAGGCCACGTGGTCGTGCGTTGAGATTTTTGGGTGTTTGATTTCCACTACATTAGTTGTTTCCTGAAAAAGCATAAGAAGGAGGCAACTTTGGACATGAAATTTTCATCATATGCAGATTCATGCATGAAATGACAAGGCAATGTTCCAACCTAGTTTCCTCATGTGAAGGTCAGTCATATAAACTTCTCATTTCAGCACAGCGAAGGCTGGCCTGTACAGGGATCGGACCTGTGACCTTGGCGTTATTAGCACCACGCTCTGACCAGCTGAGCTAACAGGCCTGTGGTCTGCATTTTGCTTACAACCATGGCTGTTGTACAAACACAGAAAGCCAACTACTTTTAAAATAATAAACAACGATTCTCCATCTCTCTCAAAAACACTAAAAAGGGGGGAATTAGCTCAAATGGTAGAGCGCTCGCTTAGCATGTGAGAGGTAGCGGGATCGATGCCCGCATTCTCCACATAGTCCTTTTTTGTTGAGCCAATTGGGAACCATGCCCTTTGGTTTGCAGTTTGATGTCCCATGGTCGGTCGAATGGCAAGAAAAGTTGTGTTCCTTTCTTAGATGACTCACTAGACCTGGCCTATGGGATGGTATTACCTCCTGTTCGCAGGTAGCTATTGCCTCTTCATGAAGATGTCCTTCAAAGATTTGAATATTAATAGTACATCATGGTCAGTGCCTACGTTTTCTTCAAATTTTGGTGTATTTTGGAGAGGACATGACTGTACTTCTGAAATGTAGATTTGAACATAGTATTTTTTGTTGAATAGGCTTTTTTAATCTAGAAAGACACATAGCACAGCAATCCCATTTTGTGCAAGACACATACAACTTCACCGCCTTTCACCTGAAATTCTGATTTCTATTCAGTGAAACAAGGCTCAATGCTAGTACGCAGTCATTTCTAACCAAATACTAGCAACATGGTCTGTCTATTTCTGCTTGCCTCTAATCAGCAACATGACATAGACTGATTCACAGTGTAGTGTGACCTACATGTGGTTGTATTCAAGTTGATCAAATGTCCTACAACCACGAAGGGATTCGAACTCTCAATCTTCTGATCCGAAGTCAGACGCCTTGTCCTTTAGGCCACGTGGTCGTGCGTTGAGATTTTTGGGTGTTTGATTTCCACTACATTAGTTGTTTCCTGAAAAAGCATAAGAAGGAGGCAACTTTGGACATGAAATTTTCATCATATGCAGATTCATGCATGAAATGACAAGGCACTGTTCCAACCTAGTTTCCTTATGTGAAGGTCAGTCATATAAACTTCTCATTTCAGCACAGCAAAGGCTGGCCTGTACAGGGATCGAACCTGTGACCTTGGCGTTATTAGCACCACGCTCTGACCAGCTGAGCTAACAGGCCTGTGGTCTGCATTTTGCTTACAACCATGGCTGTTGTACAAACACAGAAAGCCAACTACTTTTAAAATAATAAACAACGATTCTCCATCTCTCTCAAAAACCCTAAAAAGGGGGGAATTAGCTCAAATGGTAGAGCGCTCGCTTAGCATGTGAGAGGTAGCGGGATCGATGCCCGCATTCTCCACATAGTCCTTTTTTGTTGAGCCAATTGGGAACCATGCCCTTTGGTTTGCAGTTTGATGTCCCATGGTCGGTCGAATGGCAAGAAAAGTTGTGTTCCTTTCTTAGATGACTCACTAGACCTGGCCTATGGGATGGTATTACCTCCTGTTCGCAGGTAGCTATTGCCTCTTCATGAAGATGTCCTTCAAAGATTTGAATATTAATAGTACATCATGGTCAGTGCCTACGTTTTCTTCAAATTTTGGTGTATTTTGGAAAGGACATGACTGTACTTCTGAAATGTAGATTTGAACATAGTATTTTTTGTTGAATAGGCTTTTTTAATCTAGAAAGACACATAGCACAGCAATCCCATTTTGTGCAAGACACATACAACTTCACCGCCTTTCACCTGAAATTCTGATTTCTATTCAGTGAAACAAGGCTCAATGCTAGTACGCAGTCATTTCTAACCAAATACTAGCAACATGGTCTGTCTATTTCTGCTTGCCTCTAATCAGCAACATGACATAGACTGATTCACAGTGTAGTGTGACCTACATGTGGTTGTATTCAAGTTGATCAAATGTCCTACAACCACGAAGGGATTCGAACTCTCAATCTTCTGATCCGAAGTCAGACGCCTTGTCCTTTAGGCCACGTGGTCGTGCGTTGAGATTTTTGGGTGTTTGATTTCCACTACATTAGTTGTTTCCTGAAAAAGCATAAGAAGGAGGCAACTTTGGACATGAAATTTTCATCATATGCAGATTCATGCATGAAATGACAAGACACTGTTCCAACCTAGTTTCCTCATGTGAAGGTCAGTCATATAAACTTCTCATTTCAGCACAGCGAAGGCTGGCCTGTACAGGGATCGAACCTGTGACCTTGGCGTTATTAGCACCACGCTCTGACCAGCTGAGCTAACAGGCCTGTGGTCTGCATTTTGCTTACAACCATGGCTGTTGTACAAACACAGAAAGCCAACTACTTTTAAAATAATAAACAACGATTCTCCATCTCTCTCAAAAGTACTAAAAAGGGGGGAATTAGCTCAAATGGTAGAGCGCTCGCTTAGCATGTGAGAGGTAGCGGGATCGATGCCCGCATTCTCCACATAGTCATTTTTTGTTGAGCCAATTGGGAACCATGCCCTTTGGTTTACAGTTTGATGTCCCATGGTCGGTCGAATGGCAAGAAAAGTTGTGTTCCTTTCTTAGATGACTCACTAGACCTGGCCTATGGGATGGTATTACCTCCTGTTCGCAGGTAGCTATTGCCTCTTCATGAAGATGTCCTTCAAAGATTTGAATATTAATAGTACATCATGGTCAGTGCCTACGTTTTCTTCAAATTTTGGTGTATTTTGGAGAGGACATGACTGTACTTCTGAAATGTAGATTTGAACATAGTATTTTTTGTTGAATAGGCTTTTTTAATCTAGAAAGACACATAGCACAGCAATACCATTTTGTGCAAGACACATACAACTTCACCGCCTTTCACCTGAAATTCTGATTTCTATTCAGTGAAACAAGGCTCAATGGTAGTACGCAGTCATTTCTAACCAAATACTAGCAACATGGTCTGTCCATTTCTGATTGCCTCTAATCAGCAACATGACATAAACTGATTCACAGTGTAGTGTGACCTACATGTGGTTGTATTCAAGTTGATCAAATGTCCTACAACCACGAAGGGATTCGAACCCTCAATCTTCTGATCCGAAGTCAGACGCCTTGTCCTTTAGGCCACGTGGTCGTGCGTTGAGATTTTTGGGTGTTTGATTTCCACTACATTAGTTGTTTCCTGAAAAAGCATAAGAAGGAGGCAACTTTGGACATGAAATTTTCATCATATGCAGATTCATGCATGAAATGACATGGCACTGTTCCAACCTAGTTTCCTCATGTGAAGGTCAGTCATATAAACTTCTCATTTCAGCACAGCGAAGGATGGTCTGTAGAGGGACCGAACCTGTGACCTTGGCGTTATTAGCACCACGCTCTGACCAGCTGAGCTAACAGGCCTGTGGTCTGCATTTTGCTTACAACCATGGCTGTTGTACAAACACAGAAAGCCAACTACTTTTAAAATAATAAACAACGATTCTCCATCTCTCTCAAAAGCACTAAAAAGGGGGGAATTAGCTCAAATGGTAGAGCGCTCGCTTAGCATGTGAGAGGTAGCGGGATCGATGCCCGCATTCTCCACATAGTCCTTTTTTGTTGAGCCAATTGGGAACCATGCCCTTTGGTTTGCAGTTTGATGTCCCATGGTCGGTCGAATGGCAAGAAAAGTTGTGTTCCTTTCTTAGATGACTCACTAGACCTGGCCTATGGGATGGTATTACCTCCTGTTCGCAGGTAGCTATTGCCTCTTCATGAAGATGTCCTTCAAAGATTTGAATATTAATAGTACATCATGGTCAGTGCCTACGTTTTCTTCAAATTTTGGTGTATTTTGGAGAGGACATGACTGTACTTCTGAAATGTAGATTTGAACATAGTATTTTTTGTTGAATAGGCTTTTTTAATCTAGAAAGACACATAGCACAGCAATCCCATTTTGTGCAAGACACATACAACTTCACCGCCTTTCACCTGAAATTCTGATTTCTATTCAGTGAAACAAGGCTCAATGCTAGTACGCAGTCATTTCTAACCAAATACTAGCAACATGGTCTGTCTATTTCTGCTTGCCTCTAATCAGCAACATGACATAGACTGATTCACAGTGTAGTGTGACCTACATGTGGTTGTATTCAAGTTGATCAAATGTCCTACAACCACGAAGGGATTCGAACTCTCAATCTTCTGATCCGAAGTCAGACGCCTTGTCCTTTAGGCCACGTGGTCGTGCATTGAGATTTTTGGGTGTTTGATTTCCACTACATTAGTTGTTTCCTGAAAAAGCATAAGAAGGAGGCAACTTTGGACATGAAATTTTCATCATATGCAGATTCATGCATGAAATGACAAGGCACTGTTCCAACCTAGTTTCCTCATGTGAAGGTCAGTCATATAAACTTCGCATTTCAGCACAGCGAAGGCTGGCCTGTACAGGGATCGAACCTGTGACCTTGGCGTTATTAGCACCACGCTCTGACCAGCTGAGCTAACAGGCCTGTGGTCTGCATTTTGCTTACAACCATGGCTGTTGTACAAACACAGAAAGCCAACTACTTTTAAAATAATAAACAACGATTCTCCATCTCTCTCAAAAACCCTAAAAAGGGGGGAATTAGCTCAAATGGTAGAGCGCTCGCTTAGCATGTGAGAGGTAGCGGGATCGATGCCCGCATTCTCCACATAGTCCTTTTTTGTTGAGCCAATTGGGAACCATGCCCTTTGGTTTGCAGTTTGATGTCCCATGGTCGGTCGAATGGCAAGAAAAGTTGTGTTCCTTTCTTAGATGACTCACTAGACCTGGCCTATGGGATGGTATTACCTCCTGTTCGCAGGTAGCTATTGCCTCTTCATGAAGATGTCCTTCAAAGATTTGAATATTAATAGTACATCATGGTCAGTGCCTACGTTTTCTTCAAATTTTGGTGTATTTTGGAGAGGACATGACTGTACTTCTGAAATGTAGATTTGAACATAGTATTTTTTGTTGAATAGGCTTTTTTAATCTAGAAAGACACATAGCACAGCAATCCCATTTTGTGCAAGACACATACAACTTCACCGCCTTTCACCTGAAATTCTGATTTCTATTCAGTGAAACAAGGCTCAATGCTAGTACGCAGTCATTTCTAACCAAATACTAGCAACATGGTCTGTCTATTTCTGCTTGCCTCTAATCAGCAACATGACATAGACTGATTCACAGTGTAGTGTGACCTACATGTGGTTGTATTCAAGTTGATCAAATGTCCTACAACCACGAAGGGATTCGAACTCTCAATCTTCTGATCCGAAGTCAGACGCCTTGTCCTTTAGGCCACGTGGTCGTGCGTTGAGGTTTTTGGGTGTTTGATTTCCACTACATTAGTTGTTTCCTGAAAAAGCATAAGAAGGAGGCAACTTTGGACATGAAATTTTCATCATATGCAGATTCATGCATGAAATGACAAGACACTGTTCCAACCTAGTTTCCTCATGTGAAGGTCAGTCATATAAACTTCTCATTTCAGCACAGCGAAGGCTGGCCTGTACAGGGATCGAACCTGTGACCTTGGCGTTATTAGCACCACGCTCTGACCAGCTGAGCTAACAGGCCTGTGGTCTGCATTTTGCTTACAACCATGGCTGTTGTACAAACACAGAAAGCCAACTACTTTTAAAATAATAAACAACGATTCTCCATCTCTCTCAAAAGTACTAAAAAGGGGGGAATTAGCTCAAATGGTAGAGCGCTCGCTTAGCATGTGAGAGGTAGCGGGATCGATGCCCGCATTCTCCACATAGTCCTTTTTTGTTGAGCCAATTGGGAACCATGCCCTTTGGTTTACAGTTTGATGTCCCATGGTCGGTCGAATGGCAAGAAAAGTTGTGTTCCTTTCTTAGATGACTCACTAGACCTGGCCTATGGGATGGTATTACCTCCTGTTCGCAGGTAGCTATTGCCTCTTCATGAAGATGTCCTTCAAAGATTTGAATATTAATAGTACATCATGGTCAGTGCCTACGTTTTCTTCAAATTTTGGTGTATTTTGGAGAGGACATGACTGTACTTCTGAAATGTAGATTTGAACATAGTATTTTTTGTTGAATAGGCTTTTTAATCTAGAAAGACACATAGCACAGCAATCCCATTTTGTGCAAGACACATACAACTTCACCGCCTTTCACCTGAAATTCTGATTTCTATTCAGTGAAACAAGGCTCAATGCTAGTACGCAGTCATTTCTAACCAAATACTAGCAACATGGTCTGTCCATTTCTGCTTGCCTCTAATCAGCAACATGACATAGACTGATTCACAGTGTAGTGTGACCTACATGTGGTTGTATTCAAGTTGATCAAATGTCCTACAACCACGAAGGGATTCGAACCCTCAATCTTCTGATCCGAAGTCAGACGCCTTGTCCTTTAGGCCACGTGGTCGTGCGTTGAGATTTTTGGGTGTTTGATTTCCACTACATTAGTTGTTTCCTGAAAAAGCATAAGAAGGAGGCAACTTTGGACATGAAATTTTCATCATATGCAGATTCATGCATGAAATGACAAGGCAATGTTCCAACCTAGTTTCCTCATGTGAAGGTCAGTCATATAAACTTCTCATTTCAGCACAGCGAAGGCTGGCCTGTACAGGGATCGGACCTGTGACCTTGGCGTTATTAGCACCACGCTCTGACCAGCTGAGCTAACAGGCCTGTTGTCTGCATTTTGCTTACAATTATGGCTGTTGTACAAACACAGAAAGCCAACTACTTTTAAAATAATAAACAACGATTCTCCATCTCTCTCAAAAGCACTAAAAAGGGGGGAATTAACTCAAATGGTAGAGCGCTCGCTTAGCATGTGAGAGGTAGCGGGATCGATGCCCGCATTCTCCACATAGACCTTTTTTGTTGAGCCAATTGGGAACCATGCCCTTTGGTTTGCAGTTTGATGTCCCATGGTCGGTCGAATGGCAAGAAAAGTTGTGTTCCTTTCTTAGATGACTCACTAGACCTGGCCTATGGGATGGTATTACCTCCTGTTCGCAGGTAGCTATTGCCTCTTCATGAAGATGTCCTTCAAAGATTTGAATATTAATAGTACATCATGGTCAGTGCCTACGTTTTCTTCAAATTTTGGTGTATTTTGGAGAGGACATGACTGTACTTCTGAAATGTAGATTTGAACATAGTATTTTTTGTTGAATAGGCTTTTTTAATCTAGAAAGACACATAGCACAGCAATCCCATTTTGTGCAAGACACATACAACTTCACCGCCTTTCACCTGAAATTCTGATTTCTATTCAGTGAAACAAGGCTCATTGCTAGTACGCAGTCATTTCTAACCAAATACTAGCAACATGGTCTGTCCATTTCTGCTTGCCTCTAATCAGCAACATGACATAGACTGATTCACAGTGTAGTGTGACCTACATGTGGTTGTATTCAAGTTGATCAAATGTCCTACAACCACGAAGGGATTCGAACCCTCAATCTTCTGATCCGAAGTCAGACGCCTTGTCCTTTAGGCCACGTGGTCGTGCGTTGAGATTTTTGGGTGTTTGATTTCCACTACATTAGTTGTTTCCTGAAAAAGCATAAGAAGGAGGCAACTTTGGACATGAAATTTTCATCATATGCAGATTCATGCATGAAATGACAAGGCAATGTTCCAACCTAGTTTCCTCATGTGAAGGTCAGTCATATAAACTTCTCATTTCAGCACAGCGAAGGCTGGCCTGTACAGGGATCGAACCTGTGACCTTGGCGTTATTAGCACCACGCTCTGACCAGCTGAGCTAACAGGCCTGTGGTCTGCATTTTGCTTACAACCATGGCTGTTGTACAAACACAGAAAGCCAACTACTTTTAAAATAATAAACAACGATTCTCCATCTCTCTCAAAAGCACTAAAAAGGGGGGAATTAGCTCAAATGGTAGAGCGCTCGCTTAGCATGTGAGAGGTAGCGGGATCGATGCCCGCATTCTCCACATAGTCCTTTTTTGTTGAGCCAATTGGGAACCATGCCCTTTGGTTTGCAGTTTGATGTCCCATGGTCGGTCGAATGGCAAGAAAAGTTGTGTTCCTTTCTTAGATGACTCACTAGACCTGGCCCATGGGATGGTATTACCTCCTGTTCGCAGGTAGCTATTGCCTCTTCATGAAGATGTCCTTCAAAGATTTGAATATTAATAGTACATCATGGTCAGTGCCTACGTTTTCTTCAAATTTTGGTGTATTTTGGAGAGGACATGACTGTACTTCTGAAATGTAGATTTGAACATAGTATTTTTTGTTGAATAGGCTTTTTTAATCTAGAAAGACACATAGCACAGCAATCCCATTTTGTGCAAGACACATACAACTTCACCGCCTTTCACCTGAAATTCTGATTTCTATTCAGTGAAACAAGGCTCAATGCTAGTACGCAGTCATTTCTATCCAAATACTCGCAACATGGTCTGCCCATTTCTGCTTGCCTCTAATCAGCAACATGACATAGACTGATTCACAGGGTAGTGTGACCTACATGTGGTTGTATTCAAGTTGATCAAATGTCCTACAACCACGAAGGGATTCGAACCCTCAATCTTCTGATCCGAAGTCAGACGCCTTGTCCTTTAGGCCACGTGGTCGTGTGTTGAGATTTTTGGTTGTTTGATTTCCACTACATTAGTTGTTTCCTGAAAAAGCATAAGAAGGAGGCAACTTTGGACATGAAATTTTCATCATATGCAGATTCATGCATGAAATGACAAGGCACTGTTCCAACCTAGTTTCCTCATGTGAAGGTCAGTCATATAAACTTCTCATTTCAGCACAGCGAAGGCTGGCCTGTACAGGGATCGAACCTGTGACCTTGGCGTTATTAGCACCATGCTCTGACCAGCTGAGCTAACAGGCCTGTTGTCTGCATTTTGCTTACAACCATGGCTGTTGTACAAACACAGAAAGCCAACTACTTTTAAAATAATAAACAACGATTCTCCATCTCTCTCAAAAGCACTAAAAAGGGGGGAATTAGCTCAAATGGTAGAGCGCTCGCTTAGCATGTGAGAGGTAGCGGGATCGATGCCCGCATTCTCCACATAGTCCTTTTTTGTTGAGCCAATTGGGAACCATGCCCTTTGGTTTGCAGTTTGATGTCCCATGGTCGGTCGAATGGCAAGAAAAGTTGTGTTCCTTTCTTAGATGACTCACTAGACCTGGCCTATGGGATGGTATTACCTCCTGTTCGCAGGTAGCTATTGCCTCTTCATGAAGATGTCCTTCAAAGATTTGAATATTAATAGTACATCATGGTCAGTGCCTACGTTTTCTTCAAATTTTGGTGTATTTTGGAGAGGACATGACTGTACTTCTGAAATGTAGATTTGAACATAGTATTTTTTGTTGAATAGGCTTTTTTAATCTAGAAAGACACATAGCACAGCAATCCCATTTTGTGCAAGACACATACAACTTCACCGCCTTTCACCTGAAATTCTGATTTCTATTCAGTGAAACAAGGCTCAATGCTAGTACGCAGTCATTTCTATCCAAATACTCGCAACATGGTCTGCCCATTTCTGCTTGCCTCTAATCAGCAACATGACATAGACTGATTCACAGGGTAGTGTGACCTACATGTGGTTGTATTCAAGTTGATCAAATGTCCTACAACCACGAAGGGATTCGAACCCTCAATCTTCTGATCCGAAGTCAGACGCCTTGTCCTTTAGGCCACGTGGTCGTGTGTTGAGATTTTTGGTTGTTTGATTTCCACTACATTAGTTGTTTCCTGAAAAAGCATAAGAAGGAGGCAACTTTGGACATGAAATTTTCATCATATGCAGATTCATGCATGAAATGACAAGGCACTGTTCCAACCTAGTTTCCTCATGTGAAGGTCAGTCATATAAACTTCTCATTTCAGCACAGCGAAGGCTGGCCTGTACAGGGATCGAACCTGTGACCTTGGCGTTATTAGCACCACGCTCTGACCAGCTGAGCTAACAGGCCTGTGGTCTGCATTTTGCTTACAACCATGGCTGTTGTACAAACACAGAAAGCCAACTACTTTTAAAATAATAAACAACGATTCTCCATCTCTCTCAAAAACACTAAAAAGGGGGGAATTAGCTCAAATGGTAGAGCGCTCGCTTAGCATGTGAGAGGTAGCGGGATCGATGCCCGCATTCTCCACATAGTCCTTTTTTGTTGAGCCAATTGGGAACCATGCCCTTTGGTTTGCAGTTTGATGTCCCATGGTCGGTCGAATGGCAAGAAAAGTTGTGTTCCTTTCTTAGATGACTCACTAGACCTGGCCTATGGGATGGTATTACCTCCTGTTCGCAGGTAGCTATTGCCTCTTCATGAAGATGTCCTTCAAAGATTTGAATATTAATAGTACATCATGGTCAGTGCCTACGTTTTCTTCAAATTTTGGTGTATTTTGGAGAGGACATGACTGTACTTCTGAAATGTAGATTTGAACATAGTATTTTTTGTTGAATAGGCTTTTTTAATCTAGAAAGACACATAGCACAGCAATCCCATTTTGTGCAAGACACATACAACTTCACCGCCTTTCACCTGAAATTCTGATTTCTATTCAGTGAAACAAGGCTCAATGCTAGTACGCAGTCATTTCTAACCAAATACTAGCAACATGGTCTGTCTATTTCTGCTTGCCTCTAATCAGCAACATGACATAGACTGATTCACAGTGTAGTGTGACCTACATGTGGTTGTATTCAAGTTGATCAAATGTCCTACAACCACGAAGGGATTCGAACTCTCAATCTTCTGATCCGAAGTCAGACGCCTTGTCCTTTAGGCCACATGGTCGTGCGTTGAGATTTTTGGGTGTTTGATTTCCACTACATTAGTTGTTTCCTGAAAAAGCATAAGAAGGAGGCAACTTTGGACATGAAATTTTCATCATATGCAGATTCATGCATGAAATGACAAGACACTGTTCCAACCTAGTTTCCTCATGTGAAGGTCAGTCATATAAACTTCTCATTTCAGCACAGCGAAGGCTGGCCTGTACAGGGATCGAACCTGTGACCTTGGCGTTATTAGCACCACGCTCTGACCAGCTGAGCTAACAGGCCTGTGGTCTGCATTTTGCTTACAACCATGGCTGTTGTACAAACACAGAAAGCCAACTACTTTTAAAATAATAAACAACGATTCTCCATCTCTCTCAAAAGCACTAAAAAGGGGGGAATTAGCTCAAATGGTAGAGCGCTCGCTTAGCATGTGAGAGGTAGCGGGATCGATGCCCGCATTCTCCACATAGTCCTTTTTTGTTGAGCCAATTGGGAACCATGCCCTTTGGTTTGCAGTTTGATGTCCCATGGTCGGTCGAATGGCAAGAAAAGTTGTGTTCCTTTCTTAGATGACTCACTAGACCTGGCCTATGGGATGGTATTACCTCCTGTTCGCAGGTAGCTATTGCCTCTTCATGAAGATGTCCTTCAAAGATTTGAATATTAATAGTACATCATGGTCAGTGCCTACGTTTTCTTCAAATTTTGGTGTATTTTGGAGAGGACATGACTGTACTTCTGAAATGTAGATTTGAACATAGTATTTTTTGTTGAATAGGCTTTTTAATCTAGAAAGACACATAGCACAGCAATCCCATTTTGTGCAAGACACATACAACTTCACCGCCTTTCACCTGAAATTCTGATTTCTATTCAGTGAAACAAGGCTCAATGCTAGTACGCAGTCATTTCTAACCAAATACTAGCAACATGGTCTGTCCATTTCTGCTTGCCTCTAATCAGCAACATGACATAGACTGATTCACAGTGTAGTGTGACCTACATGTGGTTGTATTCAAGTTGATCAAATGTCCTACAACCACGAAGGGATTCGAACCCTCAATCTTCTGATCCGAAGTCAGACGCCTTGTCCTTTAGGCCACGTGGTCGTGCGTTGAGATTTTTGGGTGTTTGATTTCCACTACATTAGTTGTTTCCTGAAAAAGCATAAGAAGGAGGCAACTTTGGACATGAAATTTTCATCATATGCAGATTCATGCATGAAATGACAAGGCAATGTTCCAACCTAGTTTCCTCATGTGAAGGTCAGTCATATAAACTTCTCATTTCAGCACAGCGAAGGCTGGCCTGTACAGGGATCGGACCTGTGACCTTGGCGTTATTAGCACCACGCTCTGACCAGCTGAGCTAACAGGCCTGTGGTCTGCATTTTGCTTACAACCATGGCTGTTGTACAAACACAGAAAGCCAACTACTTTTAAAATAATAAACAACGATTCTCCATCTCTCTCAAAAACACTAAAAAGGGGGGAATTAGCTCAAATGGTAGAGCGCTCGCTTAGCATGTGAGAGGTAGCGGGATCGATGCCCGCATTCTCCACATAGTCCTTTTTTGTTGAGCCAATTGGGAACCATGCCCTTTGGTTTGCAGTTTGATGTCCCATGGTCGGTCGAATGGCAAGAAAAGTTGTGTTCCTTTCTTAGATGACTCACTAGACCTGGCCTATGGGATGGTATTACCTCCTGTTCGCAGGTAGCTATTGCCTCTTCATGAAGATGTCCTTCAAAGATTTGAATATTAATAGTACATCATGGTCAGTGCCTACGTTTTCTTCAAATTTTGGTGTATTTTGGAGAGGACATGACTGTACTTCTGAAATGTAGATTTGAACATAGTATTTTTTGTTGAATAGGCTTTTTTAATCTAGAAAGACACATAGCACAGCAATCCCATTTTGTGCAAGACACATACAACTTCACCGCCTTTCACCTGAAATTCTGATTTCTATTCAGTGAAACAAGGCTCAATGCTAGTACGCAGTCATTTCTAACCAAATACTAGCAACATGGTCTGTCTATTTCTGCTTGCCTCTAATCAGCAACATGACATAGACTGATTCACAGTGTAGTGTGACCTACATGTGGTTGTATTCAAGTTGATCAAATGTCCTACAACCACGAAGGGATTCGAACTCTCAATCTTCTGATCCGAAGTCAGACGCCTTGTCCTTTAGGCCACGTGGTCGTGCGTTGAGATTTTTGGGTGTTTGATTTCCACTACATTAGTTGTTTCCTGAAAAAGCATAAGAAGGAGGCAACTTTGGACATGAAATTTTCATCATATGCAGATTCATGCATGAAATGACAAGGCACTGTTCCAACCTAGTTTCCTTATGTGAAGGTCAGTCATATAAACTTCTCATTTCAGCACAGCAAAGGCTGGCCTGTACAGGGATCGAACCTGTGACCTTGGCGTTATTAGCACCACGCTCTGACCAGCTGAGCTAACAGGCCTGTGGTCTGCATTTTGCTTACAACCATGGCTGTTGTACAAACACAGAAAGCCAACTACTTTTAAAATAATAAACAACGATTCTCCATCTCTCTCAAAAACCCTAAAAAGGGGGGAATTAGCTCAAATGGTAGAGCGCTCGCTTAGCATGTGAGAGGTAGCGGGATCGATGCCCGCATTCTCCACATAGTCCTTTTTTGTTGAGCCAATTGGGAACCATGCCCTTTGGTTTGCAGTTTGATGTCCCATGGTCGGTCGAATGGCAAGAAAAGTTGTGTTCCTTTCTTAGATGACTCACTAGACCTGGCCTATGGGATGGTATTACCTCCTGTTCGCAGGTAGCTATTGCCTCTTCATGAAGATGTCCTTCAAAGATTTGAATATTAATAGTACATCATGGTCAGTGCCTACGTTTTCTTCAAATTTTGGTGTATTTTGGAAAGGACATGACTGTACTTCTGAAATGTAGATTTGAACATAGTATTTTTTGTTGAATAGGCTTTTTTAATCTAGAAAGACACATAGCACAGCAATCCCATTTTGTGCAAGACACATACAACTTCACCGCCTTTCACCTGAAATTCTGATTTCTATTCAGTGAAACAAGGCTCAATGCTAGTACGCAGTCATTTCTAACCAAATACTAGCAACATGGTCTGTCTATTTCTGCTTGCCTCTAATCAGCAACATGACATAGACTGATTCACAGTGTAGTGTGACCTACATGTGGTTGTATTCAAGTTGATCAAATGTCCTACAACCACGAAGGGATTCGAACTCTCAATCTTCTGATCCGAAGTCAGACGCCTTGTCCTTTAGGCCACGTGGTCGTGCGTTGAGATTTTTGGGTGTTTGATTTCCACTACATTAGTTGTTTCCTGAAAAAGCATAAGAAGGAGGCAACTTTGGACATGAAATTTTCATCATATGCAGATTCATGCATGAAATGACAAGACACTGTTCCAACCTAGTTTCCTCATGTGAAGGTCAGTCATATAAACTTCTCATTTCAGCACAGCGAAGGCTGGCCTGTACAGGGATCGAACCTGTGACCTTGGCGTTATTAGCACCACGCTCTGACCAGCTGAGCTAACAGGCCTGTGGTCTGCATTTTGCTTACAACCATGGCTGTTGTACAAACACAGAAAGCCAACTACTTTTAAAATAATAAACAACGATTCTCCATCTCTCTCAAAAACCCTAAAAAGGGGGGAATTAGCTCAAATGGTAGAGCGCTCGCTTAGCATGTGAGAGGTAGCGGGATCGATGCCCGCATTCTCCACATAGTCCTTTTTTGTTGAGCCAATTGGGAACCATGCCCTTTGGTTTGCAGTTTGATGTCCCATGGTCGGTCGAATGGCAAGAAAAGTTGTGTTCCTTTCTTAGATGACTCACTAGACCTGGCCTATGGGATGGTATTACCTCCTGTTCGCAGGTAGCTATTGCCTCTTCATGAAGATGTCCTTCAAAGATTTGAATATTAATAGTACATCCTGGTCAGTGCCTACGTTTTCTTCAAATTTTGGTGTATTTTGGAGAGGACATGACTGTACTTCTGAAATGTAGATTTGAACATAGTATTTTTTGTTGAATAGGCTTTTTTAATCTAGAAAGACACATAGCACAGCAATCCCATTTTGTGCAAGACACATACAACTTCACCGCCTTTCACCTGAAATTCTGATTTCTATTCAGTGAAACAAGGCTCAATGCTAGTACGCAGTCATTTCTAACCAAATACTAGCAACATGGTCTGTCCATTTCTGATTGCCTCTAATCAGCAACATGACATAAACTGATTCACAGTGTAGTGTGACCTACATGTGGTTGTATTCAAGTTGATCAAATGTCCTACAACCACGAAGGGATTCGAACTCTCAATCTTCTGATCCGAAGTCAGACGCCTTGTCCTTTAGGCCACGTGGTCGTGCGTTGAGATTTTTGGGTGTTTGATTTCCACTACATTAGTTGTTTCCTGAAAAAGCATAAGAAGGAGGCAACTTTGGACATGAAATTTTCATCATATGCAGATTCATGCATGAAATGACAAGACACTGTTCCAACCTAGTTTCCTCATGTGAAGGTCAGTCATATAAACTTCTCATTTCAGCACAGCGAAGGCTGGCCTGTACAGGGATCGAACCTGTGACCTTGGCGTTATTAGCACCACGCTCTGACCAGCTGAGCTAACAGGCCTGTGGTCTGCATTTTGCTTACAACCATGGCTGTTGTACAAACACAGAAAGCCAACTACTTTTAAAATAATAAACAACGATTCTCCATCTCTCTCAAAAGTACTAAAAAGGGGGGAATTAGCTCAAATGGTAGAGCGCTCGCTTAGCATGTGAGAGGTAGCGGGATCGATGCCCGCATTCTCCACATAGTCCTTTTTTGTTGAGCCAATTGGGAACCATGCCCTTTGGTTTACAGTTTGATGTCCCATGGTCGGTCGAATGGCAAGAAAAGTTGTGTTCCTTTCTTAGATGACTCACTAGACCTGGCCTATGGGATGGTATTACCTCCTGTTCGCAGGTAGCTATTGCCTCTTCATGAAGATGTCCTTCAAAGATTTGAATATTAATAGTACATCATGGTCAGTGCCTACGTTTTCTTCAAATTTTGGTGTATTTTGGAGAGGACATGACTGTACTTCTGAAATGTAGATTTGAACATAGTATTTTTTGTTGAATAGGCTTTTTAATCTAGAAAGACACATAGCACAGCAATCCCATTTTGTGCAAGACACATACAACTTCACCGCCTTTCACCTGAAATTCTGATTTCTATTCAGTGAAACAAGGCTCAATGCTAGTACGCAGTCATTTCTAACCAAATACTAGCAACATGGTCTGTCCATTTCTGCTTGCCTCTAATCAGCAACATGACATAGACTGATTCACAGTGTAGTGTGACCTACATGTGGTTGTATTCAAGTTGATCAAATGTCCTACAACCACGAAGGGATTCGAACCCTCAATCTTCTGATCCGAAGTCAGACGCCTTGTCCTTTAGGCCACGTGGTCGTGCGTTGAGATTTTTGGGTGTTTGATTTCCACTACATTAGTTGTTTCCTGAAAAAGCATAAGAAGGAGGCAACTTTGGACATGAAATTTTCATCATATGCAGATTCATGCATGAAATGACAAGGCAATGTTCCAACCTAGTTTCCTCATGTGAAGGTCAGTCATATAAACTTCTCATTTCAGCACAGCGAAGGCTGGCCTGTACAGGGATCGGACCTGTGACCTTGGCGTTATTAGCACCACGCTCTGACCAGCTGAGCTAACAGGCCTGTGGTCTGCATTTTGCTTACAACCATGGCTGTTGTACAAACACAGAAAGCCAACTACTTTTAAAATAATAAACAACGATTCTCCATCTCTCTCAAAAACACTAAAAAGGGGGGAATTAGCTCAAATGGTAGAGCGCTCGCTTAGCATGTGAGAGGTAGCGGGATCGATGCCCGCATTCTCCACATAGTCCTTTTTTGTTGAGCCAATTGGGAACCATGCCCTTTGGTTTGCAGTTTGATGTCCCATGGTCGGTCGAATGGCAAGAAAAGTTGTGTTCCTTTCTTAGATGACTCACTAGACCTGGCCTATGGGATGGTATTACCTCCTGTTCGCAGGTAGCTATTGCCTCTTCATGAAGATGTCCTTCAAAGATTTGAATATTAATAGTACATCATGGTCAGTGCCTACGTTTTCTTCAAATTTTGGTGTATTTTGGAGAGGACATGACTGTACTTCTGAAATGTAGATTTGAACATAGTATTTTTTGTTGAATAGGCTTTTTTAATCTAGAAAGACACATAGCACAGCAATCCCATTTTGTGCAAGACACATACAACTTCACCGCCTTTCACCTGAAATTCTGATTTCTATTCAGTGAAACAAGGCTCAATGCTAGTACGCAGTCATTTCTAACCAAATACTAGCAACATGGTCTGTCTATTTCTGCTTGCCTCTAATCAGCAACATGACATAGACTGATTCACAGTGTAGTGTGACCTACATGTGGTTGTATTCAAGTTGATCAAATGTCCTACAACCACGAAGGGATTCGAACTCTCAATCTTCTGATCCGAAGTCAGACGCCTTGTCCTTTAGGCCACGTGGTCGTGCGTTGAGATTTTTGGGTGTTTGATTTCCACTACATTAGTTGTTTCCTGAAAAAGCATAAGAAGGAGGCAACTTTGGACATGAAATTTTCATCATATGCAGATTCATGCATGAAATGACAAGACACTGTTCCAACCTAGTTTCCTCATGTGAAGGTCAGTCATATAAACTTCTCATTTCAGCACAGCGAAGGCTGGCCTGTACAGGGATCGAACCTGTGACCTTGGCGTTATTAGCACCACGCTCTGACCAGCTGAGCTAACAGGCCTGTGGTCTGCATTTTGCTTACAACCATGGCTGTTGTACAAACACAGAAAGCCAACTACTTTTAAAATAATAAACAACGATTCTCCATCTCTCTCAAAAGCACTAAAAAGGGGGGAATTAGCTCAAATGGTAGAGCGCTCGCTTAGCATGTGAGAGGTAGCGGGATCGATGCCCGCATTCTCCACATAGTCCTTTTTTGTTGAGCCAATTGGGAACCATGCCCTTTGGTTTGCAGTTTGATGTCCCATGGTCGGTCGAATGGCAAGAAAAGTTGTGTTCCTTTCTTAGATGACTCACTAGACCTGGCCTATGGGATGGTATTACCTCCTGTTCGCAGGTAGCTATTGCCTCTTCATGAAGATGTCCTTCAAAGATTTGAATATTAATAGTACATCATGGTCAGTGCCTACGTTTTCTTCAAATTTTGGTGTATTTTGGAGAGGACATGACTGTACTTCTGAAATGTAGATTTGAACATAGTATTTTTTGTTGAATAGGCTTTTTTAATCTAGAAAGACACATAGCACAGCAATCCCATTTTGTGCAAGACACATACAACTTCACCGCCTTTCACCTGAAATTCTGATTTCTATTCAGTGAAACAAGGCTCAATGCTAGTACGCAGTCATTTCTAACCAAATACTAGCAACATGGTCTGTCTATTTCTGCTTGCCTCTAATCAGCAACATGACATAGACTGATTCACAGTGTAGTGTGACCTACATGTGGTTGTATTCAAGTTGATCAAATGTCCTACAACCACGAAGGGATTCGAACTCTCAATCTTCTGATCCGAAGTCAGACGCCTTGTCCTTTAGGCCACGTGGTCGTGCGTTGAGATTTTTGGGTGTTTGATTTCCACTACATTAGTTGTTTCCTGAAAAAGCATAAGAAGGAGGCAACTTTGGACATGAAATTTTCATCATATGCAGATTCATGCATGAAATGACAAGGCACTGTTCCAACCTAGTTTCCTCATGTGAAGGTCAGTCATATAAACTTCTCATTTCAGCACAGCAAAGGCTGGCCTGTACAGGGATCGAACCTGTGACCTTGGCGTTATTAGCACCACGCTCTGACCAGCTGAGCTAACAGGCCTGTGGTCTGCATTTTGCTTACAACCATGGCTGTTGTACAAACACAGAAAGCCAACTACTTTTAAAATAATAAACAACGATTCTCCATCTCTCTCAAAAACCCTAAAAAGGGGGGAATTAGCTCAAATGGTAGAGCGCTCGCTTAGCATGTGAGAGGTAGCGGGATCGATGCCCGCATTCTCCACATAGTCCTTTTTTGTTGAGCCAATTGGGAACCATGCCCTTTGGTTTGCAGTTTGATGTCCCATGGTCGGTCGAATGGCAAGAAAAGTTGTGTTCCTTTCTTAGATGACTCACTAGACCTGGCCTATGGGATGGTATTACCTCCTGTTCGCAGGTAGCTATTGCCTCTTCATGAAGATGTCCTTCAAAGATTTGAATATTAATAGTACATCCTGGTCAGTGCCTACGTTTTCTTCAAATTTTGGTGTATTTTGGAGAGGACATGACTGTACTTCTGAAATGTAGATTTGAACATAGTATTTTTTGTTGAATAGGCTTTTTTAATCTAGAAAGACACATAGCACAGCAATCCCATTTTGTGCAAGACACATACAACTTCACCGCCTTTCACCTGAAATTCTGATTTCTATTCAGTGAAACAAGGCTCAATGCTAGTACGCAGTCATTTCTAACCAAATACTAGCAACATGGTCTGTCTATTTCTGCTTGCCTCTAATCAGCAACATGACATAGACTGATTCACAGTGTAGTGTGACCTACATGTGGTTGTATTCAAGTTGATCAAATGTCCTACAACCACGAAGGGATTCGAACTCTCAATCTTCTGATCCGAAGTCAGACGCCTTGTCCTTTAGGCCACGTGGTCGTGCGTTGAGATTTTTGGGTGTTTGATTTCCACTACATTAGTTGTTTCCTGAAAAAGCATAAGAAGGAGGCAACTTTGGACATGAAATTTTCATCATATGCAGATTCATGCATGAAATGACAAGACACTGTTCCAACCTAGTTTCCTCATGTGAAGGTCAGTCATATAAACTTCTCATTTCAGCACAGCGAAGGCTGGCCTGTACAGGGATCGAACCTGTGACCTTGGCGTTATTAGCACCACGCTCTGACCAGCTGAGCTAACAGGCCTGTGGTCTGCATTTTGCTTACAACCATGGCTGTTGTACAAACACAGAAAGCCAACTACTTTTAAAATAATAAACAACGATTCTCCATCTCTCTCAAAAGTACTAAAAAGGGGGGAATTAGCTCAAATGGTAGAGCGCTCGCTTAGCATGTGAGAGGTAGCGGGATCGATGCCCGCATTCTCCACATAGTCCTTTTTTGTTGAGCCAATTGGGAACCATGCCCTTTGGTTTACAGTTTGATGTCCCATGGTCGGTCGAATGGCAAGAAAAGTTGTGTTCCTTTCTTAGATGACTCACTAGACCTGGCCTATGGGATGGTATTACCTCCTGTTCGCAGGTAGCTATTGCCTCTTCATGAAGATGTCCTTCAAAGATTTGAATATTAATAGTACATCATGGTCAGTGCCTACGTTTTCTTCAAATTTTGGTGTATTTTGGAGAGGACATGACTGTACTTCTGAAATGTAGATTTGAACATAGTATTTTTTGTTGAATAGGCTTTTTTAATCTAGAAAGACACATAGCACAGCAATCCCATTTTGTGCAAGACACACAACTTCACCGCCTTTCACCTGAAATTCTGATTTCTATTCAGTGAAACAAGGCTCATTGCTAGTACGCAGTCATTTCTAACCAAATACTAGCAACATGGTCTGTCCATTTCTGCTTGCCTCTAATCAGCAACATGACATAGACTGATTCACAGTGTAGTGTGACCTACATGTGGTTGTATTCAAGTTGATCAAATGTCCTACAACCACGAAGGGATTCGAACCCTCAAACTTCTGATCCGAAGTCAGACGCCTTGTCCTTTAGGCCACGTGGTCGTGCATTGAGATTTTTGGGTGTTTGATTTCCACTACATTAGTTGTTTCCTGAAAAAGCATAAGAAGGAGGCAACTTTGGACATGAAATTTTCATCATATGCAGATTCATGCATGAAATGACAAGGCACTGTTCCAACCTAGTTTCCTCATGTGAAGGTCAGTCATATAAACTTCTCATTTCAGCACAGCGAAGGCTGGCCTGTACAGGGATCGAACCTGTGACCTTGGCGTTATTAGAACCACGCTCTGACCAGCTGAGCTAACAGGCCTGTGGTCTGCATTTTGCTTACAACCATGGCTGTTGTACAAACACAGAAAGCCAACTACTTTTAAAATAATAAACAACGATTCTCCATCTCTCTCAAAAACCCTAAAAAGGGGGGAATTAGCTCAAATGGTAGAGCGCTCGCTTAGCATGTGAGAGGTAGCGGGATCGATGCCCGCATTCTCCACATAGTCCTTTTTTGTTGAGCCAATTGGGAACCATGCTCTTTGGTTTGCAGTTTGATGTCCCATGGTCGGTCGAATGGCAAGAAAAGTTGTGTTCCTTTCTTAGATGACTCACTAGACCTGGCCTATGGGATGGTATTACCTCCTGTTCGCAGGTAGCTATTGCCTCTTCATGAAGATGTCCTTCAAAGATTTGAATATTAATAGTACATCATGGTCAGTGCCTACGTTTTCTTCAAATTTTGGTGTATTTTGGAGAGGACATGACTGTACTTCTGAAATGTAGATTTGAACATAGTATTTTTTGTTGAATAGGCTTTTTTAATCTAGAAAGACACATAGCACAGCAATCCCATTTTGTGCAAGACACATACAACTTCACCGCCTTTCACCTGAAATTCTGATTTCTATTCAGTGAAACAAGGCTCAATGCTAGTACGCAGTCATTTCTAACCAAATACTAGCAACATGGTCTGTCTATTTCTGCTTGCCTCTAATCAGCAACATGACATAGACTGATTCACAGTGTAGTGTGACCTACATGTGGTTGTATTCAAGTTGATCAAATGTCCTACAACCACGAAGGGATTCGAACTCTCAATCTTCTGATCCGAAGTCAGACGCCTTGTCCTTCAGGCCACGTGGTCGTGCGTTGAGATTTTTGGGTGTTTGATTTCCACTACATTAGTTGTTTCCTGAAAAAGCATAAGAAGGAGGCAACTTTGGACATGAAATTTTCATCATATGCAGATTCATGCATGAAATGACAAGACACTGTTCCAACCTAGTTTCCTCATGTGAAGGTCAGTCATATAAACTTCTCATTTCAGCACAGCGAAGGCTGGCCTGTACAGGGATCGAACCTGTGACCTTGGCGTTATTAGCACCACGCTCTGACCAGCTGAGCTAACAGGCCTGTGGTCTGCATTTTGCTTACAACCATGGCTGTTGTACAAACACAGAAAGCCAACTACTTTTAAAATAATAAACAACGATTCTCCATCTCTCTCAAAAGTACTAAAAAGGGGGGAATTAGCTCAAATGGTAGAGCGCTCGCTTAGCATGTGAGAGGTAGCGGGATCGATGCCCGCATTCTCCACATAGTCCTTTTTTGTTGAGCCAATTGGGAACCATGCCCTTTGGTTTACAGTTTGATGTCCCATGGTCGGTCGAATGGCAAGAAAAGTTGTGTTCCTTTCTTAGATGACTCACTAGACCTGGCCTATGGGATGGTATTACCTCCTGTTCGCAGGTAGCTATTGCCTCTTCATGAAGATGTCCTTCAAAGATTTGAATATTAATAGTACATCATGGTCAGTACCTACGTTTTCTTCAAATTTTGGTGTATTTTGGAGAGGACATGACTGTACTTCTGAAATGTAGATTTGAACATAGTATTTTTTGTTGAATAGGCTTTTTTAATCTAGAAAGACACATAGCACAGCAATCCCATTTTGTGCAAGACACACAACTTCACCGCCTTTCACCTGAAATTCTGATTTCTATTCAGTGAAACAAGGCTCATTGCTAGTACGCAGTCATTTCTAACCAAATACTAGCAACATGGTCTGTCCATTTCTGCTTGCCTCTAATCAGCAACATGACATAGACTGATTCACAGTGTAGTGTGACCTACATGTGGTTGTATTCAAGTTGATCAAATGTCCTACAACCACGAAGGGATTCGAACTCTCAATCTTCTGATCCGAAGTCAGACGCCTTGTCCTTCAGGCCACGTGGTCGTGCGTTGAGATTTTTGGGTGTTTGATTTCCACTACATTAGTTGTTTCCTGAAAAAGCATAAGAAGGAGGCAACTTTGGACATGAAATTTTCATCATATGCAGATTCATGCATGAAATGACAAGACACTGTTCCAACCTAGTTTCCTCATGTGAAGGTCAGTCATATAAACTTCTCATTTCAGCACAGCGAAGGCTGGCCTGTACAGGGATCGAACCTGTGACCTTGGCGTTATTAGCACCACGCTCTGACCAGCTGAGCTAACAGGCCTGTGGTCTGCATTTTGCTTACAACCATGGCTGTTGTACAAACACAGAAAGCCAACTACTTTTAAAATAATAAACAACGATTCTCCATCTCTCTCAAAAGTACTAAAAAGGGGGGAATTAGCTCAAATGGTAGAGCGCTCGCTTAGCATGTGAGAGGTAGCGGGATCGATGCCCGCATTCTCCACATAGTCCTTTTTTGTTGAGCCAATTGGGAACCATGCCCTTTGGTTTACAGTTTGATGTCCCATGGTCGGTCGAATGGCAAGAAAAGTTGTGTTCCTTTCTTAGATGACTCACTAGACCTGGCCTATGGGATGGTATTACCTCCTGTTCGCAGGTAGCTATTGCCTCTTCATGAAGATGTCCTTCAAAGATTTGAATATTAATAGTACATCATGGTCAGTGCCTACGTTTTCTTCAAATTTTGGTGTATTTTGGAGAGGACATGACTGTACTTCTGAAATGTAGATTTGAACATAGTATTTTTTGTTGAATAGGCTTTTTTAATCTAGAAAGACACATAGCACAGCAATCCCATTTTGTGCAAGACACACAACTTCACCGCCTTTCACCTGAAATTCTGATTTCTATTCAGTGAAACAAGGCTCATTGCTAGTACGCAGTCATTTCTAACCAAATACTAGCAACATGGTCTGTCCATTTCTGCTTGCCTCTAATCAGCAACATGACATAGACTGATTCACAGTGTAGTGTGACCTACATGTGGTTGTATTCAAGTTGATCAAATGTCCTACAACCACGAAGGGATTCGAACTCTCAATCTTCTGATCCGAAGTCAGACGCCTTGTCCTTCAGGCCACGTGGTCGTGCGTTGAGATTTTTGGGTGTTTGATTTCCACTACATTAGTTGTTTCCTGAAAAAGCATAAGAAGGAGGCAACTTTGGACATGAAATTTTCATCATATGCAGATTCATGCATGAAATGACAAGACACTGTTCCAACCTAGTTTCCTCATGTGAAGGTCAGTCATATAAACTTCTCATTTCAGCACAGCGAAGGCTGGCCTGTACAGGGATCGAACCTGTGACCTTGGCGTTATTAGCACCACGCTCTGACCAGCTGAGCTAACAGGCCTGTGGTCTGCATTTTGCTTACAACCATGGCTGTTGTACAAACACAGAAAGCCAACTACTTTTAAAATAATAAACAACGATTCTCCATCTCTCTCAAAAGTACTAAAAAGGGGGGAATTAGCTCAAATGGTAGAGCGCTCGCTTAGCATGTGAGAGGTAGCGGGATCGATGCCCGCATTCTCCACATAGTCCTTTTTTGTTGAGCCAATTGGGAACCATGCCCTTTGGTTTACAGTTTGATGTCCCATGGTCGGTCGAATGGCAAGAAAAGTTGTGTTCCTTTCTTAGATGACTCACTAGACCTGGCCTATGGGATGGTATTACCTCCTGTTCGCAGGTAGCTATTGCCTCTTCATGAAGATGTCCTTCAAAGATTTGAATATTAATAGTACATCATGGTCAGTGCCTACGTTTTCTTCAAATTTTGGTGTATTTTGGAGAGGACATGACTGTACTTCTGAAATGTAGATTTGAACATAGTATTTTTTGTTGAATAGGCTTTTTAATCTAGAAAGACACATAGCACAGCAATCCCATTTTGTGCAAGACACATACAACTTCACCGCCTGTCACCTGAAATTCTGATTTCTATTCAGTGAAACAAGGCTCAATGCTAGTACGCAGTCATTTCTAACCAAATACTAGCAACATGGTCTGTCCATTTCTGCTTGCCTCTAATCAGCAACATGACATAGACTGATTCACAGTGTAGTGTGACCTACATGTGGTTGTATTCAAGTTGATCAAATGTCCTACAACCACGAAGGGATTCGAACCCTCAATCTTCTGATCCGAAGTCAGACGCCTTGTCCTTTAGGCCACGTGGTCGTGCGTTGAGATTTTTGGGTGTTTGATTTCCACTACATTAGTTGTTTCCTGAAAAAGCATAAGAAGGAGGCAACTTTGGACATGAAATTTTCATCATATGCAGATTCATGCATGAAATGACAAGGCAATGTTCCAACCTAGTTTCCTCATGTGAAGGTCAGTCATATAAACTTCTCATTTCAGCACAGCGAAGGCTGGCCTGTACAGGGATCGGACCTGTGACCTTGGCGTTATTAGCACCACGCTCTGACCAGCTGAGCTAACAGGCCTGTGGTCTGCATTTTGCTTACAACCATGGCTGTTGTACAAACACAGAAAGCCAACTACTTTTAAAATAATAAACAACGATTCTCCATCTCTCTCAAAAACACTAAAAAGGGGGGAATTAGCTCAAATGGTAGAGCGCTCGCTTAGCATGTGAGAGGTAGCGGGATCGATGCCCGCATTCTCCACATAGTCCTTTTTTGTTGAGCCAATTGGGAACCATGCCCTTTGGTTTGCAGTTTGATGTCCCATGGTCGGTCGAATGGCAAGAAAAGTTGTGTTCCTTTCTTAGATGACTCACTAGACCTGGCCTATGGGATGGTATTACCTCCTGTTCGCAGGTAGCTATTGCCTCTTCATGAAGATGTCCTTCAAAGATTTGAATATTAATAGTACATCATGGTCAGTGCCTACGTTTTCTTCAAATTTTGGTGTATTTTGGAGAGGACATGACTGTACTTCTGAAATGTAGATTTGAACATAGTATTTTTTGTTGAATAGGCTTTTTTAATCTAGAAAGACACATAGCACAGCAATCCCATTTTGTGCAAGACACATACAACTTCACCGCCTTTCACCTGAAATTCTGATTTCTATTCAGTGAAACAAGGCTCAATGCTAGTACGCAGTCATTTCTAACCAAATACTAGCAACATGGTCTGTCTATTTCTGCTTGCCTCTAATCAGCAACATGACATAGACTGATTCACAGTGTAGTGTGACCTACATGTGGTTGTATTCAAGTTGATCAAATGTCCTACAACCACGAAGGGATTCGAACTCTCAATCTTCTGATCCGAAGTCAGACGCCTTGTCCTTTAGGCCACGTGGTCGTGCGTTGAGATTTTTGGGTGTTTGATTTCCACTACATTAGTTGTTTCCTGAAAAAGCATAAGAAGGAGGCAACTTTGGACATGAAATTTTCATCATATGCAGATTCATGCATGAAATGACAAGACACTGTTCCAACCTAGTTTCCTCATGTGAAGGTCAGTCATATAAACTTCTCATTTCAGCACAGCGAAGGCTGGCCTGTACAGGGATCGAACCTGTGACCTTGGCGTTATTAGCACCACGCTCTGACCAGCTGAGCTAACAGGCCTGTGGTCTGCATTTTGCTTACAACCATGGCTGTTGTACAAACACAGAAAGCCAACTACTTTTAAAATAATAAACAACGATTCTCCATCTCTCTCAAAAGTACTAAAAAGGGGGGAATTAGCTCAAATGGTAGAGCGCTCGCTTAGCATGTGAGAGGTAGCGGGATCGATGCCCGCATTCTCCACATAGTCCTTTTTTGTTGAGCCAATTGGGAACCATGCCCTTTGGTTTACAGTTTGATGTCCCATGGTCGGTCGAATGGCAAGAAAAGTTGTGTTCCTTTCTTAGATGACTCACTAGACCTGGCCTATGGGATGGTATTACCTCCTGTTCGCAGGTAGCTATTGCCTCTTCATGAAGATGTCCTTCAAAGATTTGAATATTAATAGTACATCATGGTCAGTGCCTACGTTTTCTTCAAATTTTGGTGTATTTTGGAGAGGACATGACTGTACTTCTGAAATGTAGATTTGAACATAGTATTTTTTGTTGAATAGGCTTTTTAATCTAGAAAGACACATAGCACAGCAATCCCATTTTGTGCAAGACACATACAACTTCACCGCCTTTCACCTGAAATTCTGATTTCTATTCAGTGAAACAAGGCTCAATGCTAGTACGCAGTCATTTCTAACCAAATACTAGCAACATGGTCTGTCCATTTCTGCTTGCCTCTAATCAGCAACATGACATAGACTGATTCACAGTGTAGTGTGACCTACATGTGGTTGTATTCAAGTTGATCAAATGTCCTACAACCACGAAGGGATTCGAACCCTCAATCTTCTGATCCGAAGTCAGACGCCTTGTCCTTTAGGCCACGTGGTCGTGCGTTGAGATTTTTGGGTGTTTGATTTCCACTACATTAGTTGTTTCCTGAAAAAGCATAAGAAGGAGGCAACTTTGGACATGAAATTTTCATCATATGCAGATTCATGCATGAAATGACAAGGCAATGTTCCAACCTAGTTTCCTCATGTGAAGGTCAGTCATATAAACTTCTCATTTCAGCACAGCGAAGGCTGGCCTGTACAGGGATCGGACCTGTGACCTTGGCGTTATTAGCACCACGCTCTGACCAGCTGAGCTAACAGGCCTGTGGTCTGCATTTTGCTTACAACCATGGCTGTTGTACAAACACAGAAAGCCAACTACTTTTAAAATAATAAACAACGATTCTCCATCTCTCTCAAAAACACTAAAAAGGGGGGAATTAGCTCAAATGGTAGAGCGCTCGCTTAGCATGTGAGAGGTAGCGGGATCGATGCCCGCATTCTCCACATAGTCCTTTTTTGTTGAGCCAATTGGGAACCATGCCCTTTGGTTTGCAGTTTGATGTCCCATGGTCGGTCGAATGGCAAGAAAAGTTGTGTTCCTTTCTTAGATGACTCACTAGACCTGGCCTATGGGATGGTATTACCTCCTGTTCGCAGGTAGCTATTGCCTCTTCATGAAGATGTCCTTCAAAGATTTGAATATTAATAGTACATCATGGTCAGTGCCTACGTTTTCTTCAAATTTTGGTGTATTTTGGAGAGGACATGACTGTACTTCTGAAATGTAGATTTGAACATAGTATTTTTTGTTGAATAGGCTTTTTTAATCTAGAAAGACACATAGCACAGCAATCCCATTTTGTGCAAGACACATACAACTTCACCGCCTTTCACCTGAAATTCTGATTTCTATTCAGTGAAACAAGGCTCAATGCTAGTACGCAGTCATTTCTAACCAAATACTAGCAACATGGTCTGTCTATTTCTGCTTGCCTCTAATCAGCAACATGACATAGACTGATTCACAGTGTAGTGTGACCTACATGTGGTTGTATTCAAGTTGATCAAATGTCCTACAACCACGAAGGGATTCGAACTCTCAATCTTCTGATCCGAAGTCAGACGCCTTGTCCTTTAGGCCACGTGGTCGTGCGTTGAGATTTTTGGGTGTTTGATTTCCACTACATTAGTTGTTTCCTGAAAAAGCATAAGAAGGAGGCAACTTTGGACATGAAATTTTCATCATATGCAGATTCATGCATGAAATGACAAGACACTGTTCCAACCTAGTTTCCTCATGTGAAGGTCAGTCATATAAACTTCTCATTTCAGCACAGCGAAGGCTGGCCTGTACAGGGATCGAACCTGTGACCTTGGCGTTATTAGCACCACGCTCTGACCAGCTGAGCTAACAGGCCTGTGGTCTGCATTTTGCTTACAACCATGGCTGTTGTACAAACACAGAAAGCCAACTACTTTTAAAATAATAAACAACGATTCTCCATCTCTCTCAAAAGTACTAAAAAGGGGGGAATTAGCTCAAATGGTAGAGCGCTCGCTTAGCATGTGAGAGGTAGCGGGATCGATGCCCGCATTCTCCACATAGTCCTTTTTTGTTGAGCCAATTGGGAACCATGCCCTTTGGTTTACAGTTTGATGTCCCATGGTCGGTCGAATGGCAAGAAAAGTTGTGTTCCTTTCTTAGATGACTCACTAGACCTGGCCTATGGGATGGTATTACCTCCTGTTCGCAGGTAGCTATTGCCTCTTCATGAAGATGTCCTTCAAAGATTTGAATATTAATAGTACATCATGGTCAGTGCCTACGTTTTCTTCAAATTTTGGTGTATTTTGGAGAGGACATGACTGTACTTCTGAAATGTAGATTTGAACATAGTATTTTTTGTTGAATAGGCTTTTTAATCTAGAAAGACACATAGCACAGCAATCCCATTTTGTGCAAGACACATACAACTTCACCGCCTTTCACCTGAAATTCTGATTTCTATTCAGTGAAACAAGGCTCAATGCTAGTACGCAGTCATTTCTAACCAAATACTAGCAACATGGTCTGTCCATTTCTGCTTGCCTCTAATCAGCAACATGACATAGACTGATTCACAGTGTAGTGTGACCTACATGTGGTTGTATTCAAGTTGATCAAATGTCCTACAACCACGAAGGGATTCGAACCCTCAATCTTCTGATCCGAAGTCAGACGCCTTGTCCTTTAGGCCACGTGGTCGTGCGTTGAGATTTTTGGGTGTTTGATTTCCACTACATTAGTTGTTTCCTGAAAAAGCATAAGAAGGAGGCAACTTTGGACATGAAATTTTCATCATATGCAGATTCATGCATGAAATGACAAGGCAATGTTCCAACCTAGTTTCCTCATGTGAAGGTCAGTCATATAAACTTCTCATTTCAGCACAGCGAAGGCTGGCCTGTACAGGGATCGGACCTGTGACCTTGGCGTTATTAGCACCACGCTCTGACCAGCTGAGCTAACAGGCCTGTGGTCTGCATTTTGCTTACAACCATGGCTGTTGTACAAACACAGAAAGCCAACTACTTTTAAAATAATAAACAACGATTCTCCATCTCTCTCAAAAACACTAAAAAGGGGGGAATTAGCTCAAATGGTAGAGCGCTCGCTTAGCATGTGAGAGGTAGCGGGATCGATGCCCGCATTCTCCACATAGTCCTTTTTTGTTGAGCCAATTGGGAACCATGCCCTTTGGTTTGCAGTTTGATGTCCCATGGTCGGTCGAATGGCAAGAAAAGTTGTGTTCCTTTCTTAGATGACTCACTAGACCTGGCCTATGGGATGGTATTACCTCCTGTTCGCAGGTAGCTATTGCCTCTTCATGAAGATGTCCTTCAAAGATTTGAATATTAATAGTACATCATGGTCAGTGCCTACGTTTTCTTCAAATTTTGGTGTATTTTGGAGAGGACATGACTGTACTTCTGAAATGTAGATTTGAACATAGTATTTTTTGTTGAATAGGCTTTTTTAATCTAGAAAGACACATAGCACAGCAATCCCATTTTGTGCAAGACACATACAACTTCACCGCCTTTCACCTGAAATTCTGATTTCTATTCAGTGAAACAAGGCTCAATGCTAGTACGCAGTCATTTCTAACCAAATACTAGCAACATGGTCTGTCTATTTCTGCTTGCCTCTAATCAGCAACATGACATAGACTGATTCACAGTGTAGTGTGACCTACATGTGGTTGTATTCAAGTTGATCAAATGTCCTACAACCACGAAGGGATTCGAACTCTCAATCTTCTGATCCGAAGTCAGACGCCTTGTCCTTTAGGCCACGTGGTCGTGCGTTGAGATTTTTGGGTGTTTGATTTCCACTACATTAGTTGTTTCCTGAAAAAGCATAAGAAGGAGGCAACTTTGGACATGAAATTTTCATCATATGCAGATTCATGCATGAAATGACAAGACACTGTTCCAACCTAGTTTCCTCATGTGAAGGTCAGTCATATAAACTTCTCATTTCAGCACAGCGAAGGCTGGCCTGTACAGGGATCGAACCTGTGACCTTGGCGTTATTAGCACCACGCTCTGACCAGCTGAGCTAACAGGCCTGTGGTCTGCATTTTGCTTACAACCATGGCTGTTGTACAAACACAGAAAGCCAACTACTTTTAAAATAATAAACAACGATTCTCCATCTCTCTCAAAAACCCTAAAAAGGGGGGAATTAGCTCAAATGGTAGAGCGCTCGCTTAGCATGTGAGAGGTAGCGGGATCGATGCCCGCATTCTCCACATAGTCCTTTTTTGTTGAGCCAATTGGGAACCATGCCCTTTGGTTTGCAGTTTGATGTCCCATGGTCGGTCGAATGGCAAGAAAAGTTGTGTTCCTTTCTTAGATGACTCACTAGACCTGGCCTATGGGATGGTATTACCTCCTGTTCGCAGGTAGCTATTGCCTCTTCATGAAGATGTCCTTCAAAGATTTGAATATTAATAGTACATCATGGTCAGTGCCTACGTTTTCTTCAAATTTTGGTGTATTTTGGAGAGGACATGACTGTACTTCTGAAATGTAGATTTGAACATAGTATTTTTTGTTGAATAGGCTTTTTTAATCTAGAAAGACACATAGCACAGCAATCCCATTTTGTGCAAGACACATACAACTTCACCGCCTTTCACCTGAAATTCTGATTTCTATTCAGTGAAACAAGGCTCAATGCTAGTACGCAGTCATTTCTAACCAAATACTAGCAACATGGTCTGTCTATTTCTGCTTGCCTCTAATCAGCAACATGACATAGACTGATTCACAGTGTAGTGTGACCTACATGTGGTTGTATTCAAGTTGATCAAATGTCCTACAACCACGAAGGGATTCGAACTCTCAATCTTCTGATCCGAAGTCAGACGCCTTGTCCTTTAGGCCACGTGGTCGTGCGTTGAGATTTTTGGGTGTTTGATTTCCACTACATTAGTTGTTTCCTGAAAAAGCATAAGAAGGAGGCAACTTTGGACATGAAATTTTCATCATATGCAGATTCATGCATGAAATGACAAGACACTGTTCCAACCTAGTTTCCTCATGTGAAGGTCAGTCATATAAACTTCTCATTTCAGCACAGCGAAGGCTGGCCTGTACAGGGATCGAACCTGTGACCTTGGCGTTATTAGCACCACGCTCTGACCAGCTGAGCTAACAGGCCTGTGGTCTGCATTTTGCTTACAACCATGGCTGTTGTACAAACACAGAAAGCCAACTACTTTTAAAATAATAAACAACGATTCTCCATCTCTCTCAAAAGTACTAAAAAGGGGGGAATTAGCTCAAATGGTAGAGCGCTCGCTTAGCATGTGAGAGGTAGCGGGATCGATGCCCGCATTCTCCACATAGTCCTTTTTTGTTGAGCCAATTGGGAACCATGCCCTTTGGTTTACAGTTTGATGTCCCATGGTCGGTCGAATGGCAAGAAAAGTTGTGTTCCTTTCTTAGATGACTCACTAGACCTGGCCTATGGGATGGTATTACCTCCTGTTCGCAGGTAGCTATTGCCTCTTCATGAAGATGTCCTTCAAAGATTTGAATATTAATAGTACATCATGGTCAGTGCCTACGTTTTCTTCAAATTTTGGTGTATTTTGGAGAGGACATGACTGTACTTCTGAAATGTAGATTTGAACATAGTATTTTTTGTTGAATAGGCTTTTTTAATCTAGAAAGACACATAGCACAGCAATCCCATTTTGTGCAAGACACACAACTTCACCGCCTTTCACCTGAAATTCTGATTTCTATTCAGTGAAACAAGGCTCATTGCTAGTACGCAGTCATTTCTAACCAAATACTAGCAACATGGTCTGTCCATTTCTGCTTGCCTCTAATCAGCAACATGACATAGACTGATTCACAGTGTAGTGTGACCTACATGTGGTTGTATTCAAGTTGATCAAATGTCCTACAACCACGAAGGGATTCGAACCCTCAAACTTCTGATCCGAAGTCAGACGCCTTGTCCTTTAGGCCACGTGGTCGTGCGTTGAGATTTTTGGGTGTTTGATTTCCACTACATTAGTTGTTTCCTGAAAAAGCATAAGAAGGAGGCAACTTTGGACATGAAATTTTCATCATATGCAGATTCATGCATGAAATGACAAGGCACTGTTCCAACCTAGTTTCCTCATGTGAAGGTCAGTCATATAAACTTCTCATTTCAGCACAGCGAAGGCTGGCCTGTACAGGGATCGAACCTGTGACCTTGGCGTTATTAGCACCACGCTCTGACCAGCTGAGCTAACAGGCCTGTGGTCTGCATTTTGCTTACAACCATGGCTGTTGTACAAACACAGAAAGCCAACTACTTTTAAAATAATAAACAACGATTCTCCATCTCTCTCAAAAACCCTAAAAAGGGGGGAATTAGCTCAAATGGTAGAGCGCTCGCTTAGCATGTGAGAGGTAGCGGGATCGATGCCCGCATTCTCCACATAGTCCTTTTTTGTTGAGCCAATTGGGAACCATGCCCTTTGGTTTGCAGTTTGATGTCCCATGGTCGGTCGAATGGCAAGAAAAGTTGTGTTCCTTTCTTAGATGACTCACTAGACCTGGCCTATGGGATGGTATTACCTCCTGTTCGCAGGTAGCTATTGCCTCTTCATGAAGATGTCCTTCAAAGATTTGAATATTAATAGTACATCATGGTCAGTGCCTACGTTTTCTTCAAATTTTGGTGTATTTTGGAGAGGACATGACTGTACTTCTGAAATGTAGATTTGAACATAGTATTTTTTGTTGAATAGGCTTTTTTAATCTAGAAAGACACATAGCACAGCAATCCCATTTTGTGCAAGACACATACAACTTCACCGCCTTTCACCTGAAATTCTGATTTCTATTCAGTGAAACAAGGCTCAATGCTAGTACGCAGTCATTTCTAACCAAATACTAGCAACATGGTCTGTCTATTTCTGCTTGCCTCTAATCAGCAACATGACATAGACTGATTCACAGTGTAGTGTGACCTACATGTGGTTGTATTCAAGTTGATCAAATGTCCTACAACCACGAAGGGATTCGAACTCTCAATCTTCTGATCCGAAGTCAGACGCCTTGTCCTTTAGGCCACGTGGTCGTGCGTTGAGATTTTTGGGTGTTTGATTTCCACTACATTAGTTGTTTCCTGAAAAAGCATAAGAAGGAGGCAACTTTGGACATGAAATTTTCATCATATGCAGATTCATGCATGAAATGACAAGACACTGTTCCAACCTAGTTTCCTCATGTGAAGGTCAGTCATATAAACTTCTCATTTCAGCACAGCGAAGGCTGGCCTGTACAGGGATCGAACCTGTGACCTTGGCGTTATTAGCACCACGCTCTGACCAGCTGAGCTAACAGGCCTGTGGTCTGCATTTTGCTTACAACCATGGCTGTTGTACAAACACAGAAAGCCAACTACTTTTAAAATAATAAACAACGATTCTCCATCTCTCTCAAAAGTACTAAAAAGGGGGGAATTAGCTCAAATGGTAGAGCGCTCGCTTAGCATGTGAGAGGTAGCGGGATCGATGCCCGCATTCTCCACATAGTCCTTTTTTGTTGAGCCAATTGGGAACCATGCCCTTTGGTTTACAGTTTGATGTCCCATGGTCGGTCGAATGGCAAGAAAAGTTGTGTTCCTTTCTTAGATGACTCACTAGACCTGGCCTATGGGATGGTATTACCTCCTGTTCGCAGGTAGCTATTGCCTCTTCATGAAGATGTCCTTCAAAGATTTGAATATTAATAGTACATCATGGTCAGTACCTACGTTTTCTTCAAATTTTGGTGTATTTTGGAGAGGACATGACTGTACTTCTGAAATGTAGATTTGAACATAGTATTTTTTGTTGAATAGGCTTTTTTAATCTAGAAAGACACATAGCACAGCAATCCCATTTTGTGCAAGACACACAACTTCACCGCCTTTCACCTGAAATTCTGATTTCTATTCAGTGAAACAAGGCTCATTGCTAGTACGCAGTCATTTCTAACCAAATACTAGCAACATGGTCTGTCCATTTCTGCTTGCCTCTAATCAGCAACATGACATAGACTGATTCACAGTGTAGTGTGACCTACATGTGGTTGTATTCAAGTTGATCAAATGTCCTACAACCACGAAGGGATTCGAACCCTCAAACTTCTGATCCGAAGTCAGACGCCTTGTCCTTTAGGCCACGTGGTCGTGCGTTGAGATTTTTGGGTGTTTGATTTCCACTACATTAGTTGTTTCCTGAAAAAGCATAAGAAGGAGGCAACTTTGGACATGAAATTTTCATCATATGCAGATTCATGCATGAAATGACAAGGCACTGTTCCAACCTAGTTTCCTCATGTGAAGGTCAGTCATATAAACTTCTCATTTCAGCACAGCAAAGGCTGGCCTGTACAGGGATCGAACCTGTGACCTTGGCGTTATTAGCACCACGCTCTGACCAGCTGAGCTAACAGGCCTGTGGTCTGCATTTTGCTTACAACCATGGCTGTTGTACAAACACAGAAAGCCAACTACTTTTAAAATAATAAACAACGATTCTCCATCTCTCTCAAAAACCCTAAAAAGGGGGGAATTAGCTCAAATGGTAGAGCGCTCGCTTAGCATGTGAGAGGTAGCGGGATCGATGCCCGCATTCTCCACATAGTCCTTTTTTGTTGAGCCAATTGGGAACCATGCCCTTTGGTTTGCAGTTTGATGTCCCATGGTCGGTCGAATGGCAAGAAAAGTTGTGTTCCTTTCTTAGATGACTCACTAGACCTGGCCTATGGGATGGTATTACCTCCTGTTCGCAGGTAGCTATTGCCTCTTCATGAAGATGTCCTTCAAAGATTTGAATATTAATAGTACATCATGGTCAGTGCCTACGTTTTCTTCAAATTTTGGTGTATTTTGGAGAGGACATGACTGTACTTCTGAAATGTAGATTTGAACATAGTATTTTTTGTTGAATAGGCTTTTTTAATCTAGAAAGACACATAGCACAGCAATCCCATTTTGTGCAAGACACATACAACTTCACCGCCTTTCACCTGAAATTCTGATTTCTATTCAGTGAAACAAGGCTCAATGCTAGTACGCAGTCATTTCTAACCAAATACTAGCAACATGGTCTGTCTATTTCTGCTTGCCTCTAATCAGCAACATGACATAGACTGATTCACAGTGTAGTGTGACCTACATGTGGTTGTATTCAAGTTGATCAAATGTCCTACAACCACGAAGGGATTCGAACTCTCAATCTTCTGATCCGAAGTCAGACGCCTTGTCCTTTAGGCCACGTGGTCGTGCGTTGAGATTTTTGGGTGTTTGATTTCCACTACATTAGTTGTTTCCTGAAAAAGCATAAGAAGGAGGCAACTTTGGACATGAAATTTTCATCATATGCAGATTCATGCATGAAATGACAAGACACTGTTCCAACCTAGTTTCCTCATGTGAAGGTCAGTCATATAAACTTCTCATTTCAGCACAGCGAAGGCTGGCCTGTACAGGGATCGAACCTGTGACCTTGGCGTTATTAGCACCACGCTCTGACCAGCTGAGCTAACAGGCCTGTGGTCTGCATTTTGCTTACAACCATGGCTGTTGTACAAACACAGAAAGCCAACTACTTTTAAAATAATAAACAACGATTCTCCATCTCTCTCAAAAGTACTAAAAAGGGGGGAATTAGCTCAAATGGTAGAGCGCTCGCTTAGCATGTGAGAGATAGCGGGATCGATGCCCGCATTCTCCACATAGTCCTTTTTTGTTGAGCCAATTGGGAACCATGCCCTTTGGTTTGCAGTTTGATGTCCCATGGTCGGTCGAATGGCAAGAAAAGTTTTGTTCCTTTCTTAGATGACTCACTAGACCTGGCCTATGGGATGGTATTACCTCCTGTTGGCAGGTAGCTATTGCCTCTTCATGAAGATGTCCTTCAAAGATTTGAATATTAATAGTACATCATGGTCAGTGCCTACGTTTTCTTCAAATTTTGGTGTATTTTGGAGAGGACATGACTGTACTTCTGAAATGTAGATTTGAACATAGTATTTTTTGTTGAATAGGCTTTTTTAATCTAGAAAGACACATAGCACAGCAATCCCATTTTGTGCAAGACACATACAACTTCACCGCCTTTCACCTGAAATTCTGATTTCTATTCAGTGAAACAAGGCTCAATGCTAGTACGCAGTCATTTCTAACCAAATACTAGCAACATGGTCTGTCTATTTCTGCTTGCCTCTAATCAGCAACATGACATAGACTGATTCACAGTGTAGTGTGACCTACATGTGGTTGTATTCAAGTTGATCAAATGTCTTACAACCACGAAGGGATTCGAACTCTCAATCTTCTGATCCGAAGTCAGACGCCTTGTCCTTTAGGCCACGTGGTCGTGCGTTGAGATTTTTGGGTGTTTGATTTCCACTACATTAGTTGTTTCCTGAAAAAGCATAAGAAGGAGGCAACTTTGGACATGAAATTTTCATCATATGCAGATTCATGCATGAAATGACAAGACACTGTTCCAACCTAGTTTCCTCATGTGAAGGTCAGTCATATAAACTTCTCATTTCAGCACAGCGAAGGCTGGCCTGTACAGGGATCGAACCTGTGACCTTGGCGTTATTAGCACCACGCTCTGACCAGCTGAGCTAACAGGCCTGTGGTCTGCATTTTGCTTACAACCATGGCTGTTGTACAAACACAGAAAGCCAACTACTTTTAAAATAATAAACAACGATTCTCCATCTCTCTCAAAAGTACTAAAAAGGGGGGAATTAGCTCAAATGGTAGAGCGCTCGCTTAGCATGTGAGAGGTAGCGGGATCGATGCCCGCATTCTCCACATAGTCCTTTTTTGTTGAGCCAATTGGGAACCATGCCCTTTGGTTTACAGTTTGATGTCCCATGGTCGGTCGAATGGCAAGAAAAGTTGTGTTCCTTTCTTAGATGACTCACTAGACCTGGCCTATGGGATGGTATTACCTCCTGTTCGCAGGTAGCTATTGCCTCTTCATGAAGATGTCCTTCAAAGATTTGAATATTAATAGTACATCATGGTCAGTGCCTACGTTTTCTTCAAATTTTGGTGTATTTTGGAGAGGACATGACTGTACTTCTGAAATGTAGATTTGAACATAGTATTTTTTGTTGAATAGGCTTTTTTAATCTAGAAAGACACATAGCACAGCAATCCCATTTTGTGCAAGACACACAACTTCACCGCCTTTCACCTGAAATTCTGATTTCTATTCAGTGAAACAAGGCTCATTGCTAGTACGCAGTCATTTCTAACCAAATACTAGCAACATGGTCTGTCCATTTCTGCTTGCCTCTAATCAGCAACATGACATAGACTGATTCACAGTGTAGTGTGACCTACATGTGGTTGTATTCAAGTTGATCAAATGTCCTACAACCACGAAGGGATTCGAACCCTCAAACTTCTGATCCGAAGTCAGACGCCTTGTCCTTTAGGCCACGTGGTCGTGCGTTGAGATTTTTGGGTGTTTGATTTCCACTACATTAGTTGATTCCTGAAAAAGCATAAGAAGGAGGCAACTTTGGACATGAAATTTTCATCATATGCAGATTCATGCATGAAATGACAAGGCACTGTTCCAACCTAGTTTCCTCATGTGAAGGTCAGTCATATAAACTTCTCATTTCAGCACAGCAAAGGCTGGCCTGTACAGGGATCGAACCTGTGACCTTGGCGTTATTAGCACCACGCTCTGACCAGCTGAGCTAACAGGCCTGTGGTCTGCATTTTGCTTACAACCATGGCTGTTGTACAAACACAGAAAGCCAACTACTTTTAAAATAATAAACAACGATTCTCCATCTCTCTCAAAAACCCTAAAAAGGGGGGAATTAGCTCAAATGGTAGAGCGCTCGCTTAGCATGTGAGAGGTAGCGGGATCGATGCCCGCATTCTCCACATAGTCCTTTTTTGTTGAGCCAATTGGGAACCATGCCCTTTGGTTTGCAGTTTGATGTCCCATGGTCGGTCGAATGGCAAGAAAAGTTGTGTTCCTTTCTTAGATGACTCACTAGACCTGGCCTATGGGATGGTATTACCTCCTGTTCGCAGGTAGCTATTGCCTCTTCATGAAGATGTCCTTCAAAGATTTGAATATTAATAGTACATCATGGTCAGTGCCTACGTTTTCTTCAAATTTTGGTGTATTTTGGAGAGGACATGACTGTACTTCTGAAATGTAGATTTGAACATAGTATTTTTTGTTGAATAGGCTTTTTTAATCTAGAAAGACACATAGCACAGCAATCCCATTTTGTGCAAGACACATACAACTTCACCGCCTTTCACCTGAAATTCTGATTTCTATTCAGTGAAACAAGGCTCAATGCTAGTACGCAGTCATTTCTAACCAAATACTAGCAACATGGTCTGTCCATTTCTGCTTGCCTCTAATCAGCAACATGACATAGACTGATTCACAGTGTAGTGTGACCTACATGTGGTTGTATTCAAGTTGATGAAATGTCCTACAACCACGAAGGGATTCGAACTCTCAATCTTCTGATCCGAAGTCAGACGCCTTGTCCTTTAGGCCACGTGGTCGTGCGTTGAGATTTTTGGGTGTTTGATTTCCACTACATTAGTTGTTTCCTGAAAAAGCATAAGAAGGAGGCAACTTTGGACATGAAATTTTCATCATATGCAGATTCATGCATGAAATGACAAGACACTGTTCCAACCTAGTTTCCTCATGTGAAGGTCAGTCATATCAACTTCTCATTTCAGCACAGCGAAGGCTGGCCTGTACAGGGATCGAACCTGTGACCTTGGCGTTATTAGCACCACGCTCTGACCAGCTGAGCTAACAGGCCTGTGGTCTGCATTTTGCTTACAACCATGGCTGTTGTACAAACACAGAAAGCCAACTACTTTTAAAATAATAAACAACGATTCTCCATCTCTCTCAAAAGTACTAAAAAGGGGGGAATTAGCTCAAATGGTAGAGCGCTCGCTTAGCATGTGAGAGGTAGCGGGATCGATGCCCGCATTCTCCACATAGTCCTTTTTTGTTGAGCCAATTGGGAACCATGCCCTTTGGTTTACAGTTTGATGTCCCATGGTCGGTCGAATGGCAAGAAAAGTTGTGTTCCTTTCTTAGATGACTCACTAGACCTGGCCTATGGGATGGTATTACCTCCTGTTCGCAGGTAGCTATTGCCTCTTCATGAAGATGTCCTTCAAAGATTTGAATATTAATAGTACATCATGGTCAGTGCCTACGTTTTCTTCAAATTTTGGTGTATTTTGGAGAGGACATGACTGTACTTCTGAAATGTAGATTTGAACATAGTATTTTTTGTTGAATAGGCTTTTTTAATCTAGAAAGACACATAGCACAGCAATCCCATTTTGTGCAAGACACATACAACTTCACCGCCTTTCACCTGAAATTCTGATTTCTATTCAGTGAAACAAGGCTCATTGCTAGTACGCAGTCATTTCTAACCAAATACTAGCAACATGGTCTGTCCATTTCTGCTTGCCTCTAATCAGCAACATGACATAGACTGATTCACAGTGTAGTGTGACCTACATGTGGTTGTATTCAAGTTGATCAAATGTCCTACAACCACGAAGGGATTCGAACCCTCAAACTTCTGATCCGAAGTCAGACGCCTTGTCCTTTAGGCCACGTGGTCGTGCGTTGAGATTTTTGGGTGTTTGATTTCCACTACATTAGTTGTTTCCTGAAAAAGCATAAGAAGGAGGCAACTTTGGACATGAAATTTTCATCATATGCAGATTCATGCATGAAATGACAAGGCACTGTTCCAACCTAGTTTCCTCATGTGAAGGTCAGTCATATAAACTTCTCATTTCAGCACAGCAAAGGCTGGCCTGTACAGGGATCGAACCTGTGACCTTGGCGTTATTAGCACCACGCTCTGACCAGCTGAGCTAACAGGCCTGTGGTCTGCATTTTGCTTACAACCATGGCTGTTGTACAAACACAGAAAGCCAACTACTTTTAAAATAATAAACAACGATTCTCCATCTCTCTCAAAAACCCTAAAAAGGGGGGAATTAGCTCAAATGGTAGAGCGCTCGCTTAGCATGTGAGAGGTAGCGGGATCGATGCCCGCATTCTCCACATAGTCCTTTTTTGTTGAGCCAATTGGGAACCATGCCCTTTGGTTTGCAGTTTGATGTCCCATGGTCGGTCGAATGGCAAGAAAAGTTGTGTTCCTTTCTTAGATGACTCACTAGACCTGGCCTATGGGATGGTATTACCTCCTGTTCGCAGGTAGCTATTGCCTCTTCATGAAGATGTCCTTCAAAGATTTGAATATTAATAGTACATCATGGTCAGTGCCTACGTTTTCTTCAAATTTTGGTGTATTTTGGAGAGGACATGACTGTACTTCTGAAATGTAGATTTGAACATAGTATTTTTTGTTGAATAGGCTTTTTTAATCTAGAAAGACACATAGCACAGCAATCCCATTTTGTGCAAGACACATACAACTTCACCGCCTTTCACCTGAAATTCTGATTTCTATTCAGTGAAACAAGGCTCAATGCTAGTACGCAGTCATTTCTAACCAAATACTAGCAACATGGTCTGTCCATTTCTGCTTGCCTCTAATCAGCAACATGACATAGACTGATTCACAGTGTAGTGTGACCTACATGTGGTTGTATTCAAGTTGATGAAATGTCCTACAACCACGAAGGGATTCGAACTCTCAATCTTCTGATCCGAAGTCAGACGCCTTGTCCTTTAGGCCACGTGGTCGTGCGTTGAGATTTTTGGGTGTTTGATTTCCACTACATTAGTTGTTTCCTGAAAAAGCATAAGAAGGAGGCAACTTTGGACATGAAATTTTCATCATATGCAGATTCATGCATGAAATGACAAGACACTGTTCCAACCTAGTTTCCTCATGTGAAGGTCAGTCATATCAACTTCTCATTTCAGCACAGCGAAGGCTGGCCTGTACAGGGATCGAACCTGTGACCTTGGCGTTATTAGCACCACGCTCTGACCAGCTGAGCTAACAGGCCTGTGGTCTGCATTTTGCTTACAACCATGGCTGTTGTACAAACACAGAAAGCCAACTACTTTTAAAATAATAAACAACGATTCTCCATCTCTCTCAAAAGTACTAAAAAGGGGGGAATTAGCTCAAATGGTAGAGCGCTCGCTTAGCATGTGAGAGGTAGCGGGATCGATGCCCGCATTCTCCACATAGTCCTTTTTTGTTGAGCCAATTGGGAACCATGCCCTTTGGTTTACAGTTTGATGTCCCATGGTCGGTCGAATGGCAAGAAAAGTTGTGTTCCTTTCTTAGATGACTCACTAGACCTGGCCTATGGGATGGTATTACCTCCTGTTCGCAGGTAGCTATTGCCTCTTCATGAAGATGTCCTTCAAAGATTTGAATATTAATAGTACATCATGGTCAGTGCCTACGTTTTCTTCAAATTTTGGTGTATTTTGGAGAGGACATGACTGTACTTCTGAAATGTAGATTTGAACATAGTATTTTTTGTTGAATAGGCTTTTTTAATCTAGAAAGACACATAGCACAGCAATCCCATTTTGTGCAAGACACATACAACTTCACCGCCTTTCACCTGAAATTCTGATTTCTATTCAGTGAAACAAGGCTCATTGCTAGTACGCAGTCATTTCTAACCAAATACTAGCAACATGGTCTGTCCATTTCTGCTTGCCTCTAATCAGCAACATGACATAGACTGATTCACAGTGTAGTGTGACCTACATGTGGTTGTATTCAAGTTGATCAAATGTCCTACAACCACGAAGGGATTCGAACCCTCAAACTTCTGATCCGAAGTCAGACGCCTTGTCCTTTAGGCCACGTGGTCGTGCGCTGAGATTTTTGGGTGTTTGATTTCCACTACATTAGTTGTTTCCTGAAAAAGCATAAGAAGGAGGCAACTTTGGACATGAAATTTTCATCATATGCAGATTCATGCATGAAATGACAAGGCACTGTTCCAACCTAGTTTCCTCATGTGAAGGTCAGTCATATAAACTTCTCATTTCAGCACAGCAAAGGCTGGCCTGTACAGGGATCGAACCTGTGACCTTGGCGTTATTAGCACCACGCTCTGACCAGCTGAGCTAACAGGCCTGTGGTCTGCATTTTGCTTACAACCATGGCTGTTGTACAAACACAGAAAGCCAACTACTTTTAAAATAATAAACAACGATTCTCCATCTCTCTCAAAAACCCTAAAAAGGGGGGAATTAGCTCAAATGGTAGAGCGCTCGCTTAGCATGTGAGAGGTAGCGGGATCGATGCCCGCATTCTCCACATAGTCCTTTTTTGTTGAGCCAATTGGGAACCATGCCCTTTGGTTTGCAGTTTGATGTCCCATGGTCGGTCGAATGGCAAGAAAAGTTGTGTTCCTTTCTTAGATGACTCACTAGACCTGGCCTATGGGATGGTATTACCTCCTGTTCGCAGGTAGCTATTGCCTCTTCATGAAGATGTCCTTCAAAGATTTGAATATTAATAGTACATCATGGTCAGTGCCTACGTTTTCTTCAAATTTTGGTGTATTTTGGAGAGGACATGACTGTACTTCTGAAATGTAGATTTGAACATAGTATTTTTTGTTGAATAGGCTTTTTTAATCTAGAAAGACACATAGCACAGCAATCCCATTTTGTGCAAGACACATACAACTTCACCGCCTTTCACCTGAAATTCTGATTTCTATTCAGTGAAACAAGGCTCAATGCTAGTACGCAGTCATTTCTAACCAAATACTAGCAACATGGTCTGTCTATTTCTGCTTGCCTCTAATCAGCAACATGACATAGACTGATTCACAGTGTAGTGTGACCTACATGTGGTTGTATTCAAGTTGATCAAATGTCCTACAACCACGAAGGGATTCGAACTCTCAATCTTCTGATCCGAAGTCAGACGCCTTGTCCTTTAGGCCACGTGGTCGTGCGTTGAGATTTTTGGGTGTTTGATTTCCACTACATTAGTTGTTTCCTGAAAAAGCATAAGAAGGAGGCAACTTTGGACATGAAATTTTCATCATATGCAGATTCATGCATGAAATGACAAGACACTGTTCCAACCTAGTTTCCTCATGTGAAGGTCAGTCATATAAACTTCTCATTTCAGCACAGCGAAGGCTGGCCTGTACAGGGATCGAACCTGTGACCTTGGCGTTATTAGCACCACGCTCTGACCAGCTGAGCTAACAGGCCTGTGGTCTGCATTTTGCTTACAACCATGGCTGTTGTACAAACACAGAAAGCCAACTACTTTTAAAATAATAAACAACGATTCTCCATCTCTCTCAAAAGTATTAAAAAGGGGGGAATTAGCTCAAATGGTAGAGCGCTCGCTTAGCATGTGAGAGGTAGCGGGATCGATGCCCGCATTCTCCACATAGTCCTTTTTTGTTGAGCCAATTGGGAACCATGCCCTTTGGTTTACAGTTTGATGTCCCATGGTCGGTCGAATGGCAAGAAAAGTTGTGTTCCTTTCTTAGATGACTCACTAGACCTGGCCTATGGGATGGTATTACCTCCTGTTCGCAGGTAGCTATTGCCTCTTCATGAAGATGTCCTTCAAAGATTTGAATATTAATAGTACATCATGGTCAGTGCCTACGTTTTCTTCAAATTTTGGTGTATTTTGGAGAGGACATGACTGTACTTCTGAAATGTAGATTTGAACATAGTATTTTTTGTTGAATAGGCTTTTTTAATCTAGAAAGACACATAGCACAGCAATCCCATTTTGTGCAAGACACATACAACTTCACCGCCTTTCACCTGAAATTCTGATTTCTATTCAGTGAAACAAGGCTCATTGCTAGTACGCAGTCATTTCTAACCAAATACTAGCAACATGGTCTGTCCATTTCTGCTTGCCTCTAATCAGCAACATGACATAGACTGATTCACAGTGTAGTGTGACCTACATGTGGTTGTATTCAAGTTGATCAAATGTCCTACAACCACGAAGGGATTCGAACCCTCAAACTTCTGATCCGAAGTCAGACGCCTTGTCCTTTAGGCCACGTGGTCGTGCGTTGAGATTTTTGGGTGTTTGATTTCCACTACATTAGTTGTTTCCTGAAAAAGCATAAGAAGGAGGCAACTTTGGACATGAAATTTTCATCATATGCAGATTCATGCATGAAATGACAAGGCACTGTTCCAACCTAGTTTCCTCATGTGAAGGTCAGTCATATAAACTTCTCATTTCAGCACAGCAAAGGCTGGCCTGTACAGGGATCGAACCTGTGACCTTGGCGTTATTAGCACCACGCTCTGACCAGCTGAGCTAACAGGCCTGTGGTCTGCATTTTGCTTACAACCATGGCTGTTGTACAAACACAGAAAGCCAACTACTTTTAAAATAATAAACAACGATTCTCCATCTCTCTCAAAAACCCTAAAAAGGGGGGAATTAGCTCAAATGGTAGAGCGCTCGCTTAGCATGTGAGAGGTAGCGGGATCGATGCCCGCATTCTCCACATAGTCCTTTTTTGTTGAGCCAATTGGGAACCATGCCCTTTGGTTTGCAGTTTGATGTCCCATGGTCGGTCGAATGGCAAGAAAAGTTGTGTTCCTTTCTTAGATGACTCACTAGACCTGGCCTATGGGATGGTATTACCTCCTGTTCGCAGGTAGCTATTGCCTCTTCATGAAGATGTCCTTCAAAGATTTGAATATTAATAGTACATCATGGTCAGTGCCTACGTTTTCTTCAAATTTTGGTGTATTTTGGAGAGGACATGACTGTACTTCTGAAATGTAGATTTGAACATAGTATTTTTTGTTGAATAGGCTTTTTTAATCTAGAAAGACACATAGCACAGCAATCCCATTTTGTGCAAGACACATACAACTTCACCGCCTTTCACCTGAAATTCTGATTTCTATTCAGTGAAACAAGGCTCAATGCTAGTACGCAGTCATTTCTAACCAAATACTAGCAACATGGTCTGTCTATTTCTGCTTGCCTCTAATCAGCAACATGACATAGACTGATTCACAGTGTAGTGTGACCTACATGTGGTTGTATTCAAGTTGATCAAATGTCCTACAACCACGAAGGGATTCGAACTCTCAATCTTCTGATCCGAAGTCAGACGCCTTGTCCTTTAGGCCACGTGGTCGTGCGTTGAGATTTTTGGGTGTTTGATTTCCACTACATTAGTTGTTTCCTGAAAAAGCATAAGAAGGAGGCAACTTTGGACATGAAATTTTCATCATATGCAGATTCATGCATGAAATGACAAGACACTGTTCCAACCTAGTTTCCTCATGTGAAGGTCAGTCATATAAACTTCTCATTTCAGCACAGCGAAGGCTGGCCTGTACAGGGATCGAACCTGTGACCTTGGCGTTATTAGCACCACGCTCTGACCAGCTGAGCTAACAGGCCTGTGGTCTGCATTTTGCTTACAACCATGGCTGTTGTACAAACACAGAAAGCCAACTACTTTTAAAATAATAAACAACGATTCTCCATCTCTCTCAAAAGTATTAAAAAGGGGGGAATTAGCTCAAATGGTAGAGCGCTCGCTTAGCATGTGAGAGGTAGCGGGATCGATGCCCGCATTCTCCACATAGTCCTTTTTTGTTGAGCCAATTGGGAACCATGCCCTTTGGTTTACAGTTTGATGTCCCATGGTCGGTCGAATGGCAAGAAAAGTTGTGTTCCTTTCTTAGATGACTCACTAGACCTGGCCTATGGGATGGTATTACCTCCTGTTCGCAGGTAGCTATTGCCTCTTCATGAAGATGTCCTTCAAAGATTTGAATATTAATAGTACATCATGGTCAGTGCCTACGTTTTCTTCAAATTTTGGTGTATTTTGGAGAGGACATGACTGTACTTCTGAAATGTAGATTTGAACATAGTATTTTTTGTTGAATAGGCTTTTTTAATCTAGAAAGACACATAGCACAGCAATCCCATTTTGTGCAAGACACATACAACTTCACCGCCTTTCACCTGAAATTCTGATTTCTATTCAGTGAAACAAGGCTCATTGCTAGTACGCAGTCATTTCTAACCAAATACTAGCAACATGGTCTGTCCATTTCTGCTTGCCTCTAATCAGCAACATGACATAGACTGATTCACAGTGTAGTGTGACCTACATGTGGTTGTATTCAAGTTGATCAAATGTCCTACAACCACGAAGGGATTCGAACCCTCAATCTTCTGATCCGAAGTCAGACGCCTTGTCCTTTAGGCCACGTGGTCGTGCGTTGAGATTTTTGGGTGTTTGATTTCCACTACATTAGTTGTTTCCTGAAAAAGCATAAGAAGGAGGCAACTTTGGACATGAAATTTTCATCATATGCAGATTCATGCATGAAATGACAAGGCACTGTTCCAACCTAGTTTCCTCATGTGAAGGTCAGTCATATAAACTTCTCATTTCAGCACAGCAAAGGCTGGCCTGTACAGGGATCGAACCTGTGACCTTGGCGTTATTAGCACCACGCTCTGACCAGCTGAGCTAACAGGCCTGTGGTCTGCATTTTGCTTACAACCATGGCTGTTGTACAAACACAGAAAGCCAACTACTTTTAAAATAATAAACAACGATTCTCCATCTCTCTCAAAAACACTAAAAAGGGGGGAATTAGCTCAAATGGTAGAGCGCTCGCTTAGCATGTGAGAGGTAGCGGGATCGATGCCCGCATTCTCCACATAGTCCTTTTTTGTTGAGCCAATTGGGAACCATGCCCTTTGGTTTGCAGTTTGATGTCCCATGGTCGGTCGAATGGCAAGAAAAGTTTTGTTCCTTTCTTAGATGACTCACTAGACCTGGCCTATGGGATGGTATTACCTCCTGTTCGCAGGTAGCTATTGCCTCTTCATGAAGATGTCCTTCAAAGATTTGAATATTAATAGTACATCATGGTCAGTGCCTACGTTTTCTTCAAATTTTGGTGTATTTTGGAGAGGACATGACTGTACTTCTGAAATGTAGATTTGAACATAGTATTTTTTGTTGAATAGGCTTTTTTAATCTAGAAAGACACATAGCACAGCAATCCCATTTTGTGCAAGACACATACAACTTCACCGCCTTTCACCTGAAATTCTGATTTCTATTCAGTGAAACAAGGCTCAATGCTAGTACGCAGTCATTTCTAACCAAATACTAGCAACATGGTCTGTCTATTTCTGCTTGCCTCTAATCAGCAACATGACATAGACTGATTCACAGTGTAGTGTGACCTACATGTGGTTGTATTCAAGTTGATCAAATGTCCTACAACCACGAAGGGATTCGAACTCTCAATCTTCTGATCCGAAGTCAGACGCCTTGTCCTTTAGGCCACGTGGTCGTGCGTTGAGATTTTTGGGTGTTTGATTTCCACTACATCAGTTGTTTCCTGAAAAAGCATAAGAAGGAGGCAACTTTGGACATGAAATTTTCATCATATGCAGATTCATGCATGAAATGACAAGACACTGTTCCAACCTAGTTTCCTCATGTGAAGGTCAGTCATATAAACTTCTCATTTCAGCACAGCGAAGGCTGGCCTGTACAGGGATCGAACCTGTGACCTTGGCGTTATTAGCACCACGCTCTGACCAGCTGAGCTAACAGGCCTGTGGTCTGCATTTTGCTTACAACCATGGCTGTTGTACAAACACAGAAAGCCAACTACTTTTAAAATAATAAACAACGATTCTCCATCTCTCTCAAAAGTATTAAAAAGGGGGGAATTAGCTCAAATGGTAGAGCGCTCGCTTAGCATGTGAGAGGTAGCGGGATCGATGCCCGCATTCTCCACATAGTCCTTTTTTGTTGAGCCAATTGGGAACCATGCCCTTTGGTTTACAGTTTGATGTCCCATGGTCGGTCGAATGGCAAGAAAAGTTGTGTTCCTTTCTTAGATGACTCACTAGACCTGGCCTATGGGATGGTATTACCTCCTGTTCGCAGGTAGCTATTGCCTCTTCATGAAGATGTCCTTCAAAGATTTGAATATTAATAGTACATCATGGTCAGTGCCTACGTTTTCTTCAAATTTTGGTGTATTTTGGAGAGGACATGACTGTACTTCTGAAATGTAGATTTGAACATAGTTTTTTTTGTTGAATAGGCTTTTTTAATCTAGAAAGACACATAGCACAGCAATCCCATTTTGTGCAAGACACATACAACTTCACCGCCTTTCACCTGAAATTCTGATTTCTATTCAGTGAAACAAGGCTCATTGCTAGTACGCAGTCATTTCTAACCAAATACTAGCAACATGGTCTGTCCATTTCTGCTTGCCTCTAATCAGCAACATGACATAGACTGATTCACAGTGTAGTGTGACCTACATGTGGTTGTATTCAAGTTGATCAAATGTCCTACAACCACGAAGGGATTCGAACCCTCAATCTTCTGATCCGAAGTCAGACGCCTTGTCCTTTAGGCCACGTGGTCGTGCGTTGAGATTTTTGGGTGTTTGATTTCCACTACATTAGTTGTTTCCTGAAAAAGCATAAGAAGGAGGCAACTTTGGACATGAAATTTTCATCATATGCAGATTCATGCATGAAATGACAAGGCACTGTTCCAACCTAGTTTCCTCATGTGAAGGTCAGTCATATAAACTTCTCATTTCAGCACAGCAAAGGCTGGCCTGTACAGGGATCGAACCTGTGACCTTGGCGTTATTAGCACCACGCTCTGACCAGCTGAGCTACCAGGCCTGTGGTCTGCATTTTGCTTACAACCATGGCTGTTGTACAAACACAGAAAGCCAACTACTTTTAAAATAATAAACAACGATTCTCCATCTCTCTCAAAAACACTAAAAAGGGGGGAATTAGCTCAAATGGTAGAGCGCTCGCTTAGCATGTGAGAGGTAGCGGGATCGATGCCCGCATTCTCCACATAGTCCTTTTTTGTTGAGCCAATTGGGAACCATGCCCTTTGGTTTGCAGTTTGATGTCCCATGGTCGGTCGAATGGCAAGAAAAGTTTTGTTCCTTTCTTAGATGACTCACTAGACCTGGCCTATGGGATGGTATTACCTCCTGTTCGCAGGTAGCTATTGCCTCTTCATGAAGATGTCCTTCAAAGATTTGAATATTAATAGTACATCATGGTCAGTGCCTACGTTTTCTTCAAATTTTGGTGTATTTTGGAGAGGACATGACTGTACTTCTGAAATGTAGATTTGAACATAGTATTTTTTGTTGAATAGGCTTTTTTAATCTAGAAAGACACATAGCACAGCAATCCCATTTTGTGCAAGACACATACAACTTCACCGCCTTTCACCTGAAATTCTGATTTCTATTCAGTGAAACAAGGCTCAATGCTAGTACGCAGTCATTTCTAACCAAATACTAGCAACATGGTCTGTCTATTTCTGCTTGCCTCTAATCAGCAACATGACATAGACTGATTCACAGTGTAGTGTGACCTACATGTGGTTGTATTCAAGTTGATCAAATGTCCTACAACCACGAAGGGATTCGAACTCTCAATCTTCTGATCCGAAGTCAGACGCCTTGTCCTTTAGGCCACGTGGTCGTGCGTTGAGATTTTTGGGTGTTTGATTTCCACTACATTAGTTGTTTCCTGAAAAAGCATAAGAAGGAGGCAACTTTGGACATGAAATTTTCATCATATGCAGATTCATGCATGAAATGACAAGACACTGTTCCAACCTAGTTTCCTCATGTGAAGGTCAGTCATATAAACTTCTCATTTCAGCACAGCGAAGGCTGGCCTGTACAGGGATCGAACCTGTGACCTTGGCGTTATTAGCACCACGCTCTGACCAGCTGAGCTAACAGGCCTGTGGTCTGCATTTTGCTTACAACCATGGCTGTTGTACAAACACAGAAAGCCAACTACTTTTAAAATAATAAACAACGATTCTCCATCTCTCTCAAAAGTACTAAAAAGGGGGGAATTAGCTCAAATGGTAGAGCGCTCGCTTAGCATGTGAGAGGTAGCGGGATCGATGCCCGCATTCTCCACATAGTCCTTTTTTGTTGAGCCAATTGGGAACCATGCCCTTTGGTTTGCAGTTTGATGTCCCATGGTCGGTCGAATGGCAAGAAAAGTTTTGTTCCTTTCTTAGATGACTCACTAGACCTGGCCTATGGGATGGTATTACCTCCTGTTCGCAGGTAGCTATTGCCTCTTCATGAAGATGTCCTTCAAAGATTTGAATATTAATAGTACATCATGGTCAGTGCCTACGTTTTCTTCAAATTTTGGTGTATTTTGGAGAGGACATGACTGTACTTCTGAAATGTAGATTTGAACATAGTATTTTTTGTTGAATAGGCTTTTTTAATCTAGAAAGACACATAGCACAGCAATCCCATTTTGTGCAAGACACATACAACTTCACCGCCTTTCACCTGAAATTCTGATTTCTATTCAGTGAAACAAGGCTCAATGCTAGTATGCAGTCATTTCTAACCAAATACTAGCAACATGGTCTGTCTATTTCTGCTTGCCTCTAATCAGCAACATGACATAGACTGATTCACAGTGTAGTGTGACCTACATGTGGTTGTATTCAAGTTGATCAAATGTCCTACAACCACGAAGGGATTCGAACTCTCAATCTTCTGATCCGAAGTCAGACGCCTTGTCCTTTAGGCCACGTGGTCGTGCGCTGAGATTTTTGGGTGTTTGATTTCCACTACATTAGTTGTTTCCTGAAAAAGCATAAGAAGGAGGCAACTTTGGACATGAAATTTTCATCATATGCAGATTCATGCATGAAATGACAAGGCACTGTTCCAACCTAGTTTCCTCATGTGAAGGTCAGTCATATAAACTTCTCATTTCAGCACAGCAAAGGCTGGCCTGTACAGGGATCGAACCTGTGACCTTGGCGTTATTAGCACCACGCTCTGACCAGCTGAGCTAACAGGCCTGTGGTCTGCATTTTGCTTACAACCATGGCTGTTGTACAAACACAGAAAGCCAACTACTTTTAAAATAATAAACAACGATTCTCCATCTCTCTCAAAAACCCTAAAAAGGGGGGAATTAGCTCAAATGGTAGAGCGCTCGCTTAGCATGTGAGAGGTAGCGGGATCGATGCCCGCATTCTCCACATAGTCCTTTTTTGTTGAGCCAATTGGGAACCATGCCCTTTGGTTTGCAGTTTGATGTCCCATGGTCGGTCGAATGGCAAGAAAAGTTGTGTTCCTTTCTTAGATGACTCACTAGACCTGGCCTATGGGATGGTATTACCTCCTGTTCGCAGGTAGCTATTGCCTCTTCATGAAGATGTCCTTCAAAGATTTGAATATTAATAGTACATCATGGTCAGTGCCTACGTTTTCTTCAAATTTTGGTGTATTTTGGAGAGGACATGACTGTACTTCTGAAATGTAGATTTGAACATAGTATTTTTTGTTGAATAGGCTTTTTTAATCTAGAAAGACACATAGCACAGCAATACCATTTTGTGCAAGACACATACAACTTCACCGCCTTTCACCTGAAATTCTGATTTCTATTCAGTGAAACAAGGCTCAATGGTAGTACGCAGTCATTTCTAACCAAATACTAGCAACATGGTCTGTCCATTTCTGATTGCCTCTAATCAGCAACATGACATAAACTGATTCACAGTGTAGTGTGACCTACATGTGGTTGTATTCAAGTTGATCAAATGTCCTACAACCACGAAGGGATTCGAACCCTCAATCTTCTGATCCGAAGTCAGACGCCTTGTCCTTTAGGCCACGTGGTCGTGCGTTGAGATTTTTGGGTGTTTGATTTCCACTACATTAGTTGTTTCCTGAAAAAGCATAAGAAGGAGGCAACTTTGGACATGAAATTTTCATCATATGCAGATTCATGCATGAAATGACATGGCACTGTTCCAACCTAGTTTCCTCATGTGAAGGTCAGTCATATAAACTTCTCATTTCAGCACAGCGAAGGATGGTCTGTAGAGGGACCGAACCTGTGACCTTGGCGTTATTAGCACCACGCTCTGACCAGCTGAGCTAACAGGCCTGTGGTCTGCATTTTGCTTACAACCATGGCTGTTGTACAAACACAGAAAGCCAACTACTTTTAAAATAATAAACAACGATTCTCCATCTCTCTCAAAAGCACTAAAAAGGGGGGAATTAGCTCAAATGGTAGAGCGCTCGCTTAGCATGTGAGAGGTAGCGGGATCGATGCCCGCATTCTCCACATAGTCCTTTTTTGTTGAGCCAATTGGGAACCATGCCCTTTGGTTTGCAGTTTGATGTCCCATGGTCGGTCGAATGGCAAGAAAAGTTGTGTTCCTTTCTTAGATGACTCACTAGACCTGGCCTATGGGATGGTATTACCTCCTGTTCGCAGGTAGCTATTGCCTCTTCATGAAGATGTCCTTCAAAGATTTGAATATTAATAGTACATCATGGTCAGTGCCTACATTTTCTTCAAATTTTGGTGTATTTTGGAGAGGACATGACTGTACTTCTGAAATGTAGATTTGAACATATTATTTTTTGTTGAACAGGCTTTTTTAATCTAGAAAGACACATAGCACAGCAATCCCATTTTGTGCAAGACACATACAACTTCACAGCCTTTCACCTGAAATTCTGATTTCTATTCAGTGAAACAAGACTCAATGCTCGTACTCTGACATGTCTACCCAAGTACTCCCCTGTCTGTCAAAGACAGAAAGCCAAGTACTTTTAAAATAAGAAACGACAATTCTCCATCTCTCTCAAAAGCACTGAAAAGAGGGGAATTTGCTCAAATGGTAGAGCGCTCGCTTTGCATGTGAGAGGTAGTGGGATCGATGCCCGCATTCTACACATCGTCCTTTTCTGTTGAGCCAATTGGGAACCATGCCCTTTGGTTTGCAGGTTGATGACCCATGGTCGGTCGAATTGCAAAAAAGTGTTTTGTCACCATGATGCTCTCTTCCTTAGATCACTCACTACACCTGGCCTATGGGAGGGTATTAACCTCCTCTTTCCAGGTAGCTATTGCCTCTTCATGTAGATGTTACTCATACATGATTTTTGTGTAACAGTTCTAACAGACTAGTTCTAACAGACTAACAGGTCAATAAAGCATTTCTAAAATTTCAATTGCTGGTGCATACATCACCAAATGGTGACACTGGTGGAGAATGAACTCAAATGGTAGAGCTATGTGCGATGATTCCTCATTTTTGTTTTGTACAAAATTACGTAAATACAATTTGACTGTCCGATTGCATCGGGTGCCTATTTGTTCTTCAAACCTAGCATTTTGCCTCCTATTGCATCGAAATGACCTTTCTTCTGAAATGTAGATTTGATCATAGTATTGTTTTATAAGTAACATTTAATTTGCTTGCTTTTTCAGTCAAGGATCCGTCATAGCACAGTAATCCCATTTTTTGCAAAAGCAAATTATTTCAATGTCTTTCTCGTTAAAGATTTGTATTCATTGAGAGAGAAATGTGACTTTTTTTAAAACTCAAAGACACATCTATCTAAGTGCAAACAACTTGCTTTTTCACTTTCCTTTCTAATTATTAGTGTCTGCTTCTAATCTGCAACATCACAAAGCTTAATGTACAGGGCCACAATTTATTCCTAAACAGGACCTCCCAATTTTCTGGTACAATTTCCGATTCTTTGTACTTCAAACAATGTGGTCCTGCATCAAGGACATTGTATGTTTTATTTCTATTATGGTAGTAGTTTTCTACCAAAGCATCGTAAGGGGGCAACTTTCGATGTGAAATTTTAATCCTCAATGGATTCACACATGAGATGACGTGGGACTGTTGGTTCTTCCATGACTTAATCCCAGGTGAATCCCTTGTGAATGTCAGCAACCTAAATTTCAAGTAAGCAAAACAAGCCTGGCCTGTCCAAGGATCTGCCCTGAGATATCAGGCCTGATGTTAGGCTTGCTTACAACAAAGTCCATTATACAATGACAGAAAGGCAAGTAACCCTTTTTCCACCTGTTTCATAAACAGTAGTGAGAGTGGAGTTATCTCAAATGGCAGAGTACTCGGTACACACGCAGATACACAATAACAACTGATCAATAGAGGAGACTGACCAGAAAGACTACACAATAGAGTCTCTATGGGAGTGAATGGGGCATACATTCTGCAGAGTATTTCTTCAGACAGAAAAACTGTATCCCCAGTTCTCACTGCATTGTAGAACTCATCGGTAGTCCTCATCTAATTTTTTAATAAAATATCCTTGATTGTCACAGCAAGGACTAATTTGCTCGCCAAATTGTGCAGTCATTACTGAATATCCAACAAGTTAATATTTACAGCCCTTGAAATAATGTCATAACCAGTAATCACTTTTTAAAAGAAGTCATTCATCTTGTGTAATGGTGTAATGATAAAATTGATTTCATTGGTTACTTTTAGCCTCTAATTATCACAAGCTTGTTCACTGCAGTTGAAAAATTAAACGTGCAAGAAAATTGCACTGATCTAATCATCTGTGATCTTTAGTTAAAATGGCATTCTGCTATTAGTTTTCCTTCTTAGGTTTTGCTCCATATACATAAATGTCAAAGATACACAGAGGAGTGATATTGCAAGTTTTATTCTGGCCTACCACTTCTTACAGCATAAACTGCTTTTAGATAAAGTTATTTCATGCTTGAAATGTTAAATATTCATGTTGGTCTGCTCCTGTTCTCTGAAAATGGAGACATTTTAATGTTGGTGCAATTTTCTGCTATTTCCAGTTAAGTGTCGCTCTGCTAATGAACAGTTTTGACTGTTTCGACTACTTAATTTATCACTTAAGGAGCTTAATTTTGAGATGAGATTCATACAACATGTATCTCTTTTCAATAAATACTGTATGAAGTTGGAACTTGGAGTTGGTTGTCTTAGCTACTGTCGTGCTTTCATACAGATTAAATAAACAAACCATGTTATTTAATAAGATGAATAGGTGCTGGTAGGTGGATTATATCATTTTTGTCCAGTCAGGTTCACTGTTTTGAATAACCATTTATATATTTAAATTCCTTATTAATGCAGCACAACCATATTTTTTTCTTTCATTTATATTTTCTAATTAAAGTGCTTCTTGAGGTGGAAGGCTTTTTTTGGTTTGGTATGTGGTGCATTGTGGGAAACTGGCACTAAGAAAATATATAGCCAATGGGTTGGTCACTAGTTTGCTCCAATCAAAATGAATATATAAATGTTATTTACCAAGTCATATTATTTTAAAAATCATACAACATGCTACAAATCAAGCTAATGTGGCTAGTCCTAAATGTTCATAAGAATTTATTAAACTGGAGCCTTTTTCTTTTAGCTGAGCTGGAGTTCAAGTTAAATATTAGGCACACTGCCTTTGTTTCATCATCACTTTATATATGTTCCCACACAGCTGAGGTCTTTGGCATTTGCTCTTCTTTTGGCCACGGAGAACTGAAGCCTGATGTATGACACGTTGCAGCCCCCATTTACACAGAGGCATGAAAATAGGGAGTCTTCATTGTGCCATTATGGTGTAATGGCTGTGTAAGTGAGAGGGATCAGTCAAGCACCCAAGCTGAGATGGTATATTCCATGATACTATCTGGCAGCCCATCCCTGCCTGCAGTGCAATTAAAAGTACATGAGGAGATGCTAAATGGTAAAGATATTCAATGGTTGTGTATATCATAAAGAATTGTCTCGTGATTTTGATTACCATTGATCAGCATATGGCAAATGCAGCAGAAAACAAACAAAAGTTAAAACTCAGTTGTTGGGATAATCAAATAAAAAATAAAAATAAAATACACCAGACAGATGATGAACTATCAGGTTATAACCCGCTGTTTTACATATTATTTCTGAAATATAGCCCCATGGGGTTTACTGGAAGGGGGACTTTGGCTCTCTGTATAGTTTTTGCAAAACAGCACATTGATTATCTTATGTTTACACAGAAAAGGATGCAACATCCTTGTTTCATAGAAGAGTTTGGCCACTAAATTCTTGACATACAAACAGCAAGCACCACACAGCAACACTGTTTTTGTTTTGTGACAGACTTAAAAGCGAGACGTGCTGAACTTTGCCCATGTAACTACGGGCAATTACCATCAGCTGTGAAGGGCTGATTTCCAACAGCTGTTTTGCAGACACTACCTGAGGCTCTCCTGAGGCTGTATAAAAGGTAAGAAATGGCAGTGTGTTGGATGATGCTGGAGACCAATTGTGTTGTGCTGCAGGGCTCACACTCTGGGGAGGTTTCGCTCACAGTTTACAGTGCTGCTCGCAACAAAAATAGTTATATTAGGGTTTTTTCCAGTGTTAGGAGGGAAGGCCAGGCACCTCTTTTAGCTAGTATGATTTGGGGACTAGGAGAGTTAGTACCCAGCATGCATCCTCCAGTCCATGATGAGGCACTCAACTCATCCCCCACAGAATCGGACGGGGCAGGCAGCCCTAGTTTATTGTGATTTAATGTGGTTTCAGTGTAGCATTTGGGTGTCACAACACGTTGAGTCCCCAGACAGGGTGTATTCTCTCCTGTTTGTGCCATCTTATCTTAAGACTTGTATTTCATTCATGAGACGTTTGCTTGCATATTCATTTACTAACGATTAGTGAGTTTATTGTAACTGCAGTGTCTGTGATCTGTGGTGATTTTTTGCCTAGACCTGCCTGGTCTTTTGTTACAGAACCAATTTGCATGACAGTATATTTAATGGATGGCACCACTTTCTATCACAACACCTAGTCGCTGTAATGATCTGTGCCATATTCATTGGGAAATTTACTTGTATTTATTTACATGTTACATATTACACGTTATAAAGTAACTGCATTATTAACTGCCCAAAAAGCAATAGAAACTATTTACAATATTTGTTTCTTTACTTTTTTACTCCGATGTCAGAGTAATTACATATAATACTGTCCATATGTATATATTATAGGTTGGATAATTTGTTTAGAGCATCGCATAATCCCTGTTAAATGCCTCATTTCACCATCAAAATTGAATCCATTCTGTCGGATTACACTTGAACCTTGAAGGGCTAAATGATTCTATCTATATTCAGGTTGGCTTTGGGCTACCAGAAAGAATCTGGTGGACTCTGGTGAACATGCTTTGCTCTAATCTGCTTATAGAACATTATCTGCATGTATGTGTCACCACAAACATAAAAAGATAAGATCTAATCAAATCTAATCTAATGATCGTGAGATCAGGACCTTTTCTTCTATTCTGTTTATTATAGCCATGTGTAACATAGCCTGTACCACCATCTGTTTTCCAGTTGGTGGACATTAACCTAATTCACATTTCCTTTTCTTTCTTTTATTTATTTATTTATTTTTTTGCAGGGGGGATTTCATATTTTGCTTAAATATTTACCTACAATGAAAACAGATATTCCTTGATTGAAATTATTTCATTATAATTGGATGATATAAGCCAAGCACACAGCTGTGATTATGTAGTTCAAACTGTCAAGTGCAGTAAAAAGAACTGTCTGAAAATACCCCTACATAGTCTGGAATGGCCCATACCTTATGGTGGCTAATGTTCACAAAATTAGCAGACTGAAAACCTATGTGTTTATCTAGAACAAATAAAAGCTGCAGCAGTAATAGAATGAATTGCTTGGTGTCAACACTTAACTAATGCTACATAAAGGCCAGTGTACCATCTTTACCGTACTCTGCAAGTTCCATTCAAGTGTTAAACATGCACCCTCCTACATATTCTATGAAATCAGTCATTGGAAAAAACAGAATGTCAAGGTAACCTCCATAAAATGCAGGAGTGAGAAAATGGGACTATTTAATTCACAGAGTCAACAAAACAACTGGCAAGGCCTGAAATAAATTCAGTATGTACATAAAGTGTTTTCCATTTCATTTTCAAGGCCCACAAACGACAGAATGCCTGGAGTTGATGCACCGAAAGTAATAGAGGAGAAGTGGAGTAAGTCAACAAAAACTCATTTCAAAAGATGACAGATCTTTTGTACTCCATTGATGATACACCAGACAAAAAGAAGCGAGCAAACACAGACTGACAGATTCTACTAAAGCTGTTGTCATAAGAGCAACCTGGCCTGTACAGAAGATGATAGGGTCACTGCTTACTCAATTTTCTGTTGTGGAACTATTTCTGCATAGATATGTACATATTTCACAGAAGATTCTCAATAGCTGACTACAGTAACCTGTAAGGCAGATGAGATGTCCAAAGCTGAATCCAAATATCCATCCAACAAACTCACTGTACAATTCACAAGATGTATTTTTTCATGCAGGACTTTGTTGTATTGGTACTTTTACCAATACGGCAATAGAGTATCTGCATCACTGTTTCACAAAGCTGAAGATTATATATATATATATATATATATATATATATATATATATATATATATATATATATATATATATATATATATATATATATATATGTCACTCAAAACTGTTAATTCTCACAAATATACAGCAACTAAAGGATGTTTTCACTGTTTTCACTGTTTCACACACACATACACACACACACACACACATACACACACACACCGTCAGCAGTCAGAAGAAGCAGTACTGCAGACCCTAAAGCCATGTTATAAGTCAAGACAGGGTGCAGGGTGCATGTAGCTCTAATCCTCCAATTAATTCTCATTCCCCACAAGTGGAGGACCCCTGAGAGCTTCTTGACACTTCTATTAAAAAGTAAAAATGAAACACAGCATGAAGGTGAAGCCAGAGATCTGTTTCTTCCAGTCCATCTCCATGGAGAGCAAAGTTTTACAACATTTTTTTGGCAAATACTTAAATTTTATTTCTTCGTTTTTCTTTTGTGGGAAAAGAGTTAGAAGTTGGGATGGTATTCGTGACATGTGCACAAGAGCAGAAGAATCATAAAAAGGATTTTTATGTCATGGTTTTTCTTTGTCTTTGTCATTTGTCAGTACACAGAAACAAACTGCTTTACTGATTGAGAGATTGTCAAAACACAACTCGGTTTGTTTGAATCCACTTAAAACTGTGTATGAAAAAGATAACAGTATTTTGTTTGCAAAACTTGAACCACAACAATCATTTAATTAATTGTCAAAGGTTGAAACAGGCACCTAAACCACACAACAGTAATTAGCTTGAGGAAGTAAATCAAATAGCCTGCTTGTGAATAATTTAAACCTCAATCTTACATATATTTTGTTCAGTAGCTATGTGTTGATGTTGTTGAAATGTACCCCTAAAATAGAAACAGCTAGATTTGAGTAAACCTATACCACAAACTCAACACGATCTTATCCTTATCTGACTTAAAGGTACATGTGTTGTCCTGTATATAATATATAATAATATGTAAAAAAGTCTAAGAAGGTTTATATTTGTTTAAAAAGATTTGTGTATTTTATGTTTGAAAAAATATAGAATAAGTTAATAATTTACTTACCGCGATATCAAAAAAAAAAGGTGTTTATATTTTCATACCGTTGTTTTTACCAGTTTCAAGCGATATATTTACGGTGACGTCACTTTCGCTATCGCGCGGTGACGTCACTTTCAGTTTCGGGAGATCGCTAACGGCCAGTTGGACAGTTGGTTTTTTATTTTCTCTTTTTGCTCCGCATATTCTTCACCCACATCGTTTGTAGTTAGGCAATGCTGTAAGTACTAATATGTGGGATTGTATGTTTATGTGTATATATTGTAAAATGGTATATCTGGAATATTGAGTAGGTTGTTAGGTCTTTGTTACTTTTACTGTTTTTATTGTCAGTTAAAATCAGTTAGTTTGTTGGTCATTATTTGATTCATATTGTATATTGTGAATTGGTATATCTGAAATATTGAGTAGGTTGTTTGGTCTTTGTTACTTTTACTGTTTTTATTGTCAGTTAAAATCAGTTAGTTTGTTGGTCATTATTTGATTCATATTGTATATTGTGAATTGGTATATCTGAAATATTGAGTAGGTTGTTTGGTCTTTGTTACTTTTACTGTTTTTATTGTCAGTTAAAAATCAGTTAGGTTGTTGGTCATTATTTGATTCACCTGAGCCAATTGATTAATGTAAATCTGTATGTTTGTTTGCAGTTTTTACCAGTCACGCATCAGTTCAATACATCAGATGAAAAGCCACTCTACGCCTCTGTCATCTTTATTGAATTGGAGTGAAGGTTAACTTGATGTTTATTTTGGTTCAACTACAGCCAAAAGAGAACATTACAGTAAAAAAGCAGACTTTCACAATCTGATGTGGCAAGATGTCATCGCACCATGGAAGCAAGAGGTCCACAGTGGCGAGCAACACGACGACGTCGTCTGGAAGTGTGGCCCGGGCTCGGGCCAAAGCAGAGGCTGCCAAAATAAGAGCTTCATATGCTGCACAGGAGGCTAAATTAAAAATGGAAAAGGCTGTCAGAGAAGCAGAAATAAAGGTAGAAACAACCAGAATCGCCACACAGTTGGAAGTGTTAACACTACAAAGAGAAGCAGATGCAGCTACAGCAGAAGCACAGGTAATGGAAATGGCACAGACAATCGTGACATCTGAAGCTGGGGAAAGAAAATCAGAAAGAACACAGTCAGAGAGGGTTAAAATAGAACGCACTCAAAATTATGTTCAAGAACAGATTGAGCTAAAGAGTCATTCCCCCTCCCAACACTCATTGCTGCAACCTGTTGTCCCCTCACCTGATAAATCACTCAACAGCTACATCACAGGTAGATTCCCAGTACACCTACCTGATATCAGTGACGTCTCACAACAACCTTTGTTCCAAAACATTAAACCAAACCCTGAAGAAAACATGCACTTACCACCACCTGATCCTCCTAAAATTGGGATTAAGTCTGGAGTTATGAGACCTACATTTACAGTACATGCGGATAAACCATCATATGTTCCCCAATGTTTTCAACCTGCTGTCATGCCAAATCCGATGGAACCATTGGCTCAGTATCTAGCTCGACGAGACCTTGTCAGCTCAGGACTGTACCAGTTTGATGATAAGCCAGAAAATTACTGTGCTTGGTACTCATCATTCATCAGCGCAACCAGTGAAGTGAGACTGACACCAATCCAAGAATTGGATCTCATGACTAGATGGCTTGGAAAGGAATCTGGGCAACAGGTGAGACGCATAAGGTCAGTGCATGTTAATAACCCCAGTCTCGCCTTAACCAAAGCATGGGAGAGACTTCGTGAGTGCTATGCTTCCCCTGAAGTAATAGAGAAGTCCCTTTTTAAGAGATTAGAGGACTTTCCAAGGATTTCAGCCAAAGACCCCATAAATTTACGTCATCTTGGGGACCTGCTTCAGGAAATTCAAGGTGCCAAGGAAGACGGATACCTCACTGGCCTTGCCTATCTGGACACTTCCCGAGGTATTGGTCCGATTGTGGAAAAGCTTCCATACCAGCTTCAGGAGAAATGGTTAACATCTGGAACGTGGTACAAAGAACAAAATGGCGGACGCTTCCCCCCTTTTCACTATTTCTGCAATTTCGTGAGCCATGAAGCCAAAAAGCGAAACGATCCAAGCTTCTCATACCACCAAAGCTGTTCTGCAAACCACACAAAACAAGAGAAGTACAACAAGAGTCCCAACAAATCCATCTACGTGAACAAGACAGATGTATCAACAGCTCAAGTTGACCCCAACAGGAACTGTCCACTGCATGGCAATAAACCTCACCCCCTCAAAAAGTGCAAAACTTTCAGAAGTAAATCCCTCGATGAACGCAAGGCCTTTCTCAAGGAGAAAGGAATATGTTTCAAATGCTGCTCATCTACTTCCCATCTTGCCAAAGACTGCAAGTATATCATAAAATGTTGGGAGTGCGAAAGCACTAACCATGTTGCTGCTATGCATCCCAGCTCATCACTTCAAAGAAAGGCTCCTCCATCGTCACAAGAGAACGGCGGGGAGGAAGAGGTGCAACCAAACAAGACGGTTGTGGACGAGGCTGAAGTAAATGATTCAGAAGTCAACACAAGCTGCACAGAAATATGTGGTCCAGGTCAGTGGGGCCGCTCATGCTCAAAGATCTGCCTAGCGACGATCTATCCCAAGGGGTCAAAGGACATGGCTATAAAGGCCTATGTAATCATGGACGACCAGAGCAACCGCTCACTGGCCCGACCGGAGCTCTTCGAACGCTTTGGCATAAAGAGTGAAACCTTCCCATACCGTCTCAAAACATGCTCTGGTATCATTGAGACATCAGGAAAGAAAGCAGAGGGACTACAGATGGAGTCATTGGATGGGAAAGTCCACATCTCTCTTCCACCACTCACTGAATGTTCCAATATCCCAAACAATCGGAGTGAAATACCTACTCCAAATGCAGTTAAACACCAGCCTCACCTCCACCATATTGCTCAACAAATTCCAGAGCTGGACCCAGGAGCTGAGATTCTCATCTTGCTGGGCAGAGATGTTCTGCGGGTTCACAAGGTCAGACAGCAAGTGAACGGGCCACACAACTCTCCCTTTGCCCAACGTCTGGACTTAGGGTGGGTAGTTATTGGAGAGGTCTGCCTGGGGAGTGTCCATAAACCAACAGTCAGTGCATACAAGACTCATATACTTGACAACGGCCGACCCTCAATCTTTCAGCCCTGCCCAAGTTTTATGCACATCAAGGAATCAAAACAAGGCATCGACAAGCCTCACAAAGCACCAGAGAGGATGCTGGGGCAGACAGTGTTTAACCGCACAGAGCACGATAACAAACCTGCTCCTTCAATGGAAGACATTATGTTCTTGGAGATCATGGACAAAAACGTCTTCAGAGATAAAAACAACAACTGGGTTGCACCACTGCCATTCAGACAACCACGCCAGCTTCTACCTAATAACAAAGAGCAAGCTGTCAAGCGGTTTTCGTCCCTGCAACGAACCCTAAAGAAAAGGCCTGAAATGCAGGAACAATATGTGAAGTTCATGGAGAAAATCTTCACCAATGGACATGCAGAGGTAGCACCGCCGTTGAAACCAGATGAGGAGTGCTGGTATCTCCCCACATTTGGTGTCTACCACCCGCAGAAACCCAATCAAATTAGAGTGGTCTTTGATTCCAGTGCCCAGTACTCTGGCATTTCCCTCAATGATGTGCTCCTCACAGGGCCTGACCTCAATAACTCCCTTCTAGGGGTCCTACTACGTTTCAGGAAAGAAAAGGTTGCAATCCTAGCAGACATCCAGCAGATGTTCCATTGCTTCCTAGTGGACGAAAGTCATCGTAATTTCCTACGGTTCCTGTGGCACAAGGACAATGACATAACCAAGGAGGTTATTGATCACCGGATGAGAGTCCATGTTTTTGGTAATGCGCCTTCACCTGCGGTGGCCATCTATGGACTACGACGTGCTATCAAAGAAGGTGCTCAGGAGTATGGAGCTGACACGGTCGAGTTTGTGGAGAATCACTTTTATGTAGATGATGGACTGATATCCTTACCATCGGAAGCCAAGGCAATCAATCTTCTCCAAAGAACTCAGTCCTCACTTGCAGATTCAAACCTTCGTTTGCACAAATTTGTGTCAAACCGGAAGGCAGTCATGGACTCCTTTTCATCAGAAGACTGTGCTACAGTGATCAAAGATCTGGATCTGAGTGGCGAAAGCACGGCTATGCAACGGAGCCTAGGACTACTCTGGGAGATCACATCTGACACATTCACCTTCTCTGCGTCAACTATGGACAAACCTTTCACTCGACGAGGGGTCCTCTCCACCATTAACAGTGTCTTTGATCCTTTAGGTCTGCTGGCACCAGTTACAATCCAGGGAAGAGACATCCTCAGAGAGCTCACTTCTGAACAGGTAGACTGGGATGATCCTCTCCCAGAGGCCAAGCTGGGACGATGGAAAGAATGGAGAGACTCACTTCAAGACCTAAAACAACTTCACATCCCCCGTACATACACGGACACCTCACTCTCCAAAGCAGTAAAAACTGAGCTATATGTGTTCACGGATGCTTCAATAAAGGCCATTGGTGCTGTGGCGTACATGAGAGGAGTGCAGCAAGATGGACACATTGAAGTAGGTTTTGTTATGGGAAAAGCAAAACTGACACCTTTGTCTGAACCTACCATTCCACGGTTGGAGCTGTGCGCCGCTGTCTTAGGAGTGGAGATGGCAGATCTCATTCAGGATGAGATGCACCTGAAACTCGATGCGGTTCACTTCTACACTGACAGCAAAGTAGTGCTAGGCTACATCTGCAATGAGTCTAAAAGATTCTATACTTACGTTCACAACAGAGTGCACCGCATTCGGCAATCCTCAAGGCCTACACAGTGGCACTATGTACATACGGAGGACAACCCGGCAGACCATGCCTCACGCTCCCTACCTGCATCACGTCTGGCACAAACCTTCTGGTTCACAGGACCTGCTTTCCTGCACCGACAATTTGCAGAGACGGAAACAAGTGAGACATTTGACCTCATTCAACCTGACAAGGACAAAGAAATCAGACCACAGATACAAACCTGTGCTACTCACCTGGAACCAATACTTACCTCTGGCCGCTTCATACGTTTCTCCACCTTCACTTCCTTGGTAAGAGGACTGGCATTTCTCATCCATGTCGCAAGATCCTGCAAGAAAATAAATCATAAAGAGAAATGTAAAGGCTGGCACAAGTGTGACTTGCCCCGGACTCCGGATGAATTTGCCCAAGCAACAGACATCATCCTTAAAGCAGCACAAAATGCAGCTTTTCCAGAGGTACTGACAGCCCTCAGGGAAAACAAACCCATTCCCCAAAACAGCCCCTTGCAGAAGCTCTGCCCTACCTTGGATGGTGGTCTCATTCGGGTTGGAGGTCGTCTGAAGCATGCTCAACTTTCAGCTGCAGAAAAGAATCCAGTCATCCTACCCAAGGATGGCTACATCTCACTGTTGCTCACCCGTCATCACCATGAACAGGTGAAACACCAAGGCCGTCACTTGACAGAAGGTGCTGTCAGGTCAAAAGGACTCTGGATCCTAGGAGGCAAGTCACTTATTAACTCAGTTCTTCACAAGTGTGTGACCTGCCGCAAACTACGTGGAAAGTTGGAAGAGCAACGCATGGCAGACCTTCCTCCAGAACGGCTCAAAACCTGTCCTCCTTTTACCTACGTTGGACTCGACGTTTTTGGACCTTGGACCGTGACTACAAGACGCACCAGAGGAGGACAGGCAGAGAACAAGAGATGGGTTATCATGTTCACCTGCATGAGTTCGAGAGCTGTTCACCTCGAAGTCATCGAGACTATGGACACATCCAGCTGCATAAATGCCCTTCGACGCTTCTTCGCTCTCAGAGGCCCAGCAAAACAGCTCCATTCCGACTGCGGAACAAATTTTGTTGGTGCCTGTAAGGAGCTCGGCATGGACAAAACGGTACAGGCGTACCTGAGTGAGCAAGGTTGCAGCTGGATCTTCAACCCCCCACACGCCTCTCATATGGGGGGTTCATGGGAGCGTATGATTGGGGTAGCGAGGAGAATACTTGACGCAATGCTTCTGCGACAAAACACTCAACTGACTCATGAAGTACTTTGCACCTTGATGGCCGAGGTCTCAGCAATCATAAATGCTCGACCACTGCTACCTGTATCTACAGATCCAGAGAACCCCTTCGTACTCTCACCGTCTATGCTCCTCACACAGAAGTCAGGAGTACCTCCTCCTCCTGGGGACTTTACAGAAAAGGACTTACACACAAAACAATGGAGACAGGTTCAAGCTCTGGCAAATCAGTTCTGGACCCGCTGGAGACGTGAGTACTTACCTTCCTTGCAGCAGCGACTGAAATGGACAAGAACTCAAAGAAACCTTCAAGTTGGTGATCTTGTACTACTCAGGGACAAGCAGACATCACGCAATTGCTGGCCTATGGCCAGGATCACAGCCACATTCCCAGGAAAAGATGGACATGTCAGAAAAGTTGAACTGAAGACAACAGACCAAGGGACTGTCAAAACCTTTCTAAGGCCTATTGCAGAACTTGTTCTACTTCTGCCTAAAGACTAATGAATAGACTTTGATGATACTTACCCATAATCCTTAGTGACCATGATTAGGTCAGGCGGGGAGTGTGTTGTCCTGTATATAATATATAATAATATGTAAAAAAGTCTAAGAAGGTTTATATTTGTTTAAAAAGATTTGTGTATTTTATGTTTGAAAAAATATAGAATAAGTTAATAATTTACTTACCGCGATATCAAAAAAAAAAGGTGTTTATATTTTCATACCGTTGTTTTTACCAGTTTCAAGCGATATATTTACGGTGACGTCACTTTCGCTATCGCGCGGTGACGTCACTTTCAGTTTCGGGAGATCGCTAACGGCCAGTTGGACAGTTGGTTTTTTATTTTCTCTTTTTGCTCCGCATATTCTTCACCCACATCGTTTGTAGTTAGGCAATGCTGTAAGTACTAATATGTGGGATTGTATGTTTATGTGTATATATTGTAAAATGGTATATCTGGAATATTGAGTAGGTTGTTAGGTCTTTGTTACTTTTACTGTTTTTATTGTCAGTTAAAATCAGTTAGTTTGTTGGTCATTATTTGATTCATATTGTATATTGTGAATTGGTATATCTGAAATATTGAGTAGGTTGTTTGGTCTTTGTTACTTTTACTGTTTTTATTGTCAGTTAAAAATCAGTTAGGTTGTTGGTCATTATTTGATTCACCTGAGCCAATTGATTAATGTAAATCTGTATGTTTGTTTGCAGTTTTTACCAGTCACGCATCAGTTCAATACATCAGATGAAAAGCCACTCTACGCCTCTGTCATCTTTATTGAATTGGAGTGAAGGTTAACTTGATGTTTATTTTGGTTCAACTACAGCCAAAAGAGAACATTACAGTACATAACTGATACTTCAACATTATTAATGCTTTAAGGATTATTGTTATATAACAAACCGTCACAGCTGACCCTTATATGTATATATTCTGACCTTTCACAGTATCACCTCTTTGTTGATTGTCATCTCCTTCAGCTCATTCAAAATAATTTCCATTCCTTATTCGGACCAAAAATGCATTCTTTTTTTTTATGTCATCATTTCAGCAGCTCGAATACGGGGTGATCTACCTTATTTAGGGTTTTTACATTTTACATCTGGGTTCCACCAGTTTGGCCTGGACCTCTAGCACCTGCACAGATCAGCTTCATTCAGTTCCAGTCCAGCTGGTCTGACGGAGCTAATGAAATAATTAGATTTTTTTATCTCTTTTGCATGTAAATGCACAGAAAAGAAATAAAAGCATGAGAGAACATACCATGACTCTTGCGTTTTGAGTCTTTCTTATCTTCATCTTTCCTCTGTCTCATTTTCCTTTTAAGGTCCAGTCACATCATCAGCCAAAGCCATTCATTCATTCCAATGGAATCATTCTCTTCATCCTGACCTCAGGGACTCAGCCTGGATACCTGGTACACACTGGCTGCAGAATTTCTGCTATTATTTTGGAATCTATTAGTATGTACGAGACAAAACAAGAAAAAATACATGGAATATGTATTTTACATGTAAAGATCACAATAAGAAATAATACAATAATTGTGCTGGCATGGTAAGAAACCTGAGGAGGTCTTGTAATGCAACCTCTGCATAATATTACATTAATATCACAAAAAAACCTAGGGAAAATAAAGCAATTAAGCAGTATAAAATTAAAATAAAGGAAAGAAAGTAATGTGAAAAAACTCAAAACAATCAAACAAGGAAACACAAACAACTGAAAACCATTTAAAAACAATTTAAAAACGCACATCATACATGTGTTAAAAGAAATTATTAATCCACATAATTACATTCAACACTCATGATGTTGTTATTTAGTATCTAATAAACCCATAGGTTGTCTTTTGTTCTTTGAAATACTGTAGCTTAGACCAGTGGTGTCAAACATGTGGCCCAGGGACCAGAACCAGCCCGCAAAAGGGTCTGTGAGGCACCAGACTAAAGCGATGACCTTCTCACAGGGTCCAATCAGGCCCACTGGATGGAGAATTTTTTATCTTTCCTATTTTGTAAATTAAAGGTTAAGTAATCATATTTTTGCATATAAGGAAGGGGATAAATTATTGTTTTTGTGTATTTAAATTTATTTTACATGCATTTTTATTTTTACATGCCTCAGGATGAGCTTGCACTGTATGTGGAAGCTTGACCCCCCCTGGCTTAGACGTTTCCTACACATGATGTTTACCATGATTCTAGCCTATGTGTTCAAAATATATAACACTATATATAACCGTGTTGTTCAGGCTGCAGTAGATCTAGAATAGCTACATACACATGACTGTGATTGTATACTATGTGTCATACTTCAACTTGCCAGACTCAAGTGACAGCTGACTCATTGATGTAAAGCCAATAGTTGTTTTTTTTTTCCTTTGCAAGGCTATAATAGCAATAAATCACAACTGAGACAGTGTGCATGATGATGCCGTATTATACCACTTGTTAAAAATCAGGACAGTGAGAAGTAGAATAGTTCTGTGCACGTGTGCACCAGGAGTCCTGGGTGCTGGATCGCTGACAGGCTGACTGACTGACTGACAGACTGACTGACAGGCTGACTGACTGACAGGCTGACTGACTGACTGACAGGCTGACTGACTGACTGACTGACAGGCTGACTGACTGACAGGCTGACTGACTGACTGACTGACAGACAGGCTGACTGACTGACAGACAGGCTGACTGACTGACTGACAGGCTGACTGACTGACTGACTGACAGGCTGACTGACTGACTGACTGACTGACAGGCTGATGGCTGTAGGTGCTGGCTGCTTTTCCTCAGAGCCACTGGCAGAGCTGCCTGCGTGGCTCTCCTTGAGCCTTATTGGCTGTCCATCGCAGGCGAATGTTAACGCCATCACCCCAGGCCTCTGTTACAAGCTCATGAAGTCTTTTGTCCTTTGTGTGTCTCTGAGGTGTTTCAGCCTTTATTCCCCCCCCCCCCCCCCCCCCCCCCCTCTGAAAGAGGTTAGAAATGGATATGGTTATGTTTGGAATAGAACAGAACAAAATGATCTAAAATAGTAAATTGAAATGAAAAATGTTGGGTGAGATATCCTTTCTAATGTTCATAAATACCACAAAAAGTGTGAGATGCACTTCTGTATAAAGTATATGGTAAATTTGATAGTTCTTTCTTTGAACTTGCAGCAGCAGGTGACTTTACAATACATTTTGCATTTCAGAGTTCTTTTGCTGTAGTGTGAGTTTTTTTGTGTGTTGTTTTCAGTGTTATAAATAAAAGCTAAAAATTATAAAGGTCCAATATATTTAACCTGCCATCCATCAGCTCATCCCCTCTGCAGTATATCAGCACTGGCTTTTCCACCACTCCTCGCCAGATTGTTGTCAACCCTCCGTGGTGCAAACTTCGGCTCCTCAGCAGTATTTACATAAAATGGCTACCTTGTTTTTGACCAGTTTAACCAACCCTCCTTTCTTGTCTCTCAGGATCATCCTCGTCTGCCTTCCAGTTTTCCAGCCACCTCTGCCTTCCACTCTCTCAGCCACCCTCCAGCTCCAAGCCACCCCTGCCTTCCACTCTGCCTCCCACGCTGACCAGTCCCGTGTCCCTCTCCCCGAGCCAAGACCCCTTATTCCTTTTTTGTAATAAAATTCAATTTTCCACTACTCGCTCTTGGGTCCCCCTCGTGAGTCTGTCACAGGTACATTATTCTTTTGTTTTGTTTTGATATACTGAGATATGAAAAAGTAGAGTTTTAGAATTGTGAATATTGAAATGCTTCATGTAAATCATGTATTCAACAATTAAATTTCAGATTCAACTAAATACACTGTTTAGGTTGTCTTCAAATATGGATGTTTTACTTTGAGTTAATACAACATGAAAGTTTCAAGGCGATTGGTTTCTTTAAATGAAGTAAGCAGCCACAACAGTTTGAATTTGTCACAACTAGAATCTATTAATATGCGTTAGTAGAAAAAACTAATAACATTTAATGTTAACTTTTGTAATAATTATAATGATATAATTTGTCATAACATTTGTATGAAGAGCATGCATTCAAGTTAGTCTTACTTTATTCAGAAACATTCTATTTTAAATACGTTTAGACAAATGCTACATATGAGTGGACATGTTTGATAGTTTTAAATTCAGTTAACTACATGGAATTGGTACAATTAACATAATTTATTAAAGTTAACTTAACAATTTATACTTAAATCACATACCCTTTCATGCTTAAATTTTTAGAATGTAAATGATTCAAGGCAATCAGTTTCCTCATTTTGAGTTGAGCTAACTATGCAGGTTTTACAGTGTAGAATAACTACTAAACTAAAAAAAAATACATTAAGACAAAATAAAGACTTTACATTTAACACCATTTTCATCACCCTCACCAACATATTTTTAATGACACAGAATAACACTCATAACTCATCATGAGCCACATTCAGACAGAAAAGGGACAGATAATTAATATTTCAGCACCATACTTCAATGCATTTATTGCTTCACAGTTCACAGTCAGCAAATGGATCAAATAGTCGTTACGCTTTTGATTTGCTGCCAAAGTCATATATCTGCTTGTTATAATTGACTCGACATCATCATAAACGAGGGTCACCCTTCAGTTGATCGCTTGAGTATAAAGAAAGTATATTATCATTATTATGACAATTTCCTGTGGTTGGTCTGCTTTGCTTTAACACCACTAATAAACCGGTTGTCCAGCGATACACTTAAAATTTTAACTACACCCTAAATGAAGCAAATCAAGCAGACAAATGCATGAGCTTGTTTGTATCACTGAGTTGTTATAGAAATATGATGTGTAGCGCTTTATTTTACAGGTTCTTTAATTTCATACATATACAATTTTATCCCTGGAGTAACTCGCAGGTATTTAATGGTTTTATTTAATGATTTTTAAAGGATATTTTACAGGTTGTTTAGCTGTTTACGGATCTATTGTTTTATTTATCAAATTAATTTATCAAAAAACACCCAGGATCTTAGTATAAAATTACAGAACCTGTAAATTAAAGAATTACCTTAATTCTTTCCAGTTATTTATTATTTTTAATTTTTTTAGAACAAACTTTATTTCTGAATTTTTGTTAGTGCATCTTCATTTATTATAAACACATTTTCCTCCACCCACAATAATATCCACATGGTACACAACTTAATATAATTAAAATTTTAACATCTTAAAATAATTTATATTAGTGATAGTGATAGTGATATAAAACCATGGTTTATTTAATAAAATAGAGTACATTAAATTGTTAGGGGTTTAGAACAATACCCCTTATCTAGAGAAATGACATGCATCAGAAAAGCACAAGAGGGAAGCAGAAAACACTAAAACATACCATAGATATAGCCTAAAGCGTCAACCTGATTAAGGAAAGGCTGCTGTATCAATGTAAACTTATCAGTTTATCCCCTGACACTGCAACTAATCTTCTCCAATTTAATAAAATTCAACAAATCTCTAATGTTACAGGATTGCAATCTTTTCCATCTAATCAAAATTTGTCATCGGCCCAATTATTCTTGTTTGTTCCCAAGCCAGGAGCTGAGTGAATAAACTACAGCAGCTATGAGTGCGCTTGAAGAATTCCATTTCTCGGGAAGCATTAGGAATGTTGCGTATATGACATATTCCCATTTGTCATAGTCTCTGAACAGCTGCAGCTAATGTAGCTCTCACAGGGGTCCTGCTGGATGAGTGTGAATGTATTTTTATATCATTAATCATATCTGTCGCCTCTCTAGCTGCTGGTGAAAAAGGTGTTTTTAACATGCAGGTCAAGCTAACCTGCAGTTTGAGTCATTCTCAATAACTATAGATAAGATATTGTCACTGACACTGTGAATATATTGGATTATACTGCAGTTAACAGGCCCATAGATCTCTATCATTTAAAAAATATCACTCAACTCTCGCAGCTTCACTGCATTTTCTGTTGCTCAAGACTCTACTTCCTCTTTCCACCCTCTAGCATGTTTAATCTAATAATCTTCAGTGCAACAATGTCAGACTCTATTACATTTTCCTTGGCCTTGACTTTGGTTTGAAAGACCTCTTATCTTGAAGCATTACTTTTTGCGGAAGCCGCTATTCATTCTTGACAGATGGATTTTTTTTAACCCTCTCTTAAATTCAGCACAGGGGCAGGATTGTTTAAAAAAGAGTTTTTGAAAATAACCTCAACTTGTTGGGAATGTATGTCGTTGATGGTTGTTCTCTTTTTTTTTCTCCATGCGTCATATCTTCTCTCTAATCTGAAAATTCAGAGTAGATCAACTACATTGAGAATTGGTCTTGTCCTCTTCAGAACATGGCCATTAGCAACATGAATTTTCTACTCAAATCTTGAAAAGTTACTTTAAAACAATCACATTTCTAGTAAAAGTGTACAGTATATTCTGGATACATGTGGGATGTGAAGACCAGAAAATGTGTAGCCTGGTGATTTAAAAGCATTGATTTAATCAAATTGGTGTGATTCAGGTGAACAAAAACACATAACACAAGCTTGAAGCTCCTTTCTTTGGTTTTATTTAAAGAACATTGAAGGTTTTATCATGCACGTCTCTGCTTTTTATTTGAAGTTATGATATCACTAACATGATATCATGATTTAAAGTACCCATAATCATCTCACTATAGTTTTACAGCTCCTCTTTCAAGCGTCTGTTTGGAAAAAGAACCAATGAGTGGGCAAAGATACTGAATAAAGGTTGTGTGCATTTTTCTGTGGATTTCTGTTTGATGCATAGGACATTATATAACACCCAGACATAGAAAATGGCAACTTCCATGATATGGGACCTTTAAATAAACAATGACCCACTTGATAAAGAATTAATCATCACTGTAAAGTATCATTTAACAGTCTTTTTACAAGGACATTATGATATGATCTGATATGATAACAATATATCATATTTCATAGAGAAATGCAGTTCAAAGTGCTTTACATATTTAATTAAACATTGAAGTGAACATGAAGAGCATTAGACAATTCAGACCCATTTAAGATGAGATGGGGAAAATTGTAAAACATGTAGGAAAAATAGTGTGAAATAGAGTAGGTAAAACATTATATTACTCATTATAAACTCAACAAATAAAAACAACACATACAACATTAACCTCGTAATGTAAAATGCATTTCAAAGTATGTGTTTGTGAAAATGCATATCCAAGTATCTGGAGTACAAGGACAAAATCAGAGCAGATATAGTTACTGACATGGAAAATGACTGGACAATGAGCATGCATGTTTGAATCATCGTTTTAGAAAAAACACTTTATTTTTTATTTAGAATACAGCTAAGGCACCACAGTCTGGTGTTTAATACAACTGGTGCAGTGCCTGTAGGAACTATGTATTCATATAAAAAACCTAAGTACATTTTTCATGATTGGCCAAAATGAGGGTGTGTTGGACTGTTCATAGTCTAAATATACAAATTGTACATTGGGAAAGACATACGTTGAGATAAGAGAGATGTGTAAATAGTTATTGTAAGAAAAAATGGAGTAAGATGGCTATGGCTCACAGTAGTCTAGTAGGAATAAAATAGCAGCTATATTAGCATGTGCAATATGAGGAGAAGCGCTGTGATATGGAGCTTTACTCTGTAATGGAAGTGCTGCTGCAGGATAAGTGGGTCTGTCGGATTTCAACTTTTAATGATAATAATGATGTTTTAAATATCTATGGAAAATATGTCACAAAAAAGAATACACACCATGGGCAAGATATACCCAAAAGCTGAGGTTAATCTGACAAACAGTCAGAGAGATACGTCATACACAGACGCAGAGGCTTCTAAAGCTTTTTGGGGCGCCCCATCCCTACAACTCATTTGGTGTGCTTTTTGTGGACATATTGGTTCTGCTGGTCCGAGTGACCGAAATATGCCGCTTTAACCCTGGGAAGCGTTTCACAAGCATCTGTTTGAAGTAGTTCTGGAACTTTTTCCCAACAAACGTATAGAAGATGGGACTGATGCAGAAGTAGATGTAGGCCATGTTACGAGTGATATGAAGTGCATAACCCTGCCTCAGCTGTCCCTCACAACTCGACACTTGCTGCATCATTACAATGTTATATGGGGTCCAGCATATAAAAAAGAGCATAACAATGACAAATATCAGCCTGACTGTCTTGAACTTGGTACCTATCTTGGAATGTAAGACAGTGATAGTAATCCTAACGTAGCAGTACACAATAACCATCAAAGGAAAGAGCAGGAAAAGTAAAAGCTGAAGGTAAAACCTTACATCTATCAGCAGTTGTAGCTCATCATCCTCCGTCTCTGAAGTATATTCCTGACAGTAAGTTTTGTTGTCCATGGGATGCTCAAAACTCCTTTCAAGAATCATCGGTGGAATGCACGCTAAGCCGCTGACCAGCCACACCACAGTGCAGGAGAGTACTGCATAGTGATGGCTCCTCACTCGCGAGGCGCTCAAGGAGTAAACGACTGCCAGGTGTCGATCAAAGGTCAGGAGGGTTAGAAACAGGACGGAACTGTAGAAGCCCAGGTAGTAGACACTGCCCAGAATCTTGCACATCACTTTGCCGAAGATCCAGTTGGAGAGCTGCATGTAGACCCCCAGGAAGGGGAGGCTGCTCGTGAAGATCATGGAGGACACCACCAGGTTCAACAGCAGGATGTTGGTCACAGTGGTCAGCTTCTCAAACCTGAGAAGAAGAGGCCATTTATACTGTTCCATGCTGCAAATAGACACTATATGTATCACACAAGTGCTTTTGGCTAATAATTCACAATAATTTGCAAACAGCAGACTGGATTGTGGCAGTGAAGAAAATCTCAGCATCTTTAGTGTCAAATTTAGTCAAGTGTGCTTACTAGATAAAACTGTTTTGAAATATATTGATGGACAGGTCGTACTGTAGATCAGCGGTTCCCAAACTTTTTTAGCCATGCACCCCCATCTATATCCCAACCTGGTTGATGCACCCCCTATTTCCCACACCTTCCAAAACACAACAAAATGTCTTAAGGCAGCATGTTTAATTCTGCTCAACCAGAACACATCATCTAATGATCACATTAACTAAAGAGCATTTGAATTGAATTGAAATGTACCAAAGTTTTAAAATAGTACAACACAGTAAAGTTTATATCAGGAGATGACAGGCTTAGCAGCAGGAAGTATGTTGGGTGGAGCAGGGTATTTAAACCACAGCAACAGTAGTCTGACGGGATATTATGGGATATTATATTATAGCTGCTGTTTGGTTGATGTTTTTGAATGAATGATAATTCATCCATCTTGTTAAAAGGATGTGACACTGAGGGGCTTTCACATTGTCCTCATTTAGTCGCTTTAAACAGACTAGAGTTGGTTTCCTTGGATAGTTCCACTTCATTTGTCCAGGTGTGAAAACTCATAGAACTCTGGTCCAAACAAACCAACTCTGGTCCACTTGAGAATAGGGGGTCTCGGTTCATATCAAGTGAATCCTGATCTGTTCCATCCTGGTCTGGTCCTATACAGTGTGAATACTCCCTGGACCAAACACAGAACCAAATTTAAGCATTTGTACAGAGGGAGAGATGGTTCTGATCCACTGGGTCTCAGGCCTCAGCTGAGAGAATACAATACACACTGTAGAGGCAAACACGTTTTTTTTTTTTTTTTTTATGATATATTTGTCTTCTTTATATACAACAACTCAACATCTCACCAGCGTGGAGTCTCTGATTCAACCACATCTCTGCAAATCTACGGAAATGTGACTCCAGTGACTTGACTCGACTGCTGTGTGTCGCCTGATGCAGGAATAATGACACACCAAAAAAAAAAAATTGTTGGAAACCGGCATGTCTAAACAAAGAGAAGTCATATAACGGGATGTTGGATATTCATTAAATATGACAAATAAAATGTTTATTTAGACATATTTAGGGAAAATCCCACTTTGAAAAAACTTTATAAAAAACACTCCAGACTGCACCCCAGAGTGGCCCCGAAGTGTGGTGCGCGCACCAGACTTTGGGAATCCCTGCTGTGGAGAATGACTCAACTCAATTTAGATCATGGGCTACATAGAGTGCAATTTCATCTGAAGTGGGCTGGACCAGTACACCTACAGTACACCCTCCCTTTTTATGGAAATAAATACATTATAAATATTTACACATTTATTTAACTTTCAATTTAGAAAACGGGAGAGAATGTTTGACACCCTTGCTGTAGAGTTATGAAAGAGCAAAAAAAATTAAGTTTCCAAAAGCTTCCTGTCATATGACATCACTGACTTCCTGACCCTTCCTCCTGAGAACATGCTAAAAAAACTTCCAAGAAAGAGGTACATTTTTTTATTATTATGATTTTCAACCCTGACTTGTATATGTGTATTTAATCATTCAGGTCTTTAGAACAACCCCCCAAAATAATTTTGTTCCTAGGATTAATAGCTTTTTGTTAATGGGCATTTGTGCAAGCTGCAACTATAGTTGACATAGTCATTAAAAAGCTATTTTGTTCAAAACAAAGTACAAATGAAAAAAACATAGATATATAATACAGTTGTTAGTGACTCAACTGATATGAAATGCATACGCATTTAAAAACGATTTGGGGTTAAATGGGTTATCTTTCTGTCTAGGACTGGTTTGCATTGCTGGTTAAACATTGGGTCAAAAACATTTGGCATCAAAGTTGAAGACATATAAAATTAATATAAATATTAATACAGAGTGTATATAAGGATATAAAATAGTCCATGTGTGGGAATCTAGCTCCATCAATATATATTTAATTAGATTAAATCATCATCACATTGTTGTAATTGAGCCATTTTTTTCTTTCTTTTTTTTCCTAAGCTTTAGTGCTTCTTTAGTGCAGTTCCATCTTTTACCAAGGTTAATGCCTTGAGGATGAATAATACCTGAATTTAATTTCATTCACACTCCAAACTGAAATGGTGTTCATTTTTGTTTGATAGGTTTCCTAATCCAGAAGAATTGTCAAACTGAACCATCAATGACTTCAACAAAGCTTTGTGAACAAAGAAAATGAGGCTGGTTCATAGATTTCATTTGTAATTTCTGAGCTCTTAATGGCTTTAATAGAAACAGGCTCTTTGCTTTCCTTGAGCTCTCACCTTTGTCAGCATGCAGCTGTAGAATCTGTTCAGCCCTCTGTAATATACTGTATTATGAACACTCCTACAGTCTGAGGAGACCTTGCCGAGTCCATCTCATTTGTGTTTCCAAGGACAGCACAAATATTTTCACAGTTGCATTCTCACAAAGGTAGAGAGAAAGCAGTGGTGTAGACAGTGACAGAGCATAGAAATTGCTTGGGGGGGGGGATAAGAAACCTTACCTACTGAATAGCTTCAATATTCCTTCTCTCAGTGGACACAAGAGTAAGAAGCTCCTAGCAGGACTACATTGTCTGATACTGTCTGATAATGACATTTCTTGACAAATCCTCCAGCGTTCCTACTGGTCTAAAACCAGCACAGTCTCTAGAGGGAAACTGACAGTTTTTGTTTATGCAAACTTAGGAAGATTCTGGCGGGGTGACACAGTTCAGATGAACTTCCTCTTAAGTTGTGCTTTTCTTAGCTGAAGAACAAGGGTTTGGATGCTTGGCTCAATGCCTAGACAAGACCACGAGATGCCTGTTTGCCACCATTGTTAAAGGGCTTTTTATATAGGTTTGTATGTCACATTGGACGATTTACTAGCATTCACATTGGGCATATTACATTCAACCAGACATTTTGACAAATGTTTATCTGGTCATATTGAAAATTTTAACCCAAACCATGGCATTTCTCTCAATTGTAACTGTTTTTTTTCACCTTAACCACAGTGTTGTCTCAAAGAATCTTAAGATACATATCAAAAGACAATGATATGGTACATATGAAACAATCAATGATGAAATCTGCCTATCTACACATACATTATTTTTCAGAAATTAGAGATGTATCAGTTGATTGGCTGTTATATGTTTAACAAAGTAGTTGCAGCAAAAGTGCAGCATTGCAACTTAACTCCTATTTCAATCATACTGTAATTCCCAGGTTGGATGCTTGTGTGCATTTTACAACTTTTCTGACATTTGCTGCCACCTAAACTGGTAAAACAATAATGGTAATAAATATTTTTTTCCCATTGGGGCTGATAGAGTATTGTTTGTCAACTCACCGATGGATGATGACCAGGACCAGACCATTGCCAAAGAGACTGAAGAGAAATAAAAAGTAGTAAATGATGGACAGATGAGCTCCTAGAAGGTTTTCACTGTCCCTGATACATGGTCCGACTGGCGTGCTGCCATTGTAGTCGTAGTCAGGAGTTGTAAATTCCATCTTCTCCTCAAATGTTAGCAAGGAAAGCTACCAGAAACAAACACAGCATTCAAAATGTAATATAATAATGTAGTTAGAATGAAATTAAAATTTAAAAAGTTAATAATCTTTTGAAAATTTATAGCATAGACACAAGCTAGTACATGGTGCATGCATGCTCCTGTAAGGCAAATAAGGAGAGCTAAAAAAACCTCCAACCTCCAAGAAGCCTGGAAAATAGATGTTTTTTGGAAATGAGGGTCAGGCTAAGCTGAGTTCACTTGCCTGGCCAACAGGGAAGCTTCTCCTTGTTGTCTGAGTCTGAGGGTCTGACTAGCAGTGAAACTTAAGTCACTACATAATAAATGTGCATGATTGGGGAAGGAAGTACCAGAAAAGGTTATGCGAGTGTGTGTGTGTGTGTGTGTGTGTGTGTGTGTGTGTGTGTGTGTGTGTGTGTGTGTGTGTGTGTGTGTGTGTGTGTGTATGTGTGTGTGTGTGTGTGTGTGTGTGTGTGTGTGTGTGTGTGTGCATAAGGTGGAGGGATTGGCTAAAAGCACAACATAACATCACTTATCTGATTCTTTGCTCCTCCCTAGACTGCTCAGTTCAGGAATAAACCTGTTTGCACAAGACGATAATGTGACATTTAAATCCTATTTGATCAGCCATAATGTCATCTTAGAAGAGTTGGGAATGTGTCACAGACAAAGATGAGACTTTAGGGTCCTGTCGAGGACATTCAGATTTGACCCTAAGCCACTGTGTTGTTTTGGCTGTGTGCAATGGCTGTAAGGCAATGTAAGGCAGCTTCATTTATGAGGCACATATGCAAAATCAATATAGAAAAACAAATATTTAACAGTAAGAATTGAAAACTAAAAAGATAATTTTCCAAAGTATCATATTTAAACTAGTGGTTTAAGCGCCTTCGAGAAGAGACAGAAAGGAAGTTCAGAGGAAGCATACTGTTTTAGATGGTGTCTAATTGTAATCAGATTATACATTTCAACTGAGTGACATTGTGTTAGTCGATTCATTTTAATTTAAGTAGTATATTTTTTTGGCATTTTCTTTGGTTTTACACATGAAAATGAATATTGTATTGTTGGACCCCAGGATAAGAGTTAATATTATAGTTGCTGCTGAGGCAGTGACTAATCAGGATCTGAAATAAACAAATAAGAAATAAAAACATATAAACATATAAAACAAACCAATAACAATAGGTATTACATTAAATAGAAAGTGAATAGAACATCAAATATAAATGTACACTGTAATATAATGATTTGATTTAAAAATCATTAAAAGGACATGCAGTGCAAATGAAAAATGACAATTTTGAAGTGCTTTAAAATAGTTCAATCATCAGTTTTTCGAAAGAAAGGTGTTTTTAACTTGAATTTAAAAATGCCCACAGTTGGGGCTGATTTCAGTTCTGCTAGTAGCTTGTACCAGTTGTGTGCAGAATAACACCTTAAAGCTGCTTCACCATGTCTGGTTTAAACTCTGAGCTCCACTTTCTGACCTGAGTCAGTAGATCTCAAAGCTCTGCAAGGTTTATACTCAACTAACCTGCCATTAATGTATTCTGGACCAGTAGCAGAACTAAAAAGTAGATTCTATAGCTGACTTGGAGCCAGTGTAAATACTTTAGAACTGGATCTGTTCATAAGCTGATAGAATGCTGTTTTGATGATTGATTTGCTATAATTGCTCAAGGTCAGATCTGAGTCCATCGGCATGCCAAAGTTTTGGAGTTGGTCTTCAGTTTTTAGACTTGAGGTGGCCACTGACAGCACTTCTATTCTGTTTATGATCAAAAACAATGACCTCAGTTTTGTCATTTAATTGAAGGAAACTTTGGTTCATGCAATTTTGTAGTTGCTCCAAACAGTGTTACAATGACTCCATTGGAATGTTATCTATGTGCCACATATGTCAACAGTGCCAAATATATTTTTCTCATCTGCATCCTGTGTAGAGCCTTGAGAATTTTTTCTCCTCCTTCCACTCAGTTTGGCATAAGTATAATTGCTTAAATTAGAATTTTGCAAAATTTGACTCATAACCACCAGTGGTGTCAAAAGCACTAGTAAAAGTACTTAAGTAAAAGTATAGATACTGCAGTTTAAAAACATTCTGGTAAAAGTTGAAGTATCAACTTGATGTCTTTACTCAAGTAAAAGTGAAAATGTATGTGCTCAAAAACCTACTTAAAGTATAAAAATATAAAGTAACATTTAAAAAAAATACATAAAATAAATTAGTTGGTGCCAATATATAGATTGGAAGCTTAATTTGAAACTGATTATACACGTGGTCCAAGACACAGCATCATCATAAACCCATTACTATCAAAGACAAAGCAACTCGAGGAGCATGTTCTTTCTCAAACTTTATTGGAATTCAACATCCAAACCGAGGTAGCATCAAGAGGTAGGTATTCAGGCCTGAAAAACTGCCAGAGACAGAGAAACACTAGCAGTACATGGCGGTGATGATGGTAACATTTCCATAGGGGGTCTATTTAGAAAGGCAACAGGTACTGGATATTTATACCTTTTGGTTCTTGAAAGAAATAGAAATGCAGATTTTTTGTTTCCTTCTCTGGCTCAATAGATAAATCATCACTTACTCTTTGAATTAATCATTCAGCCATTTGAATCAGGTTCCTGTGGCAGGCACAGGCAAAAGAACCTGCTCCTCTAGGACCACACATGGGTCGAGGTGATGCGTTATTGGAAGTTGGAACTCTGAGCTCTAAACAACATAACATCAGAACTGAGCACTTCCCAGATTAAAACTGGGATATCATTGAATACAGAATAAATGAGAACGGGTATTAATGGACTGAAAGAAAACCTCAACATTTGTGCTAGATTTCAGTGCTTCTCTGACTTCAAACTTCCAATTTACGAGTTCAACTGAATGCACCTCGTTGCAGAAACACCGCTGCGATCACTTCCTCCTTTATTTAACCTGTTTGTCGACTTACGTAGGGACAGTGTGGGAGAGGGGGACAGATCAGTGTCACTGTAAATGTGTCCCCCGTGCTATCTGCGCCCATGGACACATAAAAAAGTTTTTTTTTTTTATGTTTGTATAATATTTATTTTTGAAGGCGCATTTGTAACCCACAGATAGACCCACGCTCTGGTTCTTCCGGCCAGCATCTGACATAGTGCAACAGTTTTCAGCCGTTTTATAAAAGTTAATGGTTCACTAAGTTAAAGCAAGAGTAACGAGACCATTGGTTTTAAAAATGTAAGCAACAGAAAGTACAGACACTTGTGTGAAAATGTAATGAGTAGAAGTCAGAAGTAGGCAGAAACAATAGTAATGGAGTGAAGTATACATACCTAAAAAGTGTACTTAATTACAGTAACAAAGTATTTGTACTTCTTTACTTGACACCTCTGTAAGCAACATATATAAATTGAACAGATGGGACCCAAGAACTTAGCCCTGAGGCATTCCATCATAATGTGTCATAGTCACTTGATAAGATTCATAACTTCCTATGGTCATAAAATAACTCTGCCCCAACTCCAAGTAAGACCTGCATAATTTTAGGGCTGTTCTGTTGAGCTATAGTCCAAGTTTCCAACCTTTTTAACAGCATACTGTGATCTACAGTGTCAAACGCAGCACTGAGATCCAAAAGGACCAGAACTGACACCTCGCCTGAGTAGGTGGTCAACCTTATGTCATTTAACACTCTAATAAGAACTACTTGTGTATGTGGTAAGGTTGGAAGCCTAATTGTCAAATAATAATTTGTCAAAATGTCAACTGGAGTTCAAGAACTTGATGAGATGATTAAAAACATTTTATTTTTTGCCAGAACACTGTCTTATTGCTTGCTCTGGATTTTTTGGTTTCTTGTCCTTGGCAGGCACTGCCAGTGTCTGTGGCACAAAATAAGAAAAGTGTATACAAATGAAATCAGCATAGATGATGTTTATTACTAACAATTTATGATTGTTGAATTCTGTACTTATAAAGTCTTTGGCAATAAGACTCTGCAGGGAGACTTGGAAATTGAAGGGGCCTCATCCCTGAGCAGCTGCAAGATTAATCCACCCTGTGGAGTCCAGACACTGGTGGCAGCGGTGGCTAATGACTCTGCCGAGACCGATAAGTTGGCAAGGCTAAAGAAAAGACAAGCTAATGACCAGATGGAACGGTGAAGGTGGTGATGGCGAGGTGGATGGGTGTGTTAGCAGAACAAGTACATGGACTAGAGCAGAGCGAGAAACACTTTTAAAGAGACAGCAAAGGAAGATGATGACAGGGAGGGTGTGTTGTTGTGCTATTAGTTAGATGTGCCCAGCAGATGTGATCAATCAATGTTGTCAATTTGGCAGCCCTGTAAATGGTATCAAGAAATTATGTGAATGCAGGCAAGAGGCAAAATAGTCTTCCTGTTTTAACTTTCACTTAGGTTAATTTTCCTTGACCTCTGGCTTGGCTTAGGCTCTAATATTGATCTTCAGCTGTGGGACCTTTTATTATGCCTTTCCAAATCATATCCAATCAATGAATGATAAACTGCCGGTGGACTCTCACTAAAAATTCTTTGCATTAAGAGTTGCTCCTAGTGGCCAATTTCAAAGGAGATTCATTCATTCAGTGCACGCGTTCCTCATTGAACTACTGATGCTCGCTCACTCATGAAACATACTGTATGTAACCTGATCCTCACATGTAACTTGCAGAGTTCATGCTCATTTAATTTTGGATCCATCTTTATTAGATTTTATTACTTTTATTATTTACTCATACCTATTTATATTTGCTGCTTTTACTGATGTAATCTTTGATTGTCAGTCAGTCAGTCCTGCTTATTCCTCATTAGGCATGTTTTTGGACTGTGGGAGTACCCGGTGTAAACTCACACAGACACGGGGAGAACATGCAAACTCCACACAGAAAGGTCCCAGACCGCGGACCAAGGAGGTCTTGAACCACTGCCATAGCCACTGTGTCGTGCTATCTTTGATTGTAATGATTCAATTATAAATTTGTTTAAGCCTTTGTTGAAGGTATCCCATATTTGTAAGTGCATTGTAATGACAAGTAATGAAAAGCATTAGAGTCAAACAATGATAGTCACGAAATGAAGAAAGACATGACATGATAAAATGACATGCAATTCTAATTAAGAGCATATGGTATTGTCATTAGTATACACATGCTATTCCCAGTATTTTTAATGATTAAAAAAGTAAAAAGTTATGCAAGAAAGCACATACACCCCCTTCATGTACACACACACACCTGAAATGTCCTCCAAAGATGTGGCTGTAGGGGTGGATGGCTCCTCCTCAGACTGCTCCAGGAACATCTCAGAGACCTGTGCGGCTGCAGAGGTGGATGGCTCCTCATCTTGGCCAGTGGGAGCTGAAAAATAAGCCAAAATATTTCAGAAGTGCTCCTAAATTTATAATTAAGATACAAAATGTTTGATCACACTTAACATGCATCAGGTACTCCATTAAATAAACCATAAAAATGCACAATTGATCATTATATCCTATTAACTAAGCATACCACACTACAAATTATTCAAAAAGCTATGTCACATATAGTTTATAAAATGTCATGTCAATGTATATTAGAAGTTATTTAAGTTGGCATAGACCCACGTACAGCATTAAAACCACACAGTCAGGACGTGTTGTTGATGAACAGCCTGTGTGAACCTGCACCGGTTGTGTTGCAAATATAAAGTCTCTGGGTGAAATTAACTGCATGACATGATCCCTCACATTCTAATAGTTGGTAAAAGAGAAAAGAAATAACTACTAAAAGCCAAAAATATTTACAAATACATTTTCTTCCAGTGGCTTGGTGGCAACTTATTAGCAAGAGGCTAATAAACAGTGTATAAGCTACTGTGTTATTACATGCACTAACATTAACATTGCATTAACATCACTCAGACAGATCTGCATACCTTTATCTTTTGATCTTGATTCTCTATCGGAATTGGGCACCTGATGGTTTCTTGGACCTTTTTTGCATGATTAATCAAACTACCTTTTCACCTTTTCTGTCAGAGCATCAATCATCCAGACTGATGTAACGTAAAAAAATTTACGTAGGTGATGCCGGCACAGCTTCATGTTTTTTTTAGTTGACATTTTCACATAACCAATACATTACGTAGCTATAAATTCTTTATATTAATTGATGATGAAGAAATGTTGTGTTGTGTTGTCTGAAATCATAATAATCAGAAGTCAGCTATCTCCTCAAAGTGCTCTCAGCCTCTGTAGCCGCAGGTCGACCCCCTCCCTTGCCTTTTCTTCTGACACACACCCAACCTGTATGAGTGTCAGCAGTGAGTTGATAAGGCAGTAGGGGCACATCAGCACCTGCTGCACCAACTTGACATGGAAATGAGTGGTATTATTCTAGAAATCTTGCATTTTTTTAAGGGCACTCATGCGCCCCCAAATAAATTGTGCCCTGGGCGGTCGCCCACATTGCCCATAGGAAAAACTGGCCCTGGACAGGATGATATATGTACGAAACTTTAACACTACTGCCTATAGGGACTTTCCAATGAGAAGGCTGGCTTCACATTTGGTGGCATGTGCATTGCAATACATTGCAATGCATTGCAATGAAAAAAAAATGTGAAGACACACTGGATGCTGAGTATAAAAGGGGGGAGTTTCCTGTTTCCATTAAATTAAAAAGGGCATGAAATATAAAGGCATGTGAGAGCCAATGAAAACCATCTTTCTCATTTTTTTATTTATTTTTTTCTTTTTTGAATAATAACTTGCTATCCATGATTGAATAAAAAATCATAGAATTTCATATAAGCCCCAATGCAGTAGTTTATTTCTCTGAGAGAGACCACTCTGGACCTAAGTTAGGGTTTTCTTCACAAAGGACACCCTTCAGCCCCTGAGAGGTAAGTCTTCAGACCACACACACTACGGCTACACTACTAATACACACACATGCATGATAGGGTAGGGAATCTTGAGTAGCACCCCTCATTAGACCGATCAATGGCTGCTTGTGTTTCTGGAAGGAGCTTTATAGTTGTTGGGTTTCTTTCTTTATTTGCAAAGAATTTTTAAGGGGGTTAGGGTTAGAGCACTCGGCGTGATCTCGTGTTAGGCCAGTGGTTTGAATCATAGAGGAGGACCCTTATCTAGCGCCGCTCCTCTCCCCTTCCTTATGTTTAGCAGCTGAAAGGGCTACACATAGGGGCCCATGGTAGTGACTGGACGCAGGGACAGAAAGATTGGCTGATCTCCAAATTCTCTTGAGGGCTCCTACTAGCCTGTCATCATAGTCCGGAGATCCATGACTACAGGTGGCAGATTAAGGAATGTGCGACGAAAGTCTCAGTTTTGATTTTTCTGAGAGCAGCCGGTTTAAAAAGTATAGTCTTCTTCCTATATCTAACAAAGTGAAAGGCTTCTAGAAAGGTGAATGAGCGGGTCAGGTGCTGCTGCGCTGACTCATGCAGACTCTGCACCCCAGAAGAAGCAGAAGATTAATTCTGCTAAGAGAAGTGTGGTTTAGAAGAGTTTCTTAAATGGTTGAAAGAAGAAGCAGGAGAGATATCCTCCAAACACTTAATGACAGTGAGTTAATTAACCACAGTAGCATGTAGGAATTATGTGTGTGGTAGATTTTAATGCCAACCAACACTGCTTCTTATAGGCCAGCCAACAGCCACAGAACTGATGTGAGCTGGGCAATTTTACCTTAAATAACCCAACTTGGTAAATAAATGTAAGCAAATAAGTATAACAATCAGCATGTGGTACTGCATGTGGACCTGAGTTTTCACACATTTTGTGGGATAATTTTAAAGTACAGCTTAGTATTTACTTAACAGAGATGTTCTTTTTATGAAAACTATTATTCATAGTTACAGTCTTGAAAGAGATTAGATTCTATATACTATATATATATATATATATATATATATATATATATATATATATATATATAATTACTATATAATTACGACCCCTTCTATGGCCCCAGTATCACCAAGTGTACAGCTTCTAGGATCAACCAATTACATATTGTAAAAGAATCAGTCATATCCAGCCATGGCGCCAACCACACCTCCTTACTAAGATAAGAGTTTCTGTTCATTCCTTGCTCAAAGTCCTTACTGATTGCTCTTCTCTGTGCTGCCATTATGTCCTATCAGTCCCTGTGTCACCTGTTTTTCCTATGATATCAATGCAGTACAGTCCTACTCTTGTTGTTTTGGATAGTCTGTGCTGCTGTCTTAAAGTTTACCAGGAAGAGGAAGAATTGCGTTTCTTACTCATGATGTTACTGGTGATGATCTAAAATATGAACCGACCTCAGAATATTCATCATTCAAGAGTCACCTATGGTGTCCCACAAGGGTCAGTCCTAGGGCCCATTTTGTTTACTCTATATATGCTGCCCTTGGGTAATATTATTAGACAACACGGCATAAATTTCCACTGCTACGCAGATGACACACAGCTATACTTATCAATTAAACCCGATCAGATCAGGCTAGTACATAAACTTAGCGCCTGTGTTAGAGACATAAAGACCTGGATGTCTGTTAACTATCTGTTACTTAACCCTGATAAAACAGAAGTTATTATATTAGGCCCTAAAAGTGTTAGAGAGTCCCTATCTGAGCAACTAGTAACTCTAGATAATGTGAAGATAGCCTCTAGCACCACAGTTAAAAACCTAGGAGTTTTATTTGAGGCAGACTTATCATTTAAAGCTCATATTAATCAAGCCTGTAGAACAGCCTTCTTTCACCTGTGTAAGATAGCCAAAATTAGAAATATCCTATCTAAAAATGATGCTGAAAAACTAATCCATGCGTTTGTTACATCTAGACTAGATTACTGTAACTCCCTATTAGTAGCGTGTCCTAAAAGTTCCCTAAAAAGTTTTCAGCTGGTACAAAATGCAGCGGCTCGTTTACTAACAGGAACTAATAGAAGAGAACACATCACCTCCATACTCCAAGCCCTTCATTGGCTTCCTGTTGAGTTCAGAATTAAATTTAAAATCCTACTCCTCACTTATAAAACCATTAATGGTATGGGCCCCTCTTATCTTAAAGATGCTCTGGTCCCGTACCATCCAAATAGAACACTGCAGTCTCAGAATGCAGGTCTACTGGTAGTTCCACGGGTCCATAAAAGCACAGTAGGAGCTAGAGCCTTTAGTTACCAAGCCCCTGTCTTATGGAACCAACTCCCAACTACTATTAAAGAGGCCGACACAGTCTGTGCATTTAAGGTTAGACTGAAAACATTTCTGTTCCAAAAGGCCTATGGTCAGGGTAGTTAAAGGTAGACTTCAACCCACAGTTCAGTCTAAGCTGCCCTAGGAGTGAGAATACTGGGGGAAGTACAGTCACTGAGCTCTATCATCTCTTTCTGGTACCATGTACCACTGTCATTAATAAACAGTATCTAGTTTATACTTGGTCTTTACATCACTATTCACCAGAGTCCCTCTCCCCACTCCCCTTCGGGGGAGTGGCTACTGTTTCAGTTCATCCGCACGAGGCCCAACGATGACGACTCCTGATGCGACTCATCGAGGCCCCTGATGAACCTTCACCTGCCTGGTTGGACCCACCCTTCTGCCCCCACCCTACAGCATCTCTACAGACTGAAACATCTTTATAGACTATTATTTCATCATCAGATGGGTGTCTGTCAGTCCTGGTTCATCTATAGTCTGTCCGTCCATGGGAGTGGATCTCTCCTTCACTGTGGTCCTCCTCGAGGTTTCTCCTTTTTCCCACTGGGTTTTTGAGTTTTTCCTTGCCGAGAAGGAGGGTCTAAGGACGGGGGATGTCTGAGTCACTTTGGACTGGATTTTGTAAAGCACTTTGAGACAACTGTGTTGTAAAATTGGGCTATATAAATAAAGTTAATTAAATTGAATCATTCTTTCAAAACACTCAGATCAGTAAGTGACTCTATACATATTTTGCAACACTTTCTTTCGATTTTTTTCCCAGCTATCCTGTTTTATTTATTATTTTTAATCACTTCTTTTTATTAAATGGCTGTGGAAATCCTGTGCTTCTGTTGTAATAGAGTACTGCTGGCCAACAAGTTTTATTTTTCTTAGCAAAGAAGGTCTGTCAACACATGAGCAGTCTGAATGATTAAAGACCTAGATATTTTTAAAACAGTAACATTTATAGTTGAAGACCGTTCCACCCAGGAGTCATAAAAAGTCTTTTGATCTTATTGTCCCCTGACACCCTCTGTCTTCTGCAGAAGACCGGTTCTGCCCTCCTGAAGTGACAATTCACACCTGGGCCATCCTGCATTCCTTTGTGTCTGAGAAGACAAAGGTTCTGTAGAATACTCATAGAGCTAGAGTTTGAAATTGCTATTACACCATTCACAGCTCTCACAAAGGGTGTGCCCTAGTGCTGCACAGAAACTGTTAAGACATTTCTGTAAAATAAATAATGAATAAAATAAAACAAAAAGAAAGAAAGAAAATTACCAGGAACCTATTAACATAAACCTGTGAACTATTACATAATCATACAGCAATCATAACTGTAACAATATGTATGTATGTACAGTACAGGCCAAAAGTTTGGACACACCTTACTCAATGTGTTTTCTTTATTTTTTATCACTATTTACATTGTAGATTCTCACTGAAGGCATCAAAACTATGAATGAAGACATGCTTATGGTGTTATGTACTTAAAAAAAAGGTGAAATAACTGAAAACTGTTTTATATTCTAGTTTATTCTAAATAGCCACCCTTTGATCTGATTACTGCTTTGCACACTCTTGGCATTCTCTTGATGAACTATCATTTCAGATAGTCACCTGAAATAGTTTTCACTTCATAGTTGTGCCTTACCAGGGTTAATTAGTGGAATTTCTTACTTTATCAATCAGAGCAAAGTGTGGCTATTTTGAAGAAACTAGAATATAAAACATGTTTTCAGTTATGTCACATTTTTTGTACATAAGTACGTAAGTATATATAACTTGCAATGTCATGTAGACTATTACTTTTTTCAATATTTTAATACTGATGATTTTGGCATACAGCTCATGGAAACCCCAAATTCCTATCTCAAAAAATTAGCATATCATGAAAAGGTTACTCTACACGAGCTATTAACCTAATCATATGAATCAACAAATTAACTCTAAACACCTGCAAAAGATTCCTGAGGCTTTTAAAAACTCCCAGCCTGGTTCATTACTCAAAACCACAATCATGGGTAAGACTGCTGACCTGACTGCTGTCCAGAAGGCCATCATTGACACCCTCAAGCAAGAGGATAAGACACAGAAAGAAATTTCTGAACGAATAGGCTGTTCCCAGAGTGCTGTATCAAGGCACCTCAGTGGGAAGTCTGTGGGAAGGAAAAAGTGTGGCAGAAAACGCTGCACAATAAGAAGAGGTGACCGGAGCCTGAGGAAGATGGTGGAGAAGGGCCGATTCCAGACCTTGTGGGACCTGCGGAAGCAGTGGACTGAGTCTGGAGTAGAAAGATCCAGAGCAACCGTGCACAGGCTTGTGCAGGAAATGGGCTACAGGTGCTGCAATCCACAGGTCAAGCCACTTTTGAACCAGAAACAGTGGCAGAAGCGCCTGACCTGGGCTACAGAGAAGAAGCACTGGACTGTTGCTCAGTGGTCCAAAGTACTATTTTTGAATGAAAGCAAAATTTGCATGTCATTCGGAAATCAAGGTGCCAGAGTCTGGAAGACTGGAAGTCCAGTGTCAAGTACCCACAGTCAGTGATGGTCTGGGATGCCATGTCAGCTGCTGGTGTTGGTCCAATGTGTTTTATAAAGGCCAGGGTCAATGCAGCTAGCTATCAGGAAATTCCGGAGCACTTCATGCTTCCATCTGCTGAAAAGCTTTATGGAGATGAAGATTTCATTTTTCAGCACAACCTGGCACCTGCTCACAGAACCAAAACCACTGGTAAATGGTTTACTGACCATGGTATTACTGGGCTCAGTTGGCCTGCCAACTCTCCTGACCTGAACCCCATAGAGAGTCTGTGGGATATTGTGTAGAGAAAGTTGAGAGACGCCAGACCCAACACCGTGGATGAGCTTAAGGCTGCTATTGAAGCATCCTGGGCCTCCATAACACCTCAGCAGTGCCACAGACTGATTGCCTCCATGCCACGCTGCATTGAAGCAGTCATTTCTGCAAAAGGATTCCCGATCAAGTATTGAGTGCATAACTGAACATAATTATTTGAAGGTTGACTTTTTTGTATTAAAAACACTTTGTTTTTATTGGTCGGATGAAATATGCTAATTTTTTGAGAAAGGGATTTTTGTTTTTTTACTTTTTTGCCAAAATCATCAATATTAAACAATAAAAGACTTGAACTACTTCAGTTGGTGTGTAATGAATCTAAAATATATGAAAGTCTAATGTTTATCAGTACATTACAGAAAATAATGAACTTTATCACAATATTCAAATTTTTTTGGACATATATATATATATATATATATATATCCTTTCCATTTAATGGAATTGACTTGTACCTTATATCTATTATATTTGTACAATCATGGGCGCAGATAGCACGGGGGACACATTTACAATGACATGATCTGTCCCCCTCTCCCACACTGTCCCTACGTAAGTCAACAAACAGGTTAAATATAGTGTTGTGTCGGTTGTGAACGAACGAATCAAAAGAACTTGTTCTTTTTGGTGAACGGGGTGAACTAGGTCACTTCCTCGAAAAGACCTGTTCTTATCGTTCACGGCGTCCTTAATTGGCTGAAAAGTCTGGTCACTGTTCCTATTTCCTCATTATGCGAGCTAGAAACCAGCAGCAGCTTTCCTGATTGGACTACACACATGAGGAGGGCGGGACTGTGTGTGTGTGTGAGGGGGGGGAGTTACGGAGGAACGAGTGACCCACTGGCTGATCGTGAGCCGTCGGATCAGGTCTGAACGTTCACTGAACTACTTTCCTGTTAGTGGGTGCGAGCCGGTCACTGAACTACTTTCCTGTTAGTGGGTGCGAGCCATTCACTGAACTACTTTCCTGTTAGTGGGTGTGAGCCGGTCACTGAACTACTTTCCTGTTAGTGGGTGTGAGCCGGTCACTGAACTACTTTCCTGTTAGTGGGTGCGAACCGTTCACTGAACTACTTTCCTGTTAGTGGGTGCGAGCCGTCGGAACAGGTCTTCACTAAACCACTTGCCCGTAGGTCTGAGCCATTTAGTGAACGGCTTCCCGTGAAATAGTTCTGAACGAATCCACTGAATGACTTTAAGGGGAAGCTGTTCAGTGTACGGTTCTTCTTGTACTGTCAGTGTATGTGTTTTTTTTTTTGTTTTTTTTTAAATATATAGCTTTTTAAAACTCAGACATTTTACAGTAAAGGTTGGTTAAAAACAAGAAATAACAACTCAGAGTCACTTTACATTAAAAGCTAGTTAAAAACAAGAAATAGCAATAATACTGATATTATTAATAATAATAACTATTGTTATAATTATTACCCTTATTAAAAATAACCAATAAATCAGAAATCATTTTTGTTTCAATTTATTGTTGAATAGGAAACACACACCAGCACACATGCACACATATACACACACGCTCTCCGCCATCATCATGCATTTTGAATTGCATTAGGAATGTTTGATGAGAATGGCAGAAGTAAAAAATGAATTTCCCATTAAATTTTAAAGTTTTTATGCTGACTTGAGGTGTTTTACTTTATTATTACTTATTGCTTGCACTAAATACACTAAAATTGAAACAAACCCAGACACTATATATGTTAGCCTATATAAATTATAACTTATATTTTGACTTTGGTGCTAATTCATTAGCTTGCTAATTTAATGACACCAATATATGTTAATCACCTAAATAAAGTAGTAGAAATACACTCACCGAAAACAATGGAACACAGAGTCCTTCTTTCTCTGTTGGTACAGTCAGGAGCAACATGTGTCTGATATGGGCATCAAATGATCCAAAAGGCAGAAAACGCTAGAGGTAAAGTTCATTGACTCATTGACTCACTAACAACTCCTCAATAAAAAGTAAATGGGCTAGTTTAGAGTAGGAAAATATTCACTCTCCCCACCACTTTCATGAAAAGTGAATGTAGCTATATAGACCAAAACCTTTCTTTGAATCAGGCTGTAAACATGTTTTTTCTGCTGTATAGTTTAATATTTTGACATGGGGGTTGATTCAATTTTACAACCAACCTGCAACCAGTTTTTGGCACTTCCTTATTGTGTTCACTGCTTAGCATTGGAGTTTGCCCCTTGATTGACTCATGGGGGCTGAATACACTTTCCAGATTTCAATTTATAACCTCAAAGTAGAAGTCTGATCACAAGAAATGATTAATATATAAGTGCATTTTTAATGCAACAAATTCTCATTCGAGGGTTAGGTTTCAGTGATCTCCTGATGCCTGTGAACCCTGTTATCTAACCCAGTCCTTTATCTGCAAATAACGATGCCTATCACTCATAGTCTGGTTTCATTATGTCTATTGCAGACATTGTAGGGAGTTTATACCATAGATATCTATAGAACAGCAGATGACTCACCCAACACCACTGTCAAATGATCTGGCGTCCGCATAAGATGTCCATTTTGTGTTGGCCCACTTACTCCTTTAGAGTGTTAATGATATGGTGAATATACTATTAAAATCTATCTATAAAGCAAGGAGCATGTGTGTCTGTGGAATGTCTCTCTGACTGTTGTTAGAACAACCTCAACTTTCATAGCTTGCGTATAGAACAATGGTGTATATCCCTTTCTGTGAAATTTTGATAGCTATTAAAAACATCTTCATAATTATTAAAGTAAAGTAAAAAGTAAAATTCTGGCACATTGCTGTGTTGTAGGGGTAGAGCACTTGCTGAGCTATCTCTGGTTCGAGTCCTGGTGCTCCCCTGCTGCCCCAATCTCCCATCACCTCCCGTCTGCTACTGTATAATGGCATCTATGACACAAAAAAAGTTAAAATCCCATTGACTTGTATGTATGTATCACAATGCTATCATTTGTTACAGTGTAAAGCTCTGTATCAGGTCCTCCTCATGTTGCTTCCCAGTGCTTTAGTTACAATTCAAAGGTCCGTTGTCCCATTTCTTCCTGCACTAATCGTGCAGCCAATGTAACAAAAGTATTGTAGCATCTCTCAAAAATCACATGTTAACACATTAGCTGGTTTATTTGCTACATTACTCCTTACACTAACACAAGCTACTGTGGGCCATAGCTGTCTTACTTCAGACCGATGAAAAAAATGGACCAGTTCTTATTTCTTGATAGAAATGTGAAATCAATTCAAATTTAATGTTGCCCCTTGGGGACAAATAAAGTGTGAATTGAATTGACTAAATATTGAATAACTGAGACATCATATTGTTGAAATTGATGTCATCTCTCCTGTTTTCTAAATTGAAGGTTAACTAATCATGTAAATATTCATACTGTATATCTTTATCAAAAAAGAGAGGAAAAATCTGTAGCTGCAGTTACTTATGTTTATTTTTAATGGTCTGTCCCACTTGAGACCATATTACGTGCCAAATGTGGCCCGTGAACTAAATTGAGTTTGAAACCAATGGTATAGCACTGTCAGCTGTGAAGTAATCTGCTGGTTTTTGCCCAGTATGGACCAAATTGAGACATTTCTGCACAGCTCACAGAAATACACACTTAAAGATGAGAATATAGGGTGAATGTAGAAATAAATACCAGAATGCTCCTTTAAAAATCACCAGTAGTCTACAGTCAGGGAGAAGAGAAGACTGGGATAGTATGCTCTGTTCTTGTGTGTGATAAGTATAGTTTTGGGGATACTATAATGCTGGGAAACATGGGGAGAGGCTAAATACACTGGATGTTCATCAATACTTTAATCAATGTTCTCTTTGAGCTTCGGTCCTGATTCTTTTTTTCTTTAAAAGCCCCCCAATAACCATAGCACTTGTAATCTGTGAAGTGAGATTCTTTTACAGCCATGTTGTATACAGAATTACAAGTGAGGTGACAGGTGAAGAATCATCTGTAGACAGAGGTGTCATACGAGTACTGTTTTTTATACCTAAAGTATAAAAGTAATGAAAGGGGGAATAAAAGATTCTGGAGTGATATGATTTCTGTCATGTGCATGTGCGATGGATCACATACAAACCAATAGGATGTCAGAATGGTACTGTACATGTTTATACTAGGGCTGCAACTCTAACGACTATTTTTATAGTCAAATAATTTATGCTAGATCTATTATTCTTGATTATTGAAATAATTAATCAGTTAAATGAAAATAGTGTAAAATGGCAATCACTGTTTCCTAAAGCTGAAGATACAACCTAAAATGTCTTTTTTCATAACCATAACCCCAAGATCATCAGTTTACTTTAAAAGAAACCAAAAAAAAATACTCAGATTCGAATCAATTATCAATTTGTTGCAGCTCTAGTTTTATACCTCTCATCCACCTACAGTCAAATTAATTGAGATAATCTTGTAAAAATGTAAGGAATAGAAGATAAAAAGTGGGCTGAAAAAAATAGTAAAGTATAGTTAGCCAAAATTTCTACCAAGGGCAGAGTAGGACACTAAAATCCACCAGGAATATTCTGACCACACTAGCATTACTAGCCACCAGCCCATTGCTGTCCTAACCCACCCACACCCTGATCACATCCAATTTCCATATATAATTAACACAAACAAAATTTATGTTGAATAAATGTAATACTAAATCTATTTTTTTTAATCTGGATAATGTCATGCTTTTTTGTGTGGAAATCCCCCACCTGTCCTAACGCTTGCCTGCCATGTCTATGCATTTAGGAGGGATTTCACAGAAATAGGAAATCTGACCACTAGATGTCACTACATCTAATTCTAAGCTGGTTGGCATTTAGTACAAATTAGCTCAATGACGTGTTCTATGTTATTGACATTGTCAAGATGGCTGTGTCGACATGACATGGGCTGCCTCAATTGACTATCTCAGCCAGCTGGCCGACCAGGAAATTTCGCAAACCTCCTAATTACCACACCACCTCTGATTTCTACTTAAGTAAGGTCACAACATATTTGTACTTTGTTTATCACAAATGCATTTCAACAGAAAAACGTATCACCATCTCTGATGTGAAATGAGCAAGCACGTATGGAATCTAATTAGCTTATGTGAGGTATACTAAGAGGTCATGCTCAATGTCAGTTTTGGATTGACTACATTTTTTTTAGCTGGTTTATGTTACTTCACCTAAGTAATGAAGCTCCAAAAGGATCTGAGAAAAAAAAAGAAATATAAAACAGGAGTGTTTATTAGGCACATAGAAGAAACGTAGAAGATCTGTCAGTTTAAAACATTTTGTCAAAAACAGCAGCATGATAATGCTTTGTCCCCACAGAGGCTACAGTCATGCTTAAAAACTAAGCAGATTAAACATGAATGCCTCTGCGGTTACGATTAGGATTCCTTTCAGCATCCAGGTGTGTTGAGGACATGTTTCTATCAGAACGAGGATGTATGTGTGTGTGTGTGTGTGTGTGTGGCAGGTTCAGTGACTTCACAAGCATGAACTGAGCTAGAGGGGGATTTGCACAGTAAATGTCATTCTAAAGGCACATTAACAATCTTAAATGAGGGAGAAAGGAGATCAGTGCTTACTCGCTAATCCCCACTCAGATCTCTGTCAGGGGATTTGTACCCGCAACCCTCCTCCTCCGTTCTTCACCCTCTCACTCAGGATGAACATTAGCTTCCACATGATGGAATTACTCACAGAAGTGCATGTGCACACTTATACTGACGACAGCAAATTAGGCTGAGAGCAGCCATCAGTAAAAGTAGGTCTTGGTACTTTCTGGCTTCCAGCGCCAAGCCCATTGGTTCCTACTAAAATAAAGGCTTAAAGGTTGTTTTTAGCTCAAAATCACTTGTTCTCACTCTTGAGTGTTATATTTAATAGATTTTAGCTCACTCAATCACTATTACCTATACAAATACTTTTAAAAGGACAATACAACTTATGAACTGCAATATATGTGCCAAAAGTGTGCAACAGATTTTTAATACTTTTACACTACAAGTAATTTTGAAACCAGCACTTCTTTTGTTTAAAAAATAAATAAAGGTTAACTCAATTAGTTTTTATTAATAATTTACTTTGGCATGATGTTATATATTTTGTTGCTGACCACTTGGTGTTGAGAGAATTGTGTTTTCGCCTTTAAAAACTACTACTACTTGACAGGTCATCACACACGTCAGTGTAGAAAAGCATTACTTCCTATAATAGTGTGCAAAAAAACTAAAAATGCAAGAATGAGGGCACAAAGGCTATTTGCTGGAAGCCAACTGGTGCAAATCACTCTATTGGAAAATCGAACAGTGGTTCATACAAAATGAATGGACCTACTTACTGTGGACACATTATCACAGTAGTCGTGTTATTCATGTGAGTGTAATTTGCAACATTGTATGAACCATTTTTTATGTCAGTAAAAATCATTGTAAAATCTGTTTTTCAAACAGAGAGAAAGAGAGAGGGAGCAAAAATAAAAGAGACATTATGAATTTATTTTAAATGAACTCTCAGTTCAGCAACTCTAGATGCAACAAGTCTGTTATTTTTCTGTTTCCTTCACTCCTCTGGTCTTTTTTCCTGACTTAAAGCGAACAGCTCCAGTCCAGTGTGATATTGCAGCAGTAATACTTATTAAGTAAGTCATGATATTTGACCTTTTACAGCAATAATCTAGTTAAAGTAGATTTACTGAAAATCTCCCACTGATAATATCACATCAGGATCTTTGAATTGCATTTTCAGACTTACAGTGTGACTCTTTCATCTTGAATCCAACTAATGGTTGGAATCACATGGTAACATACAGTACAACATGATGACATTATAATGGCTCACAGTAACAATACTACACTGTGAAAAATGTTTGTAGAATTATCATTAAAAATGGTCAAATAGCAACAGTTGTGGCCTGTTTTAAAACTAAAATAGTACTTTGTGTGTTTTGATGTATTTCTATGGCCACATACGGCTTTATGTGAGAAAATTTTCATTTGTCACTGCTTAAAGGAACCTGCTGACACTAACTAACTAACTTTATATAAAGTAGTTAATACTTATGTACATTTGCTTCTAAAGAATATATCTGTCATGGTTTTGGCCTAAGTAACCTAATAACGGTACTAACAAACAAATGTTGCATGTGTTAGTCAGGGAGAGATGAGTTCTGGACATCAAGACACAGACTTTGATTCTAGGATCATCATTATAGGTAGAAATTGCAATTGCAATGCAAATTAATGGAATTTCTCAATTTGCAACCCTTCGTATTCAAGTTTATTTCCATCCACTAGGCCTATAGAGTAATATTTCATTTATAGAAGTTCATAGTAAACAAAATTTTTTTGGTTGATAAAGGCTGCGCTAGTTCTCGTCCTAACCATTTCACACTCAGCTGTGAATCATTCCAGCAAGAGCTGAAGGTCATGGTCCAATGAATCCAACAGGACCACATCATCTGCAAAAAGCAGAGAGCCAATGCTAAGCAACCAAACTGCAGCCCCTTAATGCCCTGGCTGCACCTAGACATTCTGTCCATGAAGGTTATCAGAATCAGTGACAAAGGGCAACCCTGGTGGAAATAAGGGAAGAGCGACTCCCACCCCCTGCAGGACACTTTAACAGCACTGGAGAGCTCCTTCAGCAACCCAAGGTGTGTGAAGGAACGCTATCGCAGGTCCTTCCTTCCTGCAGACTCTTCAACCAACAGTGCTCTCAGTAGACCACACACACACACACTTAGAATCATCAATCTGACGACTCTATGACTCAACTGTGTTCTATTCATTTGCACGATGACACAACTGTGTTCTATTCATTTATACTGTGTATAGCATCTGTACTGTGTATATCATTTACACTGTGTATATATTTAACTTAATTTAATCCCGAATCCAACTTCCATGTGCAATATACTGACCTGCTCCATTGTACAGACTCAGTTTTTACTCAATATTACTTGTTAATACTGTTTATAATACTTACTGTCCCTTTTTGTTGCTGTGACATGGTGAATTTCCCCACTGTGGGACTAATAAAGGAATCATAACTCTTAACTTAATTTAAATAAATCCTACCGGACCAAACTCTGATGCCAACAATACAGAGGTAGGAGGTACACAGGCAAATGCTGTTACAAAGTCCACAAAACATTCTCTTTGGGAGAACTCCTATGCACCCCCCAGGACTGTGCTAGGGTACTAAGGGTACAGAGCTGGTCCACAGTTTCGCAAGCAGGTCAAAAACCACATTGCTCCCGCTGAATCTGAGTTTCAACTATCCTATGGACCCTCCTCTTCAGGACCATGCAAAGGAGGCCAAGAATTGTGATCCCCTGCAGTTGGAGCAGACCCTCCAGTCCCACTTCTTAAAGCAAGGAACCACTATGCCTGCCAGTCCAGAGGCAATCTTGAATGAAGGTTTTAATCAGAATCTTGTGACCCTGACTAATAAAGAAGGACATTTAGAATACTTCTGTTTTAAAGGAAGTGTGCTGTAACTAAGTAAAGCAAGAATATGATTCACTGAGCTCTTGAGCAATGTTTGGCAAAAAATGTTATGCTACAAAATGACACACTGCAAAATACAGAATTTAATCAGGGGTAAATATTTTGTAGCATATTAGTGTAGCGAAAAGGAAATAAGTAAATTCTGCCAATGGAATAAGATATTTCATGATAACTCTACTCAATATTGGACTAATCTTTGTGTTTACAAAACAAGATATTTTTACTTGTTCTTTTTTTGCAGTACACAGGACTGGACTGGATCTACAGATACACAGATCTGTTGTTAAGGGTCGTACTGCAGCTACATTAGGACTGTATTACTGCAGTGTAAAATATTGGTGTCATGGATTAGGGTATCAGACATAAAGTTCCTGTTTAGTGACTTCCCCTCTTTCCAGTGTAGTTCACTGTAAAAAGTAGCAGTTGTTTCATAATTTCCTGCTTGCAGGCATATTTAGCATGTCCTTCACACTCACACCCTTCCTTCCCTTTACAGCCTGCAGGTGATAGAGGTTCTTTCTTTTTGTGACTCATTAAACACACACATGCCTGTTTGCCCTGTGTATGACATCTCATCTGTGTTGTCCTTTTCTTTCTTGTGTCTTTTTGGTGTTGCTGGTCCCTGGCTGTAAATATTGCAATTTTTATGTGACAAATAAATGCTATGCTCTTATTTATTTTCCCATATGGCCTACAAACCTGCCAGTGGTTAGGGACACCCTATTGAAAGTCTTAATACTATCATCATACTATCATTTATTTAAAATGCACATCCCCCGAAGAGTCTCTATACACTTTATAGATGATTTGGGTTGTATGAGTGTGTGTGTGTGTGTGTGTGTATGTGTGTGTGTGTGCCGTGTGTGCGTGTGTGTGTGTGTGAGCTTGAATAAGGCAGTAAAACTTTATTATATAGTCCTTTTTTAACCATTGTTAACATCAATAACGACAAGAGACAAAAAGCATACAATACACACATTTAAATACATGTAGACATGATGCATGTCTACATGTTTTAGAACATTAATTCCAATGAATACCTTCTAGATTAGACCCCATATATATTTTACTGTGTATATATATATATATATATATATATATATATATATATATATATATATATATATATATATATATATATATATATATATATATATATATATATATATATATATATATATATATATACATGCATACATACATATATATACATGTATATGTGTTTGTGTGTGTGTATGTGTCTGCCTATACACTAACAGCTATTTCTACATGTTCATACATCATATGACTCGTGTCATGTGCATGTTTATGATTATGTCACTGCAGTCTGATGAAGAGCAGTGGTGCTCCAAACTTTACTTCTTCAGTGCAATAAATATGTGGAGATTGAAGCATGCACACTAGACTCACAAGTCTCTAAAAGCGTCACTCAACTAGAGACTGAAGAGACTCTCCCAGCTGCCATTGCTAAAACTATCTGAAAACATTTTGAGAGTTAAAAAAAAAAAAACTAAAATGATAACATAATGTATCCTGTAATAGAGAAAGGCTATGTGCAGAATTTGCATTTCTTTTTTTTTATTTATTAAAGTTGAATTCTACATAAACTCTTTTGCAAGACATTATAATGTCATGTAACCACCAAAACGGTATCTGATTAGATCATGATTGGTCATTGTTATTAGGATATGTCTCTGCAATAATGTGGTCTGTAAGCTGTCCTGGTGATAGAAACGTTTCCTTTTCTCCTTTTTTTGCTTGTTAGCTGCTCCTATTGTTTGTTTTCGTATGGGTAATGTTCTGATGAGATGGTCAATACCCATGATAATGAAAACCACAACTTTATTCTGTCATAAGATGATTTTCATTACAATATTTCACTTTATATTGTTTAGTTTATTGGCTTTCCAATAGTTGTCATAAATGATACAGCAGGTTGTTTAAAGGTGTATTTCATAAATTTATAATTATACTATTAACAGAAAAACATGTAAATGATTCTAAATTAAATAATTTATGAGAAAATTGTGTGGTGTATCCAAAGACCTGTACTGACAGATGATATACTGAAAAAACAGAACAGTGAAAAATCAGTGATCCATAATTAATTTATTTTCATATAAAATAGTTTTTCATCAAAAATAATGATGCAATGTAATCATATGTACACACTGTAAACATTGCATTTTCCCAACATTAATGGATATTACAAATAATATATACTTTGAAATGGTTATAAATGTGTCAGAATATATTACAAGCACAGAGAATATGTGTCTAACCCCTGCATTGACTGAAGTCAAAATAATACACAGGCAAACTGAAAATGTTAAAAAGTGATATATCATGTTCAACCTTTGACACATTACTGATGTTTCAGCTGTGAGGATGGGCTTACAGTTTTGTTTATGACACAGGGGTGAGTATTTAGATGATGGTCATACAATGAATACAGAGAAGAACGATTAGATATCAAGATATCTGAGTAAAACTGTGTTGAAACCAGCCAAGTTATTAAATAGGAGTCTGCATTCGGGAGAAGAAAACACTCCCAAGTGACACGCACTTAGACAATTACTCGGAAGCAAAAGCAGAAGTATCGCAGCTTGGTGATGATATACTGCTGCAAAAAGCTTTAGATGAGTAGTGTTGGCCGGCTGTGTGTACAGAGCATGCAGTTTGACACACAGGCCTTCTGTCATTTAGATTAAAGTATTTGCTATTTGATTTTGAGATTTGTTATGCAAATCCAACCACATTAATGTTTTTTCTTTTTTTATCCTACAATATATTTTCCAACAAAATACCTTTATATACTATGAACTACTACTTTTATATCCAGTAACATTACTATGCTGCGGAGAAGTGGTTTGGTGTACACAGAAATAGACTTGTATCAACATGTCTCTCTGTCAAAGTTACACTTGGTTAAAGGGGTTTGTCAGTAATTTTGTATAGGATTTCCATAAATCTGGGGAAAAAAAAAAAAATAAAAAAAATAAAAAAATTAAAAATAATAAAACAACAGAGCAGCAGAGGATGAGATAAAACAGTCTAGTATTACTCCAAGCTCCAAAATGGCTGGATTTCTCAATATGCATCTGAAAAAAAAAAATTATGACATCATCAAGGTTACTTTTGGTTTGAAAAGCCTCCAGAGCCAGAAAGGACAAGTGTTTACACAGAAATTGCACCTGAGATCAATAAACTGACCTTCTTTTTAGTTAAAAAATACCACAATTTGTTTCAGTTTGTTAGTAGTCGACATCTGCAGCTCTCTAACCGTATCCAGGTGCTCTTACTTGATACAAAGAATAGAAAAAAAAGACAAAAACTAAATAAAAAAAATAGAACGACACTACAAATTGGTTGTATTGCTATTTCATAAGTGACAGGTTTGCTGACATTTCCATTTAGCAGATATTTCCTCATTTATATAAAACAAAAAAGGCAGATTGGCAAGACATTTACTGACATTCATGCTCCTCAAACCTCCAGTTTTCCCCAGCAAGTCCAAAATATTAACTTTGGACTCAAGACAATTGAAAATGTATTTGTACATATTCTAATGACATTTCTCAAGCACATTCATTGTCCCCAGAGGATGGATCTATATGCTTATATTGACCCCATGCATTTTTCAAATCCAGTTTCTGGTGCAGAATGTACACCATACTGAACCATACTCATCCATTTCTATGAAGAGCAAAATCACTGATGTGTTTATTTCATCAAAATTATTTCATACTGTAGGATGTAGTAGGATGTGATAGGACGTGACAACTGGAGGCCACGACCCAGGCCTCAGAAGTTTAATTTTGTTGCTAAAACACAAAAAGAACACATATCGGTTGCAAACTGTGAAACTGAAAAGCTCAAAGCTCAGAATGTACAGCAAAGTTGTGTAATATCTTCATATAGTTAAATCATATTTTCACCAAAAATGAGGCGAAAAAGGCAAAAAAAACCCATCAACATAGCAATAAATAGTAGGATTATGTCTCTGAAATCAGCAGGACTGTTGGCATAATACACACCTGCATTCTTCCCACTTTGCAAGACTTGAATGGTTTGAACATGCGCCACAGCTCGCTACTTTTACAGCAGTTCGACTTTGGAACCTGCCAAATGTATTCTGACAAGTAAACATTTACTATTTAAGAGCAACGAACAAATAGTTTGGAAGCTGCATTCCTGATGTCTTGAAACTCAAGAGAGAGGCACTAACCTGTTTGTTACTCCACACAGAATTTAGTAAAGGTTCCAAGCCTTTGACAGAGTTTTTGTTATGACATTTGTGTTGCATCAGTCCTCACTGTACCTGGAATTTTAAGTATCTCTATTTGAGAAAGAAAGAGACGTTTATCTCCAAGCAACCGATGTGTTCCCTATGTGACTATAGAAATACAGTCTTTAAAAAAAAAAGGAAAAATCTTGTCCTGCTCACAAACATAATGTTTTGCTGTTTATTTCTGTAGTTGAATGCTTATTGTTTTGTGTCAATAACAGCATGTATGATGCCTGTAGCAGCTTATTGTGGTAAATCCTGTCACCTGGATCTGAAAATGCTGCTCTGTTCTGTTCAGCTCCATAGACTTGTTCATTTCTCATAAAGTGACTGAATATCCAAGCTTATTTGAACTCCTTCTGCTGAGTCCTGATGAATTATAGAATGGAGACTTTAAGTTGTAATCGTCCACCCCAGGCTTCCACATAACATTCCCTTAACATTTCTGGAACATTCCTTCCAGGTTTCCATTTGGTAACCCTCCCACAGCATTATAAGTTTTTTGAACAAAAGTGTCCAATGTAACATTACCAACATTTCTAATGGATACATGAAGTTTCTTGTTTTTTAAGGTGACATTTTTTGTGACATTCCCAGAGGTTTCCTGTAACCTTCCAACAATGCTCTAATAATGTTTTACACTGTGAAAAGTTAAATCTATTTAGGGGGTGAATGTCTTGTTTTTAGTACAATTAGTCCAATATTGCATAGAATTGTTTTATCTTTTTCCATTGGCAGGTCATTATCTGTAATTACTAATAAGTACTTATTTCAAGGATTTCAAAGCATTTGAGATTTAAAAAAACAATTATGAGAAGAAAGTCCATAATATGAGATAAAAAATACAACATTAAGATTTAAAAGTCAAACAATTTAATCTATTTTTAAGAAAGCAAAGAAAGAAAACCAAGAACAAAACTTGAAATAAGCAAAAATATCTACCAATGGAATGAGATAATTCAAGATAATTCTGCTCAATATTGGAATAACTGTACCAAAATAAAAATATTTTAAGATGTTAGGATTCTTTCTTTTGCAGTATACAAATGCTTTTGTTGAAATATCCTTCCCATAATATTCTGGAAGTATAAAATAGCAGTTAATTTAGGTCCCAAAAAGCTCACCATTCAAATATCTCGAAAATATTAATGAGAAACTTTCAAACACCATTCCTCGTTCCTTAGAAAAAACCTTTTCAGAACATTTTGTGAATGGAAAAATAATGTTCTTTTAGAAAAAACACATAACATCAAGGAAAGTTATGCAGGAATGTACAAATCTGTAGTAAATCTGAATTTCCAGCTTGATGCTGATTGGCAGGTGAAAGTGTGCAACCATGCAGGCAGCCAATCACACAACACCTAACCAGCTTCCTTGCTGGAACATTATCACAATACTCAAAACAATGTTTTCCATATTGCTAATGTTCCATTTGAGTTTTCTAAATCTGTGACTTTTCATGATTCTCATCAACTCCATTTCTGATCACTCCTACTTTGACATTCTTTTCAAGTCACCTTCAAAGAAACTCAACACTTTCTGTAGACATTTAGAAACGAAAAGGCTAGAAGAAGAATTGTGTGTATCATGCTCCTTTTTGATGTGACATTTCAATGAAAGTCAGTGCTTCACTGACACTAGCTAAGCATTGTAAAAAAAAATAGAGTAGGTGGAAAATCATCTGTGAACAAAAACAGTATGTTTGTTGGAGGAATGAAACCAGGAATGAAATCAAGCAGTAGATAGACAGATAGAGGAATTATTGATTTTAGAGCAGCTAGCTAACATAACATTCTGATAACATTCCCTTTCAGGTTTCTATAGGGTAAGCCTAAGTTTTTTACTCAATGCGACATTGAGTTAACATTTTAATATCCACATAAAATAACTTTTGTTAGGGGTAGTTTGTGTAACAGTTCCCTGAGGTTCCCTGCTGTTAGCTGTATAGGTAACTTTCCCATAATGTTCTGAGAATGTTAGATAAATAAAGGATGTAACAGTCAGACAAATATACATTTTTTAAGATTTAGGGACAGAATCGGGAACATTCAATAAACATTTTCTTAACCAAAAACAAATGTTCCCAGGATGTTTCAGGAAAACAAATTTATCTCAGCAACAGGTAATTCTAACATAAAAAAATACTTATAAAACAAGGGAATAGGATGTAAAGGCCTGTGACTTATATCACAGTTGAGGTAAATAAAGGTCTAGTATAATATGAAAACATGAATATGTTTTTCTTTTGGATTTCTACTACAAACTCTGAGGCTTTTTTTATCTCTAATCAAACTGCCTGAACTTGTCATTTTGCTAAATGTTCGCATGCTAATCATGTGGAAAACGGTGTGTCCAGCTCCTTCATTGTGACATATCCATATTCATTGCCAAGGAATGCACTGCAGTGTTCACATGATTCATACATACAATCATTTCTCTGCGGCAGAGCTGCTCTGAAAAAACGAAATAACCTCACTGGTCGATATAAACCCCTGGTTGGTGAAGCCAAAGGAGCCACAGCTTTTCAAAGCAGAACGTGACATGACTAAATAATCACACTCAATGCACAAGGGTCTTTATTTATTGATATTTTAAACTTTTTCTTTGTGCATTCGTCTTGTGTTGAAATTCATTCAGACAGTTATAGAGGTAGCTATTTATAACGTTATCTCAAATCCAAATTCTCTTCTTAGAGAAAAACTTAAAACATAGTTATAACCATTTTGGTGCTATTCTGGTTTATTAAGTTGATTTGAAGCACTGTTCAAACCTGTGAGTATGAAGTAGCCATGTTACCAGTAAGTTAAGGCGTTGGCCTGCTGACCACCTTTGATCATGAATTCCATAATAATAACTCCAATATTGAGTTTAACTCAGCTAATGAGGTTATTTCTGCCTGCGGTGCAGCTGCTCATACAGTCACACACTTTTCTGTAAATCAGTGATACAGTAAATCGCCTCCTTGAAATACTTGGGTGTTTATCCAACAACAGTCGTACCCCCATGCTGCCGTGTTGTCAGACATTAGGTCCTTTGCTGTACTGTTCTCTGAGGTTGTAAGTCTGATAACACATGGAAACATCACAAATGCCTGGAAGCCCTGAGTTTCCCCTTTTACCAGGTTCCCCCGGTGGTCCCGGTTCTCCAGGACTCCCATCGATACCCGGATGGCCAATTCCATCGAGGCCACGAGGACCCTGGACCCCTGCAGTGATAAGGAACAATGAAGAATATATACAGAAAGATACAACACAACAGTTTTTAGTTTTTTTTATTTCTGCCTCAATAATGGAAAAGAAAAAAGAGAAGAAAGAAAAATACTATCCTCACACCACCAATCAAACCTGTCAACCTGTCACTAAAAGTATTGATTGAAAGTTTATATATATTTTTTTTAAATCAGGGTCAGACCACACATATCCTTATATAGTAACTTAAAAATAAAAACAACAGAATTTCTATTCATCTATCAGTCTGTCTGTTCCACATTTCCACAACTTTTCATTCGACCCTCTTCATACTTGGTAAGTGCAGTGCAAAATGGAATTGGATGCAATTTGTCCAAAATGGCAGAACTATAACAACAAACGTTACATTCTGGCCTATAATTCATGTAAATGTACTTTTTTTCCCGTATTTTTTACATTTCACATAGCTTTGCAGTAGCTGGCCATCAAACTTTGGTAAAATGCTATTGGCTGGGAATACACTAAAGAAAATGGTACATCTCCTGAGCACTTTGTACTATTGCAATCATATTTAATAAATGTGTGTAGATACAGTGTCTGTGATACCATGACAGATATAGTGCCAATCAGCCAATAGGTGGCACTGTAGCAGCAGCATATATATATATATATATATATATATATATATATATATATAAACTACCCATCTGGTTTCACCCAGGAGGAAAAATCTGCCTTTAAACTTTTTTATCATGATAATTATCGATATATAATCTGATATGAAAATCTGGTGGGCTTTTTACATACCTGGTTGTCCAGATGGTCCCGGAGGTCCAGCGTGACCTTCTCCTTTGCTGCCTTTGGGTCCCCTCGGTCCCATGTCACCTACAGTAGAAAAATAATACATCAGCTTTAAATAAATAGCACTAGAGCTTCTACTAATGAGCTGTCAGATTCAGAGCAGCCATGTCCATTCCTACTCTGGCCTAAGAGAAATACTTTACCCTAGTTTTATATTTTATATATTTTAGTGTGATAATAAGCTGCACTTATTTAATTCTTAATTATAATGGCTTTAAAAGTTTCATATTTTACACTTTTCCTGGGTTTTATGTTTAGTGTTCATATTCTTAACACAATATATTTGTGGTTTTCAGAACCAAAGATCATCTCAATATTTACTCTCCTTTTCCTAGCTACTTTCTGGAGCTCTTATGTCCACTATGGTAACATTTTAGCCCCACGATTGGCTGGTGACCATCTGGGGTGTATCCCTGCCTCTCGCCGTAACGCACTGGGATTGGCTCCAGCAGACCCTGCAACCCTAATGAGGAATAAGCAGGTATAGAAAATGACTGACTGACAGACTGGTAACATTTTACACAGCAAATTTCAATTAAAAATTTTATAACAATGATGATTAGCTAAAACATATTACTGTAAATCTAGTGTAATTATCTAAAACACTTGTAAATTCAGTATTTATGGATCTTTTGGTTGTATTTAACAAGTAAAATAACTACTAACAGACTATTCTCAGCAGAAAATTTAGTTTAAAAAACAACAATACACTGTGTATGCAGCTGTGAACATATTAACACTTTCTAGCATCTGAACGATTCTCCAGGAGGAAAAAAGAGGTGTTTCCCTCACATTTCTATTATTCAAGAGTTTGTTTTCCCACTCTGTAGATAATTTTACTTATTTAAAGTTTATTTTTTATTTATTTTTTTTATTTTAGTTGATTTAGTCTTTCTTGAAATGAGATTAAATTGACTTTTTATCTTAATGTTTTATGTCTTTAACTTTTTTATCTCATAATATGGACTTTTGATCTCATAATTCTGACTTTATCTGAAATTCTTTGAAGTAACTAGTAGTGGTAGGTAGTAGTAGTAAGTAAGTAAAAGTATCTGCTAATAGAAAGAGATAATTCAAGATAATTCTATTCAATAGTGTACTTAATGTACCGAATACAAGATATTCCCCCGATATTATATATATATATATATATATATATATATATATATATATATATATATATATATATATATATATATATATATATATATATATATATATATATTTGCAGTGTGATTAGGAAATGTGAATTTTTATCTCTTGTTATGAGCTTTTTCATCTCTTAATTCTTTCTTTTTATCTGCCAATGGTATAAGAAAATTCAAGATAATTCTATTCCATATTGGACTAATTGTATTAAATACAAAATTGCCCCTCATAAGATTTAATCTTTTTTTGCAGTGCAGTCCCTAGTGTTTCTCTATAAGCTTAAAAATTCCGTTCACAGGATGAGTACACTTCTGTCTTCATCAGTGAATGCAGCACGTCTGATCACTCAGTGGCCATGACATCAAATTTCAATGTTAATCTTACTTTTACAGGAGTGGCGTGACTCAACACACACGGCTTCATTCATCTTTTCCTTTACATTCAGCTCTCGGTTTATTCCTTTAGATATTTCAACCAAGCAGGACACCTCTTAAGTTGCTGTTTTCCTGAACTAAGGAGTAGAAATCATATCCAGCAGTGGAGAAGTACGGTCTGGCATCTTTCACAGCTGATTAGTCGCTTTCTGCCTTGAAGTGGTGATAAATCAAAGACAGCTCACTGAGTTGTTTTTTGTTTTTTTTTCACATGTCTTATTTGTTGTCTTGCTCCACTGGCTTTTACTGACGTTCACTTGCTTAATGATCTTGTTTTATTGGGTACAGTGAACATCAACAAATCCAATTTGTTAGTCGCCCGACACTGTTTTGATTTTAATCATGGATGAAAACAGCAGTAAATTCTGCATGTGACGTTATTTATTGTCTTGTTTTCATCAGGCTGATTGTTCTCCTTGTGATTCAGGTAGTGGAGTGGACCACTGGATTCAGAGGGAACAGTGCCTTCAAGTAACCCCGGCCTCAGGTGTTTGGATGAACCTTTTTGATCACGGTTGGTCATATAATCACCTTTAAGGCCCAGAGGGCCCTGCATTCCAGGAGGTCCTTGGTAACCCCGAGCACCGTTCCTGCCCGGGTAGCCCGGAGCTCCCATGGAGCCTTTGGGTCCTGGTGCTCCTGGCTGGCCTGGGGGTCCCTTCACGCTGTGGCAGGATTCACAACTAGCTGTGGGGGCAAGGGACTGGAGCAATGCTGGGAGTTGGTCTGCAGGGCACAACCAGGAGATGCATTAATATTTGAAAAAAGCTGAGCGAGTCTGACCACAGAATAATTCTAAGCACTGGAAGAATGGCAAATATATATATTCCTCCCTTGAACACAATCATAGTCATCAATTCACTGATTGCAACAGATTCTCATCTCTCTTATTAGTTGCCATGTTATTATAATACACAGCCACTCAGGAGTTATTAGGTGCTTTACATTGAATTAATTAGGCTTCTCCATCTCACATCCACAAAAACCCAAGAATTTTCCAATTCCTTGAATGAGATGAGGAGCCACAGGTTTGCAACTTGACGAGAGAGATAAAGGGGAGGCTAGGTTGCTAAGGAAACAGCATTACAGGAATATGAATGAATGAATGAATTAATGAATTAATTAACTAATTACAACATCAATTTGGGGATAATCACAACAATTGTGTATTTTTAGGTCTGATGTTAGCCAGGCTATTAGTTACCTATTTATTTGCTGTTAGTTTTAAGATAGTCAGAACTCAAGAAAATGCATTTTATGATAGAAGCATGATACTCCATAAGGTTTATTTTCAGATGTGGAGGGTCAGATTTGACCTCATAGGACTGTGAGAGGTGCATGTAAACATGTAAGGTTCCATTTCCAATGGTATTGGGAATGCCTCTCCTGGATATACCCAACCAATCACAAGGTAGCAATTTCCCAAAATTGTAATGTTGGTTTTCATCTAAAAACCTAATGGCGTATGCTACCTATGTTAGAAATGTCATGCTTCTATCGTCATAAAATGCATGTTATAATATAGGAGTTAATCAGCTTGTTAGAATAATGTATATAAAGTTATCTCTTATTTGCTTTAATACTGGTTGTGTGTTACTAACTTTTATTCTTAGTGTGATAGTCATTCTTTCTGCAGGGTGTGTGAGCAGAGACGTTTACGTGGGAAGCAGCCTGAGGATGTGGAATGTCTTTGTTTAATGACTTTTATCTATGATTTTAGCCAGATGCAGCCAATAGGTCAAGGAGACCAATAAATTGTATTCTGTTAACATTACTATCAGGCTGGAGCATGTATGTGTGTTGCCCCCTCCCTTGAGATGCTGCAGCCTCATGTAACTAGGGAGTCCTAAATAAAAGTAAGGGGATGGCAGAGGGAACTCAGAGCGGGTTAGAGATTGTACCTGAGTGCACCTCTCTCCGTTCTCCTTGCAAGTAAAAATTTAACTCTTGTCTTCTCCTTTTTGTGTCTGTGTATTTGATGTTCTAGGTGGTCTAAACCTGACACAGCTGTACTACATTATGCCAATTATACAATGCCTCATTTCTAATATTATTCATATTTTTGTTAAAACTTTGTCCACTGTGTATTTATCCTTATCCTCCTTATCCACGTGGCTCATCCATGTGTCATCGTCACCGTCTTCAGGATTACAAACACTGAAATTTAGAAGGAAAATCTATTCCCATCATTTCATCCAATTGCCATGATTACTGGCAAAGTATGCTGATGTAAAATGTTTATTTGATGCCATCTTGTGTTTGTTCTGTTCTTTGTCCATTGATTATTATGTGATGAGTCCGAGACAACTGCAGCACTCTGTGGATACTGGGTGGAGTCCTCAGAGCTCGGCTTTTCATAGTCTGCTTCTCAGCAAAGTGACATAAAAACAAACAGATACTTACTACGCAGAACATCAGAGCAGAGCTTCAGAAGATGTTCATCTGACGGAGGCTTGCCCTGAAACACACGCACGCACGCACACACACACACACACACACACACACACACACACACACACACACACACACACACACACACACACACACACACAAACACACACACATACACACTTTGATTCAGCTGAATCCACTCTGGGACTGAAAACAGCCTCAACCTGTGATTGAGTATGCATGCAGATTTACAGAATCTTGTTAACTCTCTGCTCTCTGTCTTCACATAGCACCCCCCCCCCACACACACACACACACATACACATACAAACACACATATATACACACACTGACAGCTGCGCTATCTGTAAGATATATCTTTCACCCATTTTTCTTTGTTTTTTATATGATCTGTTTTCAATTTTGTCCCAGGAGATTCACTCACAGGCTTCCCAGGATATCCTGGTTGGCCCGGTTGGCCCGGAATTCCATCCTGTCCTGGAGGTCCTCTGACACCAACAGCACCCGTGTGGCCCATGTGGCCTATGTCTCCCTTCTTTCCTGCTGGTCCCCAGGGGCCTGTATCCCCTTTTGACCCTTTCTGAAGAAGCAGGAAAAATGACGGAAAATGTCACATCCAAAAAAATGAAAAAAGAAAACCGGACTTGTTTTCCATATTTTACCAAATTGCTCCAGTTTACTAAACCCCTCTCATGAACTACGAATGTCCAGGCTTTGCAAATTGCAACTATACACAGAAGATTTGTCAAGTCGCATGAAGCTGTAGCAAGTATAAAAACAGTGTGGAATGCGGTTACAGATTATAAGAAAAAATCCAGTTCTCAATTCTGAACCTAAAATTTTCCCTATCATCCTTATAATAGAAGAATAATATGCTCTAAGCTGATTTCATCTACATGGATCATCAAGCCTTTTTGTCAGAGCCTCAGTAGTAGAATTTTAGATCAAATATGTGGCTATGCTAAGTGCATAATTAAACCCTTAGTAGTATTCTCATGTAAAAACACAACCCCCAGAATCCCAGAGACACCTTTAAACACTGTGTAACACTGTGTAACAGTGTTTAAAGGTACAATGTGTAAGCTTTAGCAGCATCTACTGGAACAGACTTATCAGAAATGGCTCATAAGATTCATACATGTGTTTAAAAGGTCTCATACCATGACCTTTTCTGGGAGGTACTGTGTGACATCACAAAGTCAAGGAAGTGCAAATGAGCAATGAACCAGTGATGTTTCTAAATTCAGACTGTGTGCAATTCTTATTTCTGACTGTTTGATGCATGGGACAGTTTTTATACTCTAGACTTTACCTAGAGTACACATTATAATTCGCTAGTTAGCAACAGCTAATTACAAATAACAATAACAAATTACAAATAAACATTGTTTCAGGTATTGACCTATATAGTATCATATGTGCTGCGTAAGATCAAAAAACTTGACAATAGGAACCATTACTTCTGTGGAAGAGGTTTAGCAAATGGTCAAGAAGAGCAAATTCATTTACACAGACCATTCCAAAGTTTCCTATCCTTACAATGACATTGTATCAGCGATCAAGAAGCAAGCCTGGACTTGTAATAAATGATATCCTACAGGATACATGGACTTGCACAACCGAGGGAACCTATAGCTCCACACATTGTGATTCTGCAGACAGTACAGTAAGAGTTTGATATTTCAGATATGTTCGCCTTTAGAAAAGATAGCTTTTGTGATGTATATTTTTGCCCAAGGGGCAGATTTCCATAGGCCTGGAGGTATTGGCTCTGTAAGTCTTCTATAGCAGCCCTGCAGGCGAGACAGAGCTACTCGCTGCGATGCAGAATAAGACAGAATGGATTATATCTAATACCGCAAAGTCTAATTCGACAAACCTCTCCATTCCTTCCCCTGGGTCCCACTTCTCCCTGTCGGAAGAAAGAAAAGAGAACAGAAAGGGAGGGGAGAAAATACAGAGAGACAGTTAGAAACTTCTGCTTACATATCAAAGGCTGAGACAGTATTTTAAAGGGGCTGTGCTCGCTGCTCTGCATTGCTGATGCAGAACCGTGCTCCTCTCTGTCAAAACCGGTGGCTTACAAAACCTTTTAGATTGGTTGTTGTAATGCATTCTCTAACCCTTTTTTTCTACTTGTTATAATGCGGTGAAAGAACTGCAGATCTTAGTCTTTAAAAAAACACCATCCGTCTTCTTTGTAGAATTAAATACTTCCTCTTTTACATCTATATGTTCACCAGTCCTGACTTCAGTGGGGTACTAAAAATCTTGGTGTGAGGAAACACAGTGTCAAGGAAACATGTTTTAATTATTCAATTAAAAAAAAAAAAATTAAAAAAAAGTGATGGTAAATGTCAAACCTGCTTCACCCTGCTAGTATCGTCCAATATCACATTCACACATGCAAAGTTAAACTTTTTAGATAAAACCTCAAAAAACAAACTGCCATCAGCCTTTTAATTAGGTCAGGTTTATATATTTTATATATATATATATATATATATATATATATATATATATATATATATATATATATATATATATATATATATATATATATATATATATATATATATATATATATATATATATTTTTTTTTTTTCCAATACTTAACATGTCAGGTGTTTATTTGAGACCATGAGGTGAGATTAACTCCTTCCTGACAAAAATCTTGCTCAGCAAAACCGGAAAAATATGGTAATTTACTTAAATTCTTTTGTTAAACAAGTATAACTACTGGTTTACTGCAATGTGATTAATTGTAATTAATTGTTTACAAAACCTGTAATTAATTAAATATTTTTAATTAAGTCCCAACGCTAATATATACACATGTACATAGTATATATGCATATATGAATTCATATGTTTACAGACATCACTATCGAAGAAAAGGAGCAGGTATCTCTGCTAAAGCATTTGCAGCAATAAGGGCATGGAAGAATAGGATGAGGATCCCTTTGAGCCTTCGCCAACTGACAACCTCGACAATTCACAGAGAATGGTTTCTATTCGTTGACTTCTGGATCATGGGTCCCAGCAGTCTCCTGCTGTGCCACGCTGCTGATAGTTGGAGCGTCCCGCATCCCATGATGCAAGGACAAATAAGTGACATCAAATGACTTTGAAAGGGAGGCACAAAATGGAGGAGCTTCTTGAATAAGTAGCTTTCAGTTTTTAAATGGCTGACATAGAAGTTCAGCAATACTGAGGATTTCTTCACCATTGTTATATGAGACCTTTTCGGAGAGAATCTCCAAGAAGCAGGAGCTAAAGCTGGCAGTGGTGGGATTTCAACCCACACCTCCATAGAGACTGGGGCCTAAATCCAGCACCTTAGACCACTCTGCCACACTACCTTCAATTCAGATATATAATGTTTTACATGTGGTATTTCAAATTATATTCTATTATACTATTTCTAAACCAGGAAAACTAAAATATCCACCCTGGTCCAACACTGACATCGGGTTCACAGTCACCAGAAGTTGCTGTCAGGCATGTGTTTGTACAGGTCCAACAAATACAGAAGGCCTGGAAGTGAGAGTTCAGTTATCTTTGCCTTGCTATGTACTTGACAGGTTGACCTGAACAGTTAAGGACCAAATGTCAAACTGGCAGAACTATCTGAAGCACAAACATATATATATATATATATTGGTCCATTGACCTCTGGGTTAAGGTCCCAGCATGCTTCCATTGTGACACTCTGCTAAGAACACCAGTTCTTTCAACCACCTTTCACTGATTTCCAACCTATCTCAGAGAACAGAGAGTTTCACTACACCAAATAATGCAAAAACATTGACTTGACTGCCCTTTCTAGATTTGAAACTTTATGTGTGCAAGCCTCATAGCAAGAGAAAATACCACACTGGCAGCTGCCTCAGTCATCAAAGAACATTGTCTATCATAAACAGTAGAAACACCTGAAGGTTAGGCAGGGGTAGGTTTTGAACCCACGCCTCCTGAAAGACTGGAGCCTTAATCCTGCGACCACTCAGCAGAGATGCCCTGTTCACAGCTTCTGTGAAAAATAAATAATGTGCAGGCAAGGTCTGCAAGAACACATATTGCTTTAACTGCTTAGCAGTGGATGGTTTCAATCCATATTCAATGTATGGGAATTGGTGTCTTTTTTGTCCAGTGTAAAAGGGACATCACCAACGGGAGGATGTTGAGAAGAGTTCAACCTGTCTCATGCACAACAACCTAGAAACAACCAATCTCTTCCATTTTTATTATTCTCTGAAAAGAACAATCATGGTTGTTTTTCAATTGACTAAAGTCAGTAAAAATACAAAAAGAAGCTATAGGACTTGAATAAGAAAGCAGATGCATGGAAACACATCAATTCAACAACAATTTCCACCACGCTCTAAAAAGTTCTCAAAAATATATTTACCAAACAATTTATTCACCAAGCAATCATCTTCTATACCCCACACAATTTGATTGGGCTTAGACCGAGTTACTCCACAGAGCTGGTGAACAAATTAAACAGTTGAAGGCAGCCTAGTGGGAGCAGTATTTCTATACTTTAAACAAAAAGTCTTTGATGCTGTGAACCACAAAATGTGTTTAAATAGGCTACATTGTAATATAAATTTCACCCCGTCATCTGTCCAGATTTGCCAAATGGAAATCCCACAATTTCCTGAAACAAAAATGGTTTAAAAATTCTTGCAGAGACCAAACTGGAAAGATAAAGAGAGCATCAGCCTCCAGCTGCAGCTGCCAGGTTTTAGAAAAATGTTGCTGCAATTTGTAATCATTGCTAGCAACATTTTGCATTTTAGCCTACGGGTCTTTGATAAAAATGTGCAGAGCAACTTGCATGAGAGCCCGGCTTTTGCAATCTAATTTAAAACTCCACATCACAGCAAAATAGAATGCCAGGCAAACGGAACACCTCCTCTCCCGTGTTGCAGTGCTGAGACATATTTATTGTACCCAGTGGGAATTAGGAAGTGTGTCTGAAGACAAAAACATGTCATATTCATTGCAGCAGTGACACACTTCTGATTCACTGCTGATGCATTTAGCCTTGAGGGTCACATGGATCCTGGGCTGTTCTTAGCACTGAAAATTACAGCGTGAACATTAAGCTGCATATTGAGAAATACAATCATTTCATCTGTCTCAAGTGTCACAGAGAGACTACACGACTCCCTCACTGCATGATGCACTACACTGTAGCTACTGCAGCACGTTCAGACACATGCAGGCTGGATTCATTGTATAATCTCTATCTAGAGATGTGATCGGTATCTCAGTAATCAATAATAATGATTATTAGATGGTACCTTTTTGTAGTGGAAATTTATTGTACTATATTCATTTCTATTTGTCAATTACTGTATTTTTTTTGCTTGTATATATATCGCCCCATTAAAGTAATGGCCTATGTTATGTATATTTTGAAAAAGTGTTTTTTCACGTTACGGTGAGAGGCAGGGATACACTCCAGTTGGTTGCCAGCCTATCGTGGGGCACACATTCACACCTATGGGCAATTCAGTCAGTCAGTCAGTCATTTTCTATACCTGCTTATTCCTCATTAGGGTCGCAGGGGTCTGCTGGAGCCTATCCCAGCGCGTTACGGCGAGAGGCAGGGATACACCCCAGATGGTTGCCAGCCAATCGTGGGGCACACACACCATTCACTCACACACTCACACCTACGGGCAATTTAGAGTCGCCAATTAATTATTTAATTAATTATTAATTTTTGGACTGTGGGAGGAAACTGGAGTACTCAGTGAAAACCCCTACAGACACAGGGAGAAAGGGGGCCCCAGATACAGGACCAAGGAGGTCTTGAACCTGCAAACTTCTTGCCCTGAGGCAACAGCGCTAACCCCTGCTCCACCATGACATCCCTTATATATTCATAATAATTTAATTTTAAGTGCTATGCATATCAATACATTTAATATCTAGCCAAATATAAAGAAAAATAGGAAGTTCCAGGATCTTCAGTCCATTAATCATGTTGATGCCTGTTGAGTGTCATCACTTCATTGAAAATTTGCCACATCTCACGTTTCAAAAAGTCGTCAAAACTGGATGTTGGAGATGAAGATCAATAAAAAACAGCCCAAGAAGCCCTGCGAAAGTGATGAAAAGGGATCTAACATTTGTTTAATTTAACATCAGGTAATATAAGTTTGAGTTTGCACTATAGATTGAAAGGACAGGTTTAAAGTTGCCAAAAGTCACACTAGAAAAAAATTGGCCTGAGTCACTTTATTCTTTAATGTTACATAACGGTTAACCACTGCCAGGGTCCTTTTTAATTAAATGGTTAGTAAATATAATATTCTCTGTATTTAATGAAGTTTTTTCTGTTTTCCCCAAAAAATGAAAAAAAAAATTCATACGCCATTATTTTAATAGAGTGATGATATTATATACCATTAACTTTCATCAGTAACTGTGTGGGATTTAGTGACCTTATACAGGCCTGTTCCAAACACTACTCTGTCTAAAACAGTTTTCATCACTGTACCAACCAGCTATTATTTTAAACTTTGTTTCAGTACAATTGGCATTTATTCCCGGGTCAAGTGTAGCTGTTGTCTTTCCACTGTCTACTGGGGTTCCATAACTGTCTACAAAACGTTCCTATAGTTTATAGAACAGCAGAGGACAGTTAGATAAAAGCCCAGGGTTCAACACAGCTGACAGGCTACAAGCGTCCTCCATTTTAGACTCTGGCAGTGTGCAAATTCACAGTCACAGTTACAGTTCAATCACAGTTCAAGTCACAGTTCAATCTATTGCAAAAGACTCATGTTTATGGTACACTTGAAATAAACCTATTTCGCAACAAAGTTTCAGCAGCAGTCACCTTGACTGCATTTTATTTCATCTTATGATTTCTGTGTTCCTGTGTGGAGCTCCCATGCTGTTTCATACCCTCATCTTTATAGTTTTTTTCTTTTTATATTTTCTTTTATTTGTTCCTGTACTACTGTTTGCTTGTAATTTCTATTTGGTGTTTTATTGCATTTTATGTGTTTTTATTTGCTGTCTCTGTAACCTTGTAATACACTTTCAGAGAAGTGTTATATTATTACATTTTATTATTATTATTATTTATTCTGTAAAGTTTTCTTGTCGGCATATATCTGGTGATTTAAAAAATAAAATGTATTTATTACTGAAAAGGAGTTTTATTCCATCATACTGATTCTGCGATATTCAATCTTCAAACTTTTTTTACTGTTAAAAGGTTTTTAGGACTTTTTTCCTTATCTGGATGGATGTTGTAGTGTTTTACAGACTGTAAAGCCCCCTGAGGAAAATCTGACATTTGTGATTTGAATCCACTTTTTGTCCTGTGGCCCCTTAAAATTCACATGCTGTCTACCAGTTCAGTTACTATTCATTGGTTAATGGTTTTATCTTTTCACAAATTGTCAGAAAATAGAGGGAAAAAAATATCTGTTCAAGTTCCCCACAGTCCAACTTTACATCTTCACATGTCTGTTTGTGTCTGACTAACAGTCCAAAACCCAAAGATATTCAGTTTGTCATCCTGTTCCACAAAGAATACTCATACATTATGACATCTAGCAAATGGAAACCAGCATATTTTGTACATTTTTCTTAAAAATGACAAAAATACCAACCAATGACTAACTTACCTTACACCTTGAGGTTTTTTTGTTGTGTTTTAATAATGTTTAAAGGGCTTAAGGAGGTAAATACAAAAACCCACAAGAAATAAAGCAGAAATTATCAGAAAGTTTGATTAATAATAATTCTGTGTCCAATATATGTGTGTCCAGGGTTACGTTTAGCAATACCTTGCGGGTATTTCCACCCCTGGGTTGGGAATCACTGGTGTTCTGCAAAAAATGCAATCTAAACAGGAGAAAATATCTTTTTTGTACAATTAAACTAAATATTGAGTAGAATTATACTGACGTATCCTATTCTAGAACATTTTGATTTTTGTTATTTTAATTTATTTTAATCAATTTAGTCTTATTTTCTTAAAATCAGGTAATTGTTTGAGTTTTTATCTCATAATTCTGGCTTTTTTCTTTGAAAAAAACATGACAAAACAAATTATTTATATGATTATTTATATGATTACTGCTTAGTTACTAGAATAGTCATGGTTAAAAACATGCAGCACGGCTGCAGGACAGCACTGCAAAATATTAAATCTTAACAAGTGAAAATATTTTGTTTTTGGTACAATTAGTCTAATATTGAGTAGAATTATCTTGAAAAATCTTATTGCATTGGCAGATAATTTCACTTATTTCAATTATTTTTCTTGATTTTGGTCAATTTAGCCTTGTTTTCTTAAAGATTAGATTTCATAAGATTAAACTGTTTAACTTTTTTATTTTAATGTTGTCTTTTTATCTTGTATCATATATTTATGAGTTCGTAATTCTGACCTTTTATCTCAAATTCTCTGAAAAAATGTAATTAAGTAAATTAAATTAAAAAAAAAAACTGCTGATGGAATAAGATAATTCAAGGTAATCCTACTAACTAATTCTATTAAATACAAGACATTTCCCCCTGGTGAGGTTTAATTTTTTCTAGTGTGGCGTATACAATAATGTTATTCTTAATGCTACTTTCCTCCCACCATGATCTCAGACAATTTCACATCTAAACCAGAAGGGACCAAAACATGGTTCTTCTGGAGGATTTTTACTCATCGTCATGATGTCGTCCATCACGCTGAGATCCACACATACACACACATTTAAAAACCCGTTGTAGTTATGGAAACAAAAACATGGATGCCACCCAGTGGAAGCAGAACAAGACTACACTCACAGGTACACCAGGGGCTCCCGGTTCTCCATCTCTGCCTCGCTCCCCCTGCCAAGAGATACATCATGATTAAGTCGGAGGTTCGTGCCAGTTTGTTTACATACGTGCTTGGATGGCTTTGTGTGTGTGTGTGTGTACAAGTGTGAGTTTGAACGTGTGCAACAACAATGTGTTGGTTTAGGTTTATGTGTGTGTGAGAGAGAGAGTGGAGAAAAGGTCATGATTACCACTAGCAGCCAATAAGAGAAACCCAGGGAGAGAGGGGATAGGAAATGGCTAGCAGTGACCTTTAACAAACCTGACTTTTTATCTGGTGTGTGACTTTCCGGCCGCATACTGAAGCGAGCCGCTCTGCTTTCTCTGCTCCTCTGGGCTGCCTTACTGTTCACCATTAGTGCACGTAAAGGCAGGAAGGTGAATCACAATGTCCATCACTTGCTTTGATTGTTCAATTTGCAACTTGATCTAGAAGAAGATCAGGGTGGGTTCTTGTATGCAGGGCCGTAGCAACCAATGAGGACACTGAGATCATGATCTTGGTATTTTTTTTTCCTCAAGTTTCATTTAATTTGATTTTTTCCCTTACAGCTATTTTTCAGCAAGTAAAAATGTTAACACAAAGCCAAAAAAACAAATACATGAAACCCACCTAATTTTTATGACATCAAGACTACACACTCTCCAAGACTGCACTATAATTAGCACATTTACTAAGGTCACTTTACTTCATGTCAAATTGTTCATATTTCTATATGTTCTATATTGTCTATATTTCTTGCTGTTATTTATTTTTATTTTTCATTCTTAAGCTTTGTATTTTTGCTGTCCACTTTGCTGCTGTAATTATGACAATTCCCCCACTAATGAAGGATTATCTTATCTTATCTAACCACCATAGCAATGATAGAAACCTGAAAGGGTCTTTGTAATAATTAAGAAACTAAAGGTTCTATACATTCCACAAACAAAGACTATGGTAAAATGCATATTTCTCACTATAAATGTTATCGAAACATATTTTAATTCTGTTGAAAAAGATAGAAGCGCACACAACTCAAAAATCTTGAATCGAAGATGATAAGGTGCATGGACATAGCAGAAAACAATGTAAAGAAACTCCATCACTCATCTCAATCACTGTTTCATGAGAATATGTTGGTGGATGCTGGGAGAGGCCACAGAATAATCTACAGAACAGTATGACATTAACAAATACATTTTTTGACATTTCCTAATCACCACCTACTACACAACTGAACTCCACCAGTGGAAAAATAAATTCAACTTGATGACTGATAATGACTGATCTCCTACATGCACTGGGTCATGAAAACATACTTTAAGTGTGGGGGAAATGAAATGTGAGTGTTGCTCAGTGAATAAATAATAAATAAAAACAAGCACAGTACCTGATTTCCTTTGGGGCCCGGCTCTCCCAACTCCCCCTACAAATACAACATCTAACATTAGAGAAGACGTCGAGTTTTGATTCAGGTTTTTTTTTCTCGACACTGACAGTCTGACATGGCTATAACGAACAAACACTTTGATATCCCCATAACAATGAATTAATAGCATTTTTGTCCTGTGGAAGAACATTTAGAAACATGAGCTGAATAAGGATTGCCTGTACTGTATAATGAAAGTGTGTGAAAGACAACCTTCAGCGCCATTAAAATGAATCATGTCCTCTGAGCAAAGCCTGAATAATACATATTAACAAGCGTTATGTTACGCTGTCAACATTTCAAGTGTACAACATATAAATGTCTCCTGACAGCAAAAGCTATGAATTATTCATCGTGTTGTGTATGTTGCCCATTGTAGGCTTCATTAAGTCTAAATGAAGCCAAGTTTTATTGTGTACGTGTGTATGTTGTTATGTGAATTGGCTCTCACTTTATGGCCTTTGAATCCTGGAAGCCCCATGGCGCCGGGGAGCCCCGGAAAACCTGGCTCTCCTGTTGATCCCTGGGAATGGCGAGAGGATGAATGGGATTGACAGGATGGCATTTAAGAAAAGAGCTCATAGACATGGTCATTTATTTCACACAGGATAGAAAACGCAAAGCATTCAACCCGTCTTTGTATGGAATCCGGCTTGGGACAATGTGACTCTTGCAGATAAAAAGAAGCACTGAAATAGAATATTAAAAAAACATGTCAAAAATATCAACCTTCAGGGGTGTGTGTGTGTGTCTGTCTGTCTTTTCAATCCCCTGTGATAACTTCACAATCAGAAAGAAAATGCTCTAGAAGCAGTTATCAAGGCTGGCTATATAATAAAGAAGTGGAGTGAAAAGTCGACAAGCTCCCCTTTACTGAAATAACGCTCATTTCTTAACCCGCTATGGTACGATGTTGCCATAAGGCACCAAATCCACTTTATGCCTACTACTACACACATAGTATATCATCAGTTATAAGGCAATGTATTCAAAAGAAGTAGGGCCATAAAAAAACAATAGCAGTGTTTGAATTTGTCACATGACCTAATGGAAATAAACTTCATGGACCCAGGCTCCACAACCATCTAGAATAATATAGTTAAGTTTTCAGTTGGACAGATACCCATTTGAATGTTATTAGCATTATTATTACATTGGTGTACTCGTAATGCACTTTGCGATTCCTTCCCACATTGTATTTCCTTATATACGACACATTTTTATATGAAATTTTATGATTATAAATATTATTACACTGTTATTACACATTCACTAGACTGTTATTTCACCTTTATTACAAAATCATTACAATTTAAACTATTTTTACATTGTTTTTATTATTTTCCACTGTGGTATGTTGCCATATGGCAAAAAAAAAACAAAACTACTAAAGATTTTAACAAACTATAATGCCTCTTGATTATATTTTCTTAAGATAAAAAAACAATAGTTATTTACCAACTTGCATGAAGGTGTACCATAGAGAGAAGTTTAAGTCCACTTGAAAGAACATTTTGACAGTATCTAACATCTGTATCATGATGTCTTTCCGGTATCAACAGGTGGAATAAACATTATAAGAAAGTTGATTCGATTACTGAACTAATATTTATTATCACAGAGGAGCACTTGCCTTGATTGGCAGGTGGATGTAATGAGTATAGGCTGAAATTTCCTGGGCAAGATGAGGAATGTCCTGGAAATATGGTTTTACCAGAAGAAAATATGTTTTGGCAAATATAGTAAAATAAGTGAACAATATGGTCAGGAATGTGATCTAAAAGGATTAAAAAGACATTTTTTTCATTTCAGGACTTTAAAGTAATAGGATATTACAAGAAAATGAGATTAAAGTAATACATTTACAAGAAAAAGAATTTCAGTCATTATAAAGTCATACATTTCAAAGGAAAAAAAGAAGATATTCTCTGAGATGGAAATCTGAAATCCATGAGGAAATACTAAATCATTTGATAATCGTTGTTACCAGTGATGGGAATAATGGCGTTCCAAATAATGGTATAATTAACAGGATTACATTTTTTTTTTACTTAAGTAATCTAATTGATTACATCATCACCATCAATATAACACTGTACTGTTACTGCCAAGAAATGCGGTGCATTACTATAATTGAAGCAGTTTTTCATCAGACCAACTTGTTTTATACTGCAATCATTTCCTGGAGACTTCAAAATAAAAGGATTTTCTTTTTACAACTGGAAATACAGTATACACTGCATGTTTAACATTCTATTTAAACTGCAAATCAATATAATCAACTGTAAATTTTGTAAATAACGTATCTAAAATTGCCTACTTTAATCACAGTTTGCCCAATAATGAGTATAATTATTTATTTTTTTATTTTTTTATTGATTTTAGCTAGCAAATTTTAGCTAATTTAAATTCTGATAACTCTCACACTAGTTGTTACTTTACTGTCTCTGGGAATATACCAGGACTAATGTAGTAAAAAGGGAATTAGTGAATAGACTTTTTGCTTGTATAAATGATTAGATATTAAGGCACCAGCATGTACAGAAATAACAGAAATGCAATGGAGTAGCTGATGAATGGAGATGACTAATGTCTATCTATTTTGCAGCATCTGTAATATCATCTCATCCAGGCGCCTGCATTAGTACACAGAGCTCGACAACAGTCTCATCACAAGGGAGCGGACAGACGCCTCCTCAAGGTCAACTGTTCTGAGCTTATATTAGACTTTAGTCTCTGAGAATTTATAAGTTTTATATTGCACATTTATCTTTATAATCTCAGAGAAAGTTCAATTTTTTTTTTCCTCTTGGAAATTTATGATTTTATTCTTGAAAATTCATTTTGAATTATTTTTTTTTTAATATTACCATCCCCTCCTAATGCTTTTTATTGTGTTTTTTTTTTTTTTTATTGAACAGACACCGCTCAGTAGACGAAGGTTTATGTGATTTTGCTAAAAAAAAAAAAAAAAAAAAAAAATGTAATTAAAACTGTGGCAGGCGACACAGTGATGTCCCCATGTCTGCGTGGGTTTTCACCGGGTACTCCAGCACCCTCGGTAATCCGAGTGCCATTTTGAGAGTGGCAACTTGGTGGTTTTGGGGGAATAAATGCATAGTCCTGCCTGCCGGCCCACTTTTTAAGTTTTCAGCTCAAGTACAAAAGTAGCATCATATCTCTATAAATTGTTTATGTTAAATCTTAGGAGGCCAAAGTGACTTGTTAGAGCCATGAGTTTCCTTCATGGTAAAATGTAAATTATGTCATTGTCGAGGTGAATACTTATGATTGGTTGGCAGGCATCAGCCTTAATGCACATGAAAGTTTGGCTCAAGTTTATTCACCGTTTTCAAATTCATGTGCTAAAGCAAAGCTGTCAGACTTGCTTGTTATCAACTGATGCAGCTGAGTCATCAAGCGTATAAACTAACGAGCAGCTCACAAAGGAACACACGCCAACGGCTGATTTGAACATTTCTTTCAAGCTATTTTGAGAATACAACAATTTTAAAGATTGGGACACAGCAGAGGGAAAAGAAATGAAGAGGAAAAGAAAGAAAGAAAGAAAGAAAGAAAGAAAGAAAGAAAGAAAGAAAGAAAGAAAGAAAGAAAGAAAAAAAACAGCACCTATCTCTTATTTAACCTCAATTTAGTGAATGTCTATGACAAGGGGTCATGCTCTGTTTAGTTCATGGGCCACATACACGCAATTTGATCTTAAAAATTATAAATAACCTACACGCTTCTTCTCATTTTTATGTAAAGAAATGCATTATAAATATTTAAACAATATTTACCTTCAATTTACAAAACAGGAGAGATGTCTTAAGAAAAAAAGGGGTGTAAAATCACTGTTTCCCAAAGCTGAAGATTGAATTTAACATTTTTTTTCTCCAGACCAACAGTCCACAACACAAAGATCATCAAGGAAAATAATCCCGAAAATAATCAGATTTGAGAAGCTGGATCCAGAGAATTTGGGCATTTTTTTCTTAAAAATAAATTAAATTCATTAATCATTCATCAAAATAGTTGGAGATAAAAAGTCAGCAACTAATTGATTAATTGACGAATCGTTGCAGCTCTTGTTGCATGTATTTCAATATAAAGTCATTGAAGAATAATGTTCGTTTAAGCAGCAGGTGAATTCATCTCCTGCCTTACAAACCATTTACAAATCAAAACTATAAATATTTTATCTCTTGAGCCCTGAAAGATGCTCACTGACCTTACATTTCTGTGAAGAAAGAGGAACTGGCCCATTATTTGTTACACTATGTATAAGCATCCAGTGGGCCGGATTGAACCCTTTAGCAGGTCTGTTCTGGCCCCCAGGCCACATGTTTGACACCCCTGGTCTATGCAGCAGTACTGACATTAAGCTTTAATAATACTTTGAGGTATGCTGATGGAGAAAAATCCCCCATTTACCTCAACCCAAATTGCAGACTACAATCTAAGGTCTGTCCTATTTCCTGGAGCAGTGACGAACATTAACATTGCTTGACAACCCTTTGGGAGGATAATGGCTGTTCCAGGTAATAGTCAGGCCTTGACTGAGTTAGGGCTCGGGACAAACTTTAAATTTTGATTGCAGAAAGCATGAAAACATGGATAAATGGTCTTTTTAAATGGTTATTTAGCTGCCAAATGGCGTCGCATCTGGTGCTTCTTCATGTCCCGCATCAAAATCCTTTAATGTGCACCTGCTCGCCTATGAAATGCTATTCCTGGTTCCTCTGTTTTGACTGACTTTTTTTTTTTTTGAGGCTGACATTCTCTAATGTGTAAAGCAGACAGATGCCTGCTGCAATATGGCGGCAGCTGAAGCATGTCCCATTAACTGGATATAGTACCTATGTGTATGTTTATAGCCTAACAGGGCTACACTGCAAAAAATGAAATCTTATCAAGAGGAAAAATCTTGTATTTAGTAAAATCAGTTCAATATTGAGTATCATTATTTAGAATTATCTTAATCCATTGGCAGGTAATTTAGGTTGTTTCAAGTTTCTTTTCTTGATTTTGGTCAATTTATTCTTGTTTCTTAAAATAAAAGTAAATTGACTTTTTATCTTAATGTATTTTTTAATATCTCGTTTTATGGTCTTTTTATCTCATAATTCTGACTTTCTATCTCAAATTATCTCATTATTATCTGTCAAAGGAATAAGATCATTCAAGATACTTCTACTCAATATTGGAGTAATTGTACTAAATACAATATATTTCCCCCTAATGAGATTCAATTTCTTGTACTGCAAGTTTTTCAGAGATTAGAGAAAAAAGTCAGAATTATGAGGTAAAAAGTCCATGATATGAAATAAAAAGTCAACAATAAGATAAAAAGTCAAACACTAAACAACAAACAAGCTGACAGAATTCACCAAAATCCAGAAAAGAATTTAAAAATCTAAATTATCTGCCAAAGCAATAAGATAATTGTATCAAAAACAGGATATTTTCAATGGTTATTTTTTGCAGTGACCACTTCAGAGTCAAGCAATTCCAATACTGAGTAATTCTGAGAAAAGTCAAGGCCAAGAAAATCAGTTCTCCTCCAACTGTAGTTCACAGTGAGCATCACCTGATAGTAAATATTTTAAATAAAAGCTTGAAAATGAAAGGATTAGGACACAATGAAAATCTGCATTAATCCTTTCTCAAAGTTGAGATTAAACCACACACAAAAAGTAGTAGAAATCATCTGACACAATTATAAATTAAACTACAGACATTTAGTATTTTTTTCTCATGTGTCCAATAAACTATGCGTCTAAAATAGAATACATAAAGGTTGCATAACACACAGTGGAGACTAAAGTTTTTCTGCTTTTTTAAACAAACATATTAATAGAAAGAAATGTCAGACTGGAGTTCTGCAGCGCTGCTTCTGGAGCTTTATTTGGTACTTGACCCTTGATTTTGAGAGGACACAAACTCTATTGACTCAGAGACATGGCAGCGGAATGAAAAAGGAACATAAACAAGACGGAGTGCAGTTTTTCCTTTAATAAATCAGATGAAATGATCAGTCCTCGGAACAGTGATCTCAGCAGTCTTCATCACAATAATCAGTTTTTTGGAAAATAATTGCAGATTATTATTCTAATTAGCTGCTATGTTCCTTTTCATTTGCTTGATTTGAATGGTTTTATTTTTTTATTATTCGCTAATTCACACGTATTGTACTCTGTACAGGATATTTACATTGATTCCACTTTTGAAGCACACAGGGACTCTGCAGTCTGTCTGTGTGCTGAATACTAATTATGATGATGCCTCATACACTGCATGCAGCTCATGACTGTGCATCACACTGTTGGTGTATCATTGTTCAGACTCCACAGGGCTGACAGCTGTCATTTTATCCGTATTTAGTGTTGGAAAAATGTACTATTTTGTATCTATTCATTCTGGTGCTGTGCACCTATGATTTCTGTTAAATTACGCTTTATTAAATGCTGTAATATTAGATGAGAAATGTTTTATTGACATATTTAACAGTATGGATGGAGATCATTATTGTTTTATTGGGACTCCTTAACAATCTGAGTCTTTATTAATACCACTACAAACAAATTCCTCATCCAAACCACTGTATTTATTGAAGTTACTTGCCCAAAGCTACATTTTACAAGAGTAGATTGAACACATCATGATGACATTTATTAACTTATTGTTTCATACTCATTTTACTGACCAGACCTTGATATGGCAGCTGGTTTAATGAGTTAACTTGGTCTCACCTTCACGATTTCAACAAATTTCAACATTGGGTTAATGTTAAACTAAGTAGTGTAATGTTAACATAGCTGCTGTACAATTAGTCCAATGTGGAGTAGAACTATCTTGATATAACTTATTCCACTGGCGAATAATTTTAAATTGACTTTTTATCTTAATCTTTTTATCTCATATGATGGACTTTTCTCATAAGTCTGATGGAACATGATAACTGAAGGTAATTCTACTTAATATTGTACTAATTGCCCTAAATACAAGATAAATCCCCTGATTATATTTCATTTTTTGCAGTGCAGTGTTGTAATTTTAAATCCTGAATCTGTCCAGGACTACAGAAAAAAACAGCAAAAAAAGGTGTGTGAGTTTTGAGGAAACATTGATTCTGCAGACCAACGTGTTCCATCTACGCAGAACTTTGAATGCACAAGATCTGCATCACGCTGTTTAGTTTAACTTTGGTTCCCTGGCATTTCATTCAAAAACTTTATAAGATAATGCAATCAGGTCGATAATCTACTCACCTGTTGGCCTGCTGGACCAAGAGCACCATCTAGTCCTGGTTCCCCACGGGTTCCCTAAATACAACACACACACACACACACACACACACACACACACACACACACACACACACACACACAGCAGATTTGTCTTCACCTCTAAGATTCTTATGTTTGCTGTAATTATTCCAAAATCCATTCTTAATCTATAACACAAGTTTTCAGACTCTATTCTAACTATTTCAGGGAGCAGCACATGGGTCAATAAGTGAAGCTTCATTAGCATCAGACAGAAGCAGCCTGCACATGGAGGTTGAGTGAAGTGGAATATAAAACCTAGTATGTGGTGATCAATCATTAATTCCTCAGCCTCTTCCTGTTATACAACTGCAAAAATCACATCAACACACACACAAGACAGTTACATTAAGATAGTTACAAATACTAATTGCACTACTTAAATTGATGAAGATTTCGATATCCGGGCTCCTTTAATGTCATTCTTCCTCAGATAAACACTCCTAAGATTAGAATGGTTGATTTAGTAGTGTTTATTTATTGTATTAAACCATATTCACCGGTTGCTATGCAAGTATTTATGTGCATTTTGTTCTAAGTGATGATCAAGTTATATTCTGCAGAGAACAAACTTATTCCTGGTTCTCAGCAGAACTTATGAAGAATTATCATACAAGAAAGATTACACTGCAAAAAAAAATCTTGTCTTTGGTATTCAGTAGAATTGTCTTATTGCATTGGCATTTTCTTTAGCTTATCACGCTTATTTTTCTTGATTTTGGTCAATTTAGTATTGTTTTTATTAAAATAGGATTAAATTGTTTCACTTTCACAAGTAGAAATTATGTGCAAATGCAATAAGATAATTCAACTTAATATTGTATTTATTGTACTAAAACAATATATTTTCCCCTAATAATTATTTTTTTTTAATTTATATTTTTTGAAGTGTAAAAACTGAAATTATCACATTACACTGTAAAAAAAAAACAAAAATCTTTATCAGGGGAAAATATTGTGTATTTATTATTATAAATAAATTTAGTAGTATTTAGTCCAAAAGTTTAATTATCTGAAGATAATAAATCTGAATTAAATCTGAATTATGACAAAAACTCCATAATATGAGATAAAAAAAAAAGGCAACATTAGAATATTTTTATTACACACAAAAAATTATTTACTCCCATTTTAGGAAAACAAGAGTAAATTGACCAAAATCAAGAAAAAAATTAAACAACAAACTTATCTGCTAATTCTTGTCTGATCATATTGCCTTGCTTTTTTAAAATGAAAGTTTTAACTTAATGTTGTCTTTTTATCTCATAATTCTCACTTTTTATCAAATATTTTTGTAAAAGTTGAAATAAGCAAAATTATCTGCCAATGAAATAACATACAGTATATCAAGATAATTCTACTCAATAGTGGACTAATTGTACCAAAAAGAAGATATTTTCACTTTTTGCAGTGCATTCTAGTTTTAATTTGCATCAAATCCTCCTTTGATCTGTAAATATGGCCCTAATGAAGTAAACACTGCCAAAAAGAAGTTTGCACAAATGTCTGAAACAGCCACACTTTCTTGAAAAGGAGAGAAAAATTCCAAGTTCCTTGGTGGGATGGCGCATTTTCAAACACACCTACGGTCTGATTCCGAACAATCTGACTGAATCAAAACGTTCTCCACGGGAACATGAAGAGAACGAGGGACGCAACGACGCTGGAACAGTGGAGCGGCTGGGAAGCAGCGGGACATTAGCATAATAACTAATTATAACGTTCAGCGCACACACCTTGGGACCATCTCGGCCGGTCTCTCCGGGCGGCCCCCAGGGGCCCTGGATTCCCTGGACAGAGGGAGATATACGGGGAAGGGGATGGGAGGGAGAAAAGAGAGAGAGATGAAAGAGACAGACAGTGCTTTGGGCTGAATGTGACAGAGTGCGTGACGGCTTATGCAGGAGGCACTGAGGGAGAAATGAGATGGCTCCATTCCACACACACGCACACACACACACACATACACACACAAGCAAACTCATGCACGTTTGCACACTGCAGTGCACAAACACACATACACACACACACTGCGTTTGCATATTCAACAAAGTGTTCTTGCTGTATCAAGAGTGCAGCTTGAAGCTGTGTGTTAGTCTCTGTATCTTCACACACGCCTTCATCAAAGAAAAAGACACACACACACACACACACACACACGTTAAATCTACTGTCCAGTAATCTGTTAGACATTATATCTCGACTAATATTAGTACAGCTTCAGGTTCTACAGAGTATAAAATCAGCGTAGCGGAGTGTTTGCACAGCACAGTATTAAATCTGCTTTGACTCATTTCCTGCCTATATTACTATTTAATGGGGCAAAAATGCCAAGAAACACATCTTTAGAAAAACAGAGATAAAAAAAACTGTGTTGACACACATAGTCGGCATTTGTAAGCAGTAAATATAGTGAACTGTAGCACATTAACATTTGAATTGCTTGATAGTTTTTGAAAGACTAGTTGAAAGAGTCAGTTCTATTCTCATTTCTTTACTTTGTCAGCTGAAATGAGGAGCGCTGGAGAATTAGTTTGCGCTCACACTGCAAAAAATGAAATCATATCAGGATAAATATCTTGTGTTAAGTACAATTAGACCAATATTTAGTAGAATTATCCTGAAATATCCTATTATTATTGGCTATATAACTATTCTATAGTTGTTGTTTTTTTCTTGATTTTGGTCAATTTAGTCTTGTTTCCTTATAATAAGAATATAAATTGTATCGTATTGTCTTTTTATCTCATAATAGCCCACATTTTTTGAAAAAATAAAAAAGTAAAATATTAGAAAAAATTTTAAGATATTTAAGATTTTATTCTTTGTAGTGTGAAATAAAAGGCGCATGTGATGGACCTTTTATTTTCCTTTTATCTCTAATTCAATTTTTTCAAAGAATATGAGTAAAATTTGCTTGAATTATCTTATTCTGTTTGCAGATAATTTTACTTATTTCAAGTTTTCCAAAGAATTTGAGATAAAAAGTCAATAATATAAGATAAAAAGACAACATTAAGATAAAAAGTCAAACAATTTGAAGAACATAAGATTCAATTGACCAAAATTAAGAATCAAAACTTTAAAAACGCTAAATAATCTCCCAATAGAATAAGATATTTCAAGATAATTCTACTCAATATTGGACTAATTGTACCAAAAACAAGGCATTTTCAGTTGTTAAGATTTCTTTTCTTTTTTTTGCACTGCACCAAGCACTTTGTTAGAAAACCACCTTTTTTCTTGCTGTTATTACTATAGTACGTCTGTATGACCATTTTTAAATCGATGCTTTCGCAGCCTTTGATTTGAAGCCCTTATAGTTGACAGACAAATCCAATAGTGAATATAACTGTGGTGGAAAGAGTGATTGTAACATCACAGTCAGCACTTTTTAAATGTCAAACATGATGATGGTGTTGCTGACAATAATTTGATTCATATCGACAATGATTGTACGTGTTTGCCCAGATACAATGACTCATCCTGCCCACAGGCTCCTGTGGGCTCCTGTGTGTGTGTGTGTGTGTGTGTGTGTGTGTGTGTGTGTGTGTGTGTGTGTGTGTGTGTGTGTGTGTGTGTGTGTGTGTGTGTGTGTGTGTGTGTGTGTGTGTGTGTGTGTGTTGTATTTAGGGAACCCGTGGGGAACCAGGACTAGATGGTGCTCTTGGTCCAGCAGGCCAACAGGTGAGTAGATTATCGACCTGATTGCATTATCTTATAAAGTTTTTGAATGAAATGCCAGGGAACCAAAGTTAAACTAAACAGCGTGATGCAGATCTTGTGCATTCAAAGTTCTGCGTAGATGGAACACGTTGGTCTGCAGAATCAATGTTTCCTCAAAACTCACACACCTTTTTTTGCTGTTTTTTTCTGTAGTCCTGGACAGATAGGATTTAACATTACAACACTGCACTGCAAAAAATGAAATATAATCAGGGGATTTATCTTGTATTTAGGGCAATTAGTACAATATTAAGTAGAATTACCTTCAGTTATCATGTTCCATGTTCGTACGTGTTTGCCCAGATACAATGACTCATCCTGCCCACAGGCTCCTTGTGTGTGTGTGTGTGTGTGTGTGTGTGTGTGTGTGTGTGTGTGTGTGTGTGTGTGTGTGTGTGTGTGTGTGTGTGTGTGTGCGTGTGTGTGCGTGCATGCTACAAGCAGCCATAACATCATAGCTGTATTCTTTCTACTGAATAGAAAGAGCAGGATGATGAAGACTGTTGTTGTGGAGCGGTGAATTCTGTGCATCTGAAAGATTCAAATGCTTCAAAATAATATAATTTTGGAAATAAATAATGATACAGCTTGTTTTGCAAATTTAGCCAGTTAATTAATTTATAATCCACTCATTAAACTCATCTTCCACTCATTAAATATTTTCATAGAAAAAGAATATCTTAACAAGAGAAAATATGTTGTTTTTAGAAAAATGTTTCCAATGTTGAATAGAATTACCTTGAAATATCTTATTCTATTGGCAGATCATTTTGCTTATTTCATGTTTTTTGTCTTGTTTTCTTCAAATATTATTAAATTGTTTAACTTTTTATCTTAATGTTGCCTTTTTATCTCATGTTATTGACGTTTATGTCATAATTCTGACTTTTTATCTCAAATCCTTTGAAAAACTTGAATCAAGTCAAATTATCTGCCAATGAAATAGAATATTTCAAGATAATTCTACTCAATATTGGACCTATTGAAATAATACAAGATTTCTACTGAAGTAAAACTTCCTATTTTTTCAGTGTGACTTAATATAATATAACAATATATAACCATATAACACCATAATGTGATTTCAGATTTTACATGTTACACACTGTTAAGTTTCTTCAGTATTTATAATTGCCAAAATTAAACAAATCAATCAAACTAGAATTTATCTTTATGGTTATTTCCTCTTAATTTGTTTGGAAGGAATTGCATTATATTGTATTGTATTGTATTATTTAATAAATTAAATTCAATTAAATTCATGAAATAAAATTAATTGAATTAATACAATTAAATATCTGTTTAAAATAAAATAATAGTAAATACAAGTAATTAATTTAAATCAAACAAATAAAATAAATAAAATGAAATGAAATGAAACAAAATTAATAAAAGTAAATGAATTCAATTAAATTTATATAATTAAATACATTAAATTCAAAGGCCCCTTCTTTCCATCTACCTGCATGGTTTCAACTTGACCACAAGAGGGCAGCAGAGCTACAAACATCATTCCAGTCATCAGTGCAGAGCATTCTGTATTCCCAGTGCTCTGCTGTAATTGCATCTGGCCGTGTGTAATCTTGTTTACCAGAGGGGGGTGCCCTTATTGTGTGTCCAGCCGTAACCCAGCACACACTCAACTGACTCTGCCTCTAAATTAACAACCACTCCCCGTCTTAATGGCGCCGCTAAATAAATCAAATGGACTCATATGGTGCCTGGGTTTAAATTAATGATCTCATTATGAGTCCACTGCAGCGAAGGTAATGTGAGCACTTTTATGTGTGAGGTTCTATTCTCGGTGAGGAGAGTGCACACTGGTTAAAAGATGGATGTAAACGGCATCGTTTGCAGGTGGTTCACCTGTCACAGCAGGAAACATCCCACAGGAGATAAATGTGGGACTGAACTCGCTTCTTTCTTTGCATTATGAAGAAAAATCTTATCAGGGGGACATATCTTGTATTTAGTACAATTAGTCCAATATTGAATAGAATTATATTGAATTATCATAATCCACTGACAGATCAAGAGTTTTACTTATTTCAAGTTTTTCAAAGAATTTGAGATAAAAAAAAAAAAAATGTTAGAATTATGAGATAAAAAGTCCATTATATGAGATAAAAATACAACATTACAATAGAACAACATTCTACTCAATATTGAACTAATTGTACCAAAAACAAGATATTTTCACTTATTAAGGTTACATTTCTTAGGCCAGTACTTCAGCCAAATATCTTTATTCGCTCTATTGCCAATTAAGTCAAAAAGTCAGTAGTTTTTGATTTTCTTCTTGCATCACTTGTCCATACACCGCAAAAAAGTGGAGTGAAAGTGAAGTGAAAATTGTCTTGTTTTTTGTAGAATTAGTCCAATATTGTGTATAATAATCTTGAAATATCTTATTCTATTGTTAAACAAGTTTTGTTTATATCAAGTTTTTTTATTGATTTTTTTAAATGTTGTCTTCTTTCTTAAAATAAGATTAAATTGTTTGAATTTTTATCTTAATAATGTATTTTTATCTCATATTATGGACTTTTTATTTATCTGTCTTCAAATCAAATGCTGTGAAAGCAATAACTAAAAATAACTAATAAAAATGGTCATACATATGTACTATAATAATATTCAAGAAAAAAGAAACAACAAAGTGCTCAGTGCACTGCAAAAAATGACATTTTAACAAGTGAAAATATCTTGTTTTTGGCACTATTGATCCAATATTGAGTAGAATTAATGAAATATCTTATTCAATTGGCAGATAATGTTGCTTATTCAAAAATAAGATTAAATTGTTTAACTTTTTCTCATACTTTTATTATAGACTTTTTTATCTCATAATTCTGACGTTTACTTTCAAATTGTTTTAAGAACTTGAAAGAAGTAAAATTATCTGCCAATGATATAAAATAATCCAGGATAACTCTACTTATTATTGGACTAATTGTACTAAATACAAGATATTCACCCCCGAAAAGATTTTTTTTTTTTTTTTTTGCAGTGTACTGTCCTTTAGGTCTCAATAGGATGAGTCATACAAATGGAGAAACACACTTTTAGACTAGTACACATGCTGCCAATCACTGTGAAATATACTGGCTGTTGGATTATCTGTTTACATGAAGGTAACAAAAAAAGCCCCTGACTCTACTGTTAGAGGCATCAGTCATTTTCTATACCTGCTTACTCCTCATTAGGGTCGCAGGGGTCTGCTGGAGCCAATCCCAGCACGTTACGGCAAGAGGCAGGGATACACCCCAGATGGTCGCCAGCCAATCGTGGGGCACACACACCCTTCACTCACACACTCACACCTACGGGCAATTTAGAGTCTCCAATTAACCTCAGCATGTTTTTGGACTACACCGGACAACCCGGTGAAAACCCACGCAGACACGGGGAGAACATGCAAACTCCACACAGAAAGGTCCCAGACCCAGGACCTTGTTGCTGTGAGGCAGCACTAACCCCTGATCTACCATGTCACCCCAGGTCAGAGACGTACGATGAGCAAATACAGTGACAAGGAAGGTGAACAGTGATTTCTGGAATGAAGTGAGTGCTGCAGGATTTAGTCCTGAGCACCGGTTCCCTCATCTTGAAGTCAGTGAGATAGTTGAAGCAAATTGAAATTGAAATTGTTTCACCAACCATTGCCCCTTTGATTCCAGGTGGTCCTTGCTGCCCAGGAGATCCTTTCATTCCCTAAAAAGATAATCAAGGAGACAAGAAAATAAATAATGCTGATGCTTTAAAGTCATGAACAATAGTGACCAGTTAGTGTCAGGTTTAGATTCGTACCTGAGGTCCTGGTGCGCCTGTGTTGCCAGGAGGTCCCTGCACACCCTGCAGACAACAGAGTGACAGATTTATAGAAATTAGACTAGTTAACAGCTCTATTTCAGCAGGTCAGCTTACACTACAAAAAATCAAATCTTATCGGAGGAAATATCTAGTAATTTGTGCAATTAGTCCAATATTGAATAGAGTTATCTTGAATTATCTAATTTCAGTGACAAATAGTTTTACTTATTTCAAGGTTTTCAAAGAATTTGAGATAAAAATGCCCATAGTGTGAGATGAAAAGACAAAACAAATTTTAGCCAATTGAATCATTTTTAAAGAAAACATTAGCCTTGTTTTCTTAAAACAAGACCAAAATCAGGAAAAAAAACTTGAAACAGGCTAAATTCTCTGCTAGTGGAATAAGATGGATGTCTTAGTGTTGTCTTTTAATTGCTTATTGTAGACTTTGTTTCCTGGTAATTCTAACTTTTGAGCTCAAATTGAGTTCAAGTTTGAAAAACTTGAAAGGGGTAAAATTATCTGCCAATTAATTTAATAATAATAATTATAATTCAAGATAATTCTACTCAATATTGGACGAATTGTACTAAATACAATATATTTCCCCCTGATGAAATTTAACTTTTTGCAGTGTAAACACTGAAACGCCAATGGGTCAATTTGACCCCAAAGCAGTGCTACCGTTAATTTTCTAAATGAGGACTTGATTTTACCCGAAAGCTCCACAACAAACTAAGTGGACCAATGGAGAATGTTTTGTAAATGTGATTTTTACAGATATTAGATATCTTTAAATTCTTATTTAGAATCTATCATGTAAACCTATAAGGTCAGTACACTGCAAACAATAAAATCTTGCCTTACCTTGTATGTAGTACAATTATTCCAATATTGAGTACAATTATCTTATTTTATAGACAAATAGTTTTCAAAGAATTTGAGATACAAATTATGAGATAAAAAAGTCCATGATATGAGATAATATAGATAAATATAATGCTAGATAATTTTACTTATTTCAGGTTTTTTAAAAAATTAGCTAATTAGAAAAAAAACTGCATGGTCAATCACTAGCAAAATTGATTAAATTCAAGAACAAAGCTATCTAAGCTATGCAAGTTATCTGCCAATGAAATAAGATATTTCAAGAAAATTCTACTCAACATGTAATATAAGATATTTTCACTTCTTAAGATGAGATTTTTTGCAGTGTATGGATAAAGCTGACTGATAGAATATGGATAGGGGTTGGGTGATACTGTGTCCTGTCACACACGACCTGTTGAATGTCAGCTTTTGATTGAGGAATGGTTAAAGGCTTCCAGAGAAGCTGCTCCCCACCTATCATCAAATCTATTATCAAACACAAATGGATGATAGTGGAGGATCAAAGTGAACCTGCACGGATGATGTGACAGCAGATAGGTTTGCTATGTGTGTATATGTGATTAAGTGTAATCCACATGGTTTAAATGTGTTTGTGTTGGAAATGGTGGCGTTACTCCAGTAACATCAGGGCCGTTGCTGTGCCAACATCAAGAAGACTTTCCTACTGTTCTCTGTGTTCTCTCCTGCAAAATATTAAATCTCTCCAAGGGGAAATAGCTTGTATTTTACAGTGAATCCATTATTGAGTAGAATTATCTTGATTTATCTGATTCCACTGACAGATCATTTTACTGTACTTATTTCAAGATTTGAGATAAAGAGTCTGAATTATGAGCTAAAAAGTCCATAATATGAGATAAGAAAAAAAGGTAATATTCTGATAAAAAGTCAATGTAATCTTATTATAGATAAGAAAAGATAAGTCTACTGAATTTTGGACTAATTGTACCATTTTACAAGATTTTATTTTTTGCAGTGCACTGAGCACTTAGGAAAGCACTTTGTTTCTTGTAATTATTACTATAATATATATGTATGACCATTTTTAGGTTAATGCTTTCACAGCATTTGATTTGAAGCTGGGATTGTGAAATAAAAAAGATATATGAGATTAAAAAGACATTAAGATGAAAATTCAAACAATCTAATCTTAGTTTAAGAAAACAAATCTAAATTGAGCAAAATCAAGAAAAACCTAAAATAATCAAAATTATCTGCCAATGGATTATGATCAAGACAATTGTACTCTATATTTGACTCATTGTACCAAGAACATGATATCTTCATTTATTATAATTTCATTTTTTCTGCAGTGTATTATTGACAGGTAATGCTGCCAGAAGGAAATCAAAAACTATTTGTCCTTATTGGCAATGGAGCAAATAAAGGCATTTGACCAAAGAGCACTGCAAAAACTATTTTCTTAACATGTAAAAATGTTTTATTTTTGGTAGAATTATTCCATTTTTTGCCATTATTTTACTTATTCACTTTAAAAAAATAGATAAAAGGTGAGAATTACAAAGGTGAGAGAAAAAGTCCATAATATGAGATAAAACGACACAATTAAGATAAAAAGTCAAATGATTTAATCTTAATTAAAACTAAAAAAGTACTCTTAAGAGCACAGACCTCTCCCAAGAATGACCAAGTTATGCAGATGCCAGATATCACCACCAGGTGGCCCTAAACGATGGCACCTGTTTGAAGGTCCATTTACCACAATGTTAATAAACAACAAAAAAGGATTTCTTCCAGATCATTAACAACCTGTAATTATCTATCCGTGGTACCATTTCCAGCATTTGCTGAAAGTTTGACTGAAGTCAGGGCCAAATGTACAAACAGCAAAAATAAATAAATAAATAAAAATAAAGATAGAAGCGAGTTGGCTTTAAATGGCTGACAGAGAAGTGCAGAGATATTGTGGATTTCTTCAACATATTGTTACCAGAATGCACAGTCCTAGCAATAATGTGAGACTTTATCTTCATTCTAAAGATCAGCAGCACCTTCCTGTAGTGATGGAGAGAATCTCCATGTATCAGGAGCTGAAGCTGGCAGTGGTGGGATTTGAACCCACGCCTCCGTAGAGACTGGAGCCTTAATCCAGCGCCTTAGACCACTCGGCCACACTACCTCTACTTGGTGAAAGTCATGTTTGACGTGTGTTATTTATAGAGAGAAGACAGCATCTCAATTACAGTTTTGACCGTGAACATCCATACCAACATCAGTGCTGCTGGTCATTATTATTAAGCACCATGTGTTACGATTTCCTACATGTCTCTGCTTTGACCAGCACTATTTCTACACCAAGAAAACTGAAATATGATCCCTGATCCAACACTGATATCGACTTCACGTCATCAGGCATGTGTTTGTACAGGTCCAACAAATACAGAAGTCCTGCTTGAAACCTTGCTGTTTGTACAAATGTATAGACAGCAGAGAATGTCTTTGATGCATAGACCTCCAGGTTATGGGCTCAGCATGATTCTGTTGCACCAGTGTGGCCTAACTAAGAAAACCAGTTTTTTCACCCATATTTCACTGATTTCAAACCAATCTAAGCAAACAAGCTTCACTACACCAAATAATGCCAGAATGAGGATCTGAAAGTTCTATTTACTTGCAAGCAGCTAGCCAAAGGTGAACAGCTTTAAGTGTTACTCCAAGTAACATTGTCATAACACATTGACAGCAGGACACTACCTCACCTAACAGTGTCACAGCTACCACTACAAATAGCTGAATGGCAGTGGTGGGATTTGAACCCACACCTCCTGAGAGACTGGAGCCTTAATCCAGCACCGTAGACCACTCGGAGTAGAAGAGCAGAGGAGTAGAGGAGAGTGCCTTCATAGTGCCTTCTGTGAAAGATCTATTCTCTCTGTTCATGCTACCATTCCCAACATGGTTGATGAAAATCCAGCCCAAAGACAGACAAACACTGGCGATCACCTGCTAACCTCCTTGGTGGAGGTAAAAAACACGACTAATGACCAGAGTCAGGGGGAAAAAAATGAACGAAGCAAAAGTATCTACCAATAGAATAAGATATTTCACGAAAATTCTAGTCAATATGGATTCATTTGACCGAAAACAAGAGATTCTTACTTGACCAGACTAAGATTTTTTACAGTGATGTGTCTGCTAGTCAGCATTATACAATATACAGTATATTATAATAGGCCACCTTCTCGTTTGATGTAAATCTGATAATGAATTAATAATCAGATACTGATGTTGATTCTCAACTATTAATGCTAAGTCAAAGTCTGCAGTATTTTATGTCTCTAGGTGTAATTTGAGACGCATCAGTCTTTCTGGTGAAAACATGATCACCGATTAGGGCGATAACAAATATTTTACCCTGAGGGAAAAAAATCACAAACACATTAAAGTGCAGCGGGCCCAGCATCGCACTCATTCATCTCTCAGCAGCGTACCCGCAAGACTGAAGGTGCATGAGGATATATGATCCGACGCCATTAGACTTTCACCCTGAGGTGAGCATAGGGCAAAGCGGGAGAGGGTGGGACGACAGATGAGTGTTTTCTATGATTACCCTGCCAACACTGCAAAATAATGAAATCTGAACTAGTGAAGCTATCTTGTTTTAGGTAGAATTAGCCCAATATAGAATAGAATAGAAGTCCAATACTGAGTAGTTATACTTTATTTTCGTCAATTTAATCTCTTTTTTAGGAGACCAAAAAAATGAAATAAGCTAAATCTGAAACAAAATAAAATAAAAAATATATGCCAATGGAATAAGAAAATTCTACTCAATATTGGATCTAATTGTACCAAAGACATTTCCAATCGTTAAGAATTTTTTTGCAGCAATATATACATAGACACACACACACATATATATATGTATACATGTGTGTGTGTGTGTGTGTGTGTGTGTGTGTGTGTGTGTGTGTGTGTGTGTGTGTGCGTGTGTATGTGTGTGTGTCTACAGTTTATGCAGTTGTGGAGAGCAGTCTGTTAACTTGTTGTAATTACTAGTAACTTTATTGGGACAAACCTGATTATTTTAGTCTACGAGCAGTGTGTGTGTGTGTGTGTGTGTGTGTGTGTGTGTGTGCGTGTGTGTGTATGTATGTGCTTGGAATAAATTGCATGTCTGACTTGTGGTTAGTCCTGTGATATGACCATGTTGTCTATACTTATTTATAGGTTGTATACAATCCAGAGTGTATAAAAGTGCAAATATTGTTCAAAAGTTGTAATGGCTGGAAACAAGATGTCTCCTCCTTCACAGATCCAGGTTTTCACACTACTTTTGCATCCAAACTAGTTAAATCCTCACTGAGGAAGGTTTGTCCTGCTGCAGAGGATGTGTAAATAAACTCTCCTTATGCAGTAGGTCATTAGGCACAGAGAAGCTCATATGTTACAGTGAAGTGACAATAACAAAAAACACTTTTAAGTGAAAGGGGACTTCAGCTAACTTTAAAAGATGTAAAAAGAGACACATTTTTATGGAGGAGTCTATATTCAAAATCAAGAAAAAAAGGTGAAGTAAGCAAAATGATCTTTCAGTGGTATAAGATGATTCTATTCAATATTGGACTAATTGTGCCAAAAAGAAGATATTTGCACTTGTTCCAATTTCATTTTTTTGCAGTGTAAGCTTTCATTAGTTTTTGTTGACTGGTAAATGCCTACATATGTCAAATTCCACAAAACCTGTTCTTAGAGTGAATCATTTGAGTGATTTTCTCAGACATGATAAATTTCTCCTAGAGCCATGGTATATGCCATATAATGTCATAGCTGTGTAGTACTTCCTGAAAATTGACTAATTTAATATAATGATGATCCTATCATGGGATAAAACAATTTACGGTAATCTTATTTCAAGAAAAAAGAAATTGAAATAAGCAGAATTATCTGCCAACAGAATAAGATAATTCAAAATAATTGCTGCTTGTAAACTCATCAGTCTGTGGATATAACAGGCAACAGGCAACAAGTTAAATGGCCCCATAAAGATTTGAAGGAAAGAGTAATTAGAACATAATAAACACAAGAGCTGGGATTCATTTACTGCTTTTACACACCACTGTGTGCTATAAACTCAATTCCCACAAGAAAAGAAACACACACACACACACACACACACTGTTTGTTACATGTGTGCACACACACAAGGACATGATGGTCAGGTAAAACATGACTGAATCTGGTGAAATTAATAACTTAGATTTAGTAAAGGTCTATTTTTGGGGGGACAATACAACAGTAAAACAAATGTTACTTAACAAATAAAAATATCTTGAGTAGAATCATCTTGAAATTGTTTTTTTCACTTTTATTTCACTTTTTCTTGATTTTCATCAATTTAGTCATACTTGTGTCAATTTAATCATACTTGTTTTCTTAAAGTATGATTAGATTGACTTTTATCTTAATGTTATCTTTTAATCCCATATTATGGATTTTTTTCTCGTACCTCTGGGTTTTTAATCTGAAATTATTTGAAAAACTTGAAATAAGTTAAATTCTTATGCCAATGGAATAAGATAATTCAAGATGATTCCAATCAATATTGGACAAATTATAGTATATACAAGATATTTCCCCTGTTAAGATTTTGCAATGTGTAACATAGTTTTGTCCCAAAAACACATTGCAAAAAAAAAAAATCTTAACATGTGAAAATATAATGTTTTTTGGAGTAGATATATCTTGTAATATCTTATTCCATTGGAAAATTTAGCGCATTTCAAGTTTTTTTTCTTGATTTTGGTCTTGTTTTCTTAAACTAGTATTGAATTGTTTGACTTTTATCTTAATATTGTCTTTTTATCTTATAGAGGTTTCATCTCATAATTCAGCCTCCAATTCTTTAAAACCATTAAATATCTATCGAATGAAATGATTCAAGATAATTCTAATAAATATTGGACCAATGTATGAAATACAAGACATTTCCCCCTGATAGGTTTATTTTTTTGCAGTGCAGTATCAACTCACCGGACCGCCTCTAGCACCAGCAGGACCAGCGGGACCAGGATCTCCCTGAGGACACAACACACAAGTCTTATAAGTTGTTTTAGAAACAAGTCTCACACTGTACTGTACTTTATCTGATCACCATCATGGAATAAAAATCCTGTTGTAAAAGAGTAAGACTGAAAGAATTTACACAAAACAAGATGCTCCGATATTTAGAAAAAATGAAAATAGTGAAATCTAGTTGTTGTTTCTGGTTACAACATTTAAAAAACAAAAATCTGTCAGATGCAATGAACGCCAGTAAATGTAATTCTATAAATCTGGGTGTTATTTATGAATTTGAAGAGCTATGTAACAACAAATTAGATCCAGTAAAGACTTTTTCCTTTTTCAGGCCTTTTTCAAATCTTGGCTCCGCTAGGATTCTCCCACACCTCATGGTTTTCATCATGAATGGAAGGAGAAACACATCATTCACAGGATGACAACCGAGGAGCTTCCATGCACGGATGGAAATGGCTGAGAAGTGGCTGAAATCTCAGAAAAAAAGCTAGTATGAGGATCCAGAGCTGGCGTAGCAGGCAGTTTAGGCAAATGCTCGGGGCACAGAGGTGATGCAGCTTCAAATGAATCCATTTTTAAAGCTGTTCATGCAGACTGCTGACACGAGTCCCAGTGTTATCTTCAACCTCTACAAAATGGGAAAAAAAACTTCCAGTTAAGTTAAGATTTGCCTCTTTGATATAGATTTTAGTGGAGTCTGCTGCAGATACTGTACTACTGTATATTTTAATATATTTTATTCACGCTTTTCATACATATGAGGAAACACCAGAAGCAAGATTTGGAAACATCCATCCATCCATTTTATAATAAATAATAAGCAGGTATACCCACTTATTCCTCACTAGCGGCACACAGATCTGCTTGAGCCAATCCCAGGATAAAAAACACAAAATTCTATAAATGAATATAAGTGAATAAATATAACATAAATAATAATAAATATTGAAATACTATCAAAGCAGCAGATAAAAAGTAGGTAGTAGATAGGTCTTGAGTTTGCTTGTATGGAAGAGTTTACTTTTTAATACTACCTATTATGTAGTTCTTGTTTGTTTTTTAATGTTAATGAATGCATATTTAAGGACTACACTTTTAATTTAGTTATACATTCACTATGACTAAGATTTTATTCTATTCTACCACTTGAATCTAAAGCACACTGATTTTAACAGCAGAGTACGATGAGCTGATCTACTGTAGTGACACATGGACACTGGTTTATTCAGGCTAAAATGAATCGTGACAAACAAAAACACATTTCATGCCACATCATGATATTTTAACCACCAAAATGACTGCTTAGTTTTTCTCAGTCCTCTCAGACCTCTCTGTACTTGTAAGCTGTTTGGTGCATTGCAGCAGCATGTTTCTACACATGTGGCAACTGAACTGGTTCCAGTGGTTATCACTGTAATGGTCCACTGACACTGGCAATGAACTGATGTGAAAATGATGTGAAATATATATTGTGGTATATTATGTGCAAGTGGTTTACTTTGCAAAAATATACGATGATGATTTCTCTAGAAAAGGTAGAGAATATGATGTTGAACTGTCTAAATCTACAAATATTAGTTATATTTTTTAATTTTTTAAATGAAATAATTAAAGTGGAAATAAAATCTTAAAATATAAGCCTAATAAAAAGGGTCACACTGAAATTAACATCATTCATTTAAGGGTCCAGTTTGTAAGATTTAATGGTATTTATTAGCAGACCAGATTTTGCAGAAATTCAGTATAATATTGAAGTATGTAATTAAATCAGACTGTGGTTTTATTACCTTGATTTGAGACGTTTATATCTATGTGGTACATGATTATACAGTAGCGTATAATAGACAAATCAAACAACCAAATTTCCCTCCCCCCTTTTTAAATATAAAACTCAAGAAAACAACCATCAATTCAAGGTACCAGATGTACCAAATGTACATTTTGACAAACCTGGTGAATGCTTCTTAAAACTGTATTTTAGAAAAGTTTTTGACTTTTTTATCTTGAAAAAACATTGTGTCATGAACCTAAGACACGAAAGACACAAACTTATATAAGCATACTACACACAAACAAATGCATAAAGTATTGTCCACCCAAGGTCTTGATTAGCAATTGATTGAATCAAACAGATACCAAAACCCTGTGATGTCATTTAAGCTGCTCTTATCCTGGATTCATGTATGGTCTGGCTGCTCCTGCTTCTTTACTGTGCAGAGCTTGTATGACACAATGAGACAGGCACTTTTCCTTTGTGTTTGAGCTCTCTGCATACACACAGATCACCAAGTCACACCAACATATGTTTTTGAGTGTGGAGCTCTACATGTCAGCAGTGGGGAAACAACTGAATTAGCTCTCCACACAAGCGTCTGTTTGTGTTTGAAGTGTCTCCCCACACTACGCACGTAAAACCATACGAGTAACAGACCTTATAATTACACAGCCAAGACGCCCGCTGCTGTCCAATAAATGACAAGATCACATAAATCCCTGGGTGTCTAGAACAAGAGAAAATAGACAAGCACACACGAGGTCGGTCTGACACTGTCCTTTCATGCTGCCACATATTGTCAGAGGCTTAGTAGACTGTGTCAGGTTGATATTCTTAAGGCTGCACTTGTATGAATTGTGGTTCGGAGATCTGACATAAAAGCCAATAAAAACATAAAGGCACACTACAGAAGTCATTACTGACAACATCCTTTCATAAGGGAGGCTCAATCTGAACAGATTGGTCTCTCTGGTTCAGGAGTGAGTTGTTGTCCCAAGAGGAGGAGTTCAAGTATTTCTTGCACTTGTTGGTGATTGAGGTTAAGATGGAAACTGGAGATCAACAAGCCTTGTGGCGGAGTGTTAGCAGTAATTTTGTTTTTGTTCCAGCCTAAAGAGGCAGCGAAGCCTTAAGGATAGAATAGGCTGAAATGCGTTTCTTTAGCATGATTACAAGACAGGGCGAGGGGGCTTCAGACATCTAGAAGGAGGTCAGTGTTGCCTCAAAAGGAGCCACTTGAGGCAGTTTAAGCGTCTGAATAGGATGCTTTCTGGACCCCTCCCTTTAGAGGTTTTCCAACAGGGAGGGGGCCCCAGGCCAGACCCAGAACATGCTGGAGTGATTACATTTCCCATCTGGCCTGGGAGCATCTAGGGATCCCCTAAAAGAAGCTGGAGGATGTGGTCTGGGAGAAGAACATCTGCCAATCGTGCTCTGCCACAGTGACTCTGGCATGGCATCCAAAGTTGGATGAACATATGTCTCAGAATTTGTTGTTTTTCTGATGTGTTTATGAAAAAGGTGTTTGTCCCCTTCCTGATTTCTTATTTTTTCCACATTTGTCATACTTAAATGTTTCAGATCATCAAACAAATTTAAATATTATTTAAATAAATGTTTTTTACCCTTGCCCTTAGCAGCATCAACTGCATTCAAGTGTTTGCGATAACTTGCAATGAGTCTCTGAAAGCACTATAGAGGAATTTGGCCCACTCATCTTTGCAGAATTGTTGTAATTCAGCCACTTTGGAGGATTTTGGAGCATAAATTGCTTTTTAAAGGTCATTCCACAGTATCGCAATGGGATTCTGGTCAGGACTTTGACTAGGCGATTCCAAAATCTTCATTTTGTTTTTCTTCAGACATTCAGACATGGACGTGTTTTGGATCATTGTCCTGCTGCAGAACTTAAGTTGGTTTCAGCTTGAGGTCACGAACAGATGGCTGGATGTTCTTCAGGATTTTTGGTAGACAACAGAATTCATAGTTCCATTTATCACAGCAAGTCTGACACCAGGTCCTGAAGCAGCAAAACAGCCACAGACCATCACACTACCATCACCATATTTAACTGTTGGTATGATGTTCTTTTTCTGAAATGCGGGTTACTTTTTTGCCAGATGTAATGGAACATACATCTTCCAAAAAGTTTTAGTCTTTAGTCTCGTCTCGAGTACTTTCCCAAAGGTCTTGAGGATCCTCAAGATGTTTTCTGGGAAAATGGAGATGAGCCTTAATGTTCTTTTTGTTCAGGAGTAGTTTTCATCTTCATAGCTGTTCCATGTTTCCAACAGTTAACGGATAATGGTTCTCACCGTGGTTCACTGGAGTCCTATTGAAGTGATATTTTCTTTGAGAACAGGTGTGGCTGATAGCTTAAAGTTATCTTAAAACAGTACAATGACAGGATGCCTTAATCTCTCCTCTAACAAGTCTACATGTACCACTGTTAAGATTCGTCTGAAAGAAAATATTTGAAATATATCAAGTTGATAGCTTTTTTTTCCGTTGGGTTGTGCAAAATGGTCAATTGGTGCTCACCTCAGGTCACAATGTGCTACTAGTACTCCACTTTCAGTTGCACCCTCTGGTGGTGAGATATTTGCAGCAACTTACCCATGTGGCAACAAGCTCCAGTCTCTGATACTTAATTGAAATGTCAATATTGGAAAATTCTGCAAAATGCTGGATTTTATTATTTGTTTCCCATAGTCCCCCTGTCTAAATCATGGATACTACTTTATGGTTAAGGTTATGGAAAGATCAGGGTTTTGGCAAATGAAGTATGGTTGATGTGGTTAGGCGTTATTCATTGACAGCGCTTAATATGCAAGAGGTTGTGGTTACAGTTGATAGAAAGGTGAATGTTGATTGTGGGAAAGTGACAAACCCAGCAAGCAGGCTGGATCTGCAAAGTTTCCATCCACCACATCAGCCTTGGTACTTTTTCACCATAGGGATTCCCTATGTACATGTGTGTACATGAACATGTAGAGGAACATGCATCATTAGCCTCATGAGTAAAATCATGCCTCCTGTGCCTCCCTGAAAACACCCTGATCAATCATCTCATTAGATCATGGCATCTTCTTGGCCTCTAGTACCACCGTAGGAAATCTGGGAGTCATCTTTGATCAAGATATGTCATTCACTGCCCACATTAAACACATTTATAGGACTACCTTCTTTCACTTGCATGCAACCTAGCAAAGATCAGGCACTTCCTGTTTTTTAAAAAATGCAGAAAAGCTAGTCGAGGCATTTGTTACTTCCAAGCTGGATTACTGCAATTCTTTATTGTCGGGCTGTTCTAAAAAAATCTCTAAATACTCTCCAGTTGATCCAGAATGCTGCTGCACAAATATTAGCAGAAAGAAAAACTGATCACATTTCATCAGTATTCGCTTCTCTCCACTGGCTTCCTGTGAAATCAAGAATAGAAATCAAAATCCTCCTCCTCCTCTAATGTACAAAGTTCTTAATGGTCAGGCTCCTTTAGGGTGTTTTGATGCTCCCAAAGTAAATATTTTCTCCTGAAACATTTATAATCTAAAGTGAGAGTTCAATTTAATCATCTGTGTGCATCATTTACCACATCAAGATATATTTTCCCCCATGTGACCCTCAGGGGGCTTCGTACATCTGTACTTGTGGTGAGAAACTGATTATTTCGAGGTCTAACAGCCTGCAGGATGTAGTTAGAAGGTCTCTGAACTTGCTACTAAATTACAAGCATGGGGGTTAAAAATATTCCCAGCAGTTAAACCCACACCACTCCTGTTTGATTTGTGGATGGGGGACTATTGTCATGTGTTTGCTTATTCATGTAAGATAATTTAAAGCATCAGACTATTTCTTTAGATTTAATAAGACGTAAATATATTTAATTCTGACTTGTTTTAAAGAACAGGAAGAAAAAGAAGTCACATTTCCAAGTGCCATGTTGCAGGTAAAGTGCTCTACTATCAGTAATTACAGGGAAGAAATGGATGATATAAAGTGTGAAGTGTGAAGCACTTTATCTCTATGTGACTTAAAGACCTCACAGCTGCATATGAAAATCCATAATTTGAGTGTGGAAAACTCTGTGGCTGATAATAAAAGACCCACTTAAAGAAAGCAGTTGTATGTGTGTAATGTGTGTGATTAAAAACCATGCTGACAGCCTGAAGCCTTGCACAGTATATCTGGGCCTTTTTTTTTTGTTTAGGCCTCATTAACATTCAATGGAGCTGTCATGGATGGGTGGGCAGAAATTCTTTACAGTTGATGGGAGATGTTTCCTCAGGCGGTGACCACACTGAAAGCCATCTTGGATCACATATGGGCATTTTTTTAAAACACTATCAGTGGGTGTTCCCTCTCTGGGAATTAGTGTACTGTGGCATATTGCTGCCACTATGACTAAATAAAATGACATTCTTGGTCAATTCTTTTCATAATATTACAAGATCTTTTTCACATAATAACATAACATTATAATTTGACTTTATTCTTGTAATATTACACCTTTATTGTAATATTACACCTTTTTCACATATAATAGGATTTTTTTCTTGTAATATCATGACTTTTTCTCTTCTAAAAGGGAAAAATACACTATTAGTGTGGCCCATTGCAGTTATTATAATATGTATTCTAAAAATTGAATAATCTGCTATCTCGTAATAATGAGAAACTAAACAAAGTGTATATGTTCATGGCAGCAGCAACACACAGCTGTACTGAGCTTATGATATTTTTTTTTCATTGAAATATCTGTAATATTTACAAGACTGAAAGTCAGTTGCCAGAAAACAGGGCAGCCTGACAAATACATTCACAAACAAGCCTGTAATTGTAAGCTGCAACGCTTTAGCTGAATTGATTTCTTGTGCCAGAGCTGAATTGAAACCTTGTTAGACCTGCGACATTTTCGGATCACCTACATTTATCCTCATGCTGCTCCAAAATAAATGCCCTTGTCAGATGTCAACAAAAATTAGAGAAAAAGGTGAGCCAAAATACTGTCAGGTTATGGTCAAATTAAAGAAAATATGGGAAAACTTGATCCATGACAAATCTCCTGCAGCATGATTTGCAGTTTCATAACAGGAAAAGCATGCAAGGTCAGTGTGAGAAGAAAAAAAAGTGTGCTCCTTTAAAGATTCAAATGTCTCTTCCAGCATGCTATGAGCTGCCAAACACTCCATTTACCAAAAAAACCTGTGGCAATTACAGCTATTTTATCTAACAAATTCAAGCCTTATGTCTTTAGATAATCTTGGAAAAAGACATTAAACTCAGGCCGTTTAACATTACATTCAACAAGCTCAACAATTAGTCATTCTCACAACACAGCAAGTCCTGTTAACCATTAGGACGCTCAATGTTCCCTGACATTGTTGCAGGAAGACATTTTGTCTGTTTGTTGGTCTTGCGGCATCTCTGAGGCAACTCGGGTCACATCAACATTGCTTTGTTCCAGGAACTGGAAGTTAACCATCTGGCAATCTTTTTTTTTCTGTTGTGTACTGAATCTGAAGGTTATCAAAGAAGATGCAGCTAGCAATTCAGTAATTGGACGCCTGAAAAGATTTGAACTTGTTAGCAAGCATTTACTTATATCCGCACCTCAGCAGTCATGGAGTAACATTATTATTTATTTGGACGTGTTTCTGTGCAAATGTCCAATGCAGTCAGGGTTGGCAGTGCCCACCCTGAGTAAATTTCATTAAAAAAAGGCACATGTTTAAAAACTAATTCTTAGAGGCTAAAATTCAAGTCTCAAACAATGAAATCAGAATGCAATTTCAGTTGTAAAAGGTCAATTTGCACCTCATTTAAGATCAAAGCTGATCAAAAGCCTTACACAATCAACGATTCACAATGTTGAACTACACAAAGCAAACTAGCCTGGTTGCCGTGGTAACACACACGTCTACTGACACCAGCTTCTTTGCATTCCTAAGGCCAGGGTGTGATCTGCTGGCTGTGCTTATCCTCAGCATTGACTTTCAGTGCTTCCGATTTTGAAGAATTCTTCTTTACCATTCCTTCATGTCAGAGATATTGTTGATTCATGCTTTTACTTTATCTTCCTGTCTCACGTTTGTTTATTGACAACATATTTACAGTAGTACAGCAGTCACTGATGATGTGCTTTGAGTTTGTATGAAGAGAAATTGTTTCAATGTAATTCACCTCCTTGAAATGTCCGTTTTACACTCGTTAGCATTATCGCGAGTTAGCATCTTCAAGCGTTTCTGAGTGATAGACTTAACATGACTTTGGTTTACATATCTGTTTAAAAGCTAAAGAAGCTTTCATAAATATAACATATTCGATTTATTCGATTTGATATTTAATATCGATATTGATATGAATGTATTTATTTACGTTTTATATGACATATTTATATTTATTTAATAGTGGTTATTTCCAATGCACAGTGATGTATCAGTCCTTTATTTATTTTCTATATTTACAGAAACTGCATTGCATTGTTATCTAGTAAACAGATTAAACTCCACTGACACATCTGCTTTCTGTCAAAAGCCCTGCAGTGGTCAGTTAGATTAAAATTCAGCAGCAGTGGTCAAAATACCCAACAAGTTCCATTGTTTAAACTTAAAAATGTAAAGTTTGTGCAAAAAGGTGACATTTGTGGCTTCAATCTAATAATTGCTCAAGTGCTGTCAATTGAGTCAGCATCAGTCGGGACTGAAGATTAGAAGTTTGAAAATAAAAATAAAATCGGAATTTAGAAATAATGTTAAAAGACTTCATCTTCATACTGGAGCTGCAATGATTAGCTGATTGAAGAGTTTGATGATTGAATAATCATTAGTTTTTGTGATGATTTCTGATTTATTTTTGGAACACCTGAGTCAATGGAATATCTTTGGGTTTTGGACCATTGGTTAGACAAAATATGATCATTTTTCAGAGTGACTGACATTTAATAGACCAAGCAATACTTATTAGTCACAGGATGCTCAGAGGTGTCTTCATGGTAAAAAATATTTGCAAAATCTAGGTTAAAGGTTTACTTTACTTATACTACCACTTTTCCTAAGATGTATTTATAAAATAACTGCATATAAACAGAAACCTTAGAAGAAGTATTTGGATTGGTAAACCTCAATGGGAACTGTGAGTACTGTAGGTGGTTTAGAGTGTGTTTCAAAAAGCAACTCAACAGTTAGATGTTTACTGTCTTTCCTAAACACATACAGCCATGCATACACATCCGCACATGGACACCGGCCGTGCACTGTTTCAGCTCTGTGCGCACCGCCACCCTCCACTTGCCGTAGAACACTTCCAGATTCTCGGAGGGAAAGTAGTTTATTATGATAACAGGAAAAGTCGAAAATTACTGAGCAGGGAGGCAGAGAGTCAAACTGGTAGAACACTCAAGTTCAGAGAGGACTGAAAATAGCACCACCCACTTGTAGCTGCACCGTGGGCATGCTCACATGCCTGCAGATGTATGTGTTTGCCCTTTCATTTAATCACTTGTTCTTCTCAAGCAACCACAGGCAGAGATTCTTCATGCTGTATGTTGCTGTAGCTCCTGCAGCGGTGTTAATTTCATTAACTGACAGAAGTGAGGGGGTTCTCAGATTTACTGCGTGAGGCATGTTTGTCTATTTCATCATCATCTTCCTGCTACATGGCCAAGAGATTGTTTCATTTTCAGACAGAAAGCTGCATGTTTCCCTTTTGGCTTACTATTGTAAAAATGTACCCCTATATATTTCATAGAATATGATGGATATCTTAATGGCTCAGTGAGCTACCGTTAGTACAGCTGATATATTTGCAGTTTGATTTATAATTATTTTATTGGTTTATCAGATTCTTGCATTTCATTGTCCATTTAGTGCAGATTATGTATACTTTACATTTACTGCTGAACAATCTCCAGGAATTTCTTTTTTAAATTTATTTTGATGACCTGATTACTAAACCATATAATATGGATTGTGTGATGGTTGAAATTGTATATAAAATAACGTTTTTCAGCTGGAGGCATGAGCAAATATAGTATATAGTACAATGTGGAGTGAGTCTCCCACCTGATCCCTGTACACTGACCTTTGGTCCTGGGGGCCCACGCAGTCCACCATTGCCCAGAAATCCTGGCTTCCCCTGGGTGGACAACAATCACAGTCTGAGAGCAGCCAAATCCAACACCATTACACAAATTATCTATCTTCTGCCCTCACATCAGCCACTGTAGGGTTGAGACTGCTAACAAGAGGAAATCACATGCAAACATGAAACACAATTGGGAGCCAAACCTCCAAAATTATGGAGCTGTTCTAGTTTATTGCAAATTGTAGTGAATCTTACTGCTGATCCAGTTTCTCCTGGAGGTCCTGGTGCGCCTCTCAGTCCAGGAAGACCCTGTATATAAAGATAAAAATGAAAGTAAAAGTTTCTTCATCATTGGATCCATATGATTGCTGTGAGTGATTTACATGTTGGTGGTAAAATTAGGAACAACTCTTCTAACATCTAGTCAATCAGTCATTTTCTATACCTGCTTATTCCTCATTAGGGTCGCAGGGGTCTGCTCGAGCCAATCCCAGCACATTACGGTGAGAGGCAGGGATACACCCCAGATGGTCACCAGCCAATCGTGGGGCACACACACCATTCACTCACACACTCACACCTACGAGCAATTTAGATTTGTCAATTAACCTCAGCATGTTTTTGGAGTGTGGGAGGAAGCCGGAGTATCCGGTGAAAACCCACACAGACACGGGGAGAACATGCAAACTCCACACAGAAAGGTCCCAAGGAGGTCTTGAACCTGCGACCTTCTTGCTGTGAGGCAACAGCGCTAGCTGTGTCACCATGTCGCCCTTTAACAACTAGTAGTGGCACAAAAATAAGTTCAGGCTACTGGTGTAATCACAACCCAGATAACATATGGATGTGGGCCACTTCAGGACATGAGCTGGCACTGTAGGCACTGTAGGCATTATTCTGCAGTAAATGCTACATTTGGCCCAAATATCACAAAACAATTATCAACCAAAACTGGGTTTTGGTCAAAACATGGGAAGTCAGCAACGGCCAATCCAGATGTCAGCCTAAAGTTTCCCACATATAACATGGTTAGGTCTATACTTTGGATGTTATTCTTGTCTGGTTCATTGAAACAGCCTCCCTGCAGGAACCCTGCAGTTCCCCCAATTATGAATCGAAATCTGGTCTTCATTGAAGAAAGGACAAATTATAGTGTCCCTTGCAAAACATGTTTGTGCAAATTTGTTTAGGTAGAGGGATAAATACCTAGATAACAAAAATATTTTTGGCCCATATCTGGACCACACCTGACATGTTCATCTGGCCCACATACTACATGGAATTACGGCAATTGGGTGGACTGCTCCTGTTTTCCAAAAGTAGGCCACAATCAAGCCATTACAACACCAGATGTCAGCCAAAAACAGATCAAATGAACTCCGTTGAGTGCTGGTGGGGTGGTGGTGAGTGTGGTGGGCCACATTCGGTTGAGTTCTGGCCCACTGTACAGTTTACAGGGAGCTACATTTGGTTGAGTTCTGGTGGGCTGGTGGTGAATGTGTACATTTGGTTGAGTTCTAGTTCATTTGATCTGTTTTTGACTGACACCTGGCACTGTGATGGCTTGGTTGTGGCTTTTTAGTTTTTAGTTTTTAATGACCTTACTGTAACTGTTCACTCGGATGCTTTTGTTGACTCAGGTGCTTTTAGATTGATACTGTTTATTATGGGATCCTACTATCTCCCATGGAATAGTGTGTAGGCACAAAAGATGCTGCCATGAAACAATTTCAGTAATAATCCATATGTACCTTAATCTAGGCTCAAAACCAGAGGCAACCAAGATAATTTTGCCAAATCTGTGGAATAGATTATGGTTACATAATAAAAACAGTCAAGAAGTCTCTGCTGAAGACTTTCACTGGCCTTCATTACATCACAAACTAATCATCCTGAAAAATTTCTTTTATGCTCTGCTTGCTTTTTATCTTCCTTTTAATTTTATTTATTACCTCCTGTGCTGTACAGCACTTTCATCAACCACCATTTTTAAATGTGCTTTATCATTAAAATTAATTTGAGTTTTAAGTAGACTTGTATATTTACATTCATGACTTCATAATTTCTTCTAATTCTGGATAGACCTTCACAAAAATGTTGCCCTAAATTATGGCTAGATGATATGGACAGAATCAACGATATTGCAGGGATGACTATTGTTGCTTTCACAGACTATTTATAAAATTAAATTTTTGATAAATAATCATTATTAATGGGTATATAACAGCTAGGACAGTTCAGAACTAGTTTTCTTATAATGTAGCCTCTAAAACCAGGAAAAAAACACTTATTCCATATTATATATTCCATATTATAACATAGAAAACATAAGAAAACATCTCTGTCTCATACCATGATATCTATATAATATCAATATATTGCCTAGCCCTACCCTGAAGTTATTATCCATAGTATAGACCAATGAAGTATCCTAACAGAAGTGGGTAACCACATTGACCCACAGTACATGATCATCACCTGCAAACATTGCGGAAGCCTAAACATCAACGCTGGCGCCGTTTATGACCTACGACTCTGGGGCATGTCCTGGGACATAGTTTTATGGTACTACACAAAAACTTTCACTCTGCTTTATAAATCTGGAATTATTTCATTTGATTACTATCAGAGTAAATAAAGAAATTATGGTATACTGTGACAGTGTATAAGTCTGATTAGCACTGACTGTATCGGCTCATTCTCCTGCCAACCATGATACATTTACATTAGCTGCCAAAAAGAATGAATTCCTGTATCTCACCTTGGGTCCTGGTTCTCCCAGCAAGCCTGGCTCCCCTCTGTCTCCCTGAGTAGTGTCAGTAGAATCAGGTATCTTCAGTACTGGCAGCAGTTTTGAAAAGGCACACAACTGATGAATTGCTTCTTCAAGTTCTTACCTTGTTCCCTTTAAGACCAGGCTCCCCTCTTGGTCCTGCTGGGCCAACTTCACCCTGCCAGCCGAGGGAAAACAGTGGTTGAAGCATTCAATCAGAAGCAGAATTTCAATGCTTATGTTATACTAAAGCTCTGATTGGAGGAACAGACCAGAATTTTAGTTTTGTTGTGAGATAATTATATCGAGTAGCCGGATTTGACAAACATAATCTGGGTTTTGTCGGCATAGCAAGAGATTTAGTCTTTAAAAGGGAGCATGTAGAAGGAACAAGGACACCTAAGACAGGTCCAAGAATTGTCAAAGGACTATTCAATCAGATATTTATTCTACAAAGGATACAAAGAAATTCAAAAGTTGATAAAAACATGTTAAAACATGCCTGTAGTTCTGGGGTTGAGCAAGGTCAAGGTTAGGTTTTTGACAGTAGGAGTTGAATGAAGGCAACCCTAAAGTTAGAATCAACTGGCCTTTGAATAGTTTTGAGGACATCATGATATAATTTTAGCTAGCTGTAGCTAAGAGGACTTAAATAGACTGAATGCTGTCATTGAATTTATTCTTCAGTGTATAATTATCAACCAAGTAAGAAGTGGGACTTACAGTATGGCTCATCAAAGGTCATTATAATGCACATGTTTACCTTCTTCCCATTTAATCCAGAAGGGCCAATTTCCCCAGGTTTCCCATCTTTTCCCTGGGGACGGAGACAACATAAACTAATTCCATCATGTGCAGAATCTCATGAGAATGTTATGAACTTTTGGAAATAATGGAATTAATTAAGAACTGCTGAGTACTTACAGGCTTACCATCAGGTCCTGGTGGTCCATCTCTCCCTTTCTCCCCTCGGAAACCCTGTACCATGAAAACAGTCCTGTTACTTAACAGAAATACATACATAGTCTTGAGTCATTTTTGCTGAGTTTCAGTCTATATAGTATGGCAATAAATCATGGAGCACAATAACAAATCATGTACCAGAGAACATGCAGATGGAAGGGTTAGGTACTCACTCAGTAATGTCATCTGGGTTAGCTAACATTAACCAGCATAAGCTACCAGGTACCAAATCAACGACAGCAGTATACCATTAAGTGACATTTACTTATTCATGAAATAGTTGGGCCCAGAAATTTGGTGATATAGTAACTGGTAACGTACTTGCAGGGCCAGTTAGTAAGCTGCTGTAGCTTACACAACAGTAGCAGCCAAAAACAAGCCATAAACAAGCTAGTTAGCATGACCGTGTTTATGCTTATCCAGAGCTTCTTTCTATTTTTTGTTTATATCCTCCCATCATTTTGCTCATCACTGCACACAATTTCATTCAATAAAAAGTTACTGACAAGGAAAAATAAAAGCTCTCTGTGCTAATGGTCTGTTAGCTATTAAGAACAAACCTTGTTCTTACAAAAACAAGAGCTTTTTAGCAACACTGACTAACAGGGGTTAGACATGGGAATTACACATAGTTTTTCACATCCTCTATTAGACAGGCAAAGCTAAAAAAGATGACAGACCATAAGAGGAGTGACATTCAAAACTGTCAACATTCCCTCTGGCAACTGGGTTGAAAATCTCCCCGGATAAACAAACACTACTGTGTCATTAGAAGTGAGTCATTATAACTAGAAGTCATTAGGGATCATTAATAGAGAACAGAAGTGACTTTTATAAAAGTCTTTACTTTTGGTATACTGCACCAATTCCACATCAAATACTTAGTTGCAGTTAGATATTTTACTAGCAATTTTCTGGTCTTCAGTTTGTGGTCTTTTCTCCCTTATAGAATATACCAGTGAGACCAGCGTGGAAATAAGTCTTACCAATGTGTGCAATAACTTGCAATATAAATATATAGTGTTGACCCTGAATAGTGTAGCTCTATTACTGAAGCAAAGAAACAGCAAGCCAAACCAAAATACTATATAAACTTAAAGAAACCGAACTGTGCATTCCATTCCCTGTTTCTATTGGTTTTTAACACGGTATTAATAGCTTGTGATGTATTTTGGTTGATCATACACAAAACGCACACACACATACACACAGAGCACTGTCCAGTCCATTACATCATAGTGGAGTAATGGGTTGTTGTAGACTGATTATAGATTATGTCTCACCATGCGTCCTGGCAGGCCACGCTGCCCTGGAGGTCCAACTACACAGTCTTCCTTCGCCTCTGTGACTGTTCGATTCAGAGGACACTGAGAAACACAAACACACTGATGTCTGCAATACAAAACACCCTGAAACTTCACTAATTACTTTACGTAAAAACACATTAAGATACATATGATATGAATATTGCCAATGATTTTCACATCATAGTAATGTTACATTTGCATTTTAAAAATAGCTTTACTTACCCTTTCATCATCCTGTGTACCGTAAGAGAAAATGTGATGAGAGAGATGAAGTGAAGGTTATTATTGTGTGAATTGAATTTGAAAAACAAAAGGTGATCTTTACTACAGGGAACAGGTGAGAGATCTTACCACAGAGTAGATCTCACAAGCCGTCTCTCTGTCACTCTGATGAGGATCACAGTACAGACGCAACTTCTGAATCTCCACCTGAATCCAAAGAGCAGGTAAACAGTGATGACTTCTAACATGCTTTATCAGAAAAAAACTAATGTCTGCTTCACTGATTTTAAGTTGTGGAAATCAAGTTTTTGATAAATCTCACTCTTTTTATTGATTTTGATTAAACTCGCACTTGTTATGGAATCATTTGTATCTTCAGCCAAAATATGCAATATTTATGTGAGGAGAGAAAGAATAATACAAATAAAGAAATATTTTTTTCTCATAAAAACATAACTTTCTCAAATTTTCCTTCAGGAATGTTAATGGTACTGGTGTTAACATTCATGAGACATGGCATCTATCCATCTTTTAATATGTATTTTTGTTTTTACAACTGTAGTAGTTGTTTATTAATGTAGAACAGGGCTGTAAGAATCTCCTCCAATATTAAGACTATTTACATTGTAATAGTTCTCAAATACATGTTTAGAATGTATGAACTCACTCTAAATAATCAATGATCTAAAAATAATCTAAATATGTGAACATGTAAACACTATTAATAAATGGAACTGTCACCATTACAATCACGTATACAATAATTACACTAATGTAATTCTAGTAGGTATCTGGGTAAACATAGCCAATGATTGCATGGAATGACATATTGAACATTTATTCATGGTCCCCAGTAGATGAAGCCTGCTGAGCACCATCAACAATTATGTGATGGTAATGACCATGTTAGCATTGTCTTTGAATGCATGCTAGCATGTAGATCAAACCACTGCACCACCAAGTACAGCCTCACAGAGCCTTGTCTTGTAAAGGTATGACTTGTACTCACAGGTACTGTGATGTCTGTTCCTCGCCTCTTAGCCACCTGCGTCACCCCATTGATGTAAATGGGCTCCGCCGGTTCCAGGTTTTCCTCCTGGACCAATTGATCATCAAGGAAACCGGTGACTTGGCGAGGTCTCACCAGGAGTTTGAGTTGATGCCATTTTCCATCATACAGAGTCTGAGAAAAGGCAATTTCATGAATAAGTTTGCTTCTTTAAAGGTCATATCAAATATAAAGATACATTTACTGAAAATGTCTTCATTTATGAGACTGAAACACATCGTTGTACAAGCTTGGAGTTTGTGACCAACATTTGGACGTGAAAACAATTATTAAGTTGTCAAATCGTTAACCCAGACTTCCACTTCTGTTGACAGTCCCATGTGTGCGTGTTTCATCTAATCTAATTTTGTCAAGAAATGTGTGCTCCATAAATGTTCCACAAATAGCCTTGACCAGCGAGGTAGCACGACCAAGAAGCCCTTCATTTTTCCATCACAATCTTTTCTTGAAGACTTAAACCATACAGAGGCAGAGGAGAACAGAGCAACTATTGTTTCTTGGGACTGAGCCACAACCATCATTTCTAAATGACAAATCACAGGCTTCTACCTTGTGCCACATCAAACTGAATTAAACATGTGCAAACAGAAAGTGAATATAATTACAACCCTGTTCAACACTCAACGCTAAAGTCTAGGTGTGTGTTAGGATGGAGGGTGGTGGGTGCCTTTGGAAAAACAACCTGGCGTGTCTGACAGGATGTATCATTACCTTGTGTTGCCATGGAAACAGAGACATGCACTCTAAATGCTGCACATACACCGGCTAGTTTCCACCAGGGAAATATAGTGGTTTAGAGGCGGAAACATTTCCTTTGAGCACTCTCCTGGCATCCTTCACATCACATCTTCACCAGTTCAGGTTTCTATTGAACTCAACAGGGGATGATGTTAAAATAACTGCTGGTTTGGCTCCCTGCGAGTCATCTCAGTCAGACCTGTTCACAGCGAATAGCATGAAGGGAAACCCACGATTGGAAGAGACAGAGTCCACTAATAACACAAATTGTTCTTTCAGTGGCACGGAAGGAAAATAACAAGTAGTAACATAGCCTAGTTCACTTTATAATAACCAATATTTGCTGTTCTAACATTTTTGTTTTCATAATGTTGTAATGTAATAGGGTTAAAATGGTAAGTATCATAAACTTTTGTTTGGACAACAGAGTTTATTTTAGTTTATTTTTTAAAAATCCCATTGACTTCTTGATGAGGGAACCAGGGCAATGTTCATTTTTAGGTTAGATAAATATCAATCCTGCAGCACCTATAGTGTTAGCAAGTAGCTAACTTCACTTACACATCCAGCAGCAATGCAGCAGAACTGATCGTCTCTGACATTGATATTTAATAATGATTTTTTAGTGAGTGTGACTTTCCTTTACCGACACATTATTATCGGTTGTATCAGTTAAACTTGATGAGTTACCTGATGAATCTGAGTCCAGTGTTCAATTTTTTTAGCTCTGTTTTGTAACCCCTGTGGAAAATAGCTGCTAAATACCCCATTGTGATGACTTACATTGTCTAATGTTTTGACACTGGGAATGTACTAAGGGTTTGTTAGAGATTTTTTCCTGAAAACAGCTAGTACATTTGTGATGCTTAAATGCTCCATAGAGCAGAATGGAGTAATAATAATTCATTCTTAGTCTTTCACTTATTTGAGAAAGTGTGTCCAAATTCTGGACTGGGGATTTACATAGTCATATATTATATTAGTTCAATACCCAACTTTTCTAACACATGCAGCAGGAACAGAGCAACGTCATACGTCTGACAATTAATTAGAGGTATGCCTGGTCTCAGGTTTCTTTGTTTTTTTCAAAAGGAAATGAGCCTGCTGTTTTTGAAAGCTAAACATTGTGTTAGCTGCAAAATTAGCCTCAACATAGCAAAACTTAACATGGTGCAACATACAAAGTCTGCAGCTGTATCTTGTTGTCTCCTGCTGAATCAAAGTAGTTTTTCTTCAACATTACTGCCAGATAGGGCAACATAGGGCATGTTCATACATAGGGCATGTTCATACATTTTGGAACAATAGCATTTCCCCACACTTTGAAATCAAAGCTTCCCCAAAGGCCAAGTAGCCAAGTGAACATCATACTGTTGTCACACCAACCTGATAGGCTTTAAAGATGACTCTCTGGACAGTGTTTGTTATACTAGTGGTTGTGAAGGTGACAGTTTTGTCTTTTTCACTCAGTGTCACTGCAACTTGGATCTCCTTATCCATAGACAGCACTCTCCAAAGGTCAAAGGTCAACTTTGCAGAAGACCGCTTTAGACGCAGGGTTGCTACAAACACATAGGATGGAGGGAGGCCTTCTGGGAAAATCTCCCTAGTGGACAGATGAAAGAAAATTGTACATGTGAACATTAATTTTTAAATAGATGTTTAATGACACTTGTAACAATGTGCTACCTGGTTTTCTCTGTAATGTCTGTGGAGCCAGTGAGGGAGAAAGCTGTCTCCGACACCAGGGAGCCAGGGATCTTCTTGGCCTTCTTCTCAATGCTCATACCCAAAATCAGCTCAAAGCCTTTCTCATCACGAGATGCCACCGGGATTCGTGTTGGACACACAGACTCTGGAAGGAAGTAATTTATTCAGACAGCCAACTATTAAATAGACTCACGACTCAACAATAGCAGATATCTCCTTTGATTGTACAGTTACAGCTCCACCAGATTGCATGCTTGTTGAATTTAAAATGAGCTAACTGACTACCTCTCACACAACAATAGAGTAGTTCCAATGTAAAGCTAATATACAAGTATTATAATTATGCAGGCTATTCTTGTCCCTGTGGGCTCATTGTTAGTCTATATTGAATTGGATGGGTAGGCTATATGACATGAAACTTAAATCAATACTAGTTGGTACTTATTAGCAAACTGATACCTGTTGCTACTCATTAGTAAACTGATACATGTTGCTACTTATTATCAAGTTGCCAACAATGTTGCCAAGATCAGCTCAATGAAGGAGAATTAAGAAGACAGCTGATAAACCAGACAAGTGGATGCAGGGATAAAGAAAATATTCTGACCTTCACAGAGCCTCTGCTCCATGGAGTCTCGGATACGGTCAATGGTGGTGTAATCTTCAGCGTACAGGACGTAGGTGGAGGACGGTTTGTTGGCGATGGATATCAGCTCTGAGGAAGCAATCTCACTGCCAACTCCGACAGCGAATATTTTAATACCCTCTGCTCGAGCCTCCATACTGGCATCCATCTAAAGAAACAGGTGGCACAATCAGCCTCACAAGCTTAAGAAAAATAGATCCTGTTTAGGGCAAGCAAACAGATTGAGGGAGGGATTTCTGTCATGGTTTGCATAAAGAACAAAATAACAAACAGAATTACAGCTTACAGCTTTCAGTGGGTTGAGGAAAAGCCAGTTATTTTGAACTGTGGTCCCTCATGCCCTTGGTGTTCCTATGATGACTACAATGAAAATAATGGGCACTATGAATTGGTGAGTTCCTATCATTCTGTATTTCATATCATGGTGAATCTCTTTGACACCGAGTTCAGAGAGAGTTCAATGCACAATATGTAATTTTGAGCTGCTAGGGACTTCTCAATCACAACAATCAAAATAAGATGGTGATGATGTCATGAAGTAGTATGGGATCGTGGGAGTTTTCATTGCATGGTCAGATGTCTTTTACTAGAGGTTGTCTCCTCCAAAATAGATGGATCCAGTGATAAAAACAGGTAAAAAATACTAAATAAAAAAGTTTAACTTTTTTTCCTCTGATAATTTATGAATCAGATGTCCGATAACCGAAAGCCTTCATCCAAAAAGGACAGTTAAAAATTACCAAAATGTAAAACTTGGAAGCATGGAAACATCTAGTATAATGAAAGTTTACAACAGAATATTCAACAAGTTCTGCTCTAAAAGTTACATATTGGGCCTTTAAGCTCATACAAAATACATCACTTCAGCAAACGAACATGATGTTTACCACATCATCCTGAGATTTTCCATCAGTGACCACTACGGCGATGCGGTTCTTAACATGTCTGTGCCGCTGGGTGGAAGAGAAGACGTGGTCCACAGCAAACTTGATGGCTCTGCCCGTCTGCAAAACAAGTAATTTCATTATTGATGATTTCTACCGGTGGCGTTGCTGTTCATGTACCTGTGGGGCATGAACACTGGCTTGAGTCTTTAGCCTCAACCAACACTGACTCAAGTGACATCACCTGAAGCAATTTATCACATTTCATCACAGCTCCCTCTAGAGCCATGAAAATGCCTTATATATCTTTTCCCCCACATACTAGAGTAGTACTTGCTAAGACCTTTAAACAAGCTTTGATGTGTAAAATTTGTGGAATCCCCCTTTAAGTATGGAGCTATAGAGACAAGAGGCAATTAGACTATCGTAAAGCCTTAACTCAGGGGAATACAGGTAGCTATCAAAATGATAATTTGTGGTTGTAGGTGGATTGATGTGCTGCAACTATACCTTAAAATTCCCATTCCATTCAAATATGCACTTTCCTGGCTTTCTTCATGCTAAATAAGGTAGGGGTTAGTGGTGTGAAAATGAGTTTTCCCTCTTCCTGATCGGACCTTTTGGCCCACTCATCTTTGCAGAATTGTTGTATTTCAGCCAAATTGGAGGGTTTTAGAGCATGAACCACCTTTAAAAGGTCATGCCACAGCATCTCTATAGGATAGAGGTCAGGACTTGACTAGGCCACTTCAAAGTCTTCATTTTGTTTCTCTTCAGCCATTCAGAGGTGGACTTGCTGGTGTGTTTTGGATCACCGCCCTGCTGCTGAACCCAGGTTTGTTTCAACATTAGGGTCACCCATCGAAGGCTGGATGTTCTCCTTCAGGATTTTTTGGAACACAGGACAATTCATGGTTCCATTTATCACAGCAAGTCTTTTAGGTCCTGAAGCAGCAAAACAGCTGTAGACCATCACACTACCATCATCATATTTTACTGTTGGTATGAGGTTCTTTTTCTGAAACACAGCATTATTTTTTTGCCAGATCTAATGGAACACACACCCTTTAAAAAGTTACATTTTTGTCTTGTCAGACCACAGAGTATTTTTTCAAAGGTTTGGGGATCATCAATATGTTTTCTTCCAAAATTGAAATGAGCCTTAATGTTCTTTTTGCTCAGCAGTGGTTTTCATCTTGAAACTCTTGCCCAGTCCCTTTCTTATGGTGGAGTCACAAATGCTGAACGTAACTGAGGTGAGGCCTGCAGTTCTTTGGATGTTGTTGTGGGGTCTTTTGTGACCTCTTGGATACGTTGTCACTGTCCTCTTGAGGTAATTCTGGTTGGACAGCTACTCCTTGGAAGGTTCACCACTGTTCCATTTTTTTCTCCATTTGTGCATAATGGCATAATGGCTCTTATTGTGGTTCCCTGGAGTCCCAGAGCTTCAGAAATGGCTTTATAACCTTTTCCAGATTGATAGAGCTCAATTACTTTCTTTCCCATTTGTTCCTGAATTACTTCAGATCTCGGTTGTCTAATGTCTAAGTTTTGAGGATCTTCTGGTTTACTTCACTTTGTCAGGCAGGTCTTATCTAAGTGAATTCTTGGTTGAGAACAGGTGTGGCAGTAACCAGGCCTGGGTGTAGCTAGAGAAATAGAACCAAAGTGTGACAAACTACAGTTAAGTTATGTTTTAACAGGGGGCAATCACATTTTCACACATTTTCAAAACCTTCATGTATAAACTCTATTTATGTGTTTGCTTGTGTTGTCTTTGATGGATATTTAAATTTGTTTGATGATCTGAAACATTTAAGTGTGACAAAAGAATAAGAAAATAGGAAGGGGACAAACAATTTTTCACACACCACTTTGCTGTAAAATATGGTACTTCCACAAAAATGTGACGTAAACTTGAAGCAGCCTCTGCCTGCAGAGGCTCCCAGCCTTCCCTACCTTCTCCTCATCTAACCATTATAAAACCATTATAAAAATGCAATTATCCATGTATTGATTTGCATGTCTTTGTACAGCTATTCAGTTTGAACATACAATAAGAACAAACATATTCTCACAATATGCCCATGTCATATAGGGCTGATAGTAAACATGTGGTTCCTGCCTGTGTGTTTCCTCCCATATAGGTGATGCTCCTTATGGCCTGGATGAGCTCTGATCCACCCTGGTGTTTCCCCAGAGGAATCTCCAGACGAGGTGTGTCACTGTACTGGATCACAGCCACCTACACCAACACAAGACAAAAGTTAATGCAGTTGCAGTAATGATTAATACTCTGTTGTACTTTGGAATGGGCCTAATAATATATATATATATATATATATATATATATATATATATATATATATATATATATATATATATATATTCTTCTTATATGTAAAACTGGTAACTACTGCAGCATGCAGTATTGATTTGACAGGAGAAAATGAAAAGGTGACATAAATTACAATCTCAGTGGGAAAGGGAAACTGAAGTTTGAATATCATCGCTGGTGGCTGAAGACCTTAAAACTCCATTTTTCACAGATTTATTTTTTTTGCTTTTGTGTGTGTGTGGTTTTCAGGAAGTATTAAACCACCTAAAGAAAGAAGTGTCACAACCTCACTGCAAGTTGAATAGTGGATTGTTTTGATTTCTCCTACATGAATTAATCTCAGTGTGACAGAGCAGCAACAAACTGTAACAGAAATGGTCCATAGTCTGGGTAAACACTGGGTAATAGTCAAGGCTAAAACATAACAAGCAAATCGCAGCATAAAAAGATGACAGAGATTAACACAAAGATTTAGGATTACCATTGTGAAGTAACTCATACACATTTTTGGACATTCTAGTGTGACTTTAGGCAACTTTAAACCTGGTTTAAACTGTCCTTTCATTCCATAGTGCAAACTCAAAACTTACATGACCGGGAAATTAAATTAAACAAATGTGTGGTCCGTTTTCACCACTTTTCCAGGTCTTCTTTGTCTGCTTTTATTGAATGTAATCTCCAACATCCAGTTTTTAAGACTTTTTGAAAACTGAGATGTGAAAGAATTTCCATGAAGTAATGACGCTTAACAGGCATCAACATGTTTAATGTCCTGAAGTCCCTGGAACTTCCTTTCTTTCTATTTGACTTGAACTTGTACAATTTAGACTAAATTACTATAAAATATTATAGCCTAAAGCCTTTATCACTCACCAGTAGAAATTGATTCAATAATAATATTTAGAGCTTCTTCTGCATCATAGAATCTTGCTTCTTGAAGCAGCCGCCATCATAAAAGGTTGTTAAATTAGCATTTTATCCTGGCTTGGTCAATAAAGTAAAATGTCTGTTGTTCTATAGGACATAAAGACTATGATCCTTTCAATTCAGGATTAAGGTGATTTTACCAGACATGGCAGCATCATCAAGAAATGATTTAGGCCAAAAACTCATTTAGTCAAAAAAAGACTCCATTATTTGAATAGGCCGATGATATGAAGATACTGTCCAACAATGGTGACATGATTTTATCTTTTGGGGGTTACAGATTTTCAGCCACCAGTAGTGGTATGTAACACTTGTGCAGACAGTAATGTGGATGGTCATGCTCAGTGTACTGAGTATAATTTGGTGTATATCACCTGAGTGTAGTGTGAACTTATGTCAAACTGGCTGGTGATGTTGATAAGCCACTGCTTGGCTGTGTCGAAGTCAGCGAAGCCAACGCTCCATGAGCCATCAACAATATAGACCAGGTCATTTACTGATGTGCTGCAGCCTGAAACACACACACACACACACACACACACACACACACACACACACACACACACACACACACACACACACACACACACACACACACACACACACACACACTGATATGAAACTAAAATTTGCATTGCATGGTCATTATTTTATGTTTCTGCAATCTAAATTATGTAAACACTCCAACAAGTCATAAACAAGTCCCATTAGTTTGTGTTTTCATATGTGGGTATTTCTCAGTATAGTCGTATAGTAGAAATTATGGGCGATATAAAACAGACCAAATAGACCACATGGAACACAAATTATTGAAACTTTTTTTTGAAATACCAACTCTGTATCAGAGATCTGTGATGTCACATGCCACATTGGGCATTATTGGTGAATTTATTCCTTATATGAAAATGAATCAGCTTGGCAGTTTGTTTTTTGCTTAGTAGCACATATTTTGTGCTTTTATTTGCATTTACTCAACATATATCATATATATCATAGTTATAACTTTGCTGGTTAGGTTTAACAAGAACTTTTTTGAACAACAAAACTATATTAATTCAAAAAAGAGCAGCTCATTACCTAGTCATCACCTTTTCTTATAGTGACATGTACTGTACGTCACATGAGGCTTTTCATCACCAGTTGAAGGTGAAAAGCCCAATGTGACATATATGTCACCACAGTATTTTCCTAACTTGTTCAATATGAATTTATTCAGGAATTGAGGTCTGAACATGTGAAATGTAATATAGCACATGTTATTAAACCATTATAATTATCAAATGGGTTGAAACGTATCTTTAGTAGCAAAAGAGCTTAGCACTTAAAGTCTTTACTGTTCACGTTCAGGATAAAGCTGCATGAGGAATTTTCCAGAACATTTAAAGGAGTGGTGAAACCAGTGTAACAGTGGGTTCTTATGTATTATATAATCCAAGTAAGTCAATGTGCAGTGCAACAAGCAATTTATATACAACTAGATACTCTTGGCATAAATTACCATAAATTACCACACCATTGGTATTACTGCCTTATGCAATATGCATTGAGTTAGCACTTTAAATTTATTGGGAATTGTGGCAATTTGCAATACAATTACACACTCAACACTTTAGCAACCTCCATTTAATCAGCTCTTTAGCATCTAATTTAGTATTAAAGCGGTAGTGAAATGGCCGCCTGACTCTTGGCTTGTATGTTTAACGATGAATTAGACTGTTTTACTTTTCTTTTTGCATTTCATTTTTCTTCTTGATTTTATTGTGTTTTATTAAGAGATGGGATTTAGCCACATGGCTGTAATCTCACAATTATTTCATTGATGGGCTCTCTCATAGTGAGATGATGTCATCCCTACCTGCTCGGACGTCCTCCTCCTCCTCCTCTGCAGCCTCCAGTGGGGTCAGTAGCAGTATTGTAGTCCATAAGGACCACAGCAACATGGCTCTGTAGGAGGGCGGTTCAACGTGTTCCAGTCCAACTTGACTAAACCAGAAAACAACACACAGGTTGAACATAATAACAACATGGTTGTTAGTGTGGTGTTAGCTGTGGCTTAAGAGCTGCTTTACCCTGTATATAGGCTGTTTTTATAACCTGTGTGATAATATTGGAAAGACATTCTTCGCAGGGCTACAGGTATGAATCATTATTTTGCATAATTAGCTTTTTCATCTTTAACATGTAATGCATGTTGTTATACACTGTCAAACTGTGTTAAAAATGACACAGCTTAAAAAGTGATTGTGTGTCTGTATCCTCGGTTGACAGATTTAATTTATTAATGTAATGTTTGATTTATTATAATAATTTTATTTGTATAGCACTTTTCAAGCCAGGAACACAAAGTGCTTTCCAAAACTCAACACGAGAATAATCACAAAAGAGTTTTATTGATTCAAGAATACATAGTACAGATTCAGATTTTTAAAGGTAATAGGGAGATTGTTCAAAAACAAATACATGTGAATGGTAAATAGAAAAAAAATACTTAAAATAATGTGGTTGCATTACACAATTGTAAGTGAGAAGGCAAATTCTATAAAGAATAAATATAAATATATTTTAAGATTGGATTTAAAAGCAGGAACACTCATCATCACTCAGTTATTCATCCAGTCATACATCCTAGTATGACTGGATGTATAACTGTATGTATGACTGTATAAGTTATAGGACACGTTAGAAACATTTTTCAATTTTAAAATTTTAAATGTTATTATAATGTAGTACACTGTTATTACAATGTTATTATAAGATTATTACAATTTAAACTATTTTGAAATTATTTATTATTTTTTTATTATATTGGTACGGTGTTGCAATATAACAACAAACCCTAAAACATTTTTTTATTAAAATGTCTCTTAATTAAGTGTATTTGGTCTATTTTGACAAAAAAAATTGAAAAACATTTTTTACCAACTGGTATAAGGGTCCATGACATGGTATTTTACACTAATGACTGGATTTATTACTTATTATTGACACATCAATAACCTCGTGCTTTGGGATGTAACTCCACCTTCACCAACTGAAGGTATGATCACTTTTGCAGAAAAAATATCACAATCTTTTACAGAAAAAGATGTACTATAAGTACTCACAAGATGAACACATCCTACTTTGCTCACTCTCAGACCACAGTTGTCACAGAAGATTATTAGAACATTCATGTTCCCCAGAGGATAGACTGTTTTGACCCTATTGCACCACCCTCAAGACAAATAATCATTAGAATCGTGACTATTCTGTTGCTCTTTCCTACACTTTTGTTTATCTGAGGGTGATCTCCACCACATCCATGGAGGGCGCTGGTTTCCTCTGCAGGAACGTTTCCAGGAAGCCTTTTTAGAAGTTTGCAGAGCTGATTGTTCCTGACAAACACAAACCGCATGACTGTGAACCTGCTGCAGATGGGTTACAGCTTCACTCATTCAGACAGTAAGCAAACGGTTTGTCGCCACCAGAATTACTTTCAGGACAAGGGAGTAGACGTTTCCTGACATTTTACTGACATGTCAAAGTTTATATTGTATGTCATCCGATGCCCGCACAAGTTAAAAAGAGCAGAATAATGAGAGAAAGTGAGCAAACAAGACGTATCGTGACAGTGGGAGCATGGAGAGAGCGCCAGACTGAATGAGAGAAAACGACTGCATCTGCTGTTTGATTTACTAAAGCAGGATTAAATAGCCATAAAACACTCAGCCGGGCTGCTACTGTGGAGACAAGAGCTCTGTTGTTTACAGCCTGATTTGGAACATCCATTCAAACAGCAGAAGGATGCGACAGGTAATGAAAAGAGAAAAAATATAACTGTTTTTGCCTTTGAAAATTGTAAAAAAAATAAATAAATAAAATAAAAATAAAAAGATACAACTCAAACATAAGTGGGGAGTAATATTATCAGACTAATTTGCCTAATGTTCCTGTTTCTTAGATGCAGCATAAGTGCTTTTAGTTCCTTGTTTTTGTGACACCTAATTTCCTCCAACCATTACTTCTGTTTGATGTTTCTAGTTGGTCGCACTTGTGTGCTATAAATGTGCCATGTGTGATTAAATCTTGCACATTTAATAATAAAAAGATAATAAAAATACTTATATTGTGTAGCACCTTTAAAAAGAAAAAGCAAAGCAGGATACTCAGAAAGGCAAATTAACAAGAGAAAGACAAACAAGAAGATAAAATATGATCACCCTATTAAAATAATAGCCTCATTTTTTTATTTTTTGGGAAAACAAAAATTTATCAAAATATTTATTAATCATTTCAATCAAAAAGGCCTTGACAGTGGATGTCTGTGGACATACATAGAATGCTGTTTGTCACTTATGTAACAATAACGAATAAAGTGACTCAGGACACTTTTGAACATTTTTGTAAACTTTAAACCTGGATTAAACTGTCCTTTCATTCCATAGTGCAAGTAAAAACATTACCTGGATTAAACTAATGTCAGCTCCCTTTTTCATCACTTACCCAGCTCTTTGCCTGTTTTGTATTGAATGTAACTCATCTCCATCCATTTTGACAACTTTTTGAAACCTGAGATGTAGCAAATTTTCAATAAATGACACATGTTTAACAGAGTGAGGATCCTGGAATATCCTTGTTGATATGCACAGCACTTTATATTAAATTATTAAAGCATAAATTGTGGAATTTAGACTAAATTGCTCTTAAACATTATAGCCTAAAGCTTTATCACTCACCAATAGAAAATAATTCAATAATTATATTCAGAGCTTCTTCTGCACCATTGATTCTTATTTACCGAAGCAGCTGCCATAAGGAAAGCTTGTTAAACTGTCATTTCATCCTGAAAAAGGGCAAAAATAAAATGGCCTGAGTAAATTGGCCAGTGTCTTATAGGACATAAAGAGCATGATCCTTTCAACTCAGGATTTTACCAGATGTGGCATTGTCATCAAGAGCTGATTTAGGTCAAAAACTGCTAATATTTTAATATTTGAATAGATATGCAAAACTGAAAAATTACAATAAAAACTGTTGATAAGTATAGTGAATGAAAGCAATGAAAAGGTTCTTAACATAACATGGAAGCAAGTCTACAAGAATAGAATTTTCAAAAATGAAAAAGAATCAGTGACATTTTTAATATAGTTTCAATATAGTATCTTTGAGATTTTTATACCCTGATATTTCATAGACACTGAACTTCGATTTGACTGATATCACCTAGAGTAAGCAAATAATAAATTTACTTTACATAAATAATTCACTTTTTGGAAGATTTCTAACACAACTATTAGCTGTTTTAAATAAACTCTTAAAAGTGGATTTAATATGTGATTTAATAGAAATTGCAGATTCTACAGCTGTATCTTTTATTTATGTAAGCACTTTCTTCAGTGTAACTGCATCAAAGTGAGAACTACAACAGCTTGGAGGTTAAACCACGACAAATGCAAACGATAATCCTTACTGGTGTTAAGTTCTCCTTTAAGTCTTGTTACAATAAAGTTGTGATCACTGAAACACAAATTACAGCATGTGCGACAGATTTTTTTCTGGCATTTTTTTTTCTCCACATCTGTGTTAAGAACCATTTCTTGCCCACACAATTATATGGTATTGTGCTAAAGCATGTTATCCAGGGGAAAACAAAAAAAACTTTTTCAAACTTTGTAAGCCACAAATTTATACACACGTCACAGTTCTATACATGCAGGAGGTATTTCTGTCCCTGTGCGCACATTAGTATGAATCATTCCAACAAGCCTATAAAAAGCCCTGTGAATAGACAGTGCTGTAATGTAGAGTTGGCATAAAGATGCTGTATAAGGCTTAAGGATGATATATGATCATCTCTCTTGCCCCTTTAAACCATCCTTAAACGCGACAGATGATCTCGTAGTGTGTTTTCTGTGGAACTCTCCCCGTGTTTACCGCTCGGCGCAAACATGGTTTCACCGACCACAAGGCCGGGCCGGAGAAAATAACAACGTGAGCCCTATGCCGGGATGGGAAAACAGACATTTAAACATGGCAGGGAGGGCTGCAGTGGGCTGGCAGCGGCTTTAAAGACAAGGGAGGATCAGTCAGCTGAAGAGAGCACACAGCTGCCCACAACCTTTCTGTTACACAGCCTCCTCCCAGCTCCTCTAACACAGCGTTTACTCCTTCTGTGCCTGACTGATGGAATTTGCTATTACACTGCAAAAGATTGTTCTTAGTACAATAATTTGTCTTTTTATATCATAATTCTGACTTTTTAGTTCAAATTCTTTGAAAAAAAATATGTCAAATTATCTGCCAGTGGAATAAGGGAATAAGATATTTTATGATAATTCTACTCAATATTAGACTAACTGTACTAAATAGAAGATATATACCCCTGATAAGATTTCACTTTTTGTGTATAACATAATTTTGCCCCAAAACACACTGCAAAAAATGAAATCTTAACAACTGAACAATCAGTCTGGTACACTTAGTCCAATATTGAGTAGAATTATCTAGAAATATCTTATAATATTGGCAGATAATCAGACGTATTTCATTTTTTTCTTGGTTTTCAGTCTTGCTTGAAATAAGATTAAATTATTTGACTTTTTATCTTTTCATCTCTTATTATTTACTTTTTTAATCTCAAATTCTTTGAAGAACTTTATCTACCAATTGAATGAGATTGTTCAAGATAATCCTACTCAGCATTGGATCAAACCTCCTGACTTATGTTGCACATTATTTTGTTATTTTGTACACAAACACTATATATATATATATATATATATATATATATATATATATATATATATATATATATATATATATATATATATATATATATATATATATATATATATATACATTTTCTATACCCGCTTACTCCTCATTAGGGTCGCAAGGGTCTGCTGGAGCCAATCCCAGCACGTTACAGTGAGAGGCAGGGATACACCCCAGATGGTCGCCAGCCAATCGTGGGGCACACACACCATTCACTCATACACTCACACCTATGGACAATTTAGAGTCTCCAATTAACCTCAGCATGTTTTTGGACCGTGGGAGGAAGACAGAGTAGTTATTTTCTCATATTATCTGTTCCCACTTACACAAGCAAATCCCTTGTGTAAGTGAAAACTAACTTAACAATAAACATGATTCAGATAATTATATTTTCACTTGTTGAGATTTCGTTCTTTTGCTGTTTTTTTTGTGGCAACAGTATAATATACACTGCAAAAAATGAAATCTTATCAGGCCTATTTTTTTGCAGTGTAATGGATGACAGAATAGATGTTCGTATTACTGCCTATGTATTTGAGCAAAGAAACAAAATCATTGCGTAAATGCATGGCAGCATCTTAGTAAACATGCACATCTGGGTTAATGTGGGCTCCATGGGTAACAATGTGCCATGAGTTTAAATGGGCAGCATTTATTGACCCTGCTAAGAGCTAAATGTAGACTAAGGGTTGTGGGGTAACTGGGTGTAGGGGTAAGACCCATGTGTGTTCAATAACATGAATCCCACATGGAAAGCCCATGTGGGTTTACCATGGGCCCCCACTGGGTTTCATGTGGAAAAGTGATTTTTCTTTCTCCCCCTGAGGGTCTTTTTAGATAGTGTGATGCCCCTGTGGGTTCATCTGGAGCGGGTTTGTCCGTGTGCATGTGTGTCTAACCTTGATATTAGTAGCCCTGGGGACACTGTGCTCCAGTAACCTCAGGAAGATCTCTATGAGATTTCTATGTTTGTTTGTTTCTATGTTTATCTACTGTTTGTTATAATTTTTGCATGTATCATTATGCACCTATGGTAAACCATTAATTATCATGTGTAAAGAAGAAATACCTAAAATCTATGTTAAGATAATAGAGGCACAGAAGTAAATTTTCCTCCAACCAGTTTTCTATCAAAAGATGCAGATAATCAACATTTCGCTGGTAGATTCCTGTGGTGATAGAAGAGCATGAACCTGAAAGAGCCACCAGAGAACATTAAAAGGAAAGAAATCTTGTATTTATTAAAATTAGTCCAATATTGTGTAGAATTTATCTTGAATGATCTCATTCAGTTGGCAGATGATTTTACATATTTAAAGTTTTTTCAAATAATTTGTGATAAACAAATACAAGATAAAAAGTCTAAAAATTAGATATAAAATAGAAATATTAAGACAAAAAGTCAAACAATACAATACAATACAAACAATAATTATTATTTCTTTTTAAGAAAACAAAAGTAAATTCACCAAAATTAAGAAAAAAAAACTTGAAATGAGAAAAATGTGATATTTCAAGGCAATGTTACTCAATATTGGACTAATTGTACCAAAACCAATATATTTTCATTGTTGAGATTTAATTTTGTGTTTTGGGGCAAAGTATGTCATACCCTGCAAAACAATGAAATGTAATTGTGGTAAATATCTTGTATTTAGTAGAATTTGTACAATATTGAGTAGAATTGTCTTGTTCTATTGGCAGATAATATTACTTATTTCAGGTTTTTCAGGTTTCAGAATTTGAGATTTAAAGTAATAGTTCATAATATGAGATAGAAAAGTCAAACAATTTGATTTTATTTTACCAAAACAAGACTAAATTGATCAACTTGAAAAGCAAAATTATCTGCCAAAGGAATTAGATATTTCAAGACAATCCTACTCTATATTGGATATAATTGTGCCAAAAAACAAGATATTTTCACTTGTCAGGATTTCTTGCTTTGTTCTTGTTTTGTCTTCATCCCCTATGTTGGATATTTTCCAAGACAAGAAAATCATCAAACCTTTTTGCTGCTGTAAGCAAAACAAGCAGCAGAATCCAGTATAAAGCATCACCTGTTGATGAACACTACAGCATTCTAGGACAACTATCAATCCATCCCTGTGTTTTGTGGAAAAGAAGCTGTATTCAAGAGGGGAGAAAGTGACCAGAGCCTCAACGAGAGTGATGGTAAGACCGGATTTTTCTAACCAACAGAGCTTGTCTGTGGTGATCAGGTTCACAGCAGCTCTAAGTATCCTACACATTAAACTCTGGGTCATAAATCAAATCATCCAGCCAGGAAATAGGAACCACTGGTACAGACATGTTCACATATTGGATGAAGAATATGACACTTTATATTTCTGCTCATGGAAATAAACATGTCCACTCATTTCTGGGCCCTCTGGTGTATGACTGTGTGAATATTCTTCACATTTGTTTCATGACACCATCAATACAAAGTTGTTATAGTCACTGGTCCTTGAGAAACATCAGCAGGTTTAATGATATTACTCCAACACTGCAACTTTCTCTTAAGAGACAGAAACGTCCTGTGTTGAACATGCAAAAAGAAAGAAAGCTGAAGTAATGCGTTTGTGAAAAGTGAGCTGTTTGTTTGAGGCCAAGTCTCAAATTACATTACACTTAGTTCACAAGTGGGGAAGAGTAAGGGTGTAACACAAAGCTTTTATCTGGGTCTGGCTGCTCTATTTTCTGCCCAGGTGGAAAACAGTTCAGTGGGAAACTGCATTGAGCTATAATATAGGATTTGGAGGTTGTGCATTGTGATATAGTCCAGCGAAGTCCAGAGAGTCCAGATGAGTGTTAGAGTTAGTCTTATGCATCTATGAAAAAAGACAAAGCAATATAATATATATATATATATATATATATATATATATATATATATATATATATATATATATATATATATATATATATATATATTAATGTGCAAACAGCACCTGCACAGAAAACACACAGAAAAAGCACAGAAAACACAAGATTACTGAAATAAATCAACTTTTCCAGGATATTCTAATTATATGTCCAGCACCTGCATAAATAAAAAGGGTCTCTTCCAAGATCCTCAAATAACTGCATAGATACTCTTTCCTCTTCATCATCCTCTTCCTTACACCCACCTATACATCTTTTCCTCCACGTCTCACCCTTTCATTTTAAAGTTAGCCATTACACACACTCAGTGGGGCTAGGTGGGTCCTGATCCTGGATTCCTCCAGACCTCACTCTACATTTGGCCGACCAGAAGTGCAGCGCTCTGACCACATCAAGTGGCTCCACTGGCTGCAGGGCCACAGGACATTCCTTTGTGCACAGATGTCGTCGCGATTACTCCACGCCGCGGTTGGTTTAAAAAAAAAAAAAGAGGGCAGAGATCTTATAGCCAGTAGTGCCGTTATATTCCTAACATGCTTATCCCCCAAGTTTCTGACTGATGGCTGAGCAAGACCATACAGCCTGAAGCCTGGTTACTATATATATCCAACCATTTCCCAAAGAAGATTTTGACAGTGGTTTTACAACTTTCCAGGCTGTCAGTGTTTTCCTTTCAGGACACCATGGTATGCTCAACTATTTTCAGATACTTGAAATATGCATGTAAATCAGCAAAGGATCCTTATTGTCATGTTTACTTTTGACTTGTGAAAGGTGTGGATTGATTTATGCGGCCTAAAGTTTATACTGCAGAAATCTATGTAGCCAGGAGGTGCACTGTGACATTAATGGACACGGGTGAGTGTTTAGATCGATGGTTTCTAACCTTTTTTGGTCTATAATCCCCTTAAAATAAAGCAAATTACCAATTAAGTTGCAATTTGTTGTTTTGATCGATCAGTTCATCGTTAAATGTCAGAAAATAGTGAAAATATGGGATAAAGTTGCCCACATTCTAAAGTTGAGTTCAAATGTCGGGTTCTGTCTGACTAACAATCCAAAAGCCAGAGATATTTAGCTCTTGGTTATGTTTTCATTCATGTTCCACAAAGGAAAGCAACAAATCATCACATCTGAGGATCTAAAAACCAGTGGAATTTGTATTTACTGTAAAACGGTTGACTAAAAATGTATGGTAACTAAGTCAAGGGGTTTTTAAAAAGTAGGCAACTGGACTTTTTCTTTGAGCTTGAAGACGTTTCACCTTTCATCCGAAAGGCTTCTTCAGTTCTAGCCTGATGATGGAAACCAGGAGCTATATCTCTGGATCACAGAGGGTGGAGCTATAGACCACACCTCCCATCCCATAACAAAGGGTCACATAGGTCACCCTTCAAGGTGTGAATTTGGATGAGAGTCATTGTGGTAACGACTCTCATTCCAATTCAAGGTGTGACTTGGAATGAGAGTCGTGGTCACATGATCCAGAGAGAGAGTCCTGCTCTGATGGTGAAGAGCAGTTAAACTTCCTGGGATGAGATCTCAAGGCAGGATGGTATGTAGCAGATAGGTTATGACGCAGTCCCCCTCCTCTGTTCAAAGTAGGTTGTTCCAAATGGACATAAATGGCCTCTTTCACTCCTCTCTCAAACCACCTGTCCTCCTTATCTAAGATGTGTACATCAATGTCTTTAAAGGAGTGTCCCTTTTCCTTCAGATGTAGATGTACTGCTGAGTCCTGTCCTGATGTAGTGGCCCTCCTGTGTTGTGCCATGCGTTTGCGGAGTGGTTGCTTAGTTTCACCAATATATAGATCCGGGCACTCTTCACTGCATTGTACTGCATAAACCACATTGTTGAGATTTTGTCTTGGGGTTTTGTCCTTGGGGTGGACCAGTCTCTGTCTGAGGGTGTTACCAGGCTTGAAATAAACTGGGATGTTGTGCTTGCTGAAGATTCTTCTTAGTTTCTCTGAGAGACCAGATACGTACGGCACTACCACATGATTCCTTCTGTTCTTCTTTTTGTCTTTCTGTGTTTCGTTTTCTTTCTCCTGTCTTTTATTCATCTTTATGAATGCATGGGAGGTGTGGTCTATAGCTCCACCCTCTGTGATCCAGAGATATAGCTCCTGGTTTCCATCATCAGGCTAGAACTGAAGAAGCCTTTCGGATGAAAGGTGAAACGTCTTCAAGCTCAAAGAAAAAGTCCAGTTGCCTACTTTTTAAAAACCCCTTGACTACAATGACCTGGATGAGTGAGAATCTACACAGACATATGGTAACTAAGTGCCACCATATTATCCAGAAAGTTAATGTAATTATTTTTTTACAGTAGAAGTACTGTACTTCTGATTATAGTGTTGTGTCTTTACTGTAAAAAGAAATACTGTGATTTCAGTTGTATTTACAGTATTAAGTGACTCATTTTACAATAAAAATCAATTAAATACTGTTATTTCAGTTGTATTTACAGTGTTGTGTGATTAACTGTATTATAAATCTAATCTGCAGCAATTCTGATGATGATAACAATGTCTGCATCTAGACAATTCACATATAAAATAAATGACTTTTCTTTTCCTTTTGCTTCTTACAGTCGTCAACAGCGTCCTCTCAATCTCAACTTCCACTGACACATAGCCTCATATTTCCAATCAGCAGAAACTGGCCAGTGGGTCTAAGAAGTATCCTAAATGGTCAGAAACTACCCAGAAAGATGATGTTTTTCTCCCAAAGAAAGAAAAACCCAGTCTGGCAAGTTAAAAAATCAGACCCCCATGCAAGACCTCACAATCAGTCACGTAAAATTCCCCTTGTAAAGTTCAGAAGAAACATGGAAACATTAGTTACCTCTAATCCAGCAGCTGGCTGTATTTCTAAAGGTATTTTCAGTTGAGATGAAGAGTAGACTGACGATGGAAACATTTTAAAGTCATGAAGAGCAATAGATATGTGGGAAGGTGGTAAAAAGTAACTAGTAAGTACAATACTTGTGTAAATTTATATTTAATGACCATTTTATGAGACTGTTGAATGATAAAAGCAGCTCAAGTAGAGAAAAGTGAGAGAACATAAAAGAATGACGACTTAAAGAGTCAAAATATTAAAATATATAGAAAGAACAATATTCCCTGAGTAAACTATAAAGTAGCATCAGATGGAAATACTCAAGTTAAATATTTCAAAACTATACCTAAGTACAATACTTGAGTACATTTTCTTATTTAATAATCATAAATGATTTGATGATAGTGGTGAATATTAAAAGACAGAGAATTGACTGATTGTTAGTTTCACAGAATCACTGCCATGAACTGGTCTTACCAGAACAAAGTAAACCGATTTTTTACTCTTGTGTACATAAGATTACACAGTCTCACTGTAAAGTGTGTGAGGAATCACTTGAAGCAGCAGTACAGATAGGCAGCGGAGGATCAGAGTGTCACGGCCTGTGAATCACAGATGATTGCAGACTGCCAGTCTGATGTTCGCGAATGAAACCGTCTTTTTATGACTAAACTTTATGTCCCCAACCAAAAATTACTGCCCCGATCCCTCCATTATCTCAAACACCATCCCACACACACACACACACACACGTACATGCTCATGCACACACACCTTCTCTCTCATTTGCAATCAGTCCTGTAGTTGCGTGTTCAGTAATTAGGCTAGAAGTCAAAGTTGTTTCGGGCCGCAGACTTTACTAACAGCATACCTTTGAAAATGCCAGCAGACACAGTGAGAGAGAGACAGAGTATGGTTGGTGCCTTGAACGACAGCGGAGGACCTCGCTGACCCATAATCACAGAGGTTGATGTATGCAGTTATACTGTATATTTAGCTCCTCTTCTGCTTTGTCCTGATGGCTGGTCACTTCTGGCCAAACCAAACCCATAACATCAAGTTTAAAAAAAAAAAAAAAGACAGATATAGACGATACATGCTTATGTATCGAGATGAAGTGATGAAGAAACCAGCAGTAACAACCAACCAGCAACTCAAACAAAGATCAAACTAAAGCGTTGTATCCCTCTAACATCAGTGTTGTTCTAGCTAGTATAATGTACACCACAGATAACATAACTAGCCCCTATATATGAAACAGTTCAGCAGTTTAGTCATGTTCAACCCTCCATACAGCAGATAGAGTGGATGAGCGATGCCGGGCCCTTACCTTTCGGTTCCAGCTCTCAGGCAGTGATGAAGGTCAGTGTGAGAGGAGAAAGTGAAGAGAGTGAAGCTCTGACTCGGTCATGACAGCCCTGCCTCCGACTGGCAGAGGGAGCGGTGGGAGTGTCGGAGCAGCCTTTATGAATCGTGGCCACCTTCACCACGACGTGACACTGCAGAGAGCAGCGTTGATGTACACACACTGCAAAAGAGAGAGAAAATATCTTGTTTTGGTTACAGTTAGTCCAATATTGAGTAGAATTATCTTGAAGTATCCTCTTCCATTCCAAGACAATTTAGTCTTGTTTTCTTAAAATAACATTAAGTTGTTTGACTTTTTATCTTAATGTTGTCTTTTTTATCTTGTAGTATTGACTTTTTATTTCAATTCAATTCAATATTATAACACAGTTGTCTCAAAGTGCTTCACAAAATTCAGTCCACAGCGATTCAGACATCCCCCGTCCTTAGACTGTCCTTCTCTGCAAGGAAAAAATCCAAAACCCAGTGAGAAAATTCCTATTTTAAATCTCAAATTCTTAAAAAAAAAAAAAAAAAAATAGAACAGCCGATAGAATAAGACACTATTGTACTAAATACAAGATGTTTTGCAGAGTAGACCTTATCTAAAAAAAAAGAAACTGTGATTTTTCTTATTTTCTACCTGATTTATCATCTCAAGACCCCTCAGAAATACTTCTATACCTTAACTTAGTAGGATTATGAATACAGGACCTTTACTTGTAATGGAAATTTTTTTAATTGCTGGTAGGGATATTTTTACTTATGTATTTACCCCTGATAAGATTTCATTTTTTTGCAGTGCATGTCCAATGTATAGATTCACTGTAAAACTTGATAAGATAAATTATATTGTATATATATAAATTATATATAACGTGAATTATCTTGAATTATCATATTCAATTGACAGATATTTTGACTTATTTCAAGTTTTTCTAATAATAACATCAGAATTAAGAGATACAAAGCCCATAATATGAGATAAAAAGACAAACATTAAGAGAAAATTCAGATAAAAACTATTTGTTTTTATTTTAAAAAGACGAGCAAGATCAAGGAAAACAATTTAAAATTAGCAGTTATCTGCCAACGGAATAAGATTTCAAGATAATCCTACTCAACATTGGACTGATTGTACCCAATACAAGACATTTTCACTTGTTAAGATTTGACTTTTTGCAGTGTGATCAGTATGTGATAAACTGGTGGAGCTTTGTGGTTTAACAGCCAGCATGTTGCTACTGCAGCTGTACGGTGGTTCGATTCAATTACAGGCTCAAACAACAAGATCCAAAATTGCATATGTTTCATGTTGAATCACTGTGAGTGTAGTGATGTTAATTACTGACTCAAATGGAATTTAAATACATTTTATTTATGGTCGCAATTTGTACCCTATAATAGAATGTTTTCCTACTGTTCATCCAAAACACTCTGAGCACTTGAGCTTAAAAGTGAATTCTTCCTTGGAACAAGACAAATATTTAAGGTCCAATATCATGCAAATACACTGGAAAAAAGGTCTTGATAAAATGAGTTCAATGTTGAGTCAAAATATCTTATTTCATTGGCAGATAATTTATTATTATTATAATATATACAATATATTATATTATATTATAATATAATTTTAATTTTTAATTTAATTTTTTATTTTTAAATATTTTGATTTATAATATTTAACTTATTTCATTGTGGGTGATTTGGCTGATTTGGGTCAATCTAGTCTTGTTTAAAAAAAAATTAAACTGACTAAAAAAGAAAAGAAGAAAAAAAATCTTGAAATAAGCTAAAATATCTGCCAATGGAATAAGATAATTCTACTCATTATTAAAAAGTACTTATTTTTATAGTGTTATTTTTTACCATGTCCACTTTGTAGGTGCCACTAATGGAATAAAATATTTCAAGATAATTCTATTCAATATTGGACTAATTGTACCCAAAACAAGATATTTTCACTGAAGATAAGATTTCAGTTTTTGTACTGCATGTTTCATTAAATGCAATAAAGTGCATACATGGACTTTTGAATTTGAACTAATTTGAAATACAGGACTGAGTGTCTTCTACCTTTCTTTGGTTTATTTATTGTACAATGAATGTTTATATTTTTATATAAATAAACAATCTAGCACATTTACTATTTGTAGCTGCACTACAAGCTCAACTTTGTTTTATGCAATAACAATAAAGATACGTGAATTAAACCTGTGTTTTTTAAACTTGAGTGTGCTGTGTGATTATTGCCTAAATGTTCTCTTTTGAATTATCACTTTGTTCTGCTGGTGCTTCTAAGAAAAGGGGCCATGTCGTAAAATAAGTTCATTGATGAGGCAGCTTTCAAAAAAAGGCTCGGTCATGGTAACTTTGAGTGAGTCAACACTTTTGTGGATTTAAGATGCAGATAAATTCAAATTCAGCTGATTTTGAATGATTGGGCTTTAAAATAATATTAAAGGCACTTTTCTGTTTCTTTTACTTGAAGTTTTGATACCATTAATGTGACATGACTGCAATTAATGAACTATAAAACAGTAAAGTTTCTAAATTCAGGCTGTGTGTTTGATGCACAGGACCGTTTTAATATAACCTAGACCTGATCTACAGTTTAAATCTTTGATTCGATGTAGCCTTCTTCGACAGTCCTTGTATTTGACTTCTGATTTTCAACCGATCCCAGATCTCTGAGGGGCGGGACATTTCTGACATAGCTAGACCAATCACAATGAAGTCTGTGTTTCAGCAGAGGGGAGGGGCAGAAACAGTCTGAGTGTGTAAGGAGGCAGACTGCATTGCTGCTACAGTTCTCACTAGATACTTCTGGACCATGAAAGCATCCACATTTGTATAAATAGAACATGAATATTCAAATATTAAACTGAGGAAATGGCCCCTTTAAGGAACATTTAATTGCAAAAGCAACTCCTGTTTTGTCATGGTGATTGCTCGTTGTTTCAAATCAACATTCAAATTGACCTTATAGTGCTGCTACTAATGACTATTTTTATAGTCAATTAATCTATCAATTCTTGAAATGTTGTTGATTAGTCGTTTGTTTAATGAAATGGTGAAAAATGTCACAGTTTCCCAAAGATGAAGATGCAAACTCAAATGTCTTGTTTTGTCCCAACAACAACAATCAAAAGGCCCACTCATGTTTCTGAAGTTCACATCACTACAAAACATTATTGTTTTCTTAAACTATTTTCAGAAATACAAATAAAGGGTAGGTTCACCATTTCTCAAGTCTTTCTTAAAGCAATGTGCAGGTGTGCATATGAACAGTGAAAGAGGTCTTTTTTCTCATTGTAATCATTCCTGTGTCCACACATCATCATTTAAAAATATTTTATATATATTATTTTATATATATATATATATAAAATTGATAGTCATTTATCTATTGATTATTGAAACGACTAATCAATTAGTTGTTTGGTTCATAAAATGGTGCAAAATGTCAATCACTCTTTCCCAAAGCTGAAGATGCAACCTAAAATATAGCTTTTTTGTCCAGACCCTCAGTCCACAACCTAAAGATCATCAGTGTAGAAAAGACTAAAGAAACCAGAAAAATAATCAGATTTGAGGGGCTGGAACCAGAGAATTTGGACATTTTCTTCTTAAAAATGACTCTAAACGACTAATGGACTATCAAAATAGTTTCTGATTTGTTTAATAGTCGGTAACTATGCATGAATGGAGGCCCTGAACTGCATTTGTCAATGAACAGCTTTGCCTGAAAAGCTATCAAGTTGCCTGTTAGTGACTGAACATCCACCTTTTCCAACCAGGAGAGCATGAATGTGTGTAAACATATGGGAAGCCATGTTTTTCTTGGCGAGAGCACGGAGGTTTTTGGGCATCGTCCAGGATAACAAAGTTACATTCAATGTGGCGCTTTTGAACAGAAGCTGAGAGAGATGCTGCTGCTGCTGCTTCTGGCACCATCTCCATATGAAGATGAAGAACTCTGAGGTGTTGTTGCCCCCTGTTGGAGCAGCTGATGCTCTCAGAGACTCACATGAGCAGAGCTGATGCCAAGATGCAGCAAAAACTGAAACAAGATAAGGTATTATAACCTTGTGCATGTCTATGTTTGCCTATATGCAGGGCTATATGTGTATATTACTTATGCATTCATCATTTCCATGCTTTGTGTTGCTGCTAATGGTCTGAAAAGATCACAGTTTCAGTCAAAATTATGTAGAACATTTCTTTTAATAATTATTTTTAAGCATTGAATATTAAAGCCTCTTTTACTAGAGGGAGTTACAGCTTTAGACGGAACGATTAAAAATGAATGAAAACCAAATATGCAAATTGCCTCTGTGATCTCACAGATTAAAGCTGAATATCTTTTTTGTGTCTTATCTTGTTCAGTTTGAGACGAGAGCACAGCTCATTTATTTCACAAAGTGTTTTCAGAGAGGGAGATGTGGTCAGGACAAATGAGGAGGTTCAAAGGTTTCAGCTGCTGCTTCTTTAAACGTCTTCAAACAGAAAAGGTCAATGAAGCTGCATCTGCATTCTGTTTTATTTATTATTTGTAATTGTCTCCTTTTACCTCTAGAGGGCAGTATTGTTACATTCACATTAAAAACAGGTGAAGTCTTGTTTTAAACAGTCTTTCCATTATTTATAATAAAAAAAGAACAAATAATAAAAAGAGGCAAACACATATGTGCTTCTAAAATGAGTTTCATATTTTACAGGTTTGCATACTTTCTGATATTGAATTTACAAATCAGAAATTTAGATATATATTCAAGATCCTCTCCAGAATATGTTTTGAGACGTAATAATTTGTGTTCGATATGATTTTTCCACTAAAAAAAAGTTGGATGAAATCATTAAAATGTCATGTTCTCCTTCCTCTTTTCTCGCTTTTGAAAATTTTGAATCTATAAAGGTGCCAATATTATTTTAAATTCAGCTGCTGGATACAAGATGTTTAGGTTTGTGTACTGGAGGTTTCCACATCACATGTGTGTAAGTTGCAGACTGGACCATGATTGGCTCTAAACTAGTAGTGATGCTTGTAGGCTTCACGAATGGAGCTTTAGGTTGAGAATATAGAAACTTACCACTTTACAGAAACAAAAATGAAAATGCATAATAACATAGTGTTTTGAGAACTTTCTAATGTGAATCTCATGTTCTATTATAAAATGCAGATGTATAAAGCTGCAGCTGTTACACTGCAAAAGATGAGATATTACCAGGCAAATATCTTGTATTAAGTACAAATAGCCTAGTATTGAGTAAAATTATCATGAATTATCATATTCCATTGGCAGATAATTTTACTAATTTTAGGTTTTTCAAAAAAGTAAGAGATAATAAGTCATAATTATGACATAAATAGGCCATGATATGAGTTAAAGAGACAACATTAAGATGAAAAGTCAAACAATTTAATCATATTTTAAGAAAACAAGACTCAACAAACCAAAAACAAGAAAAACAAAAACATTTGAAACAAACAGAATTATATGCCAGTGGAATAAAATTATTTCAGAATAAAACTACTCAACATTGGACCAGTTGTGCCAAAACAAGATATATTCACTATTTAAGATTTTTTATTTTCAGTGCAGTGTAACACACCCAACACAATCAAAAGATAAAAATTCTCTGTCAGTTTCTTCTATAATATAATTAAACCACAATCTAGTCCATCATACATGCTTGAATACTGCAAAAGGTCCATTTATGTTTCTGAAGTATACATAACTACAAAACATTGTGTTTTCTTTAACTTTTTTTCAGAAATATAATTAAAGGGTAGATTCACCATTTCTCAATTCTCACGCTTTCCTTAAAAAAGCCACACAGTCATTTAAAAGCATGTGAAGCTTAGATCGAGTTTCAGCAATCTGAGTTAATGGATATCTGACACAGTTACAGACTTTTTACCATTAGGTGAGTTTTTTCTTTATATTTAGTTGTTAAAAGTGTGGAATTCTTTAAATTATATATACATGAATAGAGCAGAAGTGAGAAAGCAGCAGGGATATATAAGTTTACTTCAACCTACTCCGACAGACACACAGTAAAACTTTGCTGTGAAATCTGCAGTTATTTATTGTGATAAACACAGTAACATTATTGTAAACAATTGTAACAGTAGATTAATGTATATTTTACAATAAATCCCAGTGGTCAAAGAGTTACTGTATTATAATACAATCACCCAATACAACTGAAATCAGTGTTTAATTGCTTTTTATTTTACAGTAAAGACACAATACTGTAAACAGAGGTACAACACTTCTACTGTTAAAAAACAAAAAAACAAACAAACACAATTATGTTACTTATCTCTACTTTGATTGAAGTTGTCTTTGTTTATTTGTATCATTTTTAACAGTGAAAGCACAATGGCATTCCTATGTCAATAAAGCATTCTGGCATGTTTTTGTGACATCTGTCAAGCCAAAAAGTGATTTTCTGCCAGGACGTTTATTATTTGACTTCTTCTGTGCCCAAATTATAACAAATTCCCTGATATTTTTTAAAAAAGGACAATATAACACATCAAAATGCATGTTTTCTCTGGTCAAAATGTGAAGACAGCTTGAATATTAAAGAAATTAAAGGTTGTTTGCCTAAAATCACTTATTCTCATTCATGAGTGTTATATTTAATAGATTTTGTCTCGCACACTCACTATTACCTGTGCAAATACTTTTAACCAGGGACAATAAACACACAAGAACTGCAATATCTCTGCTAAAATGGTATTGCAGTAGTAGTTTTAAAACCAGTAAGTAAAAAGTTGAGTTGACACTTCAACATCAGCTTCTATTTTTAAACCCTATTTCTGCCTGAGTAATGAATGTTTATACTTTAGATACCTCTGCTTCTTCTTTGCTTTCACAAAGGAAGGAAATAGAGCAGTACATTTTGATGAGTTCTCTTTAAAAACAAGCAAAAGCTATCAAAACAATGAATACATATAATGTTTTGCTTTTATTGTTAGTTAGTTAGTTGTTAGTTTTTATTTTCACTTTATTATTGGATTTATTTTATTTATGTCTATTCTGCATCTATAGACTATGTGGAGCTCCTAATGTCAAACGGATGCATGTCGAAGCTTTGTAATAAAGATTTATTGAAAAAGGAAAAAACCGACTGTGTTGTAGGTCAGCCCGGCCACCCGGCGGCCGCCAGGTGGCAGCAGCGCTCTGACCGCTAGCAGGAAATGAGTCGTAGAAGAAGAAATGTAGCGCTCGGAAAAAAAAGCTGCTCAGTACTATCGCCGCGTCAGATGATTAGCTAACAGCCAAAAACACCGTTAAACGTTTGACAGCTCGCCCTTTCTCCTCCGCTTTCGCGAACACGGCGATCGTCGTCAACGATGTAGTTACAGCAGCCGTCGTTTCCAGGTCGAAGCTTCCCCTCGCAGCGCCGACGATGCGGACGATGAAGCTACCGATGAAAACGGGCGACGAAGGAGGCGACGAGACGGCCGAGGACGATTCTGTGGACCAGGCGGAGCACCAGCACATCCCCGGGGCGGTCTCCCCCTGCTTGGTGTCCGACAGGCTCCAGGACTCGCCGAGACCCCACCTGCACCCGTCCCAGCTGGACAAGGAGACGGTGTTCGAGTGGTTCGGCCTCCACCTGAACCCCGCTAAGCGGGTCGAGTTCATGTGCGGGCTGCTGCACATGTGCCAGCCGCTGGAGCTCCGCTTCCTGGGCTCGTACCTCGAGGACCTGGCGAGGAAGGACTATCACGTTTTACGGGACTTCGAGTTCAGAGCGAACAGCCCGAGCGACCTGGGGCTCCTGACCGACGTGATCGACCCGGTGGTCCGATCCAAGCTGCTGGTCTGCCTGTCCCTGCTCGGGTCTGACAGCAGGGAGTGCGCCGGGATCCTCTTTCGGATACTGAGCCATGTAGACCCGGCCCTGTTCTACAAAAGCTGCGCCCTCCCGCCGTTCAGGGACCACGCCGGGGGTGTCCCCGGGCGGCCGGAGCCGAGCCCCGGCTCCTCCAGCAACGACACGGCGGCGGCAGCGCTGCAGCAGCTGGCGCTGCTGTTCACCATGGCCTCCCTGCACCCAGCCTTCCACTTCCACCAGCGGGAGATGGTCCGGGGGCAGCTCGACAAAATAGAGCTCGCCGCGGAGGAGGAGCGGCGGCAGAGCCAGCTGCGGCTCACGTTGAACCCGCAGACGACGGTAATAACGCAGGGGGAGAGGGGGAGAAAGTCACGTTAGTAACGTGAAGCTGACCTCCAGCAGCGGCCGGTGGTTTGAACCGGTTCCACCGTGTTCACATGTGCTGCTATGACTCAGTTACCTCCGGTTATGTAACGGGTTCGTGTATGTGTGTGTGTGTTGGCTCCCGTTATCCCGTTAAACTCTCGGTACTGGAGTCTCTCACTTTATAACGAGGTTTTCTTCTTGTTGCTACACTGTGTTTGTGAGCGCCACAGATTGTTGTTTTTTCACTTTCGTTTGCTGTGAAGTAGAAAGTTTCAACGAGCTCGGTTTTTAAAGAGGGGGCGGGGCTTATGAGTGTGATTTGTGACGTCACACACCAGTCTGAAGCCAATCCTGGTATAATATTATACCACCATAACTTATACTAATGTGATGTGGAAACTTGAAACTGAGATTGAGTTTTACACAGGATTAAGTGGATATTTGTTTATGGTCCCCAACAGGAACAAAAGCAGTGACAAAATATCCATTTTACCTCAAACAACCTTTATTAGTAACAAATAGAGCCACAAAGATTAGTTGATTCATCAGTTGTTGCCAACTATTATGTTAATCGCCAACTATTTCTGTAATCCATTAATCGTTTTGAGTCATTCAGTGTGTTTACATGCAGAGCTTAGTCGGATTATAGCCACAGCTCAACTATGCTCCTCAGTTGGACAACTGTCTGAGCATACATGTTAAGAGAGAAAAATGAAATTATGGGCCCGAAACATATCACACCCTGGTATGATAGGTGGTGCTAAACCTATTTCAACTGGTGGTCTCTTTCCATCAGCAGCAGCACCAACAACAGACTATTAAAAGATGGTGCACAAAAAACACAACAAAGCTGCATCTTTGTATCTTTAAGATTTACAATGGTGTACATACACGTAAATACCACCACCTCCTACCACTTTCGGGTCATGATCCCAGGGAAAAATCTCTTGTCTCGTCTCTACTGTTGTGCAGCATGCCCTCATGCATCGTCCAGCTTCAGTCCGACTAAAGCCTAGTTTATACACAAAAAAAAAGTCTGGCACAAGACAGAAAATAACAGGCAAAAAAACATATCCTGAAATAACAACTATTCAGGACTGTATGTACTGGACTTGCACTGGACTGTTTTTTTTCTTTTTTTGTAAAGGCCTTTTTTTTTATATATTTTTTTATAGCTGGCCCTAATACTCCTTCAGACAAATGGGATGGAGCGCTGTGTGTTTGGATCTCGTTGATATCAAACAGCAAACTGGTTTATTGCAAATGTTGAAGTGCAGGTGACAGAGAAGCAGCATGTACAACCACAGTGGCTGAAGCTGCACCAATCACAGCACTTGTGGTTCACGTCACCATGGCGTGTACTTATGATTTTTTAGAGGTGCACGTCAGTTTATCGTGTAGGGGTTTAGGTCGACACTGTAGCTATGTACGCAGACGTATAAACTAGATTTAAGGTGTATACATGCTGGAGAAAATCAAATTCCAATCACATTATCTAGAGCCTCGTTTCCACTCTCAGTACGATATGGTACGGATTGGCTGGGGTCGGTAATGGGCAGCTTTGCATTTCCTATGTAAAGGGGCCTTATACTCCTCCCCTAGGGTACTGATCCTGTGTGCTCGGTACCCCAAACAAAAGGGTTACTAAAATGGTAACGGGTAACATGGGACCAGTACGTACCAGTATGGTAATGGAAGCACTAAAATAAGCGCACTGTTCCATCCCATACCATATTGTGGAAACTTGGCTTAGGTGTGTTAATTCGACTTTGAATCCAAGTCGGTCAGATTTCAATGTGACTAAGGTGTATACGTGCGTTTTAAAAATCAGATTATGGTCAGGTTAACACAGTAATTCAGTTTTCTTGAATGTCATGTAAAAGTATTGATTCTTAAGAAAAAAAATGTCTGTCTGTTGGTCTGGGCAAAAAAAGCTGTTCTTTGTATCTTCGGCTTTGGGAAATGATAATAGGTATTTTACACCATTTTATGAACCCAAAAACGAATTGATTTAATCGTTTTAATAATCAATAGATTAATCAACTATCAAAATAGTCATTGCAGCCCCATAAGGTTTATTTGGCTGTTGATGATTTGAGACTCTGAGAAATTGCCAGGACAGTAGTCTCTGTTAAGGACAGATCAATCAGGTCCAGGGGTTAAATAATCATTAGTTGCAGCATAGTTAGGAAAAAGTATAAATATATAATAGGCCTGTGCAATAAAACAGTATAAATATATATATCGTAAATGTCCACATCATCAATACATTAAGAAAATGCTTCAATATAATATTGATAGTTTCTCTCAAGATTTGCATTAAACAAACAAACCAGTGCTGCTCCTTTTTGGTTCATAAACATCATATTTCCCTTGAAAATGGATCAATTATTGAATCAAACAGTCAGTCATGTAATAAATGCCAAATCGTGTTTAATATAAAGTGGTTACATTCAGTGTTTTTTCTCCTGACCAATCAATAATCATCTCCTGTAGCTGTATCACCCATCTCTAAATTTATGTAACAAGAGTACGTCATTAAGCATATGATATGTATGATATGGAATTTTGTTAAAGTCCTCCCCCATGTACGACAGGTACAAAATCGGTGTATAAAATTGCCCTTTTAACCTTAACTTTTATCAGTACGAATACGTTTTTAAGTGCAGTAGTATAAATATAATAAAAGTAGCTACTGTTATAGCATAGTTTAAAGGTCCCATGTTGCAATAAAGTGAATTTTGAATTGTGTTTTTATCATAGGAAGGTCTGGGTGTTCTATAAATACTGTCCCAAAAACCCAATACATGAAGAAATCCAGTATTCAGTCATTGCCTTAAAACAAGTTGTTGGGACTTGTGATGTCACAAGTATACAGTCACCACCTATTGATGGACATTCAAATCAGCCACAAATGAGAGGATCTCAAATATTAATGAGACAGACACAAAACAACCTGTTCCTTCTAGAGCTCTAGAGAGAATCAGATGTTAAAGTTTATTGACTGTGTCTTCCTAGGGATATCACAACTTCAAATAAAACCCAGAAAAAAGTGTCAAATGTGGGACTTTTAAGCCCCTGTTGATCAAAATTAAGTCCTATTCTGACCATATTGTACATTTATTGAACAGCCTACAGCTCCAGGTTGCCTGATCCAGCCAGTTTGTGCTGGAACTTTGCAGCAGGTGTTTGACAGTGTCCTAATTCACTTGTGGCAATGTGTTTTTACTCCAACCAAACAGGACATCAGCTGATTACACTAATTATTTCCACCTTTTGTGGTAGAAATTCTGCTGAAATGAGCTCGTCTGGCGCTTGATTGATCGGAGTGAAATCATGTTCCTCGGTTTCTGTTGATGTGGATCATCAAACAATACAGTCAAACTAATGACCTAAATTAGTAAACTGAGCTCTTATCTCCTTTTTTATGCAGCTGTTTCCTGTTTCATCTTTTAATCGGAAGGACTTTATTTTCAGGACAGGGGACATTTGATATTGGTTTGGTTTACCACTGGCTGACTCTGCTGCAGTTTAGAATTGTAATGTTGCTGGTGGTTACCTGTTGTCACCCCGCAAAAAGAAAATCCTGGCTACAACTAACAACCATTTTGGTAATCTATTCCTGTTATGCATCATGATTATTTACCACCTTCTCTGCCCCTTTTTAGCCCTCTTTTCTTTTCATAGGACTCTGACTTTGAACCACTGTTCTCATGTTTGTCTTGCTTTCTGCACATTTATATCATATTGGCCAGGCCTTCATCAGTATAAGATTCTTAAATCAGTATAAGACTAAAGGAACTAGAAAAGAATCAGATTTAAGAAGCTGGGACCAGAGAATTTTGACATTTTCTTCTTTAAAGTGACTCAAATTGTTGCTAATATAGCAGCTTTTGATGTCACTGATTAATTAGTATTCAGTTAATTGATGTTAATAATTTAACCGATTTCTAAAAAATATGTATATACTCAATGATAATTCAGAAGATCACGGACGTGTGATGTAACAGAATCCTTGAGGCTGTGTTCCCATGGAAACCGAGCTCATGCCTCTCCTGTGAAATGTGGCAGCTATAGTAGTAGTATGGAAAACCATGATAAAGGGATTCAGAATTTGATGAATTTTCTGTTGTATCAGACCCAAAATGAGAAAAGAATTATATCATTAGCATGCTGTTTTCTAACTGTATGCTCAGTGGTGTCTGGTTTAGCCATCTAATGCTCATGCTAAAGCTAAACTAGCATCTTCAACAGAACTGCATATGGACTCTCCCCCGCTGTGATAAATGCATGGCAGCGGTGGCAGTAAATGGACAGATGAAGTTGGTGTGACAGTATTGTTCGTCCCTGGAACATCTGTTGAGTCTGAGCAGATGTTTTCAGCAGCTGGACAAATGTTGGCCACAGTTAATCATCCATCATTTAGATCAGGTCTGCACATTATTACCTATTAAACCAGTCAGACTGATCAGCAGGAGATTGGGGTAACGTGTTTTATATTTATTAAACACTATTACAGGTTAATTGCTGTTGAAGGCTGCAGCAATTTTGATTAAATGTTAATTAGGCCAGATTGTAAGATGTAACCACCACATCTAGTCTGATGTAATTAATGTCTCTATTGAAGTTGTGCAGCTGTTTGAATTTTGTTGGGCCAGTTGTTGAGTAGTGGCAGACAGCTTCACAATTTTTTTTTATAGTTTATCTTTAAAGTAACTTGGTGTTTACCTGATCTGGTCTTTTAACTCCTAATATAGCCTCTACTGATTTAGCATTGAACATAGGTCACATTGATGGTTAAAACAGTTTTTAATGGACAGTCATCCAAAGTATCTCACATATATCTATCTATAAAGCAAGAGGCGTCTGTGTGTCTGTGGCTGCCGTATCTCTCTCTCTCGTTTGTTGGATCAACCTCAACTTGTGGATATAGCTTGTGCATAGCACAATGGTGTGTATCCTTTTTTGTGGAATTTTTTGGATGAATATTCAAACCATCATTAAGATCATTAAAATTTTAAATCTCATAGTTGCGGTGCAATGGTGTAGGGGTAGAGCGCTTGACCCTTAAGCAGCAAACCCAGGTTCAAGTCCCGAAGTGTTCTTTTGTTACAAGTCTCCCTCTCTCTCTCTCCCATTACTACTGTATAATAAACGTGTGTATGCCACAAAAAATCTTTTCCAAAAGGAAAAAATTCAAATCCCAAAGACTTGCGTATCCTGCTACAGTATAAAACTGTATCACAACTTCTCCTCATGTTGCTTCCCAGCACTTTAGTTACAATTCAAAACTCTCCTGTCCTGTTTCTTCCTGCACTGATTGTGCAGCCAACATAAAAAAGTATTGTGAAGTCTCTCAAAAATCACACGCTAAGACGTTAGCCGGTTTAGCTGCTACTTTATTCCTCACGCTAACCATGGATGTATTATAAAACCTGGATAGGGCATTGCCTCTCATCAGCATGCAGATTTTTCCCAGTGGCTACTCATGGTACTGAAACAAAAAATCCCATGCGACCCAAAAAGCATTTTTCCTTTAGTCCGCAATACTAAAAGAGAAGCCAATAAAACTGTTAAATCTTTTTATTCCTTATTTTTAAATCATGGCCTTTTTATCTGTCAAAAACCTTTCTAATGACCAGAAAAGCTCTGGAAAAGTCTCTATTCCCAGCGTGATGTCACAGCTATGTCATCCAGCTATATTATACATCCATGGCACTAACACAGGTCTTACTCCAAGATGCATTCACAGACCTTCAGGAAATCCAAGCACTACCACCCAATAGAACAGAATCTGGGCCTAAACTCATTTATTTAAAAACACATATCATATAACAGTAACATGCTCAGGTTGTTACACTATATAGGAAAAAGTATGAAGTAAGAGATTTATCAATCATAATCCCAGATAGATTCATGCTTATGTATTACAAAACTTAGTATCTCAGACAGTCAGTAGAATAAATAGCTTTCTAGAACTGGCAGAAGTTTTTTGAATTGTTTGATGTTCTGGTAGTTGTTTTCTTGTAGGTAAAAAATCCTTTTCTGTGCAAAATTCCCCATCGCTCAAGCACTTAACATATCTACATCCGTCAGTCTCTTTGCCCCTGTGTCAGTCTGTATGTAAATCTGAGCGTTGTATATGCATGTAGGAAAATCACTTCCATAATCTGAAGTAATGTTAGGAATGCAGAGCTGTCCAGAAGTGGCTCTCGAGTGTCAGAGCTTCTGACGACCACATGGAAAAACTCCTCACCCGTAGGGGTCAGTGAATGTGGCAGTGACACATTAGGGATGCTCTAATCAATTGAATAATGATCGGATCCACCGGTATTAATTTATAAATAACTCCCACTGGTAGTCTCATAGTAATAATACATCCCGCTTTTAACGCATGAATGTACCTTTTAAACAGAAGTCCATCTGGTGCAAGCTGCAGGACTGTCTCTGGTCTAGATTATTGGCATCATAGTGAGCGGGGCCATGTGTGGTGAAAATGCACAGCTCATAATAAAATCACACTTGTCATTTTAGAGGGCTGTTCTATGTCTGGAATGTGGCGTCAGTGAGAGGAAGGCTGGCACCATGCAGTGGTTAATGGTTTTTAGTGGTGGTGCTGGTGGCATCATGGCTCCAGGGATGGTTGGCCACTTTGGAAATAACTTGAGAAATATCAGTCAGACTGAAGTGAAGGTTTGTACAGAAAATCATGGTCCCCAAAGGATGGATTCTGATCTCAGTCAGATTGAAGTGAGGTCTGTACAAATATTCATGGTCCCCAAAGGATGGATCCTACTGATTTTCCAACAGCAGTTTGACAACTATTAAATGGATTGTCATGAGATTATCAACAGATATTCAAGATCCCTGAAGGACTCTATAAGATTTTGTCTACTCTGACTTATCTAGTGCTAATGTAACTGTAAGGTGGGCTTTTTAGTTCTCTATTGAAAAATCTTGACGATTATTGGATGAATTAGGATATTTGATTCACATGGTACCCAGCACATGAACTACAATAACCTTGATCACCTGAGTTTACATCCAGAGCCGCCATCTGGTGAAAGTTGATTTTGTCCACAAAGTTGGTTCAATGCCCAAATACGTGGAAAACTTATATATACGTTTTTGCTGTTTTCCAAATCTAGGTTTTGTTTGTGTCAGCTATTTTATATGTGTACACCATCTCCCTGACCTTGCATTACTTAAAGCTAAGACTTTTTTGCTCCACTTTAAGTTAAAACGTAGATTGCACTTTTAGTTCTCCAGTTGTAATATATAATAATAATAATAATAATATATTAAAAATAGATAGATCAAGTAGCATCGTGTGGTAGCCCTATATATATATATATATATATATATATATATATATATATATATATATATATATATATATATATATATATATATATTATATATATTATCTATATATATATATATATATATTATATATATTATCTATATATATATATATATATATTATATATATTATCTATATATATATATATATATATTATCTATATATATATATATATTGAGAGAGAAAGATGCATATGAGTCAGTGACAAATAGTGTTTGTATGCAGAAACATTCATCAGGTCTCTCAAAATGTACATTGTGTGTTCATGTTGGTTTCTTGTCAATTACAACTTTACTAACTAACTCATTGACTAACCACAAAAAAACTTTAGGTGACATAGCTCCATTACAATGGAGCTCCACTCCCTGTAGCTCTGCCACAGATTAAGACACTTTTGTCTTAATCTGCAATCATTCATGAAATTATTTTGAGCCTGTGAATGTGTCCATGCCACAAATGACCACCCTGACTCACCTATGCAAGCACATAAAAAAGTTCAGGCTTCAGGTTCAGGAGTTTTTTTTGCTTTAATCCCGGCAGTTGTGATTCTCATAGACTGTTTACATGGATGGCAGCTTGACTGTTGTCTAATTGGAGATCAATAAGTTTATTTTGGGTTGTTTATTCACAGTCACTGTGTATACCAGTTACAGCAAAGCTGTAACCTGCCTTTGCCTGTGAGATATAGGCTCACAGGTAATATTATCAGGTTTGAATTAGACTAAACCCAGAGAAGGATCCAACTTTGATGCATTCAGGCACCATATTTCATGACGTGAAAGCCATTATAGATGTCAATAGGTCAAAGGTCAATATTTCAAGGAACCAGTGACTAATTTAGTTTGTTTTTTTGTCTCCAGGAGCTGGTGGGTCATAAGGTGGATTACCTGCCTTCCTCACCTCTGGGTTTGGGGGAATGTACAGACTCCCATCCACCCTGCCAGAGCCGGCGGTCCAGCCGCTGGGCAACACAAAGAGAAGGTGAGTGGAAACTGCACATAATATAGGGCTACTGCTAAAGCTTATCCTGGTAGTGGATTAATCTATTGATTATTGAAAGAATTAATCGATTAGCTGTCTGGTTCATAAAAGATTGTGTAAAATGTTGATCACTGTATAGCAAAGCTGAAGATTCAATCTAAAATGTATTTTTTTTGTCCAGACAGTCCACGACCCAAAGATAATCAGTTTACGGTTATAGACGACTACAAAAAACTGAAAATATCCAATTTGTGTTGGAGCCAAGTTGGAGCCAGAGATTTGGACTGTTTTTTTCTTAAAATTTATACTAATTGATTATAAAAATATTTGCTGATTAAAGTGAACAACTGGCTACTAATTGACTAATCGTAGCAGCTTTAGCATATATTATATATGTCATCTGCTGAATCAGCAGAACTTGATTTCATTTGGTTAAAAAAATGACACAGAAAGTTCATTATTGAACTGTAAGCTGCCAGTGTCATTCCATACTTGTTGAACTCTAAATATTTTAGGTTAGTATTTACATGCTATGCTGCTTTTTGCCCCATCACATTTGTCCAGTGAGTCTGTGTTATCATCCAGATGTTTATTAATGGTCTCTCTTATTCCAGCGGTGCATATAGAGGGAATCGTTCTCAGGGGCATCTCTCGGACCAGAGTAGATAAGGAATACAACTTTGAGGTAGGTGTCCTCACCTTAGATCTGGTGGAAGTGTTGTTGCATGTTGCTTCAGTGCTTTACCTGCTGGCCACCAAACACACAGCTTCTTGCTTCCTGCACTTTCCTGTGTTTGTTCTCTTTTTGAATAAAGTAAACATTCAGACAGCTCTCATCAAAGTGACTTTTACCAGATACCATTTTTTAGTCCAAATCTTTGTCCATATGCTAGAACTGGGAGATTTTTTTTTCCAATTTCTGTCATTAATTAGATTTTTTTTACTTTACATAATAATTATTAGTACACAATGATATGATGTGCCACTGCAACCTCAGGGTTAAACAATAAAACCAATTGGTGAAGTAAATAAATGAAATAATGAACTAGTACATTTAGAAACCAAAATATGCATTTATTAAAAAAAAATAATATTAAATTATACAACACAACAATAAAATGATGTCCCACTACAATCTCATGATTAAACACTAAAAAATCATGTGTATGAAGTAATAAATAAATGAAATTAATATGATCCCTTAAATGATCTGTACATTTAGAAATCAAAATATGCATTTGTGTATGAAGTATGTCATTTAGTAACCTTTAGTTTGCTTAGAGAAAAATAGAAAACAAACAGATATTTAAATTGAAAATTGTACCCTTTTGGAAAATATCTAGAGTTAGGCCCTACACAAATCTAGATTTTTTTTCTTTTTTTTTTAATCTACACACCTTTCTATCCAATTCAGCCTCTGAACCACACCAATATGGCACTTACCTGGGGATTTGTCAAACCGGATAAACAATTGGAGAGATTTAAAAATATCTGATTGAAGAGGATTCAAGAAGTTAAAGAGTAGTTCACACATGCTCACAGGAAGTTGGTCACACTTTTCACATTCTGTTGAAAACAACAACGATGGTGGACATAGTGTTTGTATCATTTGCAGTTTAACAGCTGAAGTTAAGGGTAGGAAGGTCAAGCTGAGAGCTCCTCCAGCAGTTAAAAGTATAGCCTGCACCCTGAATTTGGTGACTCAGTGGTCCACAGCGTCCACTAAGTGAATCTGTGTAGATCAGCCTGTGGTTCAAAACGTTCTTTAACACAGGTATTTGAAATTTAGCTTATTGGCCACTACTGGCCTGGCATGGTATTGCAGGCTTTTAGGCAGATCACATTTGTGTTTAGGTCTTTGTGTAGTCTAAGATATTTGACCATAAGTATTTTTTTTTTCTAGTCCAGTTGGGACCTTCATTTTTAGGGCAAAGCACCCAGACCTACAATACAATTTTATTTTTTCCACTGCTTGACTGACCCCTGTTAACAGAGTAGGAGATTCAGTCTTAACAAAGCATGTGGTGATGCGTTATTTATCAGTCAACAACTTGTGCTACTGTTGCGAAGCACATGCAGCTCAACATGGACCCACCTCTCCGCCCGTCAGCTGAGAACAGCCTTTATACGCTAGTTTGTGGATGAAGTGGCTTTCCGACAGCTATCTGCTACTTGTTACTACTGCCATTGTGCTCTATGGCCACTGTGCTGGTTTTACCAGTGCCGGCCAAGAGGGAAAGGCTTTTTAATAATCTCCAACATGGTGACATGTATGGTTAGGTTAAACAGGATGTGAGCCTGGTGGCTCTGCTCTATGTTGTAGGAGCCAGATTGGACAGATCCACACAGGAGATCTCGCTCTGTGGTTTAGTTGCGGTGGGCAAGTCAAGGGTACGTCCGTATTACTGGTACTTTCCTTTCCCCTCCTTCCCCGTTCCGTCAGTCAAGTGCCAAACTGGTGATAGCTCGTTACAAACGACGTGCTTATTCCCTCCAAAAGTGACGATTTTCCAAGCACATTTTCACAAACGGGAGTATTTAGTGCTCATTTAACGAAAAGAAAATTCAGCAAGACAGATGGAGAGGAGAGACTAACGGCGCTGTTGGCTTCACTGTACTTTGACAGTCGAGCCAACAGCGAGTCGCTCTCACTCTCCATCTGTTTATACTGGACCAAACCACTGATGCACACACACACACACACACACACACACACACACACACACACACAGACATATTAACACTTCCCCTGTGAGCTTGCTTCATTTTTTATGTCAAGTAATTAATGTACTGTATCTATAGATATGAAGTGTTTATTATTATGAACATTGCAGCAGCCAAATAATTTCAAGTGGACTTTTTTCTGCTGCCTAACATTTACCTCATGTCTAAGTATTACTCATAATTTCCAAGTTTGAAGTTGCAACTTTGAATTACTCTCTCGACACAAATCTATTAATTTTCCTGTTGTTTCTGACCGTATGATCGACAGAAATGTCTTTTATGCTTATGACTTCGTGACAATTTTTTTGTGATAAATAAAATTTATGCTTTACAATAACTTAATGTTGACTATTTAAATCCTTCAGTTTTAGGTTTTCGCCATTTTCCACTTTTGGACTGAAGTTTACTGTTAACATAATATCAATAAATAAAAATATATAAAGCTGGAAGGAATAAATATGTTTGTTGATTTATTTGGTTAAGTATGTTGTGCACTTTTCTGCTGTTCAGCTCATATGGGCATTAATAATAAAGACCACATGGCAAATCATAATATACAGCTCCATAAATGCAAAAGAGAACATTTCAAAGCATTGTGATTAGGAGCCAGAGATGTTGTTATGATGATGCCATGTAAACAAACTATAACTTTCACCAAAACAAATATCTCCACAGTAAAAAGTCCAAAAGCAAATCAGGATTTTTCAACCAAATCTTTTTCAAGGGACACTATTTTGCCATTTCTCAACTTTTATGGGATGGAATGTTGGTGCTTCACTGTGCTTCATTGTGTTGGAGAACAAAAAAAATCTAGAATTTTTCTCTTTCCACTCTCCTCCTGGCCACAATTTACAACATACACACACACATTCCAGAGAAACTTGTAGAGAAACTTGTTCTGATTCTCAGCCTGTGCTTAAAATACCTGAAAGATTTACTGAATGTGAATGGGCAGCCTCTAAGTGCGGCCACATCTCTCTGCTCCTCATCGACTCCAACACAAAGATTTTCAGAGAGAAGTAGAATGGACCTCTGTTTTAAACTTGCCAGTGTCTCCAAAATATTTACTGTAGAAACACCTAATCAAACTAAAACTTTTTTTTGATTCCTTACAACGATGATAGTATCAGGTTATTCCCTGATAGCAGCTACCGTTTTGTCAGTCATAGCTCAAATGAGAGACCAGAGCAGAGGGAGAAAAATGCTGTTCTCAACATTTCTGTCTGCCTCTACCTGCAGTGCAGCCGTCGTCATTGGCAACAAGCTCAAGTTGCCGTGGTAACCTTTGAGGCTCACATCTTGTTTTCTAAGTTTTCTAAACAAACCCTACACAACCATACACTTATGATGGATCAGAATGACAGAATGGAGGTCATCATAATGTTTGTCACTTTACACCCACACAATGAATTTTCATGATATAACATATCATAGGACGCTGTAGTATTTTAAATTCTTGAAATACAACACACACCCATGAGCCGGTCTCTGTCACATAATGTTTTTCCTGCACAGCTTCATGACGTGTATCCTTAGATAGTCGATCTCTGGCAGCATTCCATTTATTTGTACCAGCTGTAGGTGACTTCTGTATTTAACGTTGTATTTAAGTTCACATTCTGCTTGTTCAACAGTTGTTTTCAAATTTCTATTTTTACTCTGAATTCTTATCATTTTGGCGCTAGTGATTTTCCTTTGACGTTGGATAAGACCTCTTTGGGGCGGTGCCAAAAATTCCTCTATGCAGGAAAAACCCTGCTGAGGCTCATAACAGTCATTCAGAGTCATGAGAAACTGATAAGCTCATACAGGAAAATAAATATCACATCTCCCTGTAACCTTTACTACGGGGTGATTTCACACGTTTGAGTTTGTTCTTGCATGTAGAATGTCTTTTTTTTTTAATTTTGCTTTTTTTGAAGTACAGAAAGTGCCTCAAGGGGAATATTGCTGCAGGGAAGATGTAACTATTACATAACTTGTTGTGTACATGTGGCCTCATATCTATATATCTACAGAATGACAGATTAAACAGTTTTCCCACTACACTTATGTTTTGATTGTGCTGTTATGTTTTTATTTTGGTGGTGTGAGTTGTGGTTGTTTGGTGGTCATGTGTCTGATAACAACAAGGAGCTTAAACAGTGTAATGTTCTCTGTTCAGATGTGTAGTGTATGTTGGTGGTCTTTGACCCATCATCCTGTGCTGCCACATTAAGGTCTGTTAAGTGATGTCCGTCGTTGTGTTTCAGGTGAAATGGTCAGACTCTTCTTCGAGCAGTGTGACCAAAACTCATTTGGAACTGGAGAACTTCCTCCTGAAGGTAATAGCCGTTCATAAACTGATTCTTGATTTTTTTTGTCTCAAATGTCCAAATCAAAGGTCCTTCAATTAGTTCCACAGACAAAAACATTTGCAATGTACTGTGCAAAATGAAAAAATCTCAGGGGGAAATATCTTGTATTTTGTACAAATAGTCCAATATTGCGTAGAATTATCTTGAATTATCTTATTCTATTTGCAGATAATTTTACTTATTTCACTTTTTTTTTAAAATAATTTGAGATAAAAAGTCCATAACATGAGATTTTAATCTTATTTTAAGAAAACAAGACAATCGGGAAAAACCTGAATTAAGCAAAATTATCTGACAGTGGAATGGAAACGGAACAAGAGCAATAATGAGATACTAACATTAATTTTTTTTTTTTAAAGGGTGAATAAAAGGAGATAAAACTCATTCTGAACACAATCAGTTCAGTGCAGAACAGGTTATATGAGGTGATACGTTTGCTTGCGTGTCAGCTAAGATATGGCCTCACCAACATTAAATATCACAGGAAGCATAGTGGAATTAATGAAAAAAGAAGCAAGGGCTGATTTTAAAATGTTTAGGAAGTAAAAATGTATTTGCTCTATTTTACAGAGTTTAGATAAAACCACCTTCAGTCCCCGCAGGTGGCTTCATTTATTGTGTCTGATATTATCATCTGAACTGTGAAGCAATTGGCCCAATTTAAGAAGCCAAAACCTTCAGGCCACAGATTAATTCACATCCAAAAAGCTGCACCCAAATCCAAACTACCGATGGTTTTACATAAGTTTTAACATCGTTATATGGCCAAGATGAATTTAATTAGTAATTCATTATTAAAACTATTTTGTTCTACCCTATATCAAGATGTGTTTGATAGTAGATTGGACAAGTTTACGCAACTTATTTCAGCTTTTTTCTTTCCACAGGTGTTAACAGACAGGTTTTGATGTGTGCAGACCTGCTTCTTGTTGTATCCTGTCACCATTTACTATTTGCACCCACTTTCTCCCTGCAGCTTCCTAAAGATCAGTGCACGGAGTCTTTTGAGAAGGGCATCCTGAGGCTCCTGAACCAGGGGCAGCAGTATGAGAGCAGAGAGGTGGAGAAGAACCTCAGGTACATTGAGCCATATATAAAAAATAATGTAGATGAAATGATCAGATGGTATTATTGCTGCAGGAAATCAGAACAAAGCTTCTGATTATCCTGCAAATGTCTGATAGTTTTAATGCATATCAGTGCCTTCAGCTAAGCTTGACGTATTTGTCTTGACTCTGTGCTGTTTGTTTGCCTTGAGTCCCGACTGCAGTCATTTCATTTAGTTCTCCCAGGACAAAAGGTCAACATCTGTCTCCTTTGTCCCCAGAGCCGGAGACCCCTCTGTGTGTGTGTTAGGGTCATTTCCTGTGTGAGACAAATGCAGAATACAGCCGTACTCCTGACCGTGTTTGTTTAGGAGAAGCGATTTCTGCCATCTTGAAGCAGTCGGCAGAATTTGAACAGCATAGTTCTCAAAAGATGTTGATAACCACTGAACAAGAGCCAAATAGGCTGTGTCAGGCTTGTTAGATTAGGGATGTGTGTGTCCTGTTTGGATGAGTAGTTCACTACAGAGATGGGGTGTGGAAGTAACACACACACACACACACACACACACACACACACACACACACACACACACACACACACACACACACACACAGTTCATCAGTTTCATTTCATGTAAAGTGAAACTGGAAAACAAAACCTACTGTGTCTGAAGAGCTTTTCATCAGTAGTGATCCTTGTATGGAGCCCAGATGCATCGTCATCTTCACTCTCTGTCACAGTAGCCGAGGCTCAAATGGTTTCAGAGGAAGGACTTTGACATGGGATTAGTTTAATTACATCATATTGACACAATAAGAGGCGTCTACACGCTCAGGGCTGATGTTTTGCTGTTTGATTGTGGCAGTGAAAGAACATATTAGGATACAGAACATACTCTGGTGTGTTCACTGTGAAAAGACCATTTCTTTTATGATTTCAACATGATTCTGAAGATTTCTCTTCTCCTTGAAGATACATTAACAAAACACATGTAAAACAGACACAGATTTATTTTATTTTGATTTAATTTATCTATTTACTTCATTCCCTCCCCCTCAATCTATTTTTTAAATATTATTTTGAATTTTATTTTGAATTTTATTATATCAATTAATCAATAATTTCATAAAGCACTTTTAATACGTAATGTAGCATAAAGTGCTTTACATGTTAAAAGCACCCCAATCACCCTTCTCTCTCTCTCTCTCTCTCCCTCTCTCTCTCTCTCTCACATACACTGAGTACAGAGGAACATGTCTAATATTATGAGAATGAGAACAGCAGAGTACAGCATTTGCTATTGACCAGTCAGTAGAATATGAACCTGCAAATAAAATGATGCATTAGTATATGATTGTACTTTGACTATGTGGACATATTTTCAATACAAATATTGAGTTATAATTTATAAAAACAGCTAAAACAACTTTTAAAAAATAGAATTATTGATTGATTCTGGAATTTTTCAATTTTGACAATTTTTTCCCATCATGTGGGCTCTATGCAACGAATGAGGACAAACATGTTTTGGGATTGGTCCAGCGTGGAGTGAGATTACTTCAGCCGGCAGCTGTGAAAGGGGCTGCAATGTAATCCTTGGGGGCAATTGTACATCCACTAAAAGTGCTTGTCATGCCACCGAGGGGCTCGGATTGTTGTTATAAGTGTCTGACAACAAAAGTAAACACAGGAACTAGCCGCCTGTAGCAGCATCACGGCTAACTGCAGAGGGGAACTACATCCGGCACAGCTTGCACATTGGCCTCTTTGTGCCTGAAGCTCAGTGAAGACATAGTAAATTAGCGTGTGAGTAAAATCTCTCCTGTCTGCAAGTTTCCAAGCTGTAAGAATATAATGAGCAGATGTACACGTGCAGTTTTTATGGATTACTGCTGGACAACAGAGACTTAAATACTGTAATTCCTCAACAGTCTCCAGGACGACAGTGTTTATAAATGCTGTAAATCCATTTGTAGTAGTAACACAGCTGGGATAACTCTCATCCACGGACACTTGTAGATTTTCCGTGTCTGGCAGCAACAGGTCCCCACTCTGCAGAAACAGTTTCCTCTTCACTCTTCAGGAGAGGAGAACTCTACCCGCAGGAACACCAGTAGTTTCTATGAGGAAACTCATCAAACTCGGCAAATACACAGCTGGACAAGTTGTGACCTGTACATTTACCATTGTATGTGCAGGTTACTGTACTGTTATGATACGTGTAGCAAATACTCAGGACTACTTCAGGACTACTACTGCTGGCAATGCTGTGCTTGTTTTGTTTACAGAAGTACCTGCACTGTACATGCGCTTTTGAAATCACTCCACCATGTCTGGAGTGTGAAGTTCGGCTTTACATTTACCTTGAAAACAGTTTTGCCTCATAATGTTCCGTTATTATCTTATAGCGTAGTGAATGGGCAGGTCACAACTCATCCAACACAGTGTTTGGGAGTGGCTGGATAGTGTATTTGCTGAATTTGAGGAGGGAAACCAAGAAATACCATTAGCTGGGTGATAGTAGCTGAGCAGCTTGCGGTTCTGCTCCGCTGGTCTGGAAACGGCTTTTATTGACAAAAAAAAGGTATAGCACCTATTGCCATAACTATGGGAATCATGTTGATGGGCGAATTTTCAAAAAATATTGATATGCAACTCTATCAGTGAGTAAATGTTTTTAATTGCATGATTTTTTTTCTTTTACTGGTCCGGCCCACTTCAGATCAAATTGCACTGTATGTGGCCCAAGAACTAAACTGAATTTGACCCCCCTGTGTTTTACTTTTGGTCGACAGCAGACTGTTGTTGGCCTCATGGGGCAGACCAAGGGAGGGGCGTAACATAGAGAATTAACAACATGAACAGATCATTTTCCAACCACATTTCGCTGTCAGTGTTTCAGCTGTTTAGTTAAATCTACTGCCGAATGCACATTGTCAGGTTCAAACAACCTAAAACATTAAAAAACACACACAAAGAGGAGAAGACAAGGGATTAAGATTTCATACTGGTGAGGAGAATGGACAGAGAGATGCTCAGTTGCAGTCTCCAACCCACTCTAACCATATCTCTGCCAGAACCCTCTTTTTATTTCCTTAGGGTGGTCCCTAGTTACATGTTGTTGTTGCTTCTAAGAGGAGGGGGAAAGTCCAGCAACAACATAAACTGTTGTAAATGTCTAATTCAAGGTTTTCTTTTCCTTCCTCTAGAATGTAAACAGGTCAGTCACTCTCCCAGGTTAGGTATGGTGTTACAACAAGATTATGACTTCCTTATCAATACGACAGGAACCTGGTACAATAATTTAACAGTTGGAGTGAAGTTCACATCTTGGTCAAGTCACCAGCTGCTACATCTCCATTGTCCACCTGGAAGATAGCTCAGTGCAGAACAAGACACACACACAAATTTATACTGTCATGTTATGCAGAACAAAGAATAAAAGAATGGAAATGAGTAAATATGGGATAACTTTTATACATCATTCTAACACACATGAATCAAACTCTGGTCCTGGAGGGCCAATGTGGGTGCAGGCTTTTATTCCAACCAAAGAGTTTTGCTCCTCTTTCTACAAATTAACCACTAGAGCCCTTTTATGGACCTTCATTAATAGAATCAGGTGTGTTACTGCTTGGTTGGAACAAAAGCCTGCACCCACACTGACCCTGCAAGACTACAGTTTGACACCCCTGGCCTAATCTATTACGTCTCCTGATAGAAAGAAATTACAGCCAGTTTTCAACCTCTTTCCCCTTCTCTCACCTCCAGGGAGAGGTTCCTGTCTGCCCCTCCAGTCTTCAGACAGACCAGGAAGGTCTGCAGCTTCTTCAATTGTGACTCCAGTTACTCAACAAAACCGACCTGCTGCAGATGTAAGTATCAGACCATGTGAGAAAGTCTATGTGGTCTTGATCATAAGACATATTTTTCTTTACCTTAAACCTTCTAGTGCTTCTTAACAGCCAGGCATGTTTCCTTTTGGACACGGTGCATTCAGGGTCAGGTCTAATGTAATCTGTTGCAATTTATTCTTTAGAAATCTCACCGATCTGACCTCACACTGAGGCCACATGCTTATCTTCTGCTCCTTCAGGGCAAGCTGGCTTACTGTCAGCAACATCTCCTTTGTTAGTTTAGATTATCAGATTCCAATTTAGAAAAAAAAAGCATCAAAGGCCAACAAGGTAATAATAGTCCTGGAAATATTAAAAAAGAACAAGTAAGAAAGACACCCGGTATCTCATTCTGTGCGAGAGCTTCCAAAGAAGCGTAATACAGTTCAGTGCTATGTTACGGAAATACGGTGTCTGTAGCCCGCTCCAGGTGTCTAGTTGCGAAATCAGTTTACAGTCTCAATATCATAAAGCTGCTTCCAGCAGTGCTGTAGCAGAATGGTTGTAGTTAGTAATGACACCAGCAGCTGAGTCCAAGAAAAGAAAGGTTGGCACTAACGTGCTTAATGGAGACAAGTCAGCATATTTCTCTGTAACAAGGCAGTGGCGGTTCTAAAAGAAGACCGTTTAGGGTGGCAAATATTAGCGGTGGAAGGAAAAAAAAACAATTCATGTAAGAATCGTGATTTTTATTCTGTATCATTCTGGATAAATTCATAATCTTTAAAAATCAATTTTATTGACGTTTCCTGTCTCAAACCGTGATTGGAACCGGGTGCATTATTACCGTTGCTGCTTCAATAATCACTTGTTATCGTTACCATAGCGACAACTAGCGACCGGAACGGCGTTTCGTTAAAAAAGGAGAAGAAGCTCCCTGTCAAAATCCCATGTTAAATAAAGAAAACGATGTACTAAAGTCACATTAGTTACATTATCCGAGTGCTGCAACAATTCCAGTGGCTCGTTTCAGTGTAATTACGCTGTTTCAGTGTCTGTCTGTGCCGTTTGGCATAGAGTGACAAGTCTGAGCGCGTCTCTGGTTGCTATGCAACGCGAGGCGAGCCAAGTTGAACAAATGCGTTTCTGGTTGGCTGATGTACACGTGGTCACGTTATCAGCATCGCTAATTCTGATTGGTTCAAACCACACGTGTTTGTTCTCACAGAGCAAAATATACGACTTCTATTATTCATTTTTGAATTGCTATATTGAGCTTAAGCTTCTGCCTATTTGAGACAGCCTTATTTTATTCCAGAATTTTATTTAACTGAATCGCTGTATTTGTTTTACATTTTTGAATAATGCACCTGGCCTAACTGGTTTAATGTGCTGGACCTTTACTTTTGGATTTAATTCATGAAGCACAGTTCACCAATAAAAAATTGGATTTCAGATCTTCTCTTCTTACTCAATTGATTAGTCATGCACTACAATTTATTAATATCCTAGAATTGTAATTTGATTAATTTTTTTAATCGACTGACAGCACTAATACACACACACATATATATATATATATATATATATATATATATATATATATATATATACACACAACCTGCGTCCGTTTTACTTCATAATCTCCTCTTCTGTTGTCAATAAACACCTTGAGATGGTGCTTCAACCCTACACGTGTTATATGACTGCCTGTTTGCTGCCATTTAGAACATTTTTACAGGTGCATCAATAAACTGCCACAACCATTAAGTTAAAAGAAAGTAAATACAGACATGAAATGTTTCATTCTATAATTATCATAGATAGACGAGTCTCACTTTTTGAATAAAATGCTGACATGAATAAACTTTTCTCTGATATTCTAATTTATTGAGATGCATCTCGATACCTGCAGCAAAAGTGGCTAAAAGACGGAGAAAGCTCTAATTGCCTGAGTAAATTAAAAGATGGTATCCAATTAACATATTAATTTATGGGTATGTTTATAAATTGTAGGAATACAAATAATCAATGCTCCGAGGTTAAAATGTAGAACTGGACATGTAGGTCTAGTTTACAGTGAGCTTATCAATACTTAACTTTTCTGTCAAAATAATTACATGGTTGGGCGGAAAAAGGATTTTTACTTACAAGGTCTAGTGTAATAAAAGCAAACTAAAAATCTCAAAAAGAAATGGAGAATCATTTTGAATCAATTTTAAATCAAATTAGATTTAGAATTTAATCATGAGGTAAAGAAAGTTGATTTTTTGTATTATATATTTATTTTAACACAAGAAATATATTTTTCATGTTAACAGCACAAGTTTATAGTCCTTGTTGTCCAGAACACAGAATTCTATCTCATGGTTAAAATGCCAAACGTCAAGGGGGTCAGATGTTAATTCTCTGAGAAATTTAATAACCGGCCAAATCTGAACTTTAGTGTAGTGGGGTTTGTGTGCTCACAGAGTCTGTCAAGCAAAGTGAGGGAAGAAGCTCCACTCTTGTCACTTTGCTGTTCAATTGCAAAATGGACTCAGTATTTCCAATACTCTGTTTTTTTGCCACTTTTGAGCCAGTGTATTTTCCTGTTATGCAACACACACAAAGGACAAATGGTTGGAGACATGTGCTAAAAGTTATAGAAGTCACTTGTCTTCATGGATTTTGGCTACTTGTGCAGTAAAAAATCAGTTAAGTTGCAAACGAGTACAGGAATAGCAGAATTATGTATTACAAGCTATCAGGGTTCAGTGCATAGACTTGCGTACTCACCATTCCAGTACCTGCATTTTAGACTCTACCACAAATGTTTCTGATACTGATATCTGCATTTAAATAACTTTTGAAAACCTGGCGCTGGCACATATGGCTCTTGGAATTTTGTCTGCATTTTTGCTGCATATTTACAAGTATCAAATCCAACATAAAGCCAACTTATCCAGAGAAGAAATGTTTATTTGCATTGCATGTTAACTGGAAGTATCTTTTTACTGCAGTAAATTTAACTTGAGTTCTTAGGAGGCAAAAGTAAATGTTAGAAAATTCAAACTTCTGTTCATCACATTTAGTCTGATAATTTTACTACATCTTTATTGTGTGTTTTTTGTTCATGGTCTTACCCTTCTGTGACTGATATTGGCTGAATCTACATGAGGAAAGAAGAACAGAGTTCTGATAAACAAATCTGTTTTCACTTTTAAACTTTTTTCTTTAATCCTTGATTTTTAGTAAAACTTTGGATCATTGAAACATTTATTAAAATGAAACAGATGATGATTACACACTAGGGTTGTGATGATTAGTCAATTAATCAATCAGTTGCCAACTATTACATTAATTGACAACTATTTTAATTATTAATTAATTGATATGGGTCATTTTTAAGAAGAAAATATCCCAAATCCAAAAACTCTGATCTTTTTCTGGTTTCTTTAATCTTCTATAATATTAAACTTATGATAGTTGGATTGGGGAGTGTTGGTCTGGACAAAAATTACATTTTAGGTTGCATCTTCAGCTTTGAGAAACATCGAATGATATTTTATGGCATTTGATTATTATGTCTATTTTTATGTCAGTCATTTTCTATACCTGCTTATTCCTCATTAGGGTCGCAGGGGTCTGCTGGAGCCTATCCCAGCACATTACAGCGAGAGGCAGGGATACACCCCAGATGGTCGCCAGCCTATCATGGGGCACACACCATTCACTCACACATTCACACCTATGGGCAATTTAGAGTCCCCAATTAACCTCAGCATGTTTTTGGACTGTGGGAGGAAGCCGGAGTACCCGGTGAAAACCCACACAGACACGGGGAGAACATGCAAACTCCACACAGAAAGGTCCCAGACCCAGGACCAAGGAGGTCTTGAACCTGTGACCTTCTTGCTGTGAGGCAACAGCGCTAACCCCTGCTCCACTGTGTCACCCCTGTTTTTATGTGTATTTATCAAAATAATAGTTTGCAGCCCTAGTTAATATGCGCTGCAAAGCCTCCTTCATCTGCCAGTATTCATTCAGACACTGGTTTGGATTACTGGATGATGCAACTCTTTATTCAAAATAGTCCAATCAGGTGTCAAAGAGTGAAGCAGTAAATGTGCAGGATAAACCTGGACCTGTCTATAAATCTACAGCAGTAACTGTCACTAAGCTGTGTCCAACACTGAATTTCCAGAAACCAAATTTCTCTCTCTCTCTCTCTCTCTCTCTCTCTCTCTCTCTCTCCACAGGCAACTGCCAGCTGGGAAAGGCCTACCAAGGAGACTGCTCCGACGCCTCCAGTCAGGAGGAAGGTGAGAAGAAGCGATATTTTTCCCATAGTGACAGCGACCGATCCGAGAGTTTCCTCCTGCGGGGAGTAGAGCAGCAAAGGGGACAAAAGAGCTTCACAAGAGCATGTCTAATCAGTGAATGAGGCTTAATTGTGCGCACAGACAAAGCAAAAGGAGCGTCTGACTAACCAGAGCAGCAGCCGCAGCCCGGCTGCGTAGTAAACACGAAAAGCTAACTTGTGTTTATTTTTGGAGGTCGTTTGGAAAGGCTGAGTGTGTTTCAAATCCTCATATTTCACGGCTATATTTGCCCGATCATGTGCTGGACTGTGTTCAGCATGGCCAGCAGTAATCATAGCCCCGGTCTGGGTCAGACTTGCATCAGACTTGTTAATGCTACAAAGTCTTGTTAAAGCATCCATTACTATTATTGTTAAAGTGAGGTGGTTATGTGTTATTTTTATGGTGCGAGCAGCAGGCTAATAGATGACGGTATAAAGCATGAAGGACAGAACCTTCATGTGGACAAATGTCAGGAATAGTTTCCCAGTGATCTCAATTGTAGTCAGAGAAAACCCAGATAAAAGCGAGATGTGCACGTGTCTTCATGAACGATAGTAAAAACACCTGTTTGTAGAAGCATTGTTTGATAGTGCTACTAGTGGTCAAGAATGGTATCTATCCTTTTTATTTTTTTATTTTCTTACTTTATTACTTCTTCTGTACTTTGTTTTTTTTCAATTATTTCCATTGGGCTGCAACTAAAGACTATTTTGTTATTGAACTGGTTCATATAACGCTCAGTTACCCTAAGCCAAGTTTGATTTTTTCTTTTTTTTTTTTTGTCCAGGCCAACCATCTATAACTCAAAGATCATCATTTTAGTATTATAGTAAACCAAAGAAACCAGAAAATAATCAGAAGAGAAGCTGAAATCAGAGAATTATGGTATATTTTTGTTAATTACTCTAATCCAACAATCAATTATCAAAAATGTTGTTGATTAATGTAATAGTTGGCAACTAGTTGATTAATCAACTAATTGACTATTAAATCAACTGTTAAATGGTTTATCATTTTGATTTCAAAAATGGATTTCAAAATATGGCAATTAATTAAATAGTTAGCAACAAATGGATTACTTATCAGTCAACTAAAGCCAACCCATTTATATGAAAGTATAAAACACAACTGCCTGCATACTTGAAGACAAAAAGAAGACATAGTTCATACTTTACATACATGTCGATCTATACGATAACAATGGTACTTTTTATCCTTTATGAAAGCTCTGAGAGGAATGTGAGGAAAAATAAAATTGCAGAGATTCGTTTTCTATGTCTGTTATAGAAATGTGAGTGCATGTGTGTGTTTAGGTGTGTAAAGGTTGTCAAACATGTCATTGCCTGCAATAAGATAACTTTATTGACAAAACCTCCTTATACATATATACAGTAGGGCTGGAATATTGTTCTCCTGTGTGTGACTTAAGAACCATATAATCTTAAAGGGAAGTAACATGAGGAACATAATTATAATGTAATGACAGGGTGAGCTTAAATTGGGTCTTTTTTAATACACTCCTGCAATTCAAATGTTCCATTCAAAAAAACACTTTGTTGGTAAAACCTTGTACTCTTAAGGGGTGAAGTGTAACAACACATGTAACTTATGTAACATAAATGTTACAGTAAACTCATTTCTAGTTAGTTTGCCATGAATTTATTGTTTTTCCATTTGTTAGTTATCGGGCTAATGGCAGCAAAGCTAATGCTAACAACAGATTAGTGCCAATAGACTTAATGATAATGTTACATGCACTACAAATACAAAATATGCATCTTGTATTTGTAGTGCATGGAGAAATTAAAACAGGAATGTTTCTAGTCCCTGTTTAGAACATAGTGGTGCACCTCTGCCTCTTGTGGCCAATATTAGTATGACAACACCTTTATCAACTTTACCAATTAACCTGACCAAAAAAAAAACTCTATATAAGTCATAAACACAGAGAAAACAATTCAAAATTCAAGAACAGAATTAGAAAATGGATCACCACAATATTTTTTTTCTCACTCTGGGTTTCTGTACCTCACCAAAAAACATCATTCACCTGAAGGAAAAGACCATTTTAAATTGCTGCAACAATGACTGACTTCTCTGTAATATTATGTATTAATATAAATTCTTGATTTGATGCTTCTACATTAATATATATTCTCAGATTTCATAGTTTTTGTCCAAAGCGGTTCCCTAACCACAGAGTCGAGCATCTGCATCATCATGTCTGTGATTTTAAAGTGATAATGTCAGAGTGGTTCCAGCGGTCCTGTGTGGAATCTGACTCCTGCATGTGACAGCCTCTGATGCTGTTTTGTTGATGTCCTTTCAGATTTAGAGTATGTTCAGGGACACAAGAAGAAGCACGGGACCAAGAGTCCATGTCAAGGGTGAGTAGACTGTCTGCAGTTGTGAAGTGTTTCCATCCCCAGTATAAATGTAGGAAATGAAAGTAAATATTACACAATAGAAAAAGAAGACATATGTAGACAGATATAAGTAAAAGGACCAGTACAGTCATGTAAAAATACTCCATAACAAGTAAAAGTCCTGCATGGAAAAATCCTACTAAGTAAAAATTCAAGACTTTTTCTTTGTTTGATTTTTAGTACAATATAGGAAACTGTGAAACTATATGAGAAGTATAGAGGGGAAAAAGTCAGTTGACAATAACTCTTAGATGTGTGAAACGTGACCTGACTGCACACTGTAAGCCATCAAAAGACAAAAAAGTTGAATTATGTGTTGTATTTTTACATTTGTTATATTTCCATTGAGTAATAACTAAAGCTGAAAATACTAGCGACTATTTCAATTAATTTGTTGATTATTGAATCAATTAAATGATTAGCTGTTTGGTTCATTAAATGGTGTAAAATGTTGATCTCTGGTTTCCAAAGCTGAAGATTCAACCTAAAAATGTCCAGGCCAACTGTCCACAACCCAAAGATTATCAGTTTACTATTATAGAAGATTAAAGAAACCAGAAAATATTCAGATTTGAGACCTGGCGAATCAGAAAACCAGAGAATTTGGAAAATGTGAGTCAAATCAATTATCAAAATAGTTGGTAATTAATCGACTAATTGTCTTGGCGTTGGAGTGACATGGAAGTAGCATCAAATGAAAAATACTCAATCACAGCAGGTAGTTCAGTAATATAGTATCTGTGCATAGTGTCCAGTTACAAAGAGCATAAGCATACGTAACACAGAATAAAGAGTAAGACAAATGCTTTGTCTCCTCTGCCAGTCTCTCTGGTGTCAAAGGGCCTCAGGGGGACAGCTGGAGGGGCCACGCTGCAGAACTCAATGGACCAGCAGAGAGGAGGAAGAAGAGCTGCTCTCTGAGACAGGAGGTGGAACAGGTGAGAGACCAGACCTGATCCAGGCCTGTTCCAGACCCAGCTCAGGATGCTGCTGGAGGATTCTGTTTGAGGAAAAGTCCTGTGTAGCTGCTAACACTACATGTTATTAACTGAAGCTGAGCTACAGTACAAACCACTAACACAAGCTTAGTTATTTATTTATAACAAGAAAACAACAGCCTTTAGATTAAAAAAATGATCTATTACATGTGTTCAATCATCTAATTATGTGCACATTTAATATTTATTACTTAAAAAAAAAACAAAAAAAAAAACAATGCAAGGATATTTGCTAACTGTCCCTCTGGTGAAGACTATTTAAATAATTTAATGATTTAGTGATAATATAAATAATAACTGCACATTACCTCCATGATCTAGTTGTTGTCGTAGTGCATTTAAGGGAAGAGAAAGGCAGTTTATAGGTTGAAAACAACTTCCAATCACTGGAAATGACCGATAACACAATCTGTGTGTGTTGGTGTAAGGCCTCGCTGGGTCAAGCTGTTGAGGTTTTGGTAGCAGAGGTATTTAGCAGGATCGCTCTAATGATTAACCTGACTGTAAAGTCTCACCATAGTTTACAGTTCAGGTTGTTTCTCTCTCTCTTTCTCTCTCTCTGTGCTTGCGTGTGTGTGTGTGTGTGTGTGTGTGTGTGTGTGTGTGTGTGTGTGTGTGTGTGTGTGTGTGTGTGTGTGTGTGTGTGTGTGTGTGTGTGTGTGTGTGTGTGTGTGTGTGTGTGTGTGTGTGTGTGTGTGTGTGTGTGTGTGTGTGTGTGTGTGTGTGTGTGTGTGTGTGTGTGCAAGCGTGTGTGTGTGTGTGTGTGTGTGTGCAAGCGTGTGTGTGTGTGTGTGTGTGCAAGCGTGTGTGTGTGTGTATGCGTGTGTGTGTGTGCGATTGGATCTGTCACACACTGCCACGTGAATGGGAGTACTCACTGTTAATCTCACTGATATAGGTCAAGACTACGTATGTGTGACTGTGAGAGGGACAACGCTGCTGACAAAGCATATCCTACACACACTCGCTCTCTCTCTCTCTCTCTCTCTCTCTCTCCTGCCACAATAGAGGCTTAACACAGCGAATTTCTCTGTGCTGGATGGGGGTCATTCCACACTTGTTTATTGTTCCAAATGACATGAGCCTTTATGATTGTAATAATTACAAAGAATCTAGAAAATGTCTGACTATATTCAAGTAGTAAAGTTGTGTTTCAACTGTCCCTGCAGCACCAGGACAGCGAGAAGAGGAGCCACCCTGTCGCTAAAACCAAGAGCAGAGTCCTGCTGCCCCCAGACCGGTACGTGACATGGATTTTCTGCAGCTCCCAGTGCTCAGCGGGCCAAACAGTAGAAACAGTATATGAGGTCAAACAAAAAAAATGCATGTGTCATCGCTCACTGAGACTTGAAGTCATGCTGATCACACAAATGTTATTAGCAATACATGTCACATGGCAGCACAGTTCAGGATGTTTTTTTTCAATAATAGTCTCCTTGTTTGTGTCTCTCCTCCTTCTCTCTCTATCTCTGTAGAGACAAGATGAAGGTGAAGTCGGTTGCTTATGTGACTAACGGTAGTTTGGTACCAGCCCGGCCCCCTCAGAGGAAAGGTACACATCTGTTGTCACCAAAAATGTTTTTAATATGAAACTGTCTCCTGGTATAGACGTCACATGGCTGGGTGATACGGCCAAAATCTTCTGACATGAAAAAAAAAATATATTTATTTTAATATCATGGTAGCAGTATATCATGATTAGTAATGAGTAATTGTTTTGTATATTTAATTAAGAAATGGTTTAAATTAACCCCACTATATGTCACGTTTTATTTAAAAAATATCTTCAATCATTTGTTAGTTATTTTATCAAATAATTTATTAATGCTATCCAATGTGCCTTGTATGTTGAGAGATCTTCACTGGCATGGTTTACATGCCATATACACTCACCGGCCACTTTATTAGGTACACCATGCTAGTAACGGGTTGGACCCCCTTTTGCCTTCAGAACTGCCTCAATTCTTCATGGCATAAATTCAACAAGGTGCTGGAAGCATTCCTCAGAGAGTTTGGTCCATATTGACATGATGGCATCACACAGTTGGCGCAGATTTGTCGGCTGCACATCCATGATGCGAATCTCCCGTTCCACCACATCCCAAAGATGCTCTATTGGATTGAGATCTGGCGACTGTGGAGGCCATTTGAGTACAGTGAACTCATTGTCATGTTCAAGAAACCAGTCTGAGATGATTCCAGCTTTATGACATGGTGCATTATCCTGCTGAAAGTAGCCATCAGAAGTTGGGTACATTGTGGTCAAAAAGGGATGGACATGGTCAGCAACAATACTCAGGTAGGCTGTGGCATTGCAACGATGCTCAATTGGTACCAAGGGGCCAAAAGAGTGCCAAGAAAATATTCCCCACACCATTACACCACCACCAGCCTGAACCGTTGATACAAGGCAGGATGGATCCATGCTTTCATGTTGTTGACGCCAAATTCTGACCCTACCATCCGAATGTCGCAGCAGAAATTGAGACTCATCAGACCAGGCAACGTTTTTCCAATCTTCTATTGTCCAATTTCGATGAGCTTGTGCAAATTGCTGGTGAAAAGAGGTGAAAGGAGTGGCACCCAGCGTGGTCTTCTGCTGCTGTAGCCCATCTGCCTCAAAGTTGGTTGTACTGTGCGTTCAGAGATGCTCTTCTGCCTACCTTGGTTGTAACGGGTGGTTATTTGAGTCACTGTTGCTTTTCTATCAGCTCGAACCAGTCTGGCCATTCTCCTCTGACCTCTGGCATCAACAAGGCATTTCCGCCCACAGAACTGCCGCTCACTGGATATTTTTTTTTTTCAGACCATTCTCTGTAAACCCTAGAGATGGTTGTGCGTGAAAATCCCAGTAGATCAGCAGTTTCTGAAATACTCAGACCAGCCCTTCTGGCACCAACAACCATGCCACGTTCAAAGTCACTCAAATCACCTTTCTTCCCCATACTGATGCTCGGTTTGAACTGCAGGAGATTGTCTTGACCATGTCTACATGCCTAAATGCACTGAGTTGCCGCCATGTGATTGGCTGATTAGAAATTAAGCGTTAACGAGCAGTTGGACAGGTGTACCTAATAAAGTGGTGTGTGTGTGTGTGTGTGTGTGTGTGTGTGTGTGTGTGTGTGTGTGTGTGTGTGTGTGTGTGTGTGTGTGTGTGTGTGTGTGTGTGTGTGTGTGTGTGTGTGTGTGTGTGTGATCAGAAAGTCATCAATTAAATATATTTTACTTCCTACCTTAAATCCAGATGTTCTCTACCTTTGTATTTGTGTGGTTTGTTGGATCTATCAAATAACCAATTTATAATAAAATATTTAGATTTTTAGTGACAGTGGATAATCTGTTATTCTTTATTCAGTAGGTTTTGGAACAATCTGTAGTGATTTGCACTTGGATGTCACTATAATCTGAAAAAGTCTACAGAGAAGTCTAGAAAATTGAGTCTGGAGATAAAATAAAATCGCAAAAGTGAGAGAAAAACAAACAGTTTAATGACAGTGCAATGAAACATTTAACAAACCAAATTAAAAAAGAACAGTCTTTAATTTCATTTTAAAAATACAAGGTGGTGTTCTCAGAAGAGGAAGTTCCACAGATCAAAGCCCTTATACATAAAAGCAGATTCACCAGATTTCTTGTGGGACACTTTAAGAACTTGTTAAAGAACATCAGTGGGAGACCTGAGTATTCCTGTCGGGACATAAAAAATAACGGCTTAATGCAAATGACACATATGCTTCCTCAGAGGTAAAACGCTTCCCCCCTTGAGATGAATTTAACACACACATGTCGTTGCAGACGGTTCTGGCCCAGATACCTTTGGAGAAACGTCATCAGAGAGCTACAGCTCCCCATCCAGCCCTCAGCACAGAGGACCCGAGAGCCTGGACAGTGACGACAACAACAAAGGTGAAACATTCTGTACGTACACGTTGTACAAAGAACCCGAAGTAGCCAGTACTGATGTGTAGAGTGGTGGTTTAGATCCCTGTTTTCTCCTTTTACCACAAGAAGAAAGGAAAAAATATTGTTTAAGCAAACTCAGACCTTCATCAGGTAGTTTTACAGGGAGGAAGGAGCACAGGTTAAATACGGTTTTGGATTCACATGGACCAGTCCCATCTCCTTCCATCAATCATGTCATCAATTAAAAACACAGAAGCAATAAATAAAAGTCTGGATTTTAACAAGCTGCAAAAAAAGACAAATACATAATCTATACTAAGGTAGCAGAAAAATGAAGAAAGACAGGAAACACAGGAGAATGAGGTGGAGCCCAAACCACTAAATACAGAACAATATCATAGAAAAACGTTAAGAGTCAATTCATCATTCAAACCTTTGGAAGCCAGGATTTGTAGAGTAAAAATCCAAAAGGCTTCACGCTGTTTTAACAAAGTCAAGTTTTACTATAAATCAGTTCCATTTCTTACATAACACATTAATAATGTAGATACTATACACTGTAATGTAAGTAAGTCAATTTTATTTATATAGCACTTCACTTCATAGCACTATAGAACTAAATGTCTTATTTTACCTTTTTGTTTAATTTTCCACATTATTTTATAGGTACTTATGTGCATCTGTTTTTTCTGGGTCCATTTAAAAATGTTATTTAAGAAAATTCCATTAATTGCACTGCAAAATGAAATCTTAACAAGTGAACATATTTTGGGTTTGATACAATTAGTCCATTATTGAGTATATTTATCTTTAATAGTTATTAGTTAGGCAGACAATTTGTCTTATTTCAATTTCTTTTTCTCGTTTTGGTTAATTTAATCTTGTTTTTCATAAATTAAGATTATATTGTTTGACTTTTTATCTTGATGTCTTTTTATTCCATATTCTGGGCAGACATTTTATCAAATTCTTTAAAAAACACTAGTAAAATTATCTGCCAGTTGAATAAGATATTTCCCCTCAATATTGGACCAAACACAAGATATTTCCCATTTTCATTTTTTGTAGTGCAACAGCTGAGATTCTCTAGTTTATTGACCTTTAGCAGACATTCAGTTCTGACAGTTGTGACATCACATCTGATTTAGCTCCTGACTCATTTATTTTTATTTATCCTGGTGATTCAGCTTCCTCTTCCACATATCAACCTACAAACATTGACTTTAGTTGTCAGGGATCACTGAGTCACTGCAGCTCAGACTGGTTTTATCTTCATATTGTAATTTCAAATAAAAATACATCTGTTGTGGCAGAAATGACACATTCAACACATTTTTATTTGATAAAACTGACAAAGTACCTAGTTCTATTCTGTTTTGACTAAATATGCATATTTTACTTTGTATTATCCTCTGATGGAGACAGATATATCAGAAGTCTTCACATTCATCCATCAGGCAGAAGTATAGATACTATGGATTAAATATACTTCTATAGAAGTTGAACTATCAGCACAAGGTTTTTACTAAAAAAAGTGTAAAAGTGTAAAAATACAAGTTATAAAACTAAAAGTTATGTAAGAGGGAAGTGATGTCAGACAGAAACAACCTTTAACTCTTAAAGCTTTAGTTAATTTGTGACAGAAAATATATTGCATTTAATGCATTATATTCTCCCTCTAATGATGCTAATTACAGTCTTGTTTAAAAAGTATATTTCTAATATAAAATAAAATAAAATATAAAATATTGGACTATGGATCGACTACCACACAGAGCCTGTAAGGAAACAGCCTGATTACACAATGAATTACAGATGTTTATTCAGCCATAATTGTAATTTACAGTTACAAGAAACGTTTCACAAAGAAAAATGTTTAGTCATGAAGTTCTGTGTATTTTAGAGATGCAATGATGAGTCAGTTGATGCTGCCTACTATTACATTAATCAACAACTATTCTGATAATCAATTCATTGATTTGAGTCATTTTTTAAGAAGAAAATATCCTAATTCTCTGGTTCCAGCTTCTCAAATCAGATTATTTTCTGGTTTCTTTAGTCTTCTATAATAGTAGCTGATGATCTTTTGGTTGTGGACTGTTGGTCTGGAAAAAAAAAGAAAATAAATACAATTTTGGTTGAATCTTCTGCTTTGGGAAACAGTGATTGACATTTTACACTATTTTCTGAACAAAAGAACTAATCAATTGTTTTAATAATGGATAGATTAATCGATTCATCAGAATAGTTTCAATAGTTGCAGCCGTTGTGTATTTGCATGTTATGACAAGCAACAAAAACAAGCTGAAATGAAATACGATTACTGAGGATATTTTTCAAATATAACGAGTAAAAACTACAGATTGTTCAATGAAAATTTGAATAGAAGAAAAAAGTTGAAAAATAATGACTCAAGTAAACTACAGATTCTCCAACAAGTATTTGTACCTTAGTCTCCTATGGCTTCAGGCACCTGTCTGATCCTGTTTTGTGTTTTCTCTCAGACACCGACAGCCACTCAGACGACTCCAGTAAAGGTCGCAGCGCCGCCATGTTCTTCACCCACCAGCCTGTTCCTGCGGTGGCGGGGGAGGTCTCCTCCTCCTCCCAGCACCCACCCACCAACCACCAGACCCACCTGGAGCATCGCTGCCCGGAGACCAACAAAGTCTTCCCGCCGCTCTCCTTCATGCCCTCCCTGCCCTACGTGCTCCCCAACGGCGCCGCCGACCCACCGCTCACGCTGGGCCCACCCCCCAGCCAGAGCCTCGCGCCGGACGGGAAGCCCTCCCCCACACCGCTGATGATGCAGATGCCTCTCGTGCCTCCGACCGTGCTCGGTGCCGGGATGGTGGGCGATCCGGAGAAGCGCGACATGCTGCCGACCTTCGGGATCTCACCGCTGGGGCTTCACCCCGGTGGCAGCTCGGCGGTGCAGCCGCTGGTCCAGAGGTTCAAAACGGCGCTGCCTCACACCCCCGGTGTTCCTGACGGAGGCTCAGGGGGCGGGGCTTCTCCCGCCGCCCCCATACGAGCCATCGGCGTCCTGTCCCCCGGTGCCACGTCCTACCCCTCGCCGCCGCAGCCGTCGCTCCCGTCGCTGCCCTGCCAGGACCCAGCCGGCGTGGGGTCCAGCCTGGCGTCCTCGCTACCGCTCGTGGAGACGTCGCACGCCAAACACCCGGGCCTGACGCTGCCGTCGGGCCTGCCCTCCCCCTACAGCATGCCCCCGGTGGCCAGCTCTGTCCTGCCCGCTGTTGGAGCGCCGGCAGTGTCCGGGATCGCTCCGTCTGCCGGACACTTACAGGCCGCCGTTCCCCCGGCCGTGCCCACCCACACGCCCGGACCCGCCCCTAGCCCTAGCCCGGCGCTGACGCACAGCACGGCTCACAGCGACTGTATATCCTACAGCAACAGCATCGCTTCCTGTGGAAGTGCCCCCGTCGCCCCCGGCAACACCATGACCCTCCAGCAAACCCAGCAGCAGGTGGCGCCCCAGCAGCAGCAGCAGACGCCACAACCGCAGCCGCCACAGCAGCAACAGCAGCCGCTGGGCTGCGGGACGTGCGGTTGCCACAACAACTGTGGCAGTCGCGGCGGCAGCAACAGCGTGAGTGGCTGCCAGGCGCCGTTGTTCTTCCCTGCCGCACACCAGATGGCAGCGGCGCGGCAGGTATTCAACGTCCCACCGCCGCTCTTCCAGCTCACGAGCCTGTGCAGTAACAGCTACCTCACCCAGGCCCAGCCGCCACACCAGGCCAACGGCGCCGCCACTCTGCCCCCTTTCTTCCCCGCCGCCCCGCCCCCTGGCCACCCGCCTCCCTACGCCCAGCTCCACACCCATCCGCACAGCCACGCCGATGTGCCGTCGCACATGCTGGGCACGCAGGCAGCAGCGGTGGTGGCGGCTGCGGCCGCCAACTACAACCTTCAGCAGATGGCGCCGGCAGCGTCCTTCTGCCAGCGCGTCTACCAGCACGTGTACCCAAACCCCCTGGGGATGTTGCCCGCCGCCGCACTGGGAGGGGGCGGAGTCAACAAGAAGAACGGCAACGTGTCGTGTTATAACTGCGGCGTGAGCGGCCACTACGCTCAGGACTGCAACCAGCCCTCCATAGACTCCACACAGCAAGGTAACACACGGAGCAGGGACAGACACCACACCTCCTGGTTAACCACGGCAACCACGGCAAGATAGGAGCAAGTATCAGGCTGCTTCATCTCAGCTCACAACAAATAACACAAGTAAATTGGCTTGAATCTGGACATCTGCGCTGTAGCCAATCAGATCATTACCTGAAGATGGTTTATAGTGGTAGGATGAACCAGATGTTAACATCTGGTCACCAATTGGAAACATTGATGACACTCCTGCCGCCAGTTTCTATAGTTCGCTGCAGAAAACTAATCAAACTAAAAAAAACAGCAGCCGTCTTCATCTGTTTTAGAAAACAAATGCTGACTGGAGCTGGAGCTTCACTTGCTCATGATTCAGCATCAGGTTCGTCCACAGGAGGGCGCTGTCCTGCTGCTGCTCACCTCCTACAGGCTGTTATCACAGCTGAAATATCTGAAAACACACCGTCACAGCTTTCCTCTCTCTCTTGTGCGTGTGTGTGTGTCAAAAAGTGAATAAAACTCCTGGATGTGTTTTTGATTGAGAAATTGTGACACAGCAGTGATTTTAACTGATGGGAATTGGAGGTTTTTGCAAAATCAACCAGTTAGTTCTCATGCAGGAATGAAGCTGTCGCTCTTCTAAAACTGAAACTTGCAGTTTAAAAACACTGGATTTAGCAAAGACGTGAAGTGTCTTTTTTATTTTTTTGTCCAGACCCAGAAATCATCAGTTTACCTTTGTAGAAGACTAAAGAAACCAGAAAATAATCAGATTTGAGCTGCATCCAGAGAAATTGAACATTTTCTACTTAAAAATGACTCAACTAGAATAAATATTAAAATAGCTGGTGATTCAGTTTAATAGTTGATAACTAATCCATTAATCTACTGATGTTTGCAGCTCAAGAATAAAACTCCACATCACACTACAAGTTTTTAATTTGAATATTAGACCAGGATTGACTCAAAACTATTTTGTGATGGAACAAGTCATGCCCGTAGACCCTGCTTCCTTTAAAAAAAACACAAAAAACGTGGATAAACATACATACATACATAGTTGGTGAGTATTCGTTGCAGCTGTAGTCAAACAGCAAAATTGAAAAAAAAACAAGCTAAAAGCTGCACAAATTTCAGGTTTGTGAAGGATTTTTAAACTGGAGGTTTCAGTTTTATACAAGAAACTTCAGTGATGAGGATTAACTTCCTTGTCTGCAAAAAAAACGATTTGAGGTCACACTCAGACCATATTCAAGGCTTTAAATGGCCATTGTTTTCTCTTTTTAAATAATATTCACACTATCATTTCTTCATCTTTATCCACTGATGGACATATCCTGTGTGTTTGGCTGCATCTGTGTGTGTGTGTGCGTGTGTGCGTGCGTGCGCATGCGTGCATGTGCGTGCTTGTGTCATTGCAGGTGGCTTCCGGTTAAAGTACGCAGCCTCCCACGTTTCAGAAGCACTTGATAACGCCGACTGAAGAGAGAAGGATGAAGGCTCCTCTGCTCCTCCCAGCAGACACTGTGTGTGTGAGCGGTGCAGAGAAGCTTCTGTGAACTTCAGGATAAACAAACGACAAAAAAAACATTCTCAAAGTAAGAGTGACCTGCCAAGGGCTCAGCGGACAAAGCCTAAGTACTTGTGCCTGAGAAAATCTTGTTTCCATGGAGATGATTTCACTGTTTTGCGCACACGAACAGTCCAGTGACCCCCGGTCCCTTCCCTTTCAGTTTGTTTTTTCATATTTTTGCACTGAGGGTTGGAAATGATTAACTTATTACTTAATTATTAGGAAAATCTGAGATTTTTTTTGAGGTTTTGTTTTTAAAGGTGGAGATTAGTCTCAAACTAAAAGGAAAAAAAAAGGTTCTTATACACTTATTTCTAAAACAGCGTATTTATGCTTTTTTCCTCATTATTACTGTTCATTAGGATTTTATTGTCTGAGAATTGTACAGCAGTTTTCAAAGATTTAAATCAAAAAAACAAGTAATGTAAGAAAAGTGGATTTTTATGTTTGTTCATTTTCAATCTTGCTGTAAGGTTTTTGAATGTAGTACATCTTCTCATTTATGGAATCTGACTGTATCAAAGTGGATGGATCTCATCCATTTTCACCACTTGATGTATGTTTTGTTGGATGGTAATTTTTGCTGCTTTGTCATTTTTTTTTTAATGTCCCCGCTCCATTTTTTAAAAAGTCGTTTTACTTGGTGATGAGCACTATAGCGATGCAGGAACACGAGTGCACTAAAAGCAGTCCTCACCACCACCACACCAGAGCAGACATTCATTCATTCATTTCATCCACTGAATCAAACATGAAAGAGGAAATGATCAGAAACGCAGCTGTTTTGGCTGCTTCTGTAGACTTGAGTGTTTCAGGTGTGAAACAGCTTTTAAAACTGTAGAAATGCAACAAAAAAGAAACTCATTTCCTCAGCCCCCTGCAGCCTGTCATTCAGATATCTCCACAACTACCTGCCGCATTTCCACCAAAATTATCTTATTTTTTTTATTATTATTTTTTTTTTTTGTGGGACCCCTGACCATTAAAGCCACTACTGGGCCACGATGTCCATGATGTATACAGATAAACCTACCAAAATGTGTCTGGCACATTGGAGGAATTGTTCCATTTTGGATTTTGATAGCGCAAAACACAACATGACATTTTTTTTGCCACTAGTGAAAAGTCTATAAAGGGCTCAGCATGCTTCAAACAAACTGGGTCACATCATAAAAGAAAAAAAAAGTTTCCTGCCCTCGTTCCACCACTAGAAAGGAAGTTTCGGACACTAAGATGTGGATATTTGGGCGTTTTAATCTGTCAAAGTGACTCACCTGTGTGAAGTTTCTGATCTTCACAACAGAACAGATGAGACCAGCAGTTTGTTAGAAGCATACTGAGACCTTGGGATTATTAGTTTTGTGCCTTTCAAGGTTTTATAATTAGTTTTAAATAGGACGATACGCTACAAAAGATGTTTCCACACAGGAAAGCAGCCTTCTTTTAAAATAAGACCGAAAAATAAATACATTTGGATCTAATTTTGATTGATAAAGCAATGTTTTATTATTTTTTTTATTCGGCCATATACTGACTGACTGACGGACAACTCGACGATTCATCTTCAATGTTACACATTCTAAACTGTGAGAAATGAGCTCACGTCTGCGAAGGCTTTTCTGGGGAAACATTCAAACATAATGAATGGAGGCTGTGTGTGTGTGTGTGTGTGTCCGCGTGTGTGAGCATGTGAGCGCGTGTGAGAAAGTTTCTGAGTTCTCAAATATCATTTGACGACTCGTACTGAACAGCTGTGAGACAGGAAAAATAACATTAAACATAATGTAGCACTTTGGAGTCGAGTGTAACAAAGATCTTTAGTGGTTTCTGTCCCTCCCTGAAGATTTACAACTGCAAACATAATAAAAAAAACAAAAACATTGGAAAATCCTGTTGATTTGTTTTAAGCCATCAGTTTCCTGGAAGCACAGCAGCCATTTGTCTGAAGTTATTGTTCTAGTTTCTCTTAATTAATGTGATCATACTGGATTGTATTTAATGCTTTGTTAGCATCATTTTTTGGCCACTTGTGTTTTTCCCTCATCAGAGGGCGAGTGTGTGTGTGTGTGTGTGTGTGTGTGAGAAGCCAAGGCTGCTCTTTGGTTGTTTCCAGGGCTTTTGTGGAAGCTCTGCTTGATTTTGTCAGCTCAACCTACTGTCAGTGCGTTTAGTTCGGTGAAAATCTATGCATTGTGTATTTTTTTTTTTTTTTTGCGCCATGAACCTGTAAACGGAGGACACGCTTTTGTCAGGACAGTCGACAGTTTGAGTTTGAACATTAGTCTTGTCTCAAACTCAAAGTTTTCTCACAAAGTTCTTCCTTTCATTTTTGAGACTTGAAGTGGGGTCAGGAGATCCGGTGATAGGAGCAGCGACAACGACGATGATGATGATGATGAGGACCAGTCCAGACTGTGGCGGATGAAGAGGGAAGTCCGTGTAGATACTGAGGACGCACCGAACAACCCAAGTGTAGTTTTGTTGAACTTGATGGTTTAAAAAAAACAAAAAAAAAAAACAGAAAAACTAACTAAAAAAAAATGCTGTACTGTACATTTGCAAGAGGTCACTGCTGCCACCCTCAGTTGTAATGTTTACTGTACTCTTTGATATCTGTACTGGACAGGTCAAATATATTTCTAGAGCGGAATTTGGATTTTATGCAAATTGTTGATCTGTTTTTTTTTCCCTGTAATTAAAAGCAATAAATATAAAAACCTAACTGTGCAGCAGTCATTTGTTTTCGTGAGCTGCCACTTCACACACTGGAACAGGTTGTTTGTTGGGCTCCTGGTTGAACAAACTCACAAAACATAGATTTTTATCAAATTTGTGCTGTTAAAACTTTTAAATAATTCTTCAGCTTTCTCCTGAATGAGTAACATGAATCATTCATGGTTACTTTTAGTTTAGGATGAAAATGCACAGCTTCAGGTTATGAAAGGCAACACAATAGAAGTGGAAGTATTAAAAATCTGCTATTTTAACCAGGCAACGAATAAAATGATTACATGATGATCAGCTGGATCATTAATTATCCTGAGCTCGTTATCAAAACGACTGAAAAACAGCTGGGAGGAAACAATTTAAACCATTTCAAGATATTTGGGAAATCTGTGATAGAATAAAAACACGTTTGTTTTCTTCCATATTAGTTTAAATCTGCCTCTAAATGACCACACAGCAGATTAAAGGTCCCGTAATGTCGAAGGTGATATTTTAATATAATTTTTATTATAAGAAGGTCTAGTTGTAAATATGAATATTGTCCCATGTTTCAAAACACTCAATTCACAGAAAAGTATACACACCCCCTGTATTCAGAAACTGTTCCTGACACAAGCTGTCTGGACTTTGATGAAGTTGTGATGTCACAACGATACAGTCACCGCCCACCAGCCCATTCAAATCAGCCAATCAGAGGAGAGACATTATTATTACTGACAGACACAGAACCACCACCTCTTTCTCTTTATATAAAATTAGATTGAAATGATTTTTGGTTCTCAAATCCACACAAAATCAAGAATAATGGAATCAAATATTCATAAAAATTCTACTCTATATTTGGCCAATTTCACCAAAAAAAAAAAGATATTTCCACTTAAGACGAATTTTTGCAGTGTACATTCACACTTGAGAAACGAAATCTCCTGCATGTTTAAATACAAGATAGATGAAGTGAAGAGCTGCTGCTTCACAAACCTCAACATTATGAACTGAATATTTAAGTGTTTATCTGTTTCAGATTGAAAGTTACAAACAGCAAAAACCACATGTCAGACTGTAGGTGAGTTAAATAGAATCTTTTACACGTGTGTTTAACTCCTGTTGTTCTGCAGTGAGTCTATGAGGCTCTTGTTGTACTCGGCCACTTGTTGAGCCACGTTCTTTGCAACTGAGGCGAAGTCGCTCTCCTGAGATTTAGAGGCAATGACTGGTGCTGAAGTTAAGGAGAGATCATTGATCACAGCAAAAAGAAAAAGATTCAAACTCATCAGTGAGCTGTAGGTTAGCTGTGGAGGAAATGTTTAGAAGGATACACTCTTTCATTACGAAGTTGTTCTGCTCCAAGTGTTGCCACTTCCTCTCCAGGTTGGCCAGCTACAAAACACAAAGCACAAGAAGAACAAAACACAATCAGCACAGTAACAACATCATTATAATGGAAACTTTACTTCTTTAATTCCAGGTTTAACAGTGAATCTTGTGTAACAGCTGTTATAATCAGGACAAGAATTGTTGTTCTGATCTAATCTGCAATTAAAGACTAGCCAGTTAAGATACTAATCATTGAAACAATTGATCAATTAATGGTTTAAAATGGAAGCAGACAGAGTAAAGTGATCCCAGTAAGGGTTTGACATGTTTATACAAAAACATGATTTAATTTTTAATTATTGAAACGATTGATTGATTAGTTGATCACTGTTCCCTAGAGCTGAAGATTCAACCTAAAATGTATATTTGATCTATGACAGAAGAAAATATAGGTCTAATGAAGAATATTAGACTATAGGTCGACTACAACACAGAACCTATAAGGAAATAAGAGCCTTATTAAACAATGAATTACAAATATTTACTCAGCCATAGTTATTATTTAGTTACAAGAAAAGTTCACAAAGACAAATCTGTATGAGGCAGGCATGAAATTCTCTGTATTTTAGAGCTTGAATTAATCGATTAGTTGCCATTGACATCCAAATTCTCTGATTCCAGCTTCTCTTCTCTAAATTATTTTCTGGTTTCTTTAGTCTTCTTTAATTGTAAACTGAGGATCTTTGGTTTGTGGACTTTTGGTCTGGACAAAAAACAGCAGAGCTGCAAAGATTAGTCGATCAGTGGCCAACTATTTTGACTTAAATCTTATTATTTTCTGTTTTTTTCAGTCTTCTATAATAGTAAATTGATGATCTTTGGGTTGTGGACTGTTGACAAAAGACATTTAGGTTGAATCAGATCAACTTTTTACATCATATTATGAACCAAACAACTAACTGATTAATTGCAATAATCGACTGATTTTTTTGTTGATTAAATTTCTCATCATCTGTATGTCAGTCAGTCATTTTCTATACCTGCTTATTCCTCATTAGGGTCACATGGTCTGCTGGAGCCTATCCCAGCGCGTTACGGCGAGCGGCAGGGATACACCCCAGATGGTCGCCAGCCAATCGTGGGGCACACACACCATTCACTCACACACTCACACCTACGGGCAATTTAGAGTCACCAATTAACCTCAGCATGTTTTTGGACTGTGGGAGGAAGCTGGAGTACCTGGTGAAAACCCACGCAGACACGGGGAGAACATGCAAACTCCACACAGAAAGGTCCCAGACCCAGGACTGATTCAATTCATGATGCATAAATGTAACCAGTGAAAACCACAGGAACCTGAGCGTGAGTCTCGTTCTCTTGCAGTTTTGTCTTCAGAACTTCGTGGTTCTTGTTCCTTTCTTCCAGCAGCTGTCTGAATGAATCCAGGCGCTGAGTCAGCGACACACGCTCCTCCTGCAGCCTCTGCACCACAACACATGTCTGGTTAGCTTAAACATTTAGCCCCTCTGTAAACTAATGCAACCCACTGTGTATTTTAAGGTGATCTGTGGGGATGAATGTATCTGTCAGAATCTACTGTATCTCTATAGTAAAATGGATTTGAACTCTGCGGCCTCGTTACCGTCTTCTTGTCCTCTGCTGCATGTCTTAGGGTGTCCAGGTCTCTGTAGGTGCGGAGCTCGGTCTCCATGGCGCTGACGCGCTCCTTCAGGGTGCTCCTCTCCCCGGACAGCTTCCCCTCCAGGTGCTGCACCTTGGCCAGCTCCTGCTGCAGCCGCTGGGACTCTGAGTGAGGTAGTCAGTGTTAGTGTGTTCAGACACAATGCAGCAGGGTTGTTTTGTTACTGGGGCATTTGTGTTTGTCACTGACCGGTCGTCAGTCCCCTGGCGGTGCTCTCTGATTGGACCACCTCCGTCTCCTTGCTGACCAGAACCTCCTGCATGTTCCTCAGCTCACTGGCTGTCACTGTGTCCACCTGACGCAGCCGCAGCATATTCTACACACACACACATACACAATATAAAATGTATGTTCTAAAACTTTTGAACTGTAGTGTACACACACACACACACACACACACACACACACACACACACACACACACACACACACACACACACACACACACACACACACACACACACACACACACACACACACACACACACACACACACACACACACACACTTTGAGTTTATATTCCTCGTGTGTGCTCCTCTCTCCTCCTCCTCCTCCTCACCCTGCTGCAGTGCTCCAGGAGGGAGACGATATCCTCTTGGCTCTGGGTCATCTTCTGCTGCTCCTGAGCTTTCAACTCATCAAATGACTCCAAGAACCCTGGAAAGAAAAAAAGAAAGAAACAAACAAACAAACAAAGAAAAATAAATTAGGTTAGGGTTATTTTATGTTGTATTTTAAGCTTTGGGAAACACCATTTTATGAACCAAACTTTAACTTTATGAATAATCAATTGTTTTAATAAAACTTAACCTTACGGTAATTACATTAATAGACTATCACAATATATGTTCGTTGCACCCCTGATATAAATATATGTACACTCACGGTCGATATCCTCTTCTTTCCTCTTCAGCTCCTTGTATTTTTGCTGACACTCCCCTGATGGAGATTTAGATTCTTGGTCAGACAAATGAAAAAGTATGAAGACGTTTGTCCGTCATACACTGACACATTCATTGATAAATCCATGAAACACTCAGCAGATTTGATTCGCAGCCAGTAAATGTGTTGGTGTTTTACCTTGAGCTTCCTCTGAGTCTAGCTCCAGCTGCCGGATCTCCTCAGAGATTTGCCTGGTCCTGTCCCTGATCTCTGTGAGCCTACACACATGCGCACGCACACACACGTGCGCACACACACACACGCGCACACACACACACTTATCTTAAAGTTGAAACAACAAATCACCATTGGTCTATTTAGATTAGAGTTGGCTTCATCCATGCAGTTTATGGTATAATAACTAATATTGTAGGTCATTTGTTTGGAGGTGATTTCCCTAAATGATCAGTGTGACTTTAAAACTGAAGACAGAGAATTTTGGAGTGACGACAGAAGCAGGATTTCAGTAAATAACAGTTGAGTTTAGTTTATATCAACACGTACTGTCTGTCCATGCTGGCGATCTCCTGGTTGTCCTCCTTTATCTGGAAAACAAAACAATCATGATAAACCTTTCACTGTGACAGAAACAGATTGAATCAGCTGTGACTTATCTTACATTGTATATTAACTAGGGCTGACAAAATGAATGCATTATTATCACACTAACTCGTTGCCACTTTCATTTATAGGGTAGTGCATTTAAATTAAAAGTCTGCTATACAGTGATTATGAATTCATTATTAGATTTTGCCTATAACATTGCGATGAACTGAACATTTTTAAACGTTGCCCTAATATTAACCCATGAGAACCCACTGTGACATTAAATTAAATTGATATAAAACAAGTTAGGGAAATATTGTGGTGATATATGTCACCACATGAGGATTTTAACCTTAAAATCCTCATGGAAAACTTCATGTGATGTAAATGTCACAATAATTGTAACGAGCTGTTTAATTAATTTAGCTGATTCACTTATTTTTGAATTAATATAATGTCCGTTGTTCAAATAACATTCAATTGTGGAATAAATATAGGGATCTATGATAATGGGAGTTAGTATTTCCAAAAAGGTTTCAGAAATGTGTTCCATGTGTCTATTGGGTCTGTTTTATATCCCCCATGTGTTTTCTTTAAGGAGAAATGGGTCCAGGTTTTTATGGGTTAACCCAATTCTACTTGGGATGCTTGAGTCCTGTTGTGCAATGGTATTCATTATAATTAAGATGCTCACCTGTTTAATTAACTTCTCTCTTTCCTCCTGAGGGGATCCCAGACTCTTGTGTTCTGCCTCCATGGCGTCTCGCTTCATCTCCAGCGTTGACAGAGTCTCATGAAGCCGAACCACTTCCTGCTTTATCTGTGAATGGGACAGCTCCTGCAGGCAGAAAACACGCCTCACACTAACTGATGCTGTCACTGCAGCAGCGAGAGATGCTACTGCTGCTGCGGGATGTCACAAAAATGAATATGCATTTCCTAATTCTATCCCCTTCCTGTCTCTTTCTCTCCCACCCGGCCCCCTGCCCAATGACTCACTGCTTCGTAGTCCTCCTTCCTGGTCAGCAGCTGGTCCAGCTCCTCCTGGAAAATCATCAGCTTCTAGAAAACAAGAAACAAGGAGAATATGAAGAAAGGAACAGCATAACCCTGATTAAGTTAAACGCAATACTTTTAAGACTTTTTTAAGACCTTCCCAAAATATTTTAAGACCTGATCATGATTTCAAGCAGTAATCAGAGTTCAGTAACAAAACTTTATCTTACTAAGCAGGTATAGTTTAAATCTATAGAGCAACAATAATACAACAGAACTCAGATAAGCTGCTCGATTATGATACAACTGTGAAAAAGATAATTATTTTTGGTCAATATTGAGATTGTGATAATTTCTGGAAACATCATGTATTTAATGTTGTTGTTTGTTATCTTGTCTTTTTTTAATAGTGGATTTCCTTTAAATATAATTCAACTGAAAAATAAACCATGTGCAAAACAAATCTTATCAAGTAAAAATATCTTGTATTAGTACAATTAGTCCAATATTGAGCAGAATTATTTATTCCACTGTCAGATAATTTTGCTGATTTTTTATTGATTTTATACAATTACATTTTTTTTAAAGAAAGTGTTACTCTTTTTTTCTTAAAGCAAGACTAACATGCAACAATACCATAACAGTAGCATACAAACACCATACTAGTGCTTCATTACTATATAGAAGAGTAGATCACCTGTAGTAGCTCCTCATTGGCTGTTGTCATGGTGAAATACTTCTCCTGCTTTGCGGCCGGCATGGCCTGGACCACCTCATCAGCAACACTTCTTTCCCTCCTGATCTCCTCTTCGATGGCCCTGATGGCATCCTCTCGTCTGTGGAACAAACACACAGCAGGGTGGTGAAAAAAAACTGATTTCCAAGTTCAGGATCGACTTCCTCATTCTTATACAATTTCTGGCCCATAAACCCAACCCATACATGTCAGGATTCAGGTTTTACAACAAGGTACAAAGGTCATTTACCGCGTTGGCTGCGTCGAGGCGACAGCTGAAGTTAGCCTCACTGCTCCCAGGTAGGTGTCTTATTTGGTTATTATTTAATTATAGAATGTCCGAATCAGGATCCTTTTGACTGGACAATCATAAGAATGTATCTTGTGTAGTTTGTTTTTTCTGCATGATGCATCATGACCTTTTTAGAGCCTTCTCACTCAAACACTTGAGTAGATTTCCAAGTAAAGGGTTGACTGTACATTAGTTAGCACACAAGACAACCAGTTAATAACCAGACATCAGGGATTCGATAATACTGGAAGGCAATATGTTGTTTTAATATCTTTTGCGGAAAACAAATGCCATAAGGTCTATGATTATCTAAAATGGACCAATGGTTTGTGAGTTCACTTGGATTACACTGTAAAAAATGAAATCTTAAGAAGTGAAAATGTCTTGTATTTGGTAAAATTAGTCCATAATTGAGCAGAATTATTTATATATCGAACTAATCGTGACATGACATTTTCACTTGCTATGATTTAATTTCTTTGCAGTGTAATTCAGACCATATAAATCTTGTCCCACTACTGGAACACTGCAAAAAAAAAAAAAAGATCTTAACATGAAGACTGTTTCACAAACATGCTAAAAACATTTATTTTCTACTCGGCTGTGACTCAGATCGATTAATGATGATTGATGTAATACATGACAACTAATCAATTAACTATCCATTGCAGCTTTAAAGTGTCTTTGTATAGCAAAATCCTGCAAGTAGGGCTGAGTGTTTTCTTCACTATCAGAATTTTTAGTTTCGTATGGTCGTGAAATGGATAAAACAATAGAATTTCTTAAAAAAAAAAGAAGCTTTTCCAAGGATGGCCTACAAAAGAGTTTTTGTTTTTCAATTTGGACTTTTTTTTTCTTTTCAATTTGTATTTTTAAAAATCTGCACATTAATGAGAGCCAAGTGGTGATGTTTTTTTTTTTTTAATTCTTTAACAATTAATTTGTTCCCATAGGCCTAGTCTACTTTGATATTTATGTATTTTTACTGTCTTAATAAAGAAAATATTTAATTTCTTATTTAGAGAAAAAATGGAAAAAAAGACTATTTTTAAGTCAAATATGTACATTTGCAGTTAAGTGACAAACAGTCAGAGATAAATCCATCAGTCAGGAAGTGTAGTTTAGAGTTTTTTCAGATAGACTGATCTTCTTTGCAGGCCATTCCTTTCTTCGGTGACTCAGTGTTTTTCCATTTGTCCTCTTTCAGGACAGATGATGGACAGGTGCCAGCAGCATCTCCTCCTGCTATGGATGATTGCTGTGATAGCAATGAGTTTACCAGGAAACATCGCTACAGTTGTAGAAAAGGATGAACTGGTAGGAAAATCTGTATTGTTATTATTAGTGGAAAATGTTCAAATGACAAAAAACACTGTTTTAAAAATTATTTTATGCTATTCTTGGCCTTTTTTATTCAGATTGATCATCTAAACTTTGGTCACAATAAATTGTATGAGATGTGTATAAATCAAAGCATCTGATTCAAAGCGTCTGTTCATCAACAGGTAAAAGATTTAACCAACAAGTCTCTACAAGTCCTTCCTCCTGAGGGCAACAGCTCCACTATTACTACACTGGTGATGAATGGGAACCAGATAGGTCTGAATGAGCAGGACAGGATCCTCCTGGCTACTTATCCCAGACTGGTGGAGCTCCACCTGGATGGGAACCTGGTGACCAATATATCAGCCAAGTACTTCTCTGTTGTACCAAAGCTCAGAGTTCTGTCCCTGTCCAGAAACCAAATCAACAGGTAAATTTAAAAAAAAAATAAATAAATAAATTGAGGACCTGAAGATTTGTGAGACTTATAGATCAAAATACTGCAATATATATGAGGAGGACTGCATCTCCTGTATAAGTTACAGGACTGACAGAATAATAACTACATCTACAACTGATCCATTGTTGCAGCCTGGACCCTGAGTCCCTCTCTGGTCTAGACAACCTGACAGAACTGGATCTGTCCTACAACCTGCTGACAAGTCTCCCTTCAAAGCTTCTCATAGGACTCAACCATGTGAAGGTACACTCCAAAATCCCTGGAGATATTCTGCATCAAAACTGTACAATAATTCCAAGTATTTCATTAAAAACCTGACCTTGTTTTCTCTCTCTTATTGTTTGAAATACAACCATATTCATAGATGTACAAGATGTACATATTTTGCTGTAGACTATTGTCAGAAGGTCCTGTATCATCTAACTGTGTTAAGCAGCTTACTATGAGTCTTCTAACCTTGTCCAGTCTGGTCTTATCAGGTGCTGGACCTACATGGAAACCCCTGGAACTGTTCTTGTGAGCTCCTGAGCAGCATCAGAGGGATCACAGCAGCAGGAGTTACCAATGGTAATAATCATACAGCTTTAAAAGGGCCAAATTAAGAAAAAAAATCACTTTTTCAGCAGTTGTGTGTAAATATTTAGATATCTGTGTTCCTGTGGACACACAAAATGTGAAATAAGGGCATTGGACATGATGATGTCACACACAGCAAAGACAGATATATATACATGTATAGACACATGACGCTAGAGGTATTTGCTTTACAGTAGATTAAGGAAGAAAAAAGCAAGGTATTTGACCATGGTTGATGCCTAAGACCACCCACTCATTCTGTTGTGGTTGGCTGATACCTGGCTGAACACAAGCCATTTAGAAATGGCTTAGAGGTTAATAGTATCCACCCTGGATAGTAATCGATCTACTCAACTAAGGCTGCTTTTACACCAACAGCAAGTGGTGAGCACCAAATGATCCATTTGCACTGGTGCACTAAATCAAGGAGACTGAGACCTCCAAAAACAGGTGGTCTTGGTCAAATGGACTCCACACCAAAGAACAAGCTTCATGGGAGGGGATACTAATGGTTTCATTTCCTATTCATTTGAAGATAAACATTGATGAAATGTCAATCGGGCCAATTTTGCTTCGTTTGCAGATGTGAAAGTGGACCCCTGGAGTCTATCTGCTACATAGTAAAAATTGTATTTACTAGTGCAGACTAAATAATTAAACTAGTGGTGTGAAAGTGCCATAAGTGAATACTTCTAATTCTTCTAATTCAATTGATTGAAGTCTGATGTTGTTCTGTCTGTCTCTGCAGTGGGGCTGCGTCCAACATGTGCTTCACCTGAGAGGCAGGCTGGAGAGGATCTATTAGAGGCTACAGCGAAGTGTTATCCACCATCACCACCACTGCCCTCCACTGTCTACCCCAGAAATCCACCAGGGAACACAACAGTCCACTTCCAGCAGCCTCTGGTCCCATCATCCACTTTGCCAAAAACTCTGCTGACTTCCAGCCAGAACAACAGCATCAACAGAGGTAAGACAGCTTCTATTAAATAAGTGGAATGTCTGAATAAAAACTGAACTTTCTGAACTGAAAAACTGAAAACTGAACTGAATTCTCCGACCCCGACTAGATCTAGACCAGATGCCCGTGCTTGGCAACACATGGAAGTTCACAGCGTGCGTTGCAGCCTTGGCGCTGGTCACATTCATGCTCATCCTGGGTGCCATCAAAGGGCCGTCCTGCTACAAGCTCTTCCACAACTACCGCCACCGTCGGCTGCACCAGGAAGAGGCAGACGGGGAGGGCGTCGTGTCGACAGTCTTCTCAAAGACGAAGAGAAACGTGAGTCATCAGACCTTCACCTTTGAGGAGGAGGACAAGCAGATAGAGGAAGAGGAGGACGGGTACTTTGAGGATCCGTACATCAGGAGAGAAGAATGACATGCAGGCGAGGGGACTCCAGCAGGAATGTGAAGAATCACACAAGCGACAAGAAGTAAAGAACAAATCTATAAACCTGGTGCACACTGGGGGGGGGGGGCGACATCAGATCATAATGTGTCTTCTAGAATATGTACAGCAAAGGATAAACTGACTGCAAAATAAATTTAGATGATTTAGATCTTCTTAGCATGATTTATTGGCATGAAAACCTGTTGTGTGACTCTTTCTTTAAGTCTGTCGTATTGTTTAGTGATCTGGGAATTCAAGTTTCAAGTAAACAGACAGTTTGAATAAACTTACACTCAGCCCATTAAAGGGGCGCTATTTTGCCATTTTCCCAGTTTAATATTAAATATTCATGGTCTATTCATAAATATTAGCTGGTTTTATGGTCTAAAACAACCTAGTTAGACCTCTAGCAGTAATGCAGTCTGCCTTCTCAGACACTCACTCTGAAAAACCCTGTTTTCCTCCCTCCCCTATCTACCGAAACACCCACTCTGTTGTGATTAGGCTAGCGATGTCAGAATTTGGAAAATTTTATCGGCTATCCTGGCAGGAAAATCCACGCAATTTATATACATTTTGGTTAAAACACAATATTTTATATATGTAGATATGACTTAATTTCTCTGTATAGATCTCTGCCCTGATAACAAACTATAACAACCATGTACTTACTCTCTCCTCTCAGTGAAGATGATATCAATGCTTTCAGCCTCACTGTCATTCTGGGCTTTCAGCTGGTTGGAAAGAAGAAAGGAATGTTTACATTCAGAGCATTACAAACAAATCAATCACATCATTACTATTAAATATTATTTCATACTAAAAAAATCTAAAAACATACACATATATCAATTCCATTCCAAGTGTGGGGTCACTTACTCTCTGGACACTCAAGACACTTAATTTTTATGAATCTTGTATTATTGGAGTATTAATCACACATTTCTAACAACCATTAAATTACATATGTTAAGAAATGTCAACAACAGTGTGAATAATAAAGTAATAAATAAATAAAAGCCACAACAGTTAGCAGCACATTGAGAGCTACCACTTAGTTACAGGGACGTTTTGGAGGTTTAGAAGCATCACATCACTTCATTTGCAGATGTTACTGCAAACAGTGCACAGATGATAATGTAGATCACACATACTAATAACCGATGACACCCTGACACCCCCCTTTAAAACAAAGACTTGGTTCAGTAAATATGAATCTAATTAATCTAAAACTTAATAAAGATATATACATATTTTAGTTTTCAAGTGTCTGTTGACATGATATTTCTCTGCTTACACAGAATACTTACACTGTTGTAGTCATGAATCATTTCTTCCATCTCTGTGTTGGTGTTGAGCTTGTCCACCAGCTGGAAACACAAATACAGACCCAAAAATGAATGAATGAAACAAACAGGCTACATAACAGTAGAACCTGCCCGGTGTTAGGGTTGTGGAAAACAGTGAAAGCTGTTCGAGACATCTGGGAAGAAAAAAAACAAAAAAAACAAAACAACACCTTCTATTTTAACAGCCTCTTCAGCTTTTGTAATATTTCAGTAATCACTTTATTATACTGACTATCCATTTATCTATTTCTTCCAGCATATAATCTGTATTTTTTAACACTTATTATAGTCTGATCAGGATTATATTGAGTAAATAAAGTGTAAAAAAAATATATATTCATGTTGGTTGCTTGAATGTTCAGCAGCCACTGAAAATAAATAACTGTAACTGTAATCAAAGCATCAGGAGACTTGTTTGAAGCATTTAGGTAGAAACGGTAGCTGGTTTACAGCTGTGTACCATGTTGTAGTCGGCGAGCTGGCCTTGTAGATCCCCAATCTCTGCAGCCAGGGCTTCAGCTCTGCAGGGGAACAAAAGACCACAAAGGATTGCTAAATGTGATTGTAATTGTTTTGCTATGAAATGCACCATTAGTCATCCAGTCATCAAACAGAATCAAAACCATGGATTAACAAGTGAGGCAAGCACTCACCTCTTCTCATAGGAGAGATAGACGGAGTTCTCCTGGTTGTAGTTGTCAATGTCTTTGTGCATTTTGCTGGTTTCAGTGGTCAACTCGTTGATCTTACTCCTAACAAAAGAATAACAATAATATTCACTTTTGGAAGACTGTACTGAAGTTTTAAAATGGTAACAACCACCGTAAAGTGATTCCAGTAAAGATATATTCTTCTTAAAACTGACTCTAATTGAACAATCAATTATCAAAATAGTTGTTGATTAATGTAATAGTTGATTAATTGACTAATCGTTGCAGCTGTATTGACAACAACTATTAAAGGGTTGATCATTTTCTTCCTAAAAATGACTCACATCGATTATCAAAATAGTTGATTAATGTAATAGTTGGTAACTAATCGATCAATTGATTTGTTGCAGCTCTACATTTCAGACTTTAAAACATACAATTAAACTACTAAAGTATGATCCAAATTCATAATGTTATCTAGTCTAATAATATGATAATGTATCATCATGACTTCAGGTATGAGTGAAAACATCTGTAGAGGCAGTAGGACTGATATGCGTTACCTGAGGAGGCCCAAGTAATATGATTTATCCAGAATCTGCCTCTGAGGTCCTATTGAGGAGGAAATAAGGGGGCGAGAAACACAGAGTGAGACAGAGTTAAGCCTAATAATGCAGAAACATGAATGGATCCACATGAAGGAAGGCTAAAATCTCTGTGAACATGCCTTTCATGCCAGTCTTCATCCCACTGAGTCCCTGTTGAGTGACAGGCCTGTCGGTCACTTTGATCTGTGCCGACAGGACTCCAGGCGTGGCGATGGGAATGCCTCCCCTCATACCAGGATGACCACTCGTACCTGGGACCACCTGAATGAAAATGAATGAAACCCTATCAGACCAGGTGCCACCTATCAGCAGACAAAACATCAAATAGAGCTTCAGTGAATATATTCTCACATATATAAGATGTTGTAATGCTGGTATTGTAAAAAGAAGACAGGACATTGTGATATTTTTTTAGAGCTTTAAGGCTCCTGCTGTCCAAGCTGATACTATATAGCCTGTGTACTGAGGGGGAAAACGCTTGTACCTCAAAGCTAAAATGGATCCAAACGACAGTGGACTCACCCCTGTGGCGACTCGTATAGCTGTGGGAGGAGGGCGGACAGCTGTCGGAGGTCTTCCAGCCGCGGGAACCACAGAGCCACTGCGGCTCATCGGTCGGCCCAAGCTGGAGGGAGGCCGCTGGCTTGCCATGACGCCTCAACACTGCTGGACAAGTAACAAGTAACAAACAACATTTGGAGCTGCTCTGTGGAAAGATAAGCTCAATGCTTGGAGATGTGGCTGCATGGTGACAGCAGCCAAGAGCAAAGGGAAGCAACCCGATGACTGGAAACATGCTGGTGTAAACAATAGGGCTGCAACTAATGACTGTCTTGATAGTCGACTGAAATAATTAATCTATTAGTTTTGTGGTTTATTAAATGGTGTAAAATATCAATCACTGTTTACCAAAGCTGAAGATTCAACCTAAAATATCATTTTTTCTGTTCAGTCCACAACCCAAAGATTATCAGTTTACTGTTATAGAAAGAACAAAAACATTTCTTCTTTGCAAAATAGTTGGCAATTATTGTAATAGTTTGTCACTAATCAACAACTTGTCTGGCCTGTCTCTCTTCAGCAAACAAACACATTTATAATATGTCCTGTTGTAATCATATATATATATATATATATATATATATATATATATATATATATATATATATATATATATATATATATATATATATATGATTATTATATATATATATATATGATTATCATATATATATATGATAATCTAAATGTCAGTTTCTAAAATTAAAACATTACAGGAACATTAATCGTGGATTAAGGATTAATTCTATGACATTTTGTCATTTGAATCTGTTTCAGGGGTTTCTATAACTCTAGTCTCTGAATGTCCAGGTTTTCCAGGTTGTGTAAGAACCTTAAAGAGCCATGAAATATTATCGTACGAGTTGTTGATGGTAGTTAATCCACGGGTGATTTAACGTGATTACGTGAATGGAACTGACTTTAGAAAAGGTGTTTTACTGTTTAAGCTAAACTCTCGTTAGCTTGCTGCTACATAACACTGGTTTTAAAGAATGGAAGTTACAAATAATACGCTTACCAGCTACCGTAGCACGTAGCTCATTAGCTGTTAGCTACAAAGAGTTCCGTACCTTGAATCTTCTTTCTGACTTTTCGTCGACTCTAAATGTTCCTATAGAATCGTCTTTTTGACTAAAATGTCAACCAAATGGTGTTACGTTCAAACATTCAACAACTCGAGCTGATGGCGACGTTACCACGGTAACCGTCTTCTTCTCTCCTTATTTCCGGCAGACGATGCTCTTCTTCTTCATTGGTTTAGCGGGTCGCAAAAAAACAGTAAATGTGTGTATCACCACCTAATGTACTGGAGTGTGTGATATGAAGGTTTATTTGATGACTTAAAGATTATGTTGGATATTTGTGAACTTTATCGTAATGAGTTATTTTTATGAACGTGTCCTGTAGAAATTAGCACATTTCCTCTTTGTGTTTCTGAAGTCTTCCCTTTGCCTGTTTCCTAGACCCGCTATACGCAGCCTCTGATTGGCTTACATCAATGTCACCTCTGACCTTAACCAATCACTGTTCGGCAACGAGTATAATAGCCAATCAGAGCCAGGGTTAGGCGGGTCATAACACTCTCTCACTAGAATTCAAAATTGGCACCTGCGCCACAGACCTTTTAATTGCTGAAGGTAGGTTATGAAAATGACACATCCTTTTATTTATTATCCTTCTGTAACGCTTAATGCATATTGTTGCCTGTCCATGTGTTTATGTTACCCATCTATTTCAGGGTTATTTTGACTGTTAACATATATTTTGTAGTCTTTTTTTTTGGTATAAATGTCTGCTATTTTCACAGGCCTTCCTGTCATGTGATCAAGGCTGCGCCACCGCCTAGATTTTAGCTTCATTTCTGGCTTAAATTCATTTTTTTTATATATCAGTTAATGTTTAACTCATGTTTTCTTGTGCTATTTTCCTTTTTTAAATACATGTTATAGGTTTCATTGTCTGTTTGCTTTTTATGTTTCCCACCAGGCGTCACAATTTTTTCTTTTGATTTTTGTTTTTTATGGTTTTGAGTGTATTTGAATGTAATTACATAAATAATGTAGAGTGTATTTGAATGTAATTACATTACATAAAAAACAACAAAGAATCTCTTTAAAATGGCTCCTCTTCCATACACCCCCCCCCCCCCCCCCCCCCGCTCGTTTTTAAGTGAATATTTTTATTATTATGGGAAGAAAAAGTGATTGTCCCTCCTGTTAAAACATAACTGTAGTTTATCACACCTGATCTCAATCAACAAATCACTTAAATAGGACCCGTCTGACAAAGTCGACCAAAAGATCTATTTAAGTTTGACAAATGAAGAAATCAGGAAGGTGGTAAACCCTTAATCACAACACTGTGTGTGTGTGTGTGTGTGTGTGTGTGTGTGTGTAAAAAGTAAAGTAAAAAGCAAATGAGTTTTAGTCCATTTTATTTCATGTTTAATAATCACATCACTAATTAACAAGTAATCACAATAAACACTTTTTTTTCAAACCAAAAAATAAAATTCAAAGTAATGAAAAAAAACAACACAAATAAAACAATAAGGAGGTTCTGCAAATGACATAGTAAGTCTACCTAAACACATCCCATAGTTGTTTTTTTCAGCATGCTCTGCAGGTACAATATGTTTTATTAGCTAGTGTTACATGTCTGGTGTGAGCGTGGCGGCAGCAGCAGATGAAGCTCTACGACGCTCCTCGGATTCATCGCAGGAGCCAAACCTGACGGCTACAGTTAAAGTTGTCTTAAACCTCAAACCAGGGCGTGTTTCTGGTCTCTCCGGGGCAGGCCGCTGCTCTGTGAGCGCCATACGGAGCGGACAGCGTTGATATGCCGGGCAGCCAAATCACAGGTGTTTTACACCCACCTCTAAACTTACTGCCTGCTTAAACAAGAAATGATCCACTGTGTAACGTTCAGTGTCAAGATTCAGGTTTTAATCAAAGTCTGCTTTGTTCTTTTTTAATCATAGGAACCTGCAGAGCTCAGTATTCTGAAAGAAAAGCTTACCAGCTAACAGAACATTATTTTCATCTCTTAAGACTGGGCTTGTGCTCCTGTTTTATTTAATAGTATGCAGGCATCAACACACACTACAAATCCTGTTAAAAAGTGAATTAATGAAGCTCTATGTCGCATTTCTATATCGAGATGCTGTTACAGGGCCGTGAAGAGAATCTGCTTTAATGAGATTCTCAAGCTAAAAGTTTCTAAATGTTGTTACTAGGATCGTTTCCTTGGAGAAATTCCAGAAAACAAACAAAAAAAAAAACCCTCCAACCATGAGAGCACAACCACCATGAGGCTACAGGAACACAACGATAAATACATATACAAAAGCGTTGCGTCTTTAGTACAATATATCTCAAAAGACATTCTTTCACTTCAGTGGCCCCTTTCTAATGAAGTAAAGGAGACTTATTCAAACAGTAATTTTGTCATACTAATAATTAGAATAATAGTCATGATAAAATGTTTTTTCCCCCTTTCTAAACCATTAATGGTACATGGACATAATGCACATCCCCCCACCCCCACCCACCAAACCCCACGGTTGCTGCTGCACTTTTTTTGTTCTTGAATTTTAGGGCCAATAAGAGAGCATCAAACAATAAAATATCTATATACATCTGTGTGCAATCTCATAAGTAGTGGTGAGTTCAAATCCTGGCAAAGCTAACACATGTTTGTGGGACAGGCACAAGGAAAAAAAATTGAGTTACTCGACAGCCACAGCACAAACAAAGCAAATCAACTATTTGATGACGGCTGCTGCTTTTTAAAAAAAGTTTTACTTTTTTTTTTTTTGCAAGGCTCGTTCCTGCCAGAAGAAACGCTGCACGTAAATCATTCTCACTTTCAGAAGACATTAATTAGAACTATTGCCCATTCATGTAAAAAGACAAACAAAAACAGGATCTTTCTCAGTTGGATTTTATGTGCTATAAATTGAAAGTTTCAAATTGTGATTTAATAGTTGAGTAAAAGTCCTGTAATTCAGTTTATTGCTCTGTTCATGTCATCACACTGGACAAAATTCATAATTAAATCCTTACTTGTTCATAGAGGATTTTAATAGTTAAGATATAAAATAAATACCACCACTCCATCACAGTGAGCCCCCTGATATATATGATACATTAAGGTGCAATTTATTTGTCAAAGCTTCTTCACCAATCACTTTTAAAACAGCATCTACCATAATATCACTCTGCTTTTCGTGGAGTTGTATTTACTAATTACTCAAACTAAATAACTGTGGTGATGTTGTGTGCACTTCTTATGTCACTAGAAGGTATTTTGTTCACTAGATTTCTGTTATAACTAGAGCTGGGTATAATGTATCTGTACCAACAAAGATCTGAAACTCAAACGCTGCTAATGAATATCCAGTCAGATCTATAATTATATTGTGATCTGATTTGAAAGAAAAATGTTCCCAATTTGAGACATGAGGCAACATTCAATACTTAAAGGAATTTATAAGAAAAAAAATCTTAAAGTTAAAACTGCAATCAATTATTTAATCATTATTTGAATTATTTTCACACCAACATTGTGTCAAATGCTTCTTAATTTTAAGTCTTAGCTTTATGGAGCATTTCAGCATCTTCTAAATTTATTGTTTAGGTTTTATGTTCCATAACTTTATTGGTTTCCAACATTCCTTCCAACAGCAGCAGGAGGCAGCTGGTGGAGATAAATTCTGAATGAATGCATATGTTGACTCGGCCATAAAACTACTTCATAAAGTGATGCTATATCAGTACTGTTTTCATCCACTTTGTTGCCACAGAGTGGATGAAAAGAATCTTTTAATGTAAGTTTAAAGGTCCCATTTGTAGAAAGATGGATTTCAATATTGATTATAAGGTCTAGAAACACTGTCCCACGTTTTGAAACGCTCAATTCACAGAGAAATGCACACAGCCCATACGCAGAACTGTAACTTAAAACCAGCTGTAAGGATTTCTATTAAGTTGTGATGTCACACCTATAAAGACACACCATGCCCTGATTCACAGCCATTCAAATCAGCCAAGAGAGATGGCTTTTGGTTCTTAAAACCACAACTACGTCTTGTTAGGGATGTCAAAACTGGAACCGCAACTTAAACAGGGTCAAATACGGGACCTTTAAGGTATTGGTGATTGTTTTTGGTATCTGTAGTTTTGAAACGACACCCAGCCCTCGTTATAACACCATACTTCAAACTGAGCAAGGATGCGATGCAGCGATGGCTGGCAAGCTGCTAATGAACAGAACTGGACCTGGATGGTCATTTACATCAATGATAAATCCCTGAAATTATTAACTAGCTCGTGTTTAAAAACAAAACAAAACCGTGAGTCGTTAATCTCTGTGAGTTTGAGTCGCTGTACAACTAGTGTAGAATTCACTCAGGAAAAATTAAAAGGTGAAACTGCAATGGTCGCATTTCTTCCTGCCCATTGGCGTTTTTAAATTGCCCCCAGGGGGTAGACATATGGTACCAAGCCACAACACTTGAGTCATATAATGCACATAGGCTTTGAGCTCTGGGCTGATATTATACTATCTGGCCATGCATTATAAAGGCAATCGGAGGCAACAGTTGAATACATTGCTACAAGAGAAGAGGATAAGCCACATCATGTTCCACTGCCAACAAGAAAAGTGCTGGACACGTATTAGAGATGTCTTTTCTGTTTTGTTTTTTTTGTATTCAGCTGAAAGCTTTTGTCACCTGCCAAACAACATGCTACCATGTTACCCTAATATAGAAACACCTGAAATGAGAGAAACAGCCAGGACCACAAACACCTACCAGGACAGCTGGATTTATAGACTCCTCTTAACAAAGCCACTTTGCATGTTATTTTCTGTTTTGTCACCTATCTCTTTCTCTGAGCAGTTTCAGGCGTGAGCCTGCATCGTCCTTTTTTTTTTTTTGACCTGTTGTTTTCAGGTTGAGGACAGGAGGCACATACGAGACACACAGCTCCTTTGACGACAGAGACGGTTTTCCTACCTGCAGCATATTAAACATCCTCTTCTCCCTCTGGGCTGCAGTTAAAGCTACTTTAAGAAACTCCCTCCATTGCTTTTTCAAAAAACACCTTCAGGTTCTACATGTCTTTCGCTGTTCTGCCATAAAACACACCTTTTTTCTCCTTTTTTCCTACTCTTCTAACACCTCCTTCCTTCACGTTCTTCCTCCCTCTTAATGCCATCTCTTTCTCCACTGTGTGTGCATTAGTTTACAGAAACCTGTGCGTGTTTCCAAGATTTTACAAGAGTGCTATATCAGGAGGGAAAAAAGACACGGCCCGCTGTATTACTCATACGGGAAGAAACAGACAATTAATAAATAAATTGTTTTCAATTAAAAAAGAAAAAACTAGGAGGGAAAAGAAAGACTGGAGACAGACAGAAAATAAGATCAGAACAGAACACTGAAGCTCATTTTTACACAAGTTTGTCACTCAAACACATCATCACAAACACATAGAATAAAGATTAAACAGCCTAAAATGGTTCAAACAGACTACTTGTTGTCTAGCTTTTTTTTGTTTTGTTTTCGGATGTCAGCTTGTGAGTGAGTGATCCTAATGATGGAGAGAGAGAGAGAGAGGAGGAAATGATGAGATGGACGATGGTCGATGTTACTAGAAGCAGAGAGTCAGTGGTTACTAAACACTAACGGCCCCTAAAAACTCACGAGGGAAAAGAGAAACTATATGTGTGTGTGTGACAGGAGCTGTGGGTTAGTCCAACAGGGATCTCCACAACATCCAGTATGAACTGCATCTTTTGGGTGAGTGGGGGGTGGAAGGAGGAGGATGCAGGGTTTGAGAGTCCACCACCAGGCAGCTTCGGGAAATCGAAAATTCATTATTAGCCTCCTTGGAAAAGATGTGAAAATTTGGCAACAACTTTCTGTTCGCTCATTTCCCTTCACACAGTGGCCTGATCTTAGTCTATACAGTCACTTCAGCCAAATACAGTTGGGTGAGTATCGATGGTGCATGATGATGAAGCATGATGACATGATACTAGAGTGGCAGATCTTAAAGATGAGTCATGATTTTTTAATTTGGAGCTTAAAGATAAATGGGGGGTTAAGAGCTTTATAGGGTCACGATCCCTTTAAGGGGCTTCTGTCATCCCCCTGGACCCCCCCCTGAAGATGCAGCAGGGAGGGGGTGGAGGGGGAGCCACTGCAGCCGGCAGAAGCCAGCGACTCGTTGAGGGAGACGCTGCGTGGAGTCGGGTGGTGTTGGCGGCGGCGGTACTGGTGGTGGTGCAGAGAATAGGAGGATCCATGTGGGTGGGGTTTGTTGTTGTCCAGGGGGGCCGTCAAGGTGATGATGTCGGCGCCGTGGTCCGTGCGAGAGCGAGCATTCTCGCGGAAGTTGAGCTTGAAAGACTCAATCTGCGGCAGACATGTTGGAAAGAAGAGAGGAATGGAGGAGGAGGAGAAAAAGGGAGGAGGCGATGTGTTGGGTTGAGATGAGGAGGGATAGTAGAAGAGTAGAATTAGATGCCTGTAAAATAAGAAGTCAAAAGACGACGGTGTGATCAGGTGCTTTGGACTGAGATAAATGAATGATGAATACACACACACACACACACTGTTAGTTGGCTTATTACACAGCAGGTGTATGTTTGATGTGTTTCCATCGGTCAACGCTGGAATCCCCTTTCTTTGCGCATTTTTTTTTCCATCATATGGGAATGAACATCCTCAACACACACACTTACTTGTCTCCGGGATGCGTGAGTCCAGAACCTGGGGCTCCCGGAGGCCCTCACTCTCACAGGGAGCCCCCTCCTTCAGCCCATTCTCCTGGGCGGCAGGGCTCCCCTGCCCTGGCTCGGAGCCCTGGGCCGGGGCCGGGGCGCCACCCAGGGGGTTCCCTTCCCCCTCTGTTGTCTCCTGGGCCCCCTCAGCCTAGAAACACATAGCAAGCCATGTCAATCGGTGGGGATGGAAAAACCTGGCTCCAAATCTCAGTGGACTACGTTTTGTTCTCTTTTTTTTTTTTGAGAACATCAGAATGCAGTCAATGGGAAGTGATTTCATATATAATTTGGTTGTGATTGTAAATGTCAAGCAATGCAGGTGTTTTTTTTTCATAAAACAAGCAGATCTGGAGCCAGATTCAGATTATGGAGAAAAACAAAAACAATATTAACTGAAATACACAAGATACCATATGAATGCAATGACAGAAAACACACTGCAAAAAGTGAAATCTCAACAGGTGAAGATGTTTTTTAGTACAATTAGTCCAATATTGAGTAGAATTATCTTATTCCACTGGCAGATAATTTATCTTAAGAAAACAAGACTAGTATTTTCTTAAAAAATGAATAAAATCAAGAAAAATTAAATAAGCTAATTTATCTGCCAGCGAAACAAGATAATTCTAATAATTGGACTTATTGTACCAATAATAAGATATTTTGACCTATGATTTCAGTTTTTGCAGTGCAAATCAAATCAAATTATACTGTGCAAGAACAAAGCAGATGCAAAGTGCAAAATGCAAATATGTAGAAATGGTGGTTTAGGCCTCTGTATATGTATATAACAACAGTAGAAACAACATAGAGAAACCAGGTACTAAATGACTTCAAATAAACAAATTCCAACAATCAGGAATGTGTCTGAACACATGTTCTCCATTCTGAAGATATAAATAATAAAAAAGCAGGTCACAGCGGAATAATCCATTACATTACATTATAGTGTTCTGGTGAGTATTTCCAGACTCCTGTCAGTAAGAGACACTTGATAGTGACACAGATTTGTGCAGGGAGAGGGAAACACACCCTAACATTAAAACATCCAACTGCAGCTTGTTGGGATACAGATTTCATGTGTCAAAGCTCTCCAAAATAGACTTCAGTAAAAAAAAAAAAAAAAAACTGTCTCAGATGGGTTATCTATTCTTAGCTGTGTCTTATTATCATGCATCTTCTCTAGGATGTAACTGTATGTGTGTGAAGATGAGTGAGTGAAGGATGTGATCATGCAGTGATCATGAAACATGGATGGGTCACGATAGGCTGAGGGGACAGGTGACATCACACGTGATCAAATTTGTCAATTTATTTTCTGCCTTGAAGTTCACAGGACCATCCCACACAACAACCCGACACATCACTTAAATAATTTTGGAAATCTTTTATGTTTTTTGGACTTTAGAAGCCATCCCACATCTTTTGTAACCATCATTCTTTCTCTTCCCCCAATTCTTCCCTAAGAGAATGAGCTGTTGTTTTCCTGACAGCACATGATTTCACAACCGAAAAAAACAATAAAACAAAGTTGAGCAGAAAGGGATTCCAGGGGTGGATGTTTCAGGGGTTTGAGATGTTTCAGGTTGCTGCAGATGTCATCGAGTGATTGTAGCTCGAAGCCACACAGCATCTTTTAGATGACACGAGACAAGCATAAAAACCCTGTTTTCTCCTCAGATACAAATGTCTTTTTTTTCTCACCCTGGTTATTTTTATACATTTAAATGCAGATACACAGGAAATGTAGGAAGTGAGTCAGCAGCAGCATCAGAGCCAACCATCTTCAGATTAATTCTCTGAAAGGAGCTTTAGAACCATTCCTGTGAAACGTTTGGTGCTATACAAAATATGTACACTGTAAAAAAACACATCTTATCAAGGGTAAATATCTTGTATTTAGTACCATTAGTCAAAAATTGAGTAAATCTATCTTGAATTATTTCATTCCATTGACAGACAATTTCACTTATTTCAAGTTTTTCAAAGAATGTGAGATAAAAAAACAAAAACAAGAATTATGAGCTAAAAAGTTTATAATATGATATAGAAAGACAACATTAAGATACAAAACGGTCTAATCTCAGTTGAAGAAACCAAGACTAAAGTGAAACTTGAAATAATCAAAATTATTTTTCAGTGAAATTTAATATTTTAAGATAATTCTACTAAATATTGACCTAATTGTACCAAAAAGAGTAACAAACAAGGAAGTGACACACTGGGCCACACATCACTTCAACAATACTTTAAAGTACTGAAATGAGAGTGTAATCCATACATTTACCATCATGACTAACACAAGGAGGTTCAGCTATTAACTCTGCAGAAACTACAAAAACACAGTAAAAGCATCTCATATTAATAATGACAGTGAAGTCGTTTACAGACAGAGAAAACAGTGTTATAACATCAGTGATAATCTCACCTTGACGTTTCCTCCACCAGCTGCATGGCTCATATTGTCCATGGAACCCACTTTGGACTGAGCCTTTTCCTTAAAGTTTGTTTTGCGGGAGTCGATCTTCACGTCGCCACCGCCTGCAGCGAACATGTCAAATCAGTGTGATGGTCACACAGACGCATCGACTCTCACTGATATTAACCAGGCTGAAAAACTATTAACACCACTCAACACTATTTAATTTAACCCAAGCACAAAGTTTAGCCTCCAACATGACCATCAAATTCTATCACCAGCTCAAACCATCGGTGTTCATGGTAGGGAATAATATCAAAAAAAGGAGGAAAACATGGCCAAAAACAAATTCAGGTCAAGTTCAGGCACTCAATAAGTTTTGCAAAACATAAACACCTCTTATTGAATGGGCTGAACTCTTCAGAAATCCATTAAAAAATAATGGATAATAAACATTCATGATTTCAGCCTATTGAATTAAAGGTTTTGTGTTTTGGGTCATACGTTTTTTATCCCATTTTTGGATGAAACTGAACATTATAAGGCAGTATTTATTGCAGGTCTGTTACAGTAGTGTTAGCTGTATGTAGCTGATGTACTGGGATGTATGGTAGAGAACATAGAGAGGAAACAGAGTGTCAAATCAACATTTCCCATCTCACCAGGCTTGTGCTTGATGTTGTCCTTGGAGCCACACTTTGACGTCACCTTACTCAAATCCACCTTCTTGTTGAGTATCTGCACCTGTCGAGTGTTACACAGACTCGTAAGCGTGTTAATTGATGATCGCAAAGGAGACAATGGCACAAACTCATCATGCAGTGTATGTCTATGGACTTTCATGTGTGTGTTGCAGTCTCCACGGTAGTTTGGCCACAAACCAGCAAATACACCAACTGACTTGTTCCTTATCGGAAGTGATACTGTTTACCTTGATGCATTTCTGTATATTCACCTTTTATTTATTTTTTCTTATCGTTCATATATTCTGATTTGCACTGTCCTGTCTTGTAGCTGTGAATAAATTTATTTATTTTCCATACAAGTTTCCCCTCACATGCAACAGGTATAAGTGTGACTCATTACATTCAATGTGTGAGCTGCCCTGCTGTTCTTATTCTTGTAATTTCTTTAATATCTGAAAAAACTAATAATAATAATAATAATAATAAAATTGCTACAGAAAATGCATTATCAGATTATAAAAATCATTAGCCTGTGGGTTAAAAATAAAGCACCGTAATAGAGACATTTGAGAACCCTACTGCAATGAAATACCGTTTACAGTTTTGAATTTCCATCTGAATGCAAAAAAGAAAAAATTATAAACAAATTTACAGAAAAGTGTCAAAACTGAAATTTGAAAATTGTCAATGTGTATTTCCATCCACTACTGTTTCAGGTATTAAACTGAGGAACTCCTCATCAGTCCATATAGATCTGGGGCCAAAAGTATAAACCACACGTATCCACCTAAAGCCTTTTTATGCCACTTTCCATGCAAGTCTCCAAATGTATAAAAATCCACTGGTGGAGAAAATGCATCTTTAACACCATACATACTATATACACAGTATACAGAGTCTGACTAGAATGAACCTGTAAATTGTAAAAAAAACATTACATTTAAAGGTCTGCAGTTGAATGGAATTTTATTTCAAGTTTATTTCTTTTCTTCTCAGGATGCAATCTACAGTAAGGCTGTGCAATTATTGAATTTGAATTAGAATTTTGATTTTGGTTTGCACACCAAACCATCTCCAGAGAGAGAGAGAGTGAGTGAAATAGCAGAAGGAGGCAGTGTTTGGTTGAGAAAAAGGTCGGTAATATTCTGTTATATGGGAAACTTTGGGTTCCAAGAATCCGACAAGGAGCAGAAGCAACATAACGTGCAGGATTTGCTATAAAGTGAAATCCACTAATCTCAGCAACACAACGATTCTGTTCTAATCTCAAACAAAAGCACCAAGTCATTCATGCTGAATAAATGCATTGTGTAACAAAAAGTAATTGTTTTAATAATTGTGATTTCAATATTGACGAAAATAATCGTGATAATCATTTTTTACATTATCGAGGAGTCCTTTAAGAAAATGTTACTTTTTTTGTTAAATCAAGACCAAACTGACCCAAATTAGGATAAAACATAAATAAATAGATAAATTATCTGCCAATTAGGATTTCATTGTTTGCAGTGTATGATCAAGTAGGGACTTTTTTTTCACTATGCGTAGTTAATTGTAACGATGAAACCCTTTCTAGTAATAAACAAAAAACTACCTGTTTTATACATGTTTTAGTTTAAAATAAATGTATTTGTGTAGCTTATAAATTACTGTATATTTGTAAAATAGTGAAACTTTAACACAACTTTTTAAGATACTCAGTTTATCAGATACTTTTTGAGCTAAACAAGAGTTATGGAATCATTTTTGTCACCATTTTCAGTGCTGCCCCTTTAAAGCATTACTCGAATGGCCAAAACAAAGTCGCCTGTTGGAAGCTATTTATACTGAATTGTGGGTGTGGTTAGTGTGTTGATTGAGATGTATGAGCAAGAAAGTTTTTCCTGTTCTGTGTGGCAACAGATTTCTAAACCTAAATATACTGTATGCAGTTTAATACATTTAGCCCCTGATATTTTCAGCATATAAGGCACATGCTTCATATACATCACCTTTTTATTAATTTGTCTGTTTTTACATTCCTCCTCCTCAGGAAACCTCCTCCATAAAAACTGGTTTTGAGGTATTTAGATTTCTTTTCCTCAAATTAATATTTGTTTTTATGCGCACAGAAACTGGTGGATACAAATACACATGGGATCAGTATTGATCTCAAATCCAATCCTCAAATGGTTTAACACAAGGAAAATAAAATAATAATAATAAAAAAAACAATGAATTCAAGATCCCATTGCTTTCATTGGCACTTTCCACTAAACTGGTCATTTGAATGCACAGGCTTCATTACACATTCATATCAGTTCTGTGAAATTCTGTTGTGCATAAGCTGCAGAGATGGCAGGATCACCATGCTACAGACGAGGTTACAATACCAGACCCCAGAAAAAGAAGCTCAGAAGAAGACGGTGTCATTTCAGAAAAGCAGAAATCCCAAATGTACCAAAAACCTGAAAGCCGTCACAGACTCAATGCCAATCGGAGGCTTGATTGATTGCTTGACTGGTATTTAGTAAGTTAGTGACAACACAGGAAAAGTTAAAGGAAGCACGGGCTGTGAAAATGGGTTGTGGGGAAGTGCTGGTACCTAAAGGCTTGCTAGCATGCTGTCCAATAACACTCATCTCCCTTGACGTCCAACCAAGGGTAGCACTTTTTATGTTAGAGGCCGTGAACAGGTCGACTTTGAGGGACTGACACTTTTCAGATATCTCATGCCGACACCAGCTGTTTTAACGAGGTCGAATTGTTTGGACAGATTGTAACGCCTGTGCCTACAAGCTCTGGTCGTGGGCCAGGTCATACTTACATTCCCTCCACCAGGAACATGCTTCATATTGTCCTTGGAGCCCAAGCGTGAGCCAACGTGGCTGAAGTCCAGCTTTTTGGAGACTATCTGAACCTACATGGACACAGCATGGCAGCAAGAGGTGGACAGGAGAGTGGAGTACATGAGAGGAAGAGAAGAGACGAGATGAAAAGATGTGGAGAAGACGTCACCATCACATGTGGGTTAGAAAGGAGAGGACGGGCGGGGGCAAGGGTTCATCTGGGCAAAAATCAACACCTTCAGATTTTTGATTATTTCCAGTGTGTTTGACATCAACTATTGACTAGTCAAGCTGACTTAAATAAAGTATCTTGTTGTGTTGCCATTTAAAGGGGCCCTGTTTTGCTATTCTCCAGTTTAATATTTTAAATTTGGTCATTGTTTTGTAGCACATAAACCCCCAATGAGACCTGTAGCTGCAATGCAGTCTGCCTTCTTACACTCCAAATAGCACTGTTTTCCAACAGCCCTACCTACCAAAACCCCCACTCTGTTCTGATTGGCTTAGCACAGCCAATAACTTCCCAACGGCCGGAGAAAAGAAAATCAGAGTACACACACTCAGGAAGAAGGGGTAAGCAACAGAGATCCAGGGGTGGTTACGATTAATCACTGATGTATTATAGATCTGGATATGGCTTCACCTCTCAGCATCACACAGATTATTTCCCCAGTGGCCACTCATGGTACTGCAACAAACATCCCATGTGACCCAAAATGTTTCCCATAGACTGCAATGGTAAAAGAGAAAACTGTAAAACTGTTGACAGGACACCCCCAACTACAACCCTATAAATTAATAATCTTTGTATTCTATATTTTTAAATCAGGGACTTTTTATCCATCAAAAACATTTCTGGGTCATCACTCCAGGGCATGATGGGAGGCCCCAGAACATCATGGGGGGTGCCTCTACTGACTGACTACAGTCTCTGTGGGTCGCTTAACGCTAAAGTAAACCCTGAAGTCAGGAAGAATTTCGTCATATGAGCCAGGTGAGTAACTTCCAATGAAATGAACAGCGGCCATTTTTTTGGTCCAGTATCCAATTCTTATAATACATCCATGCCATTAACTTCTACTTTTGTAATTGTCTTGTGTTCAGACAAGTTTCAGCAGCACCACAGAATGAGTGGGTGGTCTTATTTCACAGTTTGTTGTTAGCATGAAAACCAGAGACCTAAATGTTTACACAAAAGCACTGAAAAAAGTGTTGATTTTTCATTACAGGGCCCCTTCAAATAGTAAAAAGGTGACAGAAATCCTACAGGATCGGCCTATGTTTACCCAAGCTGATAGAGAAGGAAAGCATGAGCTACTGAAGGCCACATAGGAACTATGTTATATTCCACACACATGCAACACAACCTGTTATTAGGGAGATACAGTACGTTTGTTAGCATATTATAGCAAAACACAGGCAATGTGGCCGTCAAATAAAAACAGGTTTATGATTTCTTGGTGTCATTGCATGTCTGTCCTCTTCAATAGGGCAAATCCAACCACTCAGGTGTGTCGTGACGTGAGGTAAAGCTCTGGATACTCCTTCACACACACAAACCAGCAGGTGATGCTAGTGTAGTGACAAGCATGGGACCCCACATTGGCTTCCACCATGAACACTCCCACCTGTATGAGCCACGGCTTATTAACCAACCAGGTACCCCCCAAACAACATAATACATTCAAATAATATACTGTTATATGGAGTGGAGAGATTCAGAATAATGAACAGTGGATGTATTTGGCTCTACCATAGAAATATCATATGATAGATGGATATATTAGACATATTTTCCCTTAAACCCTTCAAGATTGTTAAGAGGTTTTAAATACATTTTTTAATGCACTAGTAATAGTATAGAATACACATTTACTCCCATATATATATATATATATACACATATATATATCATATATACACTGCAAAAAATAATCTTAAAAAGTAAAAATGTAGAATTGTCTTCATCTGTTGGCAGATAATGTTTCTAATTGTATGTATATATATATATATATATATATATATATATATATATATATATATATATATATATATATATATATATATATATATATATATATATATATGTATATATATATATATATATATATGTATATATATATATATATATATATGTATATATATATATATATATTTAATTTTGGTCAGTTTAGTCATGTTTTCTTAAAATACGACTAAATTATTTGGCTCAATTTCTTTGAAAAAAAACTTTAAAATTAAATTAATAAAATATTTAAAATATCTGCGAATGGAATAAAATAATTCAGGATAATATTGGACTCAATATTGGACTAATTGTACTAAATACAAGGTATTTCCCCCTGATAAGATTTCATTTTTGCAGTGCAACAGCTGAGATCTACTGGTTTATTGACCTTTAGCAGGAGTTCAGTTCTGACAGTTGTTACATCACATCTGATTTAGCTTTTGACTCATTTATGTTTTATTTATCCTGGTGATTCAGCCTCTTATTCCACATATCAACCTACAAACATTGACTTTAGTTGTCAGAGATCACTGAGTCACTGCAGCTCGGACTGCATCTGTTTTCTTCAATCTGTTTTTGCAGAAATAACACATTCAACATTCATACATTTTTATTTGATAAAACTGACAATCTGTCCAGTTCTATTCTGTTTTGACTAAATATTCTTGTGCACACTGCAAAAACTTAAACCTTAACAAGTGACACTATCTAGTTTTTGGTATAATTAGTTCAATATTGAGTAGAATTATCTTGAAATATCTATTCCATTGGCAAATAATTAAAGTTTTTTTTTGTATTATTTTGGTTGAATTATTCTTTTTTTAATATGAATTGGTCATTGGACACTGGACTTATTGTACTAAATTCAAGATATTTCCCCCTGATAAGATTACATTTTTGTGTGTGTCTTGTATTCCATTATTTTCAGTAAGCTTAGGTGAGTGGTTCTCAATTAGTGACAGCTTTTTGAGTGGGTCACAAAATGTGTGCATGAAATAAAAAGTGTTGAGGGATAAAAAATAAATAAAATACAATTATACCACGTTCATGCTGCATTTGTAATTGCAGACAGTGAATTCATTATCACACAAGTATAACACATTTCCTTGCATTAATAACCGATTTTGTGATATTTTTAGCGCAGCCTGAAGTCAGTGGTGTGCAGAAGGTGTTAGCTCAAGGTAAAAATAACACTCACTGAATCCTAAATCAGCAGTGAACTACAAGCTAGGTTAAGGTTAATTACTGTTATGGTTCCATAACCTTCTTTTCCTTCTTTTCACCTAGTTTAGTTCATTCAAAATGACCCACATGTAGCCTACAAGGATCGGAAGCAGAAACAGAAATCATTTCTCACTCAAGTAATTAAATTCTTCAGATGTTTGAATTCAATAGAAATTCTTCAGCCGCATGATTTGCATTTCTGTCTGAATCTAATCTAAGAGTGGAAGTTACAACTGTAAAAGATGATGTGTGACTGAACATGTTTGGAACTGTGACAGCACAAGATAATGTAGTTTAGTCATTTTCCATCCCAGCTTTGTGTCCGCAGCAGTTCTATGTATTTCCCTCCCCAATTACACACAAATAAAAAACAGGTGGTAAACATAAAAATCAAAGAAAAATGTATTTGAACATAGACGTCAGTAATGAGAGAGTTGGGAGGGTGTGGTGATGGTGGGGAGGAGGGAACTCACTTTTCCCAGGCTCGTGTCTTTGGAGGCGACGCCCCTACTCAGAGAGGCAGACGACACCTGGGGAAGACAAGCCCACCCTGGGTCAAATACAACACCTGATACAACAACACACAGGGAGAGGGGCGAAGGGGTGGCAGGCGTGGTATGTGAGTGTGGAGGAGGACAGGGTCGAGATGAGAAGAATAATCTTGGTTCATTACACTGCAAAAAATGAAATCTCTAACAAGGGAAAATACATTGCTTTTTGGTACAAACAGTCCAATATTGAGTAGAATTATCTTGAAATACCTTACATTTTATTTTAAATCATTCATTCATCTTCTATACCTGCTTATTCCTCATTAGGGTTGCAGGGGTCTGCTGGAGCCAATCCCAGCACATTACGGCAAGAGGCAGGGATACACCCCAGATGGTCACCAGCCAATCGTGGGGCACACACACCATTCACTCACACCTATGGACAATTTAGAGTCTCCAATTAACCTCAGTATGTTTTTGGATTGTGGGAGGAAGCCGGAGAACCTGAAGAGAACCCACGCAGATACGGGGAGAACATGAAACTCCACACACAAAGGTCCCAGACCTTTAATAAAACCTCAAAGATCTTTAATAATTTAATAATTCTTCTCAATATTTGTATAATTGTAGTGAATAAAATATATTTGCCCCTGATAAGATTTCATTTTTTCAGTGTACAACCAAGATTTAAGAAAAAGAAAAGAAAAGAAAAGAATGGGGTTTCCCATCAGTTCATCAACTCAAACTACAAACTGTGGACAAAGGAACAAACTCCACTCTGTGGTCCGATCTCCACTTTCAAACAGAAACGCCAAACATGTGTTACTAGTTTACATACTAAACCTGGTCATCATCTCAATGCTCATGTCAATGCATGGTAACCTTGGTGAGCCAAAATAAAGACAAACAAGTTTAACCATTCAAACAGAATGATCCTTTACAGAACTAGAGGAGAGTTGTTGTTGCTGTTGTTGCTTCTAGTGTTTCAACAAAGCCTCTGTACAGGTGGAGAATGGGTGAATTGGTAGAAAAAGAACATGCAGCCTAACAGGAAGTTTCCTGTTACTGACTATTGAGATCAGGCAAAACCATGACGAGGACTGAATACTGCACTGCAAAAAATAAAATTTGCCATATGCTCTTGGCAGATAATTTGAGATAGAATTTGCAATTAAAAGTCCATAATATGAGACATTAAGATAAAAAGTGAAACAATTTGTGACAAATGTGATCTTTAAAAGACTGAAAAAGACTAAATTGACCAAAATTAAGAAAAAAATAATCAAAATTATCTGTCAATGGCATAGGACAATATCAGAATAATTGTATCAAAACAAGATATTTTCACTGTAGCTAATGAGGTGAAGAGTTGTATTTTATGCTAAAAGAATGCTACAGATAAAGGTTACTCCCTCAAGAAAAGAAAGCAAAAAAGGAGTAAAGGAAGCCAGTGTCGCATATTGGACCAGAACATCTTTGCCGTCTGTTAGTTGAGGAGCAGCGGGTGTCAGAAAATACGACTAAAAGCCAATCTGGATGTATTGAAATGAGCAGGTGAAGCTGCTGTGAGGCCCTACCTTCCCTCCTCCGGGCTGGTGCTTCATGTTGTCCGTAGAGCCGATCTTGGAGCGGACGTTGCGGATGTCTGGTGCCGTGCTGGGGCGAGCCGTGGTCCTTGAAGCGGCGGTTGTGGAGGAAGCTGCGGTGGAGGAGGCGGTGCGGGCGACCCGGGGCACCGGCGGCTTCTTCTCAGGTGCTGTGGCAGAGGTGGAGGAGGGCGTGGCCGGCTTAGCCGCCGTGGTTTCTGGTGCGAGAGGCAGCGACGCTGGAGGCAGAGCTGCGGGTGGTGGTGGTCTTAGGCTTGGTAGAGTCAGCTAGTAGAGAGAACAGTTCATACAGAATTACATAACTTTATGTTGCAAAGATAAACAGTTTAAAACCACTCAAGCCCCAGGCCTATTTTTCAGATAATAAATATTGAATATCTCTACAACCACAAAGGTTATTGGACTTAAACCTGGTATCAAAAGAAATGTACATGAAAGGTGGCTAGACCCAGAGGCCTTAGCCAACTACAGACCTATATCAAACCTTCCCTTTCTGTCTAAGATACTTGAAAAAGTTGTAGCCAATCAGCTATGTGACCTTCTCTATAACAATAGTCTATTTGAGGATCTTCCATCAGGATATAGGGTGCATCATAGCACAGAGACCACATTAGTCAAAGTTACAAATGACCTTCTAATGGCATCAGACAAAGGACTTATCCCTGTACTTGTCCTTTTAGATCTTAGTGCCGCATTTGACACCATTGACCATCAAATTCTTTTACAGAGACTGGAATATCAAATTGGCATCAAAGGAACCGCCCTAAGCTGGTTTAAGTTATATTTTTTAGATCGATCTCAATTCGTTCATGTCAATGATAAATCCTCCACGCATACCAAAGTTTGTCATGAAGTCCCACAAGGTTCTGTACTTGGACCACTTTAGTTTATTAGGAATTTTATTAGGAATTTTATTAGGAATCACTCCATTAATTTTCATTGTTATGCCGACAACACCTAATTATATTTATCAATCAAACCTGATGAAACCAATCAGCTAACTAAACTCCAAACATGCCTTAAGGATATAAAGGTTGGATGACCTACAACTTTTTGATGTTAAATTCAGACAAAACTGAAGTTCTTGTAATTGGACCCAAACACCTCAGAAACTCTCTTTCTAGAGAATTAGTTACTTTAGATGGGATCACCCTGGCCTCCAGCTCCACTGTAAAGAATCTTGGAGTTGTTTTTGATCAAGATCTGTCCTTTAACGCCCACATAAAACAAATTTCGAGGACTGCATTATTCCACTTACATAATATCATTAAAATCAGACGCATTGTCCCTCAAGCGGATGCAGAAAAACTAGTCCACGCATTTGTTACTTCCAGGCTGGACTATTGTAACTCTTCGTTATCAGGCTGCTCCAACAAATCTCTTAGGACTCTGCAGCTAATTCAGGATGCTGCTGCACGAGTTCTGACAGGAACCAAGATCAGAGATCACATCTCTCCCATTCTGGCCTCCTTGCATTGGCTACCTATTAAATCTAGAATCGAATTTAGATTCTTCTCCTGACATTCAAAACTCTCCATGGTCAGGCACCATCATATATAAAAGAGCTCATAACACCTTACTACCCCTCTAGAACACTGCGCTCTCAGAATGCTGGGCTCCTTGTGGTTCCTATTGTCTCCAAAAGTAGAATGGGAGCCAGAGCTTTCAGCTATCAAGCTCCTCTTCTGTGGAACAAACTACCATTCTGGGTTCGGGAGGCAGACACGGTTATCACTTTAAGAGTAGACTCAAGACTTTCCTTTTTGATAAAGCTTATAGCTAGGGCTGGCTCTGGTCATCCCTTAGTTATGCTGCCATAGGATTAGACTGCTCTCTCTCTCTCTCTCTCTCTCTCTCTCTCTCTCTCTCTCTCTCTCTCCTCTCTCTCTCTCTCTCTCTCTCTCTCTCTCTCTCTCTCTCTCTCTCTCTCTCTCTCTCTCTCTCTCTCTCTCTCTCTCTCTCTCCTCTCTCTCTCTCTCTCTCTCTCCTCTCTCTCTCTCTCTCTCTCTCTCTCTCCTCTCTCCCCCCTCTCTCCCCCCTCTCTCTCCTCTCTCTCTCTCTCTACCTCCATCTGTGGACTTACATGTCCACAGATGGATGTTACTAACGAAACTCCCCGGAGTTTCTGTTCTCTATCGTCCAGCAGGTTCTCGTGGATCGTGGCTGCTGCTGTGATCCTGCACGACGTCCACTACACATTTATTACTGGAGTGGCTACTGCTTCAGTTCAGCTGCATGAGGCCCAATGATGACGACTCCTGATGCAACTCATCAAGGCCCCCCTGATTCTCTACAGACTAAATCATTTTTACATCTCTCAGACTGATAAATCATCATCAGATGCATGTCTGTCAGGCCTGTCTGTCCATGGGAGTGGATCTCGCCTTCACTCTGGTTCTCCCTGAGGTTTCTCTGTCTAAGGCGGGGAGTTGAAGTGTCAGAATCGATTTATGCTGCTATTACAGAGCAAATATAGGTAGAAAATTGCAAAAGATACACTACAGATAAAATACTTTATTTAGTGTTGTAGCTAAGGTTTTCTCATGCAATACATGCATAAAACTCAATGCTGCTTTGCATTTTTACAGGTTAAACAAAAGCTTTCATATTTTAGATAATGTTTTTTTTTGTTTTTCTGACAGCTAGAGGAAAAGATTGATACTACTTTCATATCTGAAAATATCTTGTTTTTGGTACAATTAGTCAAAAATGGAGTAGTATTATCTTGAAATATTGTATTCTATTGGCAGGTAATATAGGTTATTTCATTTTTTATTACAATTTTATTATTAAAATAAAATTTTATTAAAATAAAATTTCATTGTTTGAATTTTTATGTAAATGTTGTCTTTTTTGTCTCATAACATGGACTTTTTTATTTCACATAATTCAGATTTTTTATCTGAAATTCTTTGAAAACATTTAAATAAATAAAGCTATCTGCCAATGGAATAAGATAATTCCAGATAATTCTACTAATTTTGAACTAATTACCAGTACTAAAGCAAGATATTACCACCAATAAGATTTCATTTTTTGCAGTGCAGAACATTCCATAAATTGATTCCTTTCAAAGAAACACATTCCATCAATTTAGTCCTAAATCTTGTTTTTGTTAAAGATCGGTTATTTTAAAGCCCCTTTACTTGTTGGTTTTTCTTTCTTTTCTGATTGCTGATTAGTAAAGTTTTATTTGAGCTTTGAACATCATTTGAAGAATACTAAGAGGGGGAGGGCAACCTAACAAACTCAATGATAACATGCAAATGGAGGTGTATTATGTATACACACACACACACACACACACACACACACACACCACACACACACACACACACACACACACACACACACACACACACACACACACACACACACACACACACACACACACACACACACACACACACACACACACACAGCCAAACCACAAAGACAATTGAACTGTCAAATCTGATAGATAAATGATGCCTAAGTGCCAAAAAAGGAAGACGACAAGATTAAAACAGAGCCAGAGACAAAGATAGAAAGACAAGCAGACACAGGGATTATTATCTTCTTTCACTCACACTGATCTTACTATTCAACTCATGAGCTCTTTGGAATGTCAGCGTCAGCTCTGCCCTGCTTTTATGAGCCTATTTGTTTCTACTGAAGAATGTAAATCTTAATCTCAGAAATAACACAAATATATATATTCAGCATAAAAAGGATCATAATTAATATATAATAATGTTCTTAATTAGAGCATTAGCAGGGCTAATCTAAATTAGAGCAATTAGAACAAGCTAATTCATTAGGATGGTGAAATGGGATTTGTTTTTGATCACACACCACTCATTTTGAAAGACACGCTCAAAAAATAGTCTCACATCGCAAATGAAATCAAAATTAAATCCTAACAAGTGAAAATATCAAGTCAATAAAAAAGTCAATTTACTGGAATAAAAAAAAAATAAATTGGCAAAAATAAACAATATAAATAATAAATAAATAAGATAAGCATTGGCATTGAAATGGTTAAATCCCTTGCCACATTTAACAGTGAGAGACTTTGTTATATGACTTTCACTGATGAAAAAGACAAACTGTTACTGTATTATAATACATTTAATCACCCAATACTGTACATACCACTGAAATCACAGTACTTCATTGTTTTTATTTTACAGTAAAGTCACACTACTGTCACCAGAAGTACAATGCTTCTACAGCCAGTCAGTAACTATAAATTTTAAGGTTTACCAGTGTGGTCATCCAATAGCTGGACCATCTATTGAGCCAAAATACTCAAAGAGTAAAATACTCAAAGAGTAACTCTGACCTTCTGCCTTCATACAAACTAATGATCCAGATGCTGCACTGCTACAAGTGGAACTTTTGACCCTCTCCTTGTGTGAATGTTCTGACGCAGTGCAACATCTGCAACAATTATAATCTGTCAATTCGCATAAATTCGGTGATATGTAAGCTCTTTCTTTAGAGTCCTACTCTCTATCCTCCGTGAGAGACTTCTCATATGTCTCCAGCCCCTTTTAAGACGTATTTCTAAAGAATCGTTTTGCCTTGCTGTGTGAACCCTGGCAGATCAAACAGCTCCAGTATCAGCGGGAGCCGTAAACTCCCTTCACCAGCTAAAGGACAGTAATCCTGAGAATGCTGTGCTTTTTTTTTAACTATTCCTGGGCCTTTTAGTAATAAAGCTTCTCTCTCCGAGCCAGCCGAGCATTGTCATGTTTGGATACTGTGTGTGTTGTGGCGTCACGCGCCTCGCTGACAGCTCCGCTGTTGCCAAAGCGTAAACTAATCTGTCGACAAGGAGGAGTAAAGCTGTCGCTGTGCAGAAAGAGAGGGTGAAACTGAGGGAAGGATTACAGGAAAGGAGCGAGAAATAAGGAGGATGGAAATACATGCAAAGAGCAAAACAGGGAGAGAAGTGCAGCGTCAGAGAGTTGCTGGAAATGATACAAGTTGGGTGGAGTCGTAAAATCATCTGAATAATGCTGCAACAACGTGATGAGATTATATTTTTCAAATTAATATAAAATTAACACAAACAAAAGTGTTTTGCTTTTTTTTTAAACGTCACAGATGTGCACTGCAAAAATCTGAATTCTTATCAGGTGAAAATATCTTGTTTTTACTACAATTATTCCAATATTGAGTAGAATTATTTTCTTCCAATGGCAAATAATTTGGCTTATTTCAAGTTTTTTTTTCCTCTAGATTTCAGCAATTTTGTTTTTAAAGAAAAATATTAATATTTTTTTCCCTAAAACAACACCAGAAAACTTGATATAAGATAAATTATCTGCCAATGGAATGAGATAATTCTACTCAATATTGGACTAACCATACCAAAAACAAAATATCTTCAGGTGTTTGTTACTTCACTTGTCCAAGTTGTGTCTGTAAATTTCTCCGAAATTCACCAATATTGTGCATCGTGTCATATGAGGTCTCATTTTAAACCTGATTATCTCCTGCATAACTCTGTTGGATCCAAAACACATTATAATTTAGTATTAGCAACCAACAGTATTAGTGTAATGTGAGATTTAAAGCTTAGCTCTAAATTTCATTAGAAGGGGTCGATTTCTGCCATTTTTTAAAGTGAGTTTTTTCATATAACATGTTGGAAGTAAAGCAATAAAAAAACATATCAAAATCCCCTCGGTAAAAAACGTAGACACTAATATTTCAACAAAATGAAGCAAGACTTTTGAACCTTTATCCAATGTCCAGATTTCTGTTCTGGAAATGTATAAGAAAAAAAAATCATGTCTTTACATAGATAATACCTCATTTGCATATTTAACATAACATTTCAGAAAATTTCAAAACAAAAAAGTAATTGTTGTAATTTAAGAAATGAATGGGGGAAGCTTCATGGGGATTTCTATTAGTAACTGTTTCACCCTTCACCTGTACTGTCTTACTTTAAAGCCAGGCACCACTCCAGAATTGTTGCTTTTTCCCTTTGCTCCAATCATAATAAACAGCAAACATAGAAAAAAAAACATGTTTTGTGTTACAAGTTTTCTAACTTAATCAATTTAAATATGCTAATATGGTACATGCTTACAAATTATAATGCAGCACATTCATCTGACTTTTATGAAGGGATATTATTAAAATGTTATTTCATTGAATTATGTCAAAAACACCATATATGTGCATATTTTACGTATAATTAACATTTAAATGTCACATAAAACCTAAAACACTCTGAGTATTCAAAAAGGCCTTCATACAAATCTGGATAAAAGTCCGATGAACCGTTAAGTAAAATTCTGTTAATGTTCCTACTTTGGCGTGAATGGTCAAAGGGTCACAAAGTCATTGTGAGAAAATGGCCTTTAAAGAATGAAATGTCTGCTGTAGCTGCAGTTGATGATCATGGGCTAAAGTGGTGTAATAATGGTATTTGTAATAACAGTTTGCACAGTTTATTTGTACATTTTATGAAAATACTGCAGTTGCAAAATATTAAAAAAGTCTGGAGTGGTGTCTGGCCATGAGAAGTGAAGGACTGTACTTTAATATATGAGATAATGTTAAAACTGTCATGTGGTATAAACCTAAAGACTCAGGACCAGATAGTTTAACACTCTTTAAAAAATGTCTTAAAAACACATGCTATCAATTAGTTTTATATTCTAGGTGGAGTAAATATTTTAAATTTATCATTCTTTTTTGTGGTTACACCATTTAACATTTTGTGTCAAAAAATATTTTTTTTGTAAAAGAAAATGGTACTAATGGACTTTTACATAACATGAAACCAACATGAACACAAAATGTACATTTTGAGAGACCAGATGAATGCTTTTAAAACTGTATTTAAAAAGGTTTTGACTTCCTCATCTTGCTGACCATCATATATAATATAATACCTGTGGAAGTCTTCAGAGCTCCGGGCTTCTTCTCCTCTCCTGTTTTTCCATCCGTCTTAGAGGCTGAAACACAGATTTGGAGTTTGCAGTTGTTGCCAAAGACAAAATGTACATGAGTTGCGTATCGTGTGTGAGCATGTCTTTCATACCCAGAGGCTTCCTGGCTGCAGTGGTGGTAGCGGTGCGAGTGGACGCCGTTGTGCGTGCAGACGGAGCTGTTTTACTGGTCGCCGTGGCGGTTCCGTTTCTGGCGGCTGTAGTGGAGCCTGTTAGATTCGAGGTGGCGGTGCTGGTCTTTGGCACAAGGGGGCGCTTTTCTGCAGTCGCCTGAGAAGAGGAAAGAAACAAGAACACGGGCGTTGTCAGGTAAGGAGAGAGCGGGATAAAATAAAAACCAATGCTGGCAGCGCTAAAATAGGTCATAATACAACTTCTGGATGTCTGGCTGCTGCTCATCGGTTCAGGCCAATGTTAAGTGAGCTCACTGGGAAATTCAGGTCAAAGACTTTGCCTGGATGCATGTAGATTGAGTCCAAGTCCCAATCTCCAGGATGAGGCCACGCTCCACATACAGCTGAGCCATCCTGCAACAAGCTGGCCAGGCTGAACTGAGTCACCCTGTATCCCTGGGCACCGAGAAGCTAAATAAAGGCTGCTTATTTTTCTGTTGTGAAGTCACACAGGCTGTAGTTAAGCAGGCCACCGAAAGAGGGGGACAGAAGGATGATGGGTCCCTTTGAGAATGCAAAACACGAGGAAGTGGCCCAGGCTAATCGATTAAACTGATTCCCAGCATTTTACTGTATTTCCTTGAAAGGTGTCAAAAACATCTAGTACTAGGTTGAAACATAGTAGAACGATTGAACAAGTCAATTTCTGTTAATGTGTTTTACATTTCAGATATAATATTCCAAAAAGTAAGTCCAAGGTCCATCACTATAGGGGGCTACATATATATTTCCCAAAATATGTGATGCTTTTCTTTCATAAATGTGGGAATGAAATTGCAGTACCAGTAAAAAGTATCCTGCCTTGCTGGTCCGGTTCAGTGTCTGGTTGCTTAGCACCCATAAACCTCTTATCCTAGAATCGCCTTAAGCAAAAGAAAAATCAGATATCTTCATGTAGTGACAATGGTCAATGTTTTACATTGCTTCTTTTGGTATGTTTAACTTTATTGGAGAGTTTGAGGTGTTACCCCAGTTAGAATCAAATCAACAATGAAAGTATATGGACCTGAACCACAACACTACCAGGATTCCCCAGTAAAATCTAATCTTAATATAAAGGTGTAATATGGAATTTCATTTATCATTTGATTTGGAAAGACGGATAGAAAAGGGCTTTATCTGTGTTTCAGTTTGTAGAAGTCTGGTATCTCTGCTACATATTAGCCCCAACCCAAACCACGGAGGTCGTGCAACAATTCTACCAGGACAGGAAAATTTTTTGAGGGCGGGACGAACTTTGACACGATACTGGATTGTATTCGGTCTTCCTAAATGACTTTGGACTTTGGGAATAAGAGAGAAGAAAGAAGCATGTACACTGAAGAGGTCAAATTACAACTTTATATTGAATTTGGGAACAGATCTATTGTTAAATCTATTATCTATCTATTCTTCATTTACATACTAAAAGTGAAAGTTCTATAACTTCTACGCCAGTGTGGTCATTTATTTTAATTTAGTTGGGCCACCTACAGTGCAATTTGATCCCAAATGGACCAGACTAGTAAAAATTAATGTTCTTGTTTGTAGCTTAACTGATATATGAATCACGGACTACTGATTTGAGAAGGTAAAAATGAAAATTAAAAATAGGTATCTTAGTGGAAATAGTACCCATTTCTATCTTGCGGTGTGGAGCATTGTCAGTATATTTATAGATGATAGCAAAAGCATCTCTTGCTTAAGGGAGGAAGTCAGAAAGTTTACCCCAGTATACTTATGGGAGAAAATGCCTCTATTTTCATGCGTCTCCAGCTTAGACATAGTTCATAAATAGCTGTACTTTTGCACCCTTTTCCTAAGACTCAAGCTGATTTTTCTGAGCCTAAAAGCAGTAGAAGCTACACATTTCAATATTATTTTTTAACCTTTTAACAGCACCCAATCCCATTTAGGTAATCAAATACACAAGGAAAAGAAAGCTTTTTCCAATTCTTCAAAATCCATAAAGTGTGTTTTCTTAAAACTTTCACCTGCAGTTTGACTGGAGGCTCTTTGGCTGAAGAGCATCCAGCATGCTGAAATGTCCATTCATTTTTGTGTGGATCCATGTGTATTGTTCCGTATAACCGAGCGCTCCACAGCCTTTGACAGGCACCCTGACAGCTGACACTTACCTTGGGTTTGACATCCCGTGTAGTGGTAGTGGTTGAGGATGTGGGGCGGCTGGTGGAGGCGGTAGGGGGCCGCTTTGGGCCGACGGCAGCTGTGGTTGGTGCCCTGGCTGCTGTTGTTTTTTTGTCTGAAGTGGAGGTGGTGGTGGAGGAGGATGTGGGGCGTTTAGTAGGGGCTGCGGCTGAACCACCGGCAGCTGCGGAGCTCGGCCGTGTTTTGGTAGTGGCGCTTGGTTTGGTCGCCACAGCGGCAGCAGCAGGCTGCCACGTGTGACCAGGACACACAGGATGGATGGAAGGCAAATTAAAAAAAAAAAAAAAGGAGAAGCAAAGGAAAAAATAATAAAGAAAATGGATGACAATAGCAGCAGGATCAGCGGCAAAAGCAACATTGTAACAAAAAAATTCAGATCACAAAAAAAAATTAAAGAATTAAACACAATGTGCCAAAAATACACATTTGCAGCTGGTCTGATGTTGCAGATGACTGGCGTGTTCATTTGATGACTTTTAAAGCTTGGTGTTTTTATTCTCCATATGATATGCATAAAAAAAGCAGTGGCAGAAGCTTTAGCAGTGTGTGTGTTAACTGTCCTTCTGTTATTAAAAATCATATAATATGTCACACAACTCCTCTCCAGTATACCACACTGTGTCCCTCAAACATTTACAATTGTGTACAAAAGTACACATGGCATGGTGTCAAGGTGAAACACTACAGGTGAAGAGGGTAAACAAAAATTTTACTAATACATATCACCAGGAAATGTCCCCAGTTAATGTACATTAGAATGATTTGTTTTTTATTACAAGTTTTCTGAAATAATAATGTTTAAATATGCAAAAGTGGCATTCACTATGGACGAAGTGATTTAACAAAAAAAGGTGATCTTTGAATGATTTATTACGAAAGAAGTCATGTTATGCTTCTTATAATTTGATTAGCTCTGTGACTCACATATATGCTAATATATGTGAGTCACTGGTGCTTACCTAACATTAGCTATTATAGAAAGACTGATAGCTAGCACCTTACTGTAAATTACATTGCAATTTATATTTCAAGTAAATTCCTATAACTAATTAATGGACAATTATCAAATAAAACCAAATCAGAACCATCTTGATGAAAAATCGGGGGTAATAAAGCATGGCATAGTTTAAGCAGTGTGGTAGAAATGGAAGATAAAATTCATAAATATTCTTTAATGAGTTCATAATAAAATCAAAATAGGAATTGTGTTTTATTAACTAGATTGAGATGTTTTACTTGTTTTTATTTATATGGGGATCGTGCCCCCCTCCACAAAGATCGCCATTTTGCACCACTGTGTTTCTACAGTAGCCCAGAATGGACAAACGAAACAATGTCTCTAGAGATGTTTTTTTCACGTTTTTTACTGCCACCATAGGCTCTTCTATAAGTTTTGGGTACTCATTAGATGCCACCAACTACAAAATGTACCTTTAAGACATTTTTAATCTTTAACTTGCTTCATCATGTTTGAAAGTGCAGTGATTTTCACTATAATACCGGGACTCGTAAAATGGTATGAACGTTGACCAATGATCTACCAGTTTATATCCAATAAATCAACCTTATACCATCCAGTAAATCCTACCTTGGTCTTCTTCTCTGCAGCTGCCAGGTCTTTGCTCGGTGTTGCGCTGCTCCCGTTAGTTGTCGGTTTAGCTTTTTTGGCCTTCTCTCCTGCATCTGTTTTACCAGCCTTTTTGTCGTCTTTTTTCTCCACAGTCTTTTTTTCACCCTTCCCTTCCTTTTCGTTCTTCTGCGTTGTTTTTTCTGCTGCTTTCTCTGGCGATTTATCCAGCAATTTTTCCACCTTCTTCTCTTTCTCTGTCTTCTTGGCTGTGTCCAGGTCAGCTGTCTCTTTCTTGGTTTCTTCCAGAGACGAAATCACCTCTGTCTCTTGCTTGTCAAAACTGGTATCAAGCTTGACGGGTGTCGGCTGTTGCTCTGGGGTTGTATCCATTTTCTCAATATGCTGCTCTTTGCCCTCCTTCATCTCTGCTTTGTCAGTCTCCTCTTTCTTTTTGTCTTCCATTTTGGGCTTTTCATTTGTGTCTGCTTTCTCAACTTTAGTCTCTAACTTGTCTGTCATTTCCACTTTATCCTCTTTCTCTATCTTATCTGTGTTCTCTATTTTCACAGGCCGGTCTTCTACCTTGATAATTTCATCTACCTTTTCTTTCTCTTTTTCTTGCACCTTATCACTCTCCTTCTCTTTTTTTTCTTCTACCTTCTCTGGCTGTTTCTCCTCTTTAAATGTCTCCTTCTCTTTCTCCATCTCCATCTCTGTGTCTTTCGGTTTGTTCTTCTCTGTCTCTTTCTCCACCTTGGCTGGAGTCTCACTGCTTGCAAATTCAACCTTCACGCTCTTATGCTCAGGCTTATCCAGGGAATCGAACATGTCCACATTCTTTACATTGTCCTCCACCTTCTCATCCTTCTTCTCCACCATCTCCATCTTGTCTGATTTTATGGGGAAAAAAAGATATAGAGTGAGAGATAGAGTCATTTTAATTATACATAATATCACAGGCCAAAATATCACAGTAACAGTTTTCTTCATTCTATAGAAATAAGTTAATAGGTATTTCATACAATGACACTCAGTACAACATAGTAGTAAGAAGCAGGTACAGTAACCCAAGCACTCTTTGGTGTCCTGACAACAACCTACTGTTCTATAAATCCCAAACCCAGAACTTCATTGACCTCAGGCACAAATCCAATTCATGAATCTACTGTACACACAGTACTATCTAATATATGCATGTTTCTACGGGGTTTGTTAATAATGGCTAACCTGACTAAGGTGTCTTTTATTTGGTTTTCTGACTTGTTATAATGAATGCTGTCAATTTGATTGGGACATCATTCCCAGCTCTGACTTCTGATTTCTGAGTGGAAAATGGTATATAGCATTTCTGTGCCCTGTTTTCACCTTTTAATCATGTTTGTCAAACGTTCTTCTACATATTTGGGTCCACCTGCCTACATTGCACTGTAACACTCCCCATACATTAATTGATATAATATATAATATACTGTAGTATATACATGCACATAAGATTAACAACGCATAACTATTGTATCAGCTAAAAAGAATACAGGATAGACAAAATATTCAACATGTACAGATAATGATAAGAAATCAATTTGTTCTTGCTGGGTATGATCTTCAATCAACCAAACACCAACTGACAAAGACAAATGCAGAGGAATAGCAGGATGAAATAATATAATACACTAAATAATTTGAGATAGAGGTTTCCGTTCTCCCCCTTACAATCTAATCTCCCCTTACATGTAACCTCGCTTCTTCTTTCTGGTTTTGACAGATCATCTCTCTACTGCGTACATCTTGTTGTGTTCTACATCTTCCTCTAACTCCATCAACACAGCCTCCAGGATCCTAAACTATTATTGTTACTGACATTTTGTTTGTATGCTCGGCATCTATCTTTTATAAAGCTTTGTTTTTCTCTTTTGCTTCTTGGATAGGACCCAGTTGAAATGATGCAGGAATCACAGATCAATAAACATGACAGCCATCAGACTGTTATATCATCCTTTTTTGTTTTTTTACTGTCCAATGCCATCTGATGAGGCATGCAGAAACCACTGCCAAATTACCACTACAGCTCATGCTACCATAGACCTAACACAAATACAATCAGCTTGGATGGGACTGAAGAGCAAGAACCTGCAGCTAATCTTATCATTGACTATTATCTATAGTCTGTTGATAAAATATATAAATCATCCATCCAACCATCAATTTCCCACCACCTAATTGGTCCTGTTGGTGGCAGCAAGCTCAGACATTCTTCAACCTAGCTACTTCTTCCAGCTCCTCCTGTGGGATTCCTAAGGACCTCGAATGCCTGACAGCAAGCAACCTTCTGCATCCTGTCTACTGCTAGTCTTCTTTCAGTTGGATTCGTCCCTAAGGCCTCTACATGAAGAGTCCAGGAGACATCCTCATCAGATTCCCAAACTACCTCAACTAGCTCCTATCACCTGCTTCTTTCAGTTATTACCAAAAGCTCATAAACGTAAGAAAGGGTTGGAAGTTAGATTGATGGACAAATAGAGAGCTTTGCCTTCAGGCTCTGCTCACTCTTCACTACAACTCCCCCAATACTGCCAAAACTCTGCAAATGTACCATTTAATCTCATGCTCAATCTTGTCCTCATTCATGAACAAGATCCAACAGTACCTGACCCTCTTCACATAAGGCCGTAACTCACTCCTAACCTGAAGGGAGCAATCTAGCACTTTCCAGTTTAGTACCGTGGCCTCATCCTCAACTACTTTATAGTCAGTCACAAACAGAAGATGCAATCCTCATTTGCCTCATTTGACCCTTTGAGATTCTGTCCTCAAAAAATCTAAAACACAAGCCAAGCAGTGGCCCAATGCTCACTTTTAACTCCAGTTATACAAGAAAGGATTGATTCCAAGTTAAGTCCCCTGAAACCCCATATCTGTGGGTTATCTGGGCTAAGCACACATTTATATTTATACAAAGCACATAGTTAGAAACAGCTCACACTGAGAAAAGGGCTGTGCAGAGCTGGTAGCTAGAAAATCAAATATAGAAACAGTGACATGAAAAAGAAGATACACAGCTCAGGAGCATTATAAACAAAACAGGTATAGTATGCCACATCAAGAGGATTCAAAGGCTAGAGAATAAAACTAAGTTTTGACCTTGGACTTAAGAGTGAATATTATCCTCTTCAGTCAATTTCTTTATATTGTAGAAAACAGCAGTGTGATGTACTAGAGGCAGAATTTGTAGAATGTTTCAAACATTTCACAGTTGACCCATTGAAATTAATAATCAAATACTATGAATCTGTATGATGTTGCTGCCCTGCTGAACCAAAACATCACGGGCCATTTAAGGGACAAAAGATGTTTCTGTTTTGTTGACTCACTGAATGAAATGTTTGAATCATCTGACCTCAGGCGATGTCAACCTAACAACGGTGTGAGCTATAAACAGGGTCAGAGCGATTGACCGTAGCTGTGTCCCAGTTTAAATCAGTTTAGTTCCTCAGATGTCTATATTTCAACTGAATATGCCATAATTGGCTGACCCATTTCAAAGGGTCTATAAAATGCTGCCAATAAATGCATCCGTTTTATGTTCAAATCTGGAAGGAAACCGGTATATTTTTTTAAAGTATTCATTATCTCAATGCACCACTGGTTATTAATTGGACTATTTAGGTGATCTTTGTCAAAATGTAACCAATGGTGTTGGTTACCTGGATGTTATTCGCTACAAGTACTGCAATACAAACATACAGTATATATATATATATATATATATATATATATAAACTGTAGAAAAACATTACAACTCTGCCCCAGATTACCACAGGTGGGGAACCTCCTAGTGATAAATATTTATGACTGACTGTATCAGTTTGGTCACAATATCTATCAGGTTCCTTGTGTCCTACAGAGAATTCCAGCACTCAAGAGAAATCAGTCAATCAAATGTTGCAAACCCTTTTTCATAGCCCACCATTTGTAAATATCTAGTCATGTACAGTACCAGTCAACAGTTTGGACACATCTTCCCATTCACTTAAATTAGAAACTTGGAATTAAGGAGGAAAGAGAGAAAGAGCGCAGCAAACAAAGGAAGGAAGAAAGGAAGGAAGGAAGGAAAGGAAGAGAGCCAGAGAAAAAAAGCAGACGGAGAAGAGAAGGAAGAAGGGGAGTGAGGGATGAGTAAAGATTAGGGAATTGGGGTGTAAGACTAGACTAGAATGAAAAGACATTGTTAGCTCAGACGACCTTACATAATACAGCAACCCAGGACCTGGAATAGTAGCAGACATCAGTCTGGAGTAGGGGAACGCATCATTTTCCCCAGAAGGCCAGATTGACAAACTCATAGTGCTGAATTATATTAAACTACATGAATTGAGTAGATACGACAGATTGCTTAACAACAAGCTATTTGCTAGGCCAAAAGGCAAAAACACATTTTTTTTAGAAAATGTTACCTTTTTTATACATTATAACAACAATATACAACAATATAATATAAGTTGTATGTGTCAATCTGGTGACTCTTGAGGTTACAATGAAAAGATTATTTAGTGTTTCCCACAGATTCAGATTCTATGTGTGGTGGTGGAATGTTTAAATATATTTATTATTATTAAATTATTCCAATAACAGTGTTTCCCACACATAGACCAATCTGTGTTGCTGCACCACAGAATGAAATCCGAGCACCACACATTGATTTTGCCTGTATTTTTTGTTTTTTCCAACACAATTCTGTCGTTCTCGTTTAAATGCACAGAAAGACAGAGAGAGAAAGAAAAAGAGAGAGAGATGGGGGAGGTTGTTTTGCTTTTCAGAATCTATGGTTTGGCTTTACTATTGACAGATGTGTGTCACCTTTGTGACCACTCAAGTAAACTACAGATTTCTACATTTATGAGGTGCACTTGAAAACACCATAAAGTCTCTTGTTTTTATAGTCTGTTGGCTCTTTACAAGGTGATGTAGATGCACAAAAGTTTTAAGTTTTGAAGGGATAGAGCAACCTTACCTCTGAAGTTTAGATGGAATCAAGTGTTACAATCTTTTATAGATTTTTTACACATTTGTGGACTAGAGTAAATGGAAACTTAAATATGGCTATCTAAAAGAAAGAAAAAATGCTGACCTAACTGAAATGTGACAAGGTATAGAAGCAGGAACAGGAGAAGAGGAATGGAAGTAAAAAAAAAAAAAGAACAAATAAGGCCTTGATTTCATAGAGTAAACAATGAGAGACTCAGGAGATCAACTTGATCCTTTAATTAGGGTGGAAATACGATATCTGTCAGAGCTGGCCAAAGCCTGGTGAAAATGGCTTCATTAAGCAAACAGCAGGAGGCAACACTCAACCTTTCACACTCTTTGTCACAATGCTGCTCCTTTCTTTCATTTTGCATTGGTCCTTTGTTTATTTCCTTACTTTTTATCCATGCTAGCACAATGGCTCCACAGCAATGCCATTTCTATTGGTGCCACTTTCTCCCCTGACACATTTGGCTTTTAGTAAATTTGTATGGATTGGCATGAAATTTGGTACAGATATCTAGGATCCACTGAGGTTGAACACATGACTTTGGTAATCCTCTGATTTTCACTGTAACAACAGCAGTAACTCAACATTTTCACTTATTTTCAACATTTCTATGATGGTTTGGCAAATTTGGAACAGACATAATGTACTGGCAAATGTTAGTGTGCTAACATGTTAAACTTAGATGTATTAACATTTAGCTCAAAGCACTAAACCTAATTATAGCTTCACAGAGCCGCTGGCATAACTGTTTCTTATGTCACATTTCTATTTTACTAATCTTACTTTTAACAACCCAGTGGTTCTTTGCCACCAATAACGCTGCAACACAATTGAACAGGACTTTTTTAGCTATTCAAATAGCACCAAAGCTCAAATACAACAGGAACTGAAGGAAGGAGTGTCTGTTAAGGAGGGGAGGAGGAAAAAATATTTAACCTCCCTGGAGAGGGACATGAATAATTGACAGAGGTTGTGATTGGGAGCATCACTCACAGACAAACAGAGTGCCTTCAGGGCATGTTGGGATGGTGATGGGGGTTATTACTGAGAAATATTTCATGAGAACATGATGGCATGATGTCATTAAGAACTCCTAGGATTACACAAGATTTTTTGGTCAGTATGGTCAGAAAATCTGATTGATCAGATATTCAGGTAAGTGGGGCCATAGCTGAGAAATAGCTTTTGAGAAATATTTGATAGGATGTATTAAAGAGATTCATTCTGAAGTGATTCAAAAACGCTGCACACTGATGGTAGACACACACAGGTGATCCACAAAGGCATTTAACTGGGGCTGCTGCTGAGGCATCAGAATGCCCCAGGATCAGGCAGGACAGGAGAGAACAACTGGCATCTGGGTGCAATGAACCAATTCATCTGAAGATGCCATTAGCATTATAACACTTAGAGCTCATTTAGGGCTGTTGAGCTTAGACTCTCCTGAGGAGCACCACCTCAACTCATGTTTGTTTTCTTATTACCTTAATTGATATAGTAAAATATCACTATCACTATTATCAAAGCTTTTGAGCTGTCTCATGGTTTTAATAAGTGATACATGAAAAAAAAAAGTATTTCTCACATTTTTGAGGCAATACTTGTCATTCAAGCAAAACTATTGGTCAACCAGTTAATCTTTTTCCTGCTCTCATCTATGATCATAAAGGGTGGGTCATGACCAAAAGAATGGCATTGCAGGTACAAACAGTGGAAGAGGGTTTTCACAGGGGGCTAGCTGGCATCTCCCTTGGGGAGGAGAAGCCGAAAATTCATCCGTGAGGGATTTGGAGGAGCCAACTGCTCGTTCTTAGCGTAGAAAAGAGCCAGTGTAGTGATGCCTCCCTAGAAAGGTGTTCCAGGCACGCCCAGCTTTGAGGAGGCCATGGTGCAGACCCAGGACAAGGTGGAGGGATTATATCTCCACACTGGCCTTGGAATGCTTACCTTGTAAAGCAGCTGGAAGTGAGATTGTGTCAATACATCTCACCAGGCTTCATCTTAACAGTTTGTGTCTGAACCATAGTGGCTTGGACCAATCAGCATCTCGCATGATCTCATGATTACGCACACAAGAGACACCCTCTTGCTCAGCATGTGATAGACAGATGGTTCATCCAATCATCTGCCAAGTATATTTTTTGAAAATGTCCCATTTTCCAAACAGTTTCCAAGGAAAAAGGACGTTTGGGTCCCCTGCTGGAACTGGTACCTCTGTGACCTGAGTTCAGATAAGTGGTTCATCAATAAAGGTTTCCATTACTAAAAAGCTATTCACTATTAATTACAAAAGCCTCCCTTCCACTTCTCCAGAGTATTATGTAAATCAACTCTTACAGCTGCTCTCTCATTAAAACACTGCCAGTTGTTGCAACACTTGAAGCTCTCTGGAAAGCAGTTTGTTAGCCTCAACAGCGGCACCCTCAATCAAGTGAAAGCTACACTCCATCACCGCCCTTTGGTAGCACATCAAACACACCGGTCAGTGTAAAGCGTTTTTGAAGTGGCTACAGACTATAGAGTGGACTTTGTCTTTCATTGGTCCTATCTGAAGTGTTTGATCTTTGGTTTTGACATATTATTAGAGATACTAGAGCCTCACTAGCAGCTCAGTCATAATATAGTTGCATCAGTCTGCACCATAAGATGAATCTTTTGAAGTTGAGAGGACTGGGTAGGCTAGTCAGAGAGGCCATGCGAGTGGTTCTATAAAGGTTAGAGGATTTTTTTGACGCATGGATATTGAAATAATTGTTTTTAAACTGAATATAATCACACGTCTTAAACACAAAACAAATAACTATATTAATGGTTAAAGAAAAAAGTAAGTGTTCACTTATAAAAGATATCGCATATAGCATTCAGATAGTTATAGCTATACAGTATGTTGATAATATACAATTTATTGATTTTTTCACTTCTATTGTTTTTCATATTTCTAGTTGGATAATTCTATTCAGATTTTTGGCATCATAATTGTGCTTATGTGATTTAAACAAGAAATATGATTGTGCAGTTATGGGATAAAACTATTTTTATTAACATTTCCATAGGTCATTCATATTCTGACCTGATCCTCATTTTAAGATATTTCATTACAACGTAGAACATTTGCAGTATGGCAAATCAAACGAGCAGACCCTGTTTTTAGTTACTTTTGATTTGATGGAAAATGGAAACGGAAAATTTTTTTTTACATAATTTCTCAATAGATTTATGGACATTATCTCATAACAGAAACTATGGGTATGACAACTAAAAAGAGTTGATCTAATGTTCTACTCTAATTTTAAATGATGTCCAAGCGTATCCACATAAATGCTTAATGCACATAATATGACTAATATACAAACCCATGCTCGCAAACAAATTCACAAAGAAACCAAATATTATCCCATCACAGACAAACAAGCAAATCTGCAGATAAATATATGCAGACAGGGCTGCCTTTCAGCACCGTGACAAACATTAGCAACACAAGCCCAACTCCCAAAGCTATTTACTACAGCTGAACACAGAGCCTCCACTGGAGAAAACGTTCAATTCATTATGCCCAATGGAGCATTATGTGGCAATTATCTGCTTGATCTTGATATTGACGTGGATGAAAATCCCTGAAACAAGGAAATATTATGAGACAGCTAATCTGACATGACAGCAGATGTACACACTGACTCATGCCGTATGTTTAGTGTAGGATCTGCTCTGTGTCTGTTAAAACTTGAGCTGAAGGGACAGTTTTGCCTCAACTTTATCCTAACAACCTCTCTCTATATTGGTTGAATATCTGGTTTGAGCAGTACTCAATTTTCCCAAAGACTCATTTTAATTTGTCTTTCTTCTGCTTTGCTTTTGCTTCTGTTTTTACTTGATTTCTCTTGCTTATTCCCTCTTTACTTTACACACTATCCATCTACCCGGGCTTGGATCCACCAGATCCTGTATTTCCTGTTTTTCCACATCATTATACAGTCATCTGCATTGCTCCCCCCATGCATTTGTTTAATTTCCTGTTCTCTCTCTTCAACTCACTCAATTCTTCCCCCCTTAAAATCTGCTTATCATTATATCCCACAACCCCTCTGGAGAGATGGGGGGAATACTATGTTGCACATTTGCAGCTTTAGTGGCCCATACAATAGAGCTGCATGTGTTGCCTACACTGCATCCCTGTGTGGTGAAGATCATGTATTTCCAAATCTCTTTTTTAAAGGGAACTATGAAAATACTCACAATCATTGCTGCTTTATGCAGTGTGCATATAAAATGTTTCCCACAACTGCAAGAGATACAGAAATCTTTCCATGACCTTGGCAAGAAAGTGAACAAGCCTGTGGCAAGATGACTATGCCATGATTCTGTTCTGTAGACTTCAGGTGGTAGAAAATAAAGATCACTGTCCCTTTAATACTCCAGTGGCCAGACTGGCAGTTTCTGCCACAATTGGCAGCGGGAAGGGAAAGCACATGATGGCGTGCAGGGAGGCAACAAATGGAGACAAAGAGATGGACAAAAAGAGAAAAGAGAAAAAGTGTGAGACAGAGACAAAGTAATTAAAACATGCTCATTATAGAGAGCAACACTGGACTGGACTGGGCCGTACTTTCCAGTGACCCCATTTTGACTCGGTGGTGCTCATCATTTGACGTGACCATGACCTGCTTTCAGCCATCTTGGCACTCTCTGTCTGTCTTCACCAAGAATCTAATGAGCATTCATAGAAACAGAAGGGCATATGAATGAGCCAGAAGGAGATGGCAGTGTAGACAAACAGAAAATGACGGGATGAATTATGAGAGAAAATGAGGCTGGACAAAGACAGAGCGCTCATCAGACATAATGAGCAATGTTATCTTGACCTGCATACAGATGTCAGCGACAACACAATCTCATACTGAAAGCACATTGCACCGCGTTACACATTCATGAGCACAAGAATGAACAGGCATAGTTGCCCAGGAACACGGCCACCTGTGTGCACACGCATCCAAAATCTAAACTATTAAATCATTCTGTTCACACACTCCACACATTTTGTGAACAATCCATACTCAACGAGACAGATACTACCATCATGGAATGTCAAGTAGCCTGTGGGGGGGTGGGGCGGGGTGGGGGGTGGTCCTTCATTGCTGTCGACTTCTCTCAGATTTTCATTCTCTTTCACTATTTCTAGCCCCACCTTACACCCTCCTTTCAGTCTGCCTCTGCAGCTATCCTTAACCCAGAGCAATCGTTAGACCAAAAAAACATAGCTCAGATCTGAGATGATATCTTTATTTAAATCAATACGTCTCTTTTGATTGAATCTTGCTATTTTGGCAATCTTGTTTTGATGCTTCTCCTGTATTTGTCTGAGATTGTTGGAGCTTTGGTCGAGTGATGAATGTATACTCATAGCCTTAATCGATGAACTAAAGCACCAACAATATTAATTCAATCTAAAACATAAATACAGTTGGAGAAACATCAAAACAAAATCACCAAACAGTATGATTCAATAATAGCATTGAGATGCATGGATTTGGAGTCTTTGGGTTTGTTGGTAGCAAGACTTCCTTTCTCTATGTGCCTCAAGAAGCCAAACAGCCATCAGTTGTTTATTTCACCTTGCAGGCTACACCCACTTTAACCCTTTAATACCCTTTATCCCTCCATAGGCATAGGTGGTCCATAGTCTTTTAGATTTCATTCAGTGCTAGAATACTGCAGGTAAAACATATGGCAGTAAAATGTAAACCTAAAGAAAACACTTTTGTAAAGATTTAGTTTTGTCAAGATGTTTTACACTAAACTTTGAAATTATAGCAAATGAGCATAGTTAAAAGATGGAGCCTGCAAACACAACCTCAACCTACCATGAACTGTGATGAAGGGGTTAGTGCTGGAGCCAAGGTTGATACAGCCACCAATGACAAGGTCATCATCAATGTGCCCTGCAACTGCTGATTTGTTGCCAGCTCCCAATTCAACACCTGCAGCGGTGTTGTGTTTAGCATCCGCTTCATTTTTGCCAAACTTTACATCTTTAGCCATGTTAGATTTGCCAACAGTTTCATCTTCAGAGTCAGAGCTTACAGATCGAACAGAACTGGGGTCCATACCACTTAACCCTTTGGGGCTAAGGGGCACTGGAAGCACAATGCCACCTGGCTCCTTCTCTGCCATAAAATCCTCCATTGGGGCCTCTAGTGGTGAGAGAGGGAAGTCAGCATTGCTGTTTCTCATTGCCGAGTATGGGGAGAGGCAGAGGCGGGGTTCAGGTGGGGCTTGCCGCAGGTCAATATGGGTGGCACCAGCTGCAGAGAGAGTAGGTGGCGGGGCTGAGGGCTGATCTTCCGCGATGGTCACAGAGCGCTTCATGGAGTGTGGTGAGCGACGTGGGCCACCCATCGGTGATGCCAGCTGGCCTAGCCCTGCCCCGTCTCCACCTGGGTATTTATCAGGCAGCTCTAGACTGGTGGGCACTGACAGATGGGAACATTCGGACATTGCACGCCGCATAGCCTTCCTCTGCTGCTGAGCTCGCCCCATGAGACAGGGCTCCAAGTCTTCCACTGCTTCTTCTACTTCTTCCTCCTCGCTGTTGTCTCCTGAGGAGCCTTCGGACAACTGTCGGCCCCCAAGGGCTGCCCCAGCTCCAGCCAGGATTTCATCGTCTTTCTCCAAGTGGTTGTCTTTGACAACTCCTATAATGCAGTAGTTAGGGGCCACCTGGGGCATGGCGACCTTTGGACTAGATTCAGCAAATCTGGTGCTGTCCCATGGTTCAGATGAGTCCCCTACTCCATCTACTGGAGATGCCTCCATCAATGAGGCTCCCATTGAATGTGGAGGCATTGCACTGGTGGGTGAAGGCAGCTCTGCACGCCTGGCTGGAGATCCAGGAACCTGCGGCAGGCAGGCCTTGCTGATGTTCCCATCGCCTGGGGTTGAGGGCAGTCTGCCTGGGGACGCTGGGGAGGGGGATGGGGAAGAGGACATGGGGCTGTCTGGGCTATCTCCTGCGCTGCCCAGCGACGCATTACCCAGCGAGGTGCTTCCCGAGATGCCCCCAACCCTGCCTGGGACTTTCAGCTCGGCATCCATGCTGCCCCTGCCTGGCTGCTCAAAGAAGCACAGCTTATCTTCGTCCGTGAGTCCAGTTGACGCCAAGGGTCCGCCACCTACCACCAGGCCCCTCGGGTTGCCCATGTCCATGCCTGAGGGGCACTGCCAATCCCAACTCTGAGCCGGCACAGTAGGCGACAGGGCCGGCACCTTGCACAGCTCACTGTATTCTGAGAAAGGAGAGCCCGGCTTCTGATCGGAGAGAGACATGCTGTCTCCCCTTTCTATTCTCTTCCTCCCCTTTTCTTTGTTTCACAGCCTATCTTTGTCTCAGGTGTCAAAGCGTATTCTTCACCAATTATCTATCTAACAATATAATGTCCTTCTCTCCCCTTTTCTTTGTTGCCTTGCGCTGTTATTCCTTTCCGTTCAGTCACTCAGGTGTGCTGTGTTTGTGTGTGTGTGTGCAGAGTCTCCAGTGCTGTCTCTGCTCTGAATTCACACTGAGGATGAACTAAATGTACAGCTCTCCAGCTCGTTCCCTCCTCTCTCTCTCTCTCTCTCTCTCTCCCTTGCTCTCTCTCTGATTATTACACTCGTCATGTGACCAAGTTGTGGCTGCCAACTGGCTACTGCCAATTCCCAGATCCCGCCCCTCATGGTGGAGTGAGTAAGCCCCCTCCCCATTTAGTTTCTCTTTCACTCCACGTTTTTCCTCATCTCAACCCTTTTCTTCCCCTCATTCTGTCTCGTGGAGAAAAGCACAACGTACACACAGAAACAGCTCTGTCTTCCCTTCAAGGAGGGTTTGAGCGAGGGCTGAAGAAGGCGTCTTGAGGGGAAAGTGGATTTGAACACGAGACCTTTCCACATCACATATGCACTCACACATTTCTGGCAAACATATCTTGCCATCTGACCTGTTGACCCAAGGCTGCGGACAACCTCTACACTTTCATGTGTGTGTGAGTGTGAGATAGCAAGAAAGAGAGAGAAGGATCGAATGAAAGAAAGCGACAGTGGGAGCTGTGAGAACTGAAGAAATAATAGCATGAGAAACAATTCTGAGTGTAAATGCTCTACAGAATTGGTCAATATTGTATGCTCTCTTTAGGAAGCATCAAATGTCAGCCTCTCCTGGTGTTTCCAATCTGTGTGCTCAGTATGAAAGGGCAGAAGAAGCACAAGAAGAGAAGACAAGAAATGGAGATATGGAAGATGGATAACAAGTAAAGCCTCTGGTAAAGAGATTTTGTCATCTGTCTGACCTAATCTGGTCACATTGTAGAGACTCCATTACCTCCTATACTCATACATGCAGGTCTAAAGACATGCATGTATGTATGTACAAACACACCCATACACATGCTACATGTATGTGTGTGCATTAGCAGCCGCTCTGCCATGTTCCATGTAAGAAGTGAAAGAAAGACATGCACATACAGTCACACAAACAAATGAGTCTTCACAGCTCTCTATCTCACAGAGAAACCCTTTCAGCTCCATTTTGACATTTTCCCTTTTTTTTCCTGATTACCTGAACTGTGATTTACTACTCAGTTATATGGAAGTAGCCAACTTTGCCGACAGCAGTGCTGCACCTTAGTAAAAATGTTCCATTTCCCAGCAGTTGTTCAGGAGGGTGGGGTAGTCTGCAGTGGTTGATGATGCACTGAGTCATGGCAGCAATGATTTATTTACATGTTTGGAAACTAAACTGAAAATCGCCTCTTTCATACCTCAAATGCTTGGAATAAATAAAGAAAAAGCATCATGAATTTTCAAAAAATCGGCTCTTTACTTTTCTCACCTGTTGAGAGAACTAGGGTTTTATTTGAAATGTAGCACTTTTTATTCCTAAATATAATTATATTGTAGCATATCTTGATGATTCAGACATGTTTTATAATGTGAAGTGTTACACACTTTTGCCATCGTTACCTTATCAGTTGATGAACTCAGGATATTTTCACAGCTATAACTCCTCTCTGTTGAACCGATTCTCCATTTCTACAAAAAGAAATACTGTTCTCTTTCTCTAATTCACTAATTTGCTTCTGCTTTGTTGTATTTATAATCAGTGCAAAGGTATTCTCAAGAAAACTTAAAACATATCAGATGCTTCACATTAAAATCCACCTGGGGATACAAAGGGCATAATTGCTGGCTTTCTGGACAGGCTTTTAATGTTAAACATATGGATACTGATTCCTAATTGGGTCACTACTGTACTGATGAGCTATAGAACAAAGCTGCTGCCGCCCCCATCAGGCGATGATGCTACGTGTTTAGAATGCTCCCCAGAAACAGCCTACATGGCAAAAATAGGTGAAAATGTAACAAAATGCAATAACATTTTATGTAAAAAGTTGTTGCATAACCAGCAACATCATGAAACACTTGCAAATGAATCTTAAGTCTAATTGCTAGGTGGCTAACATTAGCGATGTTGAATTGCCAGCCAACCGCTATTAAAATAAATGAAAAGCACCCAAACCTTGGAACAAGTCCATTATTTAAAAACAGTAATTCAATGTTGAAAACAGTGTTAAAATCAGCAGGATTAAAATACTACTTCACTAGTTAAGTGTGGTGCCATAACAATATATATAATGTGTTAAAGGTCTTGTCAGTAAAAGGAGCATTAGGTTAAGGTTAATAATAATAATCTTGATGTCTTCAAATGTAACATTAATCTTGGAAAAGGATTTTGGCAAGAAACCTGAATAACTAAATTTGTTTGGGTGAAAATATATTTGCTTTCCAGCAATATAAAATGGATATTAGAGATGTGATTATGATCACATTTTAACAATATTGTGAGAATACCGATAAGAGTAAAAATGTGTCCATCTCGACTTTGTCATGTCTACTTATCATAACACTTGTTGCTATGAAACAGAAGTCTTTAGTTATTATCTCAGGATTGTGAATTGGGTTTCATGATGTTGTAGGTGTTACCCCTTAAACAGTAATGAAAAAAAATTTTGAATCTTTTAGCATCTTTTCCTGCCATGACATTTTTTGCACATAATAATGGAGAATTATTATTATTACTTATTGATAAGTATCTGTATCATTAATATCCGAACATACCTATCCCTATGTTGAGTTTAATTAACAGTAGCTTCACAGCAACTGAAAATATGTCAAAGTAGAAACTATTGAAATTCCTTATTGAATGAACAGCGTTTAATGTTGTGAAAATGTGGATTATTATGAATTCACCATGTGAATCACATCAAATGCACTTCAATATGTGCATGTAAAACTGTTAAAGAGATAGATGAATCATCTGAGTCTACCCAGCGTGCATTTTAAGGCAAAGGTCAGTAAGTTATGGGACAGTAAGGAAGAGAGACAGGCTTGTTGTCCTGGGATGAGTCTTGTAAATGTGTGTCCGTCCAGTGCAAGACAAAACAGCCGGCGGTTACAGGCGTTCCTGTGGCTGTCAGTTTGGACTGAAGGCTGAACGTTAGCAGAAATCAATGTTTTGTAACAGCCAGACAGGCAAACGGGGACAGGGCAAGGAATGGAGGGAAAGAGGATGAGGAGGATACTGATAGATGAGGGCAGAGAGAGGGAGGCAGTAGCAGAAAAGAGGGCAGAATGGAGAGCTAAAAAGAGGAAGAGAGGGAGGATATCATCAAGACAACCAGATGAGAGGGGAGACAGAAGCAAGGATAATGGACAGAATGTTAAAGGAGGAGAAGATGAAGAAAGAAGGGGAGATTCCAGGAGGAAAGTGCATGAAATAAAAGAAAAAGTGACGCACTAAAAGAGGGTAAACAGAAAAGTTGGACTGGAATAAGAGACGGTGAGGAGACCTGTCACCTCCTGATAGCATCACAGGGTAGGAAAGGGCAAGATGCAGCACTGAAAGGTACAATGCTAGTGTTGGGTACTGCACTGTTCACCTCATAAATCAGGGGAGTCAAACTACATTTAGTTCATGGGCCACATGCAGCGCAATTTAATCTCAAGTGGGCTGGACCAGTAAAAATAAAACATACTCACTGCATAAATATTAAATCTTAACAAGTGAAAATGTCTTGTATCTGCTACAATTAGTCCAACATTGAGTACAATTATATAATTTTTTGTTTCCCTGATTAGGGTAAATTTGGTCTTGTAAGAAAACGAGACTAACTAACTATTTCAACAGTATGATCAGTTATTCCTCATTCATTCAGTCTACCATTCAAAACAGTCATTGAACTATATTTCATTTTTTAAGCAGCAGGATAAGTTATCTCCTGTCTTACAACTCATTTACAAAACAAAGCTGTAAATATTTCATCCTTTAAAGCCCTGAAAGACGCTCACTGATTTCATATTTCTGTGAAGAAATAGAAACTCTATTTTTTGTACAGTCATCCAGTAGGCTAGATTGGACCCTTTAGCAGACCAGTTCTGGTGCCGGAGCCACATGTTTGACACTCCATATGGTCTGATAAACAAAAGTGCACCAATGCGCTCATTAATGTGTCCTTTAGGGGCCATTTATAGGCTTAACTACTTAAACCTAACCTCAATGCAAATGGTAATCCTAAAGGTGCATAGCGTTAATCCTCTGAAGGTTCAAGGGTTCTTACAACAATAGAACAGACTTATGGAAATAAAGGAATCCTAATAGTTTACTGACAAAAGTACAACATCACATAGTTCTTAATACTCAGAGGAAACATTGCAGTCATGTCAAGCTGCCATTGGATAAAGAGAAGTGAAAGGAAAAGTAAAGACGTTTATAACACACAAAGTGGAAAGACAATCTTAGGGTAAAAGACATAACCTCAAATTTCATTGCAATCCATCAAATAGTTGTGAAGATATTTAACTCTCAACAATAAAACTCGATCAATCCCATGGAGGCAGTATAGGGAATATAAGGGATTCTTTAAAGTTGGAGCCATGGATCTCTGTTGGAAATTTTACACGCAATCTGTTAATAGTTATTGAGATATCACAGTGGAGCCAAATCCAGACCGACCATTTGCCATTAACGAACCATGACAAAAGCAAATGTGTACAAGTTGTCAGGAATTAGAAGTGAATAGAATAATTTGTTTCTAGCCTTGGTCCTGCATCAATGCATCTGTTAAGTGTTCACAGCAGAACAGACAGAAGGTCAGTCAGTCAGTCATTTTCTATACCTGCTTATTCCTCATTAGGGTCACAGGGGTCTGCTGGAGCCAATCCCAACGTGTTACGGCGAGAGGCAGGGATACACCCCAGATGGTCACCAGCCAATCATGGGGCACACACACCATTCACTCACACACTCACACCTACGGGCAATTTAGAGTCTCCAATTAACCTCAGCATGTTTTTGGACTGTGGGAGGAAGCCGGAGTACCCGGTGAAAACCCACGCAGACACAGGGAGAACATGCAAACTCCACACAGAAAGGTCCCAGACCAAGGACCAAGAAGGTCTTGAACCTGTGACATTCTTGCTGTGAGGCAACAGCGCTAACCCCTGCTCCACCGTGTCGCCCGCAGAACAGACAATTAAACAATAATTAGAAGTTATTTAATGCAATGGTGTAAGTCTGTTGCTTTTGTTTGGTTTAGAGGATTGTGAAAGCTTTCCATCTGATTGACCATGTTCATAAATGCAGGACATTGTGCAGGACAATAAGCTCTCTGTTGTTGTTATGACAGCACACAGTGAATGGTGGAGCTGTGCTCTAGGGAAGTGGCATTTTCATCAGGGTGCACGCTGGATTGGTATTTTGGTGGCTCACCATGAGTGTCTGTGCATGAAAAAGAGAGGAGGTGCTCAGTAGGGGAGAGACTGGATTTGAACAACTATGCTTTGGGCTCATTTTGTGTTTTTTACCAAGGGATGCCTGTTTGACTATGTCATGGTCAGTTGTTTACCAAAATATTTTGAGGTTTTATGAGGATTTCTTACCACAAACTTGCATATTGTAATATATTGTATCTATAAATTGTGTCGGCAAATAAACAACGCCAATATCAAGGAAGCTGGAGTAGCTTCAATATGTATTACTTGTATGGCAGTTCTTTCATCAATTATTACATCCACATGATTTCCATTATTAACTCTTGCAATATTATTTTCTCTCTTTTTTAGTGATAGAAAGAAAAATACTAATGAATATTAAACTAAGGAAAATGGTGTTTCTTCTCATTCAATATTAGTAATATCATAATACTATATTTGTAAACATACTTCCTATATCTCCATAATAAATAATACATGCCTATATATTCATATATACATACATGTATAGCACATTATATTAATAACGTTTTTTCCTTTTATATATATGTATATATATGTGTGTATCTGCATAATTTGGTTGCCTGACTGATACATTATGTATATATACACACAAATATCTATATATATACACACATACATACATATATATATATATATATATATATATATATATATATATATATATATATCATGTCATACCAGAAAAAGGAACAATTTTTGTGCTCTGTCTCTTCACCTCTAAACCTCCATGTTGTTTTCTTTCCATTTATGAGATTTCCTGCATTTTTGCTTTCCATCCTTGAACTGATGGACTTAAATGTTGTAGCCACTTGCTGTTTCTTTGTTTCAGAGCTGCTGAGTAACAGAGGAACTGTTGATAATAACAAGATTAAATAATGACTAATTTCCCATTCAGTCTGACAATCTAAGTATACAAACTGCCTAAATGATTTACATAGTGACAAGCTACATAGCCAATAGACAGATCATCAGAGTTGCCTTCTTCCTAACTTCAGTGCAACAATCAATTTAAAACAGATCATGATGACGCAGACGAATTTACACACCACAAAGAAACAGCCTATCGACACGGTTGGGAGAGAATGTCTCCATCAAAATGCCAATCGCCTCAAACGCCATACACTCACATCAGATACAGCCTGTCCCATTCCCCAACCTGTCAGTCAAATCCCTTATTTTCACCACACCTCCACTTGCACAGACAGACAGACAGGTGTGGATAGACAGGTGTGGACATGCTTGCAGTTAGGTGGACATGGTGGCAGGTGGGCAGACGTGCTGGGGGCAGGTGTACTGTCGCTGCCTCTATGTGTCACATCTGTCAAGTCATTTTTTTTCTTTTCCCTCCCTCATTTCTGTCTGCTTGCCTCTTGAAGTTCAAAACTGACACTCGAGTCCCATGGGGACAAAGACAGACAGACAGATACGCACAACTTTCAATTCGGATGACCTCATCCAATCTGACTGGTTGGCTGGAAACGACACACACAAACACAGTGCAGGCATTATATAATCCCAGTCGCTGACAGAAGCGTTGTGTCTAATAACCCGTTCAGGCCACTAGGAGGGCTTTCAGACGAGACAAAAGCTGGGGCCATTAAAAGAGCGATGCAGCATCTTTAAATGGCTTCATTGATTCACGGAGAGAGTGACAGGAAGCAGGTGTGTATTCCACAATACAACATTGTTTCTGTTCCTTACACATGTTTTTCTTCTTCTTTTCTGTCTCTCACTTTCAATTCTTGTGTCAGTCAGTTAAAGCAGCGATAAACTGTGAGATTGCTACGTACCTTTCATTATAATATTTGCATTTGTTGCATGATAAATTATAAATGATCATGTTTACAAAAGGAATCACCAAAATCTAATATCCATTGATTAAAGGGACAGGATACATTTATATCCAACGGATCAAAATTTCCGACCAGTAGGATTGATTGGCTGCAAAGCTGTCTATCAACAGCCAAACCAGAATCAATCCACCTGATTGGGCAGCCTTGCTGTCCCCCAAAAGGATGCAGACTCTATAATCAACATGTATACAAATTACTCTGATGAATGAGGAGCCACTAGAAAGAGAAAAAGTCAGAAATACTATTTGGTGAAAAAATGTAAGGTCAGTCGGGTCCTTTTGGACTAATTTCTAACATGAGTGGTCGGTTTGCTGGCTCCGACTCACTCTGGGTGCAAGTGATTTTCTCTAGCAACATTTCTGTTGGACAAATAACACTATGCTTTTCTCTCTGCAGTAATATTGACAGTGGGCGAGGGGAGGGCTCATGAATCTAATTCTTTAAAAAAAATTTAAAATTACAAAATGTTTGGGTGAAACAAGCTGCCCATTGCTGCATTAAATGGGCCCTTTTTTGCCATTTCCTCATTTTTAATATTTTAATTTTCATAGGAGATTTATAAAAATGTGCATGCTTTTGTGGTCCAATGGTATGTAGTTAGATTGTTAGCAGTAATACAGTCTGCCTTCTCACACACTCAGTCTGAAAAAAAAAACAGTTTCTGCTCCTCACCTCTTGACCATAACACCAACTCACTCACTGTTGTGATTGGCCAAAAATGTCCCGCCCCTTAGAGAGTTGGGGTCAAACAGGAGTCAAATACAAGTACTCTGGAATTAGGAGGCAGCTACATGGCTCCAAAGGAGGTTATTATTAACTTCCACTCTTGTTATGACATCATAACAGGACTCATTTATAATCTATGTGTGTTCAGTCAGGTTCACCAACACTACAGAATAGGTCAGACCACAACACAATGAGTGTGTGGTCTTATTTGAGTTTTAGCAGGAAAACCAGAGAACTACATCTTTGCCCACAAGCACTGAAAAATGTCTCTCTCTTAATATGGCCCCTTTAAATCAGACTCATCTCTCAAGGATATCTGCCATCTTGAGAGATGTCATGAAGATGTACTAGACATACATATATCTGAAACTGCCAGGCAGAAAGTCAGTTGTGTGCAATTCCTCCGCTGAATACTAACAGGCTAATTCACCTCTGAGAGGCATGAATAGAAAGAAGTGCTGATCACAGGTGTAGAGGAGGAGAAACATTATCTCATGCAGCGAAGGACAGGTTTTAGTGAGGTCAACTGATAGCTCAGCCGTGTCTCCTTGCCGGCCCCACCCCTGCCAAGCATCCATTGTTTCCTCGGAGGACCCCTCCTCCCATTAGTCACCAAAGCAACCGCCTCCTGTTGTTATGGCAACTGGATCCTCATCAGTGTGCCGACTCGAGCCACATGGGGGGGGGGGGGGGGGGGGGGGGGGGGGGGGGGTTGGGGGGTTGGGGGGTTTAAAGAATCATGGGCTGATGGAGGGAAGGAGGATGGATGAGGAGTGTGTGTGTGAGAGAGAGAGAGAGACAGAGAGAGAGAGAGAGAAGGGGGAGGGGTACAATTAATATATAAACCCTGGGGAGGGTATTCAACTATGTTAATCAACTCTGCCTCAACTCTTGCCACAGGCCAAGGGGTTCACTCCAGGCAGTGGTTTCTTTGTATTAATCACAGACATCAGACAAGAAAGCAGCTCCTTATTGTGTGTGTTATTGTCTTACTGTGTTAGAGGGATGAGATGATTTCATTCTAGTGGGAATCTGTACAACACTAATCCACATTTAAATAAGTGCATATCAAAGCCATTGTGAGGAGACCAAAGAACAAATTGCAAACTGAACTTGAGAATCCAATCGCTCGACAACAAGAGGATGACATGGCCTTTACTACATTTCTCCATGATCTTTACTACATTTTTCTGACCTTTTGCCAAACCAATATGGCAAACAGCAGAGAGTAGATTTCAAAAGATCAAGGTTTCCTTCTTTTCAAAATAGTTATTGGAAAGATTTAATGTTTAAAATGCTACAGACACATCAGAAGCGTTGGTTAATTTCCACAGGGCTTGCTAAGAGAAAACTGTTATCCCTGAATATAACTATGAATCATGACCAACTCAGGAGGTAACAAGCCAAACCTCAAACTGACCTGCTGGATGATTTGGGGATTTGGCCTCTATGGAGTTTTCTCAGCTAGTAGGATTTTTCTAAGTTGACAAAATGCTTAAAATCTAAACAGTTAATTTCCACTTTAAGAATTCAGCTCCTAAATCATCTTTGATGAAATGAGACAACTCTGGAATTTGGATACAGATGTAAGAACAGAAGAAAAAGTAGAGATTTTTGATCTTGTATAGATTATCAGTGTTGTTGGTGATAGGTGGGTGGGTGGTACATGCATGTGTGACCTCAGGGTCTCAACCCTTCATCCCCACTTGACTGAATTACAATAAAACAATAGAAGACTCTTACCTGAACAGATCATCTCTCCTATGAAAAAAGCTAACAATATTTGTGTTGATTTCACAGGTCTCCATCTGCCCACCACAATACACCAACTGATTATTTCACCTGTCATTTTCCTTGCATTATCTGGTAATAGGAAGACTAAATTTGTCTAAACAGCACATAAATCAGAGAGGAGACACTGCCTCATTATTTTTTTATTAATTAATGACATAAACTATTCCCTACAAAGCAGCTGCATGGCCTGATCTAACTTCGTCATATATAATGAATGAATCTGGAGCCCTGAGCTAATTTAGCCATTTGTACTCCACCCACTGCTGTCTGTAAATATCACACACACACATGCACACGCACGCACGCGCACACACACACACACACACACACACACACACACAGTGTCTGTGACTGTGTTTACATGTAAGAAAAAGACATGTATCACCAACAGTTTTTATTAGAATCTAACATGAAATGTTATCATTGACATAACATTTCCACACAGCTGCTTGCAAATATGTGATGAAATCAAATGAATTAATTGTTGATTTGTCATATTTCATAATATATAATTGCTGCATTCAGAGTTTGGAACTACTACTATGGTATTATAATGAAATAGATGTCAGAGAGATCATCAGTTGCTGTTGGGTGGTACATTCTCAGTCTACTTATGAAACAATGTCAGTTCTAAATTAAGCTTCAGGTGGCATTTCAATTCCACTTCCAGTCTGGATTAGTCAAACTGTTTTATAGCCAGACACTTGTCAGACTGTCTCAGGTTGGAAATACACTGCAGCACGATGCTTGTTCCATTATTTCCATAGCAGTCACAACTCATTCTCTGCTTCACCTGTTTTACTCTCCTCCTCCTCCTCTTCCCTTTCAAATACACTTTTCATTTTCTAAAGTAAATGGTAAGAGCCTCTCGACACATAATGATCTGGCATACAGCAGGAATGTGAACTGTGTATAGCTCCATGTAAGATGTGTGCAGCCTGGTTGTCTGGTACTCAGCCCAGGCTCTTCTTTGATGGCCCTATAAATCAAAATATTCTACCATCTGTCTCCTCCTGCCTTGCCTCTTAGTTCTCTCTATATCCCACAGCCTGCACCAGTGTCTATCCCATTTACTTGTTTTTTCTGTAATTAAGGTGCTGAAAACAGGAAGTTTTTGTTGTCACAACACATAGCTGCAGCTTCACTTGTGTCAGCCTCGTCTGCGTTTGTCTCTTCAACCTTTGGAACATTATTGTGTTGGCAACACTTAATGACAATATGGTCAGAGACATACAGTAACCGATGACTCATGATCAAGATACAAAATAACTTTATTAACTAAACCTTACTTAACTTCTATTATACAGTGCTTTAAACACAACAGAATTCAATTCAAAGTGCTTCATGGTGCAGTGAGGAATAGACCATTCTAACAATCAAAGGAAATCAGCAGAGGTGTCAAAGGTCTTCATGTTCATTACTCAGGTAGAGGTATAAATACTATATAAATATTATGCAGTACAGTGGTATATGTCTAGTACACATATTAATGTAAGTCGGGCTAGTGTGAAACATGTTACATTCATGTCTGAATCTCACCTGTCACAGCAGCCAGCTGGAGCGCAGCTCTCCATTGAGCCTGCGTGTCTCCATGCACGCTGGCATCATATGAACATTAATATTACAGATAATGACGGCTCTGCAGATGACATCTGAAGTCACTGACTAGTCTCCTTGGTGTTGTACAGTAGAGGAGGGTGTGTAAAAACACATTACATTGAATATTATTTTTTTTTTATCTCCAGACACGTCGCGGGTCGTCCAGGTTTACAGCAAAATTGTTCGGAATGAAGCCGCATCATCCAGATAAACATTGAGCTCCATCACAACTGTTTAAAAATCACATTTCAGAAGCTCAAACTTTATTTTGGAAATGAAGCAGAACACAAAGAAATCACCAGCGTGCTTGCTCTTGACATAATTTAAAAAGCAATAGCAGATGATTGAAGCCTACAGTACTCTTAATTATATCTAAAGCTTGTAGTTTTTTTTATTTTACATTTTAGATGAGTAATCTAACTAATTGCCGTCATTGGAAATCTGCAGTTCAGCACCAGACAGCACTGAGACTCTCTGATTCCGACCTTTCCTCACATGGAAAGCCTTGTCTGAATAGTGGGACGTTTGTGTGTCGGAATAGCGGTATTTCTGGATGGTGATATGTGTCAATGGTAGTATGTCGGAATGGCAGCATGGAAGGGCATTTAAATCTTATTGGTTAACAGTTATTAACCGTTAAAGGGCGTTGGTTAACGGTCAGAAAAAAAATCCAAAATGTGCATCCCTAATTGTAATAGTCAAGGCATAAAAAACGGAATTCTCGAGTCTCTGTCACGAACATCTTTGTACAAGGCTTCAGACATCTGCTGGATTACATATAAACCAATAGGATGTCAGAATGGTACATGTTTATACTTCTCATCCAACCACAATCAATTAAATTTACTCTCTCTGAATGGTGCAATTTATCTGTTTTTAAAATGTAAGGAGCATAGAGTACAGATAATTGTGTGAGAAGCGGTAGAAAGTCAGCTGAAAAATAATTACTCCAGTTAAGTCTAGATACTCAAAATTTCTACTGAAGTAAGGTAAGGAAGTATTTGTACTTTGTTATTTGATAACTCTAGAAATCAGAAATCAGGTGTCATCAGCAGAGCAGGGAAAGCATTCATTTGGTTTTGTATTATGGGACCTAACTGGGGCAATTAATTAATTAATTAACCATGTCTATCCATCACATGATTTGATATCTCTATCTTTGATGATTTGAGGTCTTATTTGAACAGAATCTGTGCTACCAGCAACCAGGCCATCAACGTAGTGTTTCATTAACTCTTGCCAGCATCCGTTGCTGTTCCTACGGCAACATTAGTCTCTAAGGCAACATCTTTAGTCTCTAAGGCAACATCTCCCTCCCTGTTCTTTTCTTTCTTCTTGTCTCTCCCCATGTCTCTGTCTGTCTACCACCCATTGTTGTTGGAAAATAACTATTTTACCTTTATTAACATTTCATCTCAACAACAGTCCATTCTCCAGAATCCAGATTGGTATGTATAAATTAACCATCTGTAGAAATATGCAGAGTCTGTAGGAATATGACAAGTATTTCTCAAACGGGAACAGTTTAAAGGGATAGTTCGGTATTTTTGACATGAATCTGTATACCATCCCTATCATCAGTCACATTGTCTTACCCTCGATAGTGTCCTGTGAGCAGAGTTTTGGTCCGGCTCTGGTCTAAACGAAAGTAGTCCGGCAGGTTTCCCGGGGACACTAAAATAAAACGTCTTTCTTCTCATACAGCATGTGTTCAAAAGAGTGATATATGCATCATATATATCACTTATATGCATCACAAAACCAATATCCATGAAAAAGTCCCAGCTCGTAATCACTTGGCCCTACTTTCTGTGTGAGTGTACGACACTGATGATAGGGATGCTATACAGATTCATGTCAAAAATACTGAACTATCCCTTTAAGTTGCTGTTTGTAATCTGTGTAGAACTGATCATTCACGGTTAAGTGGGTTGTGGTTACATGCAGGTAACAAGTCCGTGTGGAGAGTTGCACACATTGGACAAATAGTATTGTAGGACCAATGGGAGTCGGTACCTGCAGGTCGTACCCTGGCAAGTTCATTATATGTAAACCTAAAAAAAAAAAAAATCAGTAATCATCATCATCAGTAACCATCAGTTTACTATTATAGAAGATTAAAGAGACAGAAAATAATCAGATTCTGATCAGAATCTGGACATTTTTTTAAAAATGACTCAAATCTATTAAATTGATTATAAAAATAGTTGTTGATGAATGTAATAGTTGGCAACTAATTGATTGTTTCAGCTCTAGTAAGAAATGAGTTCAGCCCCACAGTGATATAGTGGTATGGAACTGAGAATTGATTTTGAATCGAGAATCGATTCTGAATTAAATTGTGATTCCAAAAATCAACACTGAATTGAATCATGTGATCTCCAAAGACTCACATCCCTACTCTGCAGGTCTGTCAGTGGGAGGAGATTTCCAATGTTACAAATTGATGCTTTACAATCAAACCAAGGTGCTTGGTAGCCTTGTCTTCTAGCTGCTTTGCACATAGTTACATGCCTATCTGCCTTTTTATTGATGTGTCTCAGTTCTTTAAAAGGAGTAAAAGCTGCTCTTGTAGTGTTGCATCCTTGTCTAATGGAAGCATCCAATCAAAAGAGGACAGAGGTTTCATTCTGAATTTAATCTATATGGCTAACAAACAAATTCTCTCCCTGAAAGTAATCAATTGAAAAATATGAGTTGAATATGTTTGAATATGATCTGACACACTGTATCATTGTTCCCACAAGAAAAAACATGGATTACAACACTAGGAATAGTAAAGGCATTGTAAAATAACACATTGTATTCCAAGTCTCATTCACTGCAGAGGTACTGTACCATTTCGGATTCATCATGGCAGGACTATGAAACCATATAGACCTACTTGTGTCCTCGCCTGCTGTCGTAGCAGAACACAAAGGGGCTGTACTATACTGGAAATGAGGTCAGGGGAAACATGATGAATTATACGCATATAGTCTATATAGATCAAGGCGTAGTCAGTGCTGGCAAATGGAACTTCTCAATTTTCGTTTTCCACAAGTTTGGAGCAATTAAATTCCTAAACGAAGAAGCCACTTATCAAGTCTGTCAGGATGATGAGTAACGACATAATGTCTGAATAACTGTGGTTATGAGTGGATGTAAATTCCCTCTACAATGAGTTTCAGCACCATGGAGAGAGACCTAATCAATTTTACACATAAAGGACAATTTAATAGTCAGAGAGACTACTGTTCAGTCTGTGGAGTGAACAGTTGCATAATGACTTCTCTGACATTAAAAAGGAGCTCAGTCATGTCAATTGTCTCAACCATGTAGAGAATCAGAGAGAGAGAGAGAGAGAGAGAGAGAGAGGTAACAATAGGAAGGAAGAAAGAAAATATAGATAATTATGCGAGCTGATAGCAGGTTAATTTATGACAAAAAGTCAATTCCAAACTAGATGTTTATCAGGCAGAGAGAGTCAGAAAATGCTACTGTAATGTGGGAAATGTAGGATCCAGTGATTTTGGAGACATACTAGGGAGTCAAAAATGGGATATGTCAACCTCTGGTGCTTTGATTTTGTCTATTCATCTGTCTCCTGTGAATCCAACTTCATGGGAGTCTGGTGTAATATAGCTGGAGCATTTATTTAATGATGCCCCACCTGGGTAACTGCATCTCTGTATTCAGATGTGTACATTAAAATGATTTTTTGCAAACCAGGATTCACTCCTACCACGTGAATAAATAAAAAAGAAAAAAGAAAAAGAAAATACAATTACAAAGTAAATTGTCAATGTCGAATTTGCATAAGAGCAATACTTGTGTTTGATGACAAGGGGTGAAAATGTATATTCTGTCTATCTTCCAGTAGTATACAATTAATCAGAATAATGACCAACATTTTGACACTTCTATGTCCCCAATAAATCCATTTCTAAATAAAACTGATAAAAACACACTTGAAATGTTATGTTTGCACTATTAAAGGATACAAATCAATCAGTGAACCTTTAGCACCTCTAGTACTTTAGTAAACTTTTTCCCTTGGATGTTAAAAAATGTGTTAAAGAAACATGAATGCAACATGAATAGAGGACAATTAGCGCATTTACAGCTGTTTGTCATTCAGGAGACAACCTCACAAAATTCCCACCGACTGAGCTGACAACTACCTTTTAAAATGTCAATATCAAAACTTATTAAATCATCAGCACAGCCCACGCTGTTGGCCTGAGGCATCTGTTGCTGAAGCATGATGACAAATCCTTTGAAAAAAAAAAGAAAAAAAAGAAAGAAACAACACAGAATGACTCACAGTCTTGTCCTATGTCTGGTTTTTGCTCCTACGGTAGCACCAATGAGGCGAAATCCTAACACTTCGCCCCCCCGAAGCCGTCAAAAGGCATTAGCTCACACCAGTTCAGGAACTATACACTACAAATGTCCCTACTGGGCTACCATCTAACAGCCTGTGCTCCAAAGAAATGAACCAAGACAACAGGAGATGGCTCTGTGAGGTCAAAAATAGACTGCTGATACAGTATTTTCATGCCTGCCTGCCTTTTAAGAATTTGTGTTTGTTCTTGCGTGTATGTATGTCTGGAGACAGGACCTCAGTGGTGTTTCTTTGTGTTTTAACTCTGTCTGAGACAGGGGGAATAGTGTCAAAGAGCCAGGTGTTGTTCTGATGTGACTCAAGTGTCCCTGGTGTAACTTCTAATTTGTATATGAATTAACTATATGTAGACTAATAAGAATAATAATTAACAAGAAGTGTAACTTAATCTGTGAATTAAACACACTACACACAACAAGTTAGGAATATTGTGAAAGACTCAGTGAATTTCATACATTTTTGGGCTAATAGATGTTAAACTAATGGAAATGATGTTTCTTCTCATCATTATAAGTAATATCAAAGGGAACATTTACTTATTTCGTTAGAATTCAGACCAAATATAAAAAGCACTCATGTAAATAACAATATCCCTTACTTATTATGAGTAGTGTAAGTGAGATAAAGTATTATTGGATACTGATTAGTTCCTGATCAATCATAGCATCCCTACCTGAAAGGAACAGCTGGCTCTGTAGCTGCTGAGTGCTCCACTAAAACCAGCAGAGAGTCACCAAGCTTGTTTATCTGCAGGTTGGTGCAGAGCGGGTAGTGTAGCGTGGATTCATTTGAATGTTTTTTTTTTCTTTTCTGAAAACAGCTGCTTGCCATGGAAGAAAAAAAATATACTGATGAAAGCGGGGAGTGAATATAAACTGTAAACTTGTGGCCTCAACGATAAAAGCACAGCTGGAAGAGCCAAAAACTTTCCTAAAATATTCTGTAACTCTGTGGCCTACTGCAGAGTTGGAAGCTTAATTAGTGTAAACACAAAAATATGTCAATAAAACCATATTATAAGTTACAGTCACAGTGCCTTTGCTTTGTAAACAGTATGTGTACATTTCTTTCAGTAAGCACCTGTGTGAGTAAATATATTTATGTACAGTACAAAGATGTGTAGAAGGGTGCATAAAGTTACATTTTGATTCATAGACATAGATAACATAGAAAGCAAGTCAGTCATCAGTTTCTGCTGGTTTTATATTAATACATTTTTTAATAATAGCAATTTTGTTTGGTTTTCAGCCAACTTTTGTTCTTACACATACCTCCCTGACTTTTCAGTATACCCTCAGTAAGTCTCTGCTTCCGCTTTATTTTGTGCCACATGCCTCCTTATCTTTAAGGCTTAAGGCTTAAATAGCACTCTGGGTGACAAACTCCCACATCGGGACTCGTGACAAAAGGTCTCATTACACAGAGGGAAGACAGCCCCAGCTGTGTTTTGCACTCGTTCTCGCTCATGTGTGCACATATTTACATGAGCACTCGCATATGAAACCGAAAACACATGAAACACAATGCGTGTTAATCAAATCTGATGCAGTGTAGATAACCCTTTACTGAGTCTTACATGCATGTGCGCATGCACACGCACAGACGCACACACACAAACACACAGAATACTTCAAATCCAGAGTGACCATGTGCATGGTAAGTAGCATGGCATGACAAATCAAACTATATTTTATATATCTATATTCTATACTTTAATCTAACTATAATAATGCTCTAAGATTTATAGGGCCTAAATAATCATATTTTATCACATAATTCCAACACAAAATGATCAGAAAGTCATTATTAATCATAAATATACCGGTACATGGAAAAGGCATATTTATTATTGGATTATTGTCCCAAGCGATTTACCAAAAATTGCCCCAATTTACCTCATATAACCCTACTTTCATACACATACACACAATCAGGGTTTCGAATTCATTCCAACAAGCAAGAATCCAGCACCCTGCTCACCCACGAAGCTGCACTGCATTTTTTTTTTTTTTTTATCTTTTGTGACTTGGAAGTGGCAAAAGTACTAATTTAAGCCCTTCCGTTCTCATGGAAGAATGAAAGGGCAATGATCAAAGCTGCTTAATAGCCAGGTTCAACACTCCGCTGCTCCCGTGGCGAGCTGGAGGCTGCTTTAGTCCTCATTACAGCCTGCGATGGGAGGAAGCGACAGGAAGCGTCGAAAAGGAACAACGAGGAAATGAATCCTCTGGAACTCTGTGTCTTTATAAATCACAAGGCAGACACAAAAACAACAGCTCCAAAACAAATGCCAAGATATCAACATGTACAGCTGACACACACACATACCCACTAACAAAAAAAATAAATAAACAAAAACACAATTGTCAATGCATTCTATTCTTAGAGTCCCATCTTTGGTTGGTGTTGCCATTATTATTTCCCAGGTAGCCAAAAGTCAGTTAACATATGCTCGCTCACAACTACACACCGTCCAACTAGTCTATTTTTAATTGCTCATTTCCGGCTGATATAAACTTTATAATTTCCCAGTCTGCTGAAACCTCTTCTTAATGAGTCACACTATATGTGTTATAAACCATTTAAAAACAGGCTTGACAGGAAACCAATCACCAGCTTGCACTTGATTCTTAGTCGAATTTCACAACTCACACAACAATTTACATGATTTAATACTCCATTCTTCCACCCTATTCCCAAGACACCCTTTCTCTGTGAGCAGGTATTCCTGGTGGATCCCAAGAATCTCCCAGGGAAGATTGAATAAGCAGTAAGTTCCAGATCTGCCCTATGGACTCCTTTCCAATTAGAAATGCTAGGAAAAGGCCTTCCTCCTAACCACATTACATTGTACTCCAGAGCAGAATGAAGTAAAAAAAAATCATCATCATTTACAAATAGACATTCTCTGGACCTCTGCTGTGCCGAAAACCTTGTATCATCTTGAATAATGATGCATGAAAAAATACTTCACAGCCTAAAGAGGGAATTAAAATAGGACTCACCTATGGTGGACAAGCAGTCGAGGCAGCAATCATCACAGAACATGGAAAGTAAAACCAAAAAGAAACAACAATTACAATTTGACATTTTTTTCAGTTTTTTTTAGAAAAAGTTATACTCTCAGGAGAACACCAGATGTGAACTGTTGATGCATAACAGAGGTGAGTTAACACGACACCATCCTTTAACATCCGTTTTTAGGTGAAAAAGTAAAGAAACAGGCAGCAAGTGAAGAAAACAGAGTTAATTGGACACAGGAGAGACGATATAGAGAAACATCAAACCCTGGATGCAAAGGAAATGGAACATGATTACAGTGTTAATACATTCACATGAAGACAGAAGAGATGAAGAGTTTGGTTTTGATTTGGTGAAGATAACAGCCTATTGGAGTCGCTGAAGGAAAAGGACTCTGTGATTAGTAGCACACCCATCAACGTTGTTAATTATGAGGACATTCCAGCGGTGGATCATCGAGAATTAAGATACTCACGGATTAAAGTAAAGCCAATCCAAAGCCCCAGTTGATCACCAATTGAGCCCATGCATTAGTCACTCACAAACAGTCCAGACTAGACAAGCCAAAGAGCCCCGGCCAAGTTTTTAGCCAAATGTGTCCATGCAAGGGACAAGTCAGTCTAATTATCCATCCAATCCCCAATGAGTAATAAACACTAAGCAAGCGATTCCGGCAAACATATTTGAAATCAACTCAAATACCCAACTCAATACCGAACTGGATGGAAGGATCATGCATCTTTTAGCTACTCTCTATTTAACTTCTACTCTGTCCAGGGCTGACTGCAACCAACCTTCAGTGGGGACAACTGGAAGGGCCACAGCTGGTTCTTCCATGGAATCAGCAAAGCTGGGAAAGAAAGGCTTTGCTGCAGGATTAAGAGCAGATCCTGGAGCTCCCAGGGGGCTGAGTGATGGAGGGGAAGAGGGGCTGATTCCTTGAGACCCCTGTGGAGGGAACTTCTTAGCCCCTGGAGAGGTAGGACTCTTTACAGAGGAGGAAGAAGATGAAGAGCAACCCTTCTTGGATTGTTTCGTGGTTGATTTGGCATCTTTGTGCTCTTTGGTTTGGAATTCCTGAGCTGTGGTTTTGGGGGAGCGGAGAGGGGCCGGGCTGGGGGTGTCGAAAGCCAGGCCTAGGGGCAAAGGATGGCCCGAAGCGCTCATGTCACCGAAGTCAAAGAGCTCGCTGTTGCTGCTCATGTGGGAGTCGTTCAGGAGCCACGAAGCATCTGAAGGTGAAAGAGGTGGAGCTGAAGCTAACACCTCGCCTTTTGCGGATAGTCCCGGGCTTGGCTGGGAGGCCGGGCTAAAAGCAGAGGTGTCTTCTTCAGCCATGCCTTGCACACATGACTCTTGGAAGGAAGCGGAGTTGTCAAACATCCCGCTGTCAACCATGTCACTAACTGCTGCTTCGTTTTTTGGAGAGAAAGGGGGAGAAAAAGCCTGGCTGCTGTTGCCCAGGCTGGCGTTTTCGCTTTCCATCATGAGGTCAAATGGATCGTCAGGACGAGGAGCCATGGGGAAAGAGCCAACCATTCCAGTGTTGGTGGTGGAGGGCATGGTGAACGGAGCAGCGGTGGCTTTCAACTCGCTGTTCAGAACTAGTGGGTTAATGGAAGCAGATGCAGGGGAGAACAGGTCCTGGGACAGAGGAGAATGTACCAGGCCTTCACCTGGGAAGGCCTCCTTTTTCCAGGGGCTCTGGCTGGTGTCCATATCTTCATAGGAGGCATCCAGGTTTGTCAGAGCCGAACTTCCTAGATCCATCTTCACCTCCTCTGTGATTTGAGAGGTGTCTGTGGATGATGGGACAAACGGTTCCGCCGCCACGCCCCACTCCTCAGGAATCTTCTTCCTATTCTTCCCCCTCTTCCCCCGGCCTCCACTCTTTCCAATCTGCTCCTCCCAGCCGCCCTCTCCTCTATCCCTCCTTGGGCCAATCCTCTGGTAGAACTCGTCTGTTGGGGGGGTGTTTTCTCCCTGTGATTGCACTTCACCATGGCCCCTGTTATCGTGGTGTTCATGAGACCCCTCATCTTTCTGTCGCCTTTTCTTCTTCTTCTTCTGTTTTCGGTCTGATCCCTCGCCCTCCCTTTCATCTCCTCCGGCGTATGCGGTGCTCTCCCGGCTGGGCCAGCTGTCAGGCAGGTCATCGGGGGTGGTTACGAGATGCCCGGCATGGCGACTGATCACGTTGGAGACACTGGGTGTGAATGGGAGGTCTGTTGGCAGGCAGCCAGCCTGGTCTGGCCAGCAGTCACCTAAGGCACCTTGTTGTGGGTGAAGAGGGGAGAGTTTAAAGTTGGGGGAAATGGGAGATGTGCATATGAATTTGTTCCCTTAGACTAACTCAAATAAAAAATAACTGAGAAACTCCAGATTATGACAAAGTTTCTTAAAATTCAAAGATTCCTTAAATTCTTATTCTAAATATAATTGAACAAAGATTACATGATTATTACACTGAAAAGACAACAGTATTTACTCTGAGAGATATATGAGAGTGTCATAATTATTATAGCTAACTTTTCCATTTACTTAGATGGTACTGTGGCAGTATCCTTATTAGTTACCTTTAAGCCTGAACATGATAAACTATGTGTTCTGATGATAATAATAAATTCACCACAAGATGTGATAGTCTTCTATCTGAGTCATTGTTGATGGAGTGAAAGAAAGCTTGGAGGAATGAGAATCAAACACATAGCATACACACACACATACACACACAAACACACACAAACACACACTGGAGTATTGAATTAAATTTTTAGGAGAAGTGGTACTTTTGGGAGGCTGACTCATTGTAGCCTCGGGTCTAGTACACATAGAGTGCACCCTGAAAATATTGGGACTGCGAAAAAATCCTGAGCAGGAGTCATTAAGGTCAGATAGTAAAGTCTCTTTCAGACAGACACACAAAAACAAAAACAAAAAGAGAGCTTAATGGGACCAAAGAAAAGAGGTCAATTAAAGGCAGCTACACCGTAACTCAAAGAGACTCTTTTGGCCTCCGTGCGGTGTATAACACAGCTCGGGTCTGAAAGGAATCTATGATGAATGGCAGTAGACTGAATGAATTCAGTCTTAATGTAGAAAGTAAAGAAGGGAAGAGAGATGTGAGGAAGATGAGCGGTAACTAGAGTAGAGGGGAAATTGCCCACTGAGGGGTTTTTTTTCTTCTTTTTTTTTTTTTTTGTTTCACTTTGGCCCAGTTTGTTTCTAGTTTTCAGTTATCTATATACACACACACACATACAGAGGAACAGCTAAAGTGGCACAGCTGTCAGGCCCCATACCGTACAGCAGCTCTCTGGAGGGTCATACTTCATGATAACAGATCCATGGCATATTTCTGTGCACTATACTGTGCTGTAATTGGGAAATGCACAAAAATACAGTCACCTATATGGATCCGAATTACTTATATATTGTCGCACAGCCTCATTATGCCAGGAGAGTAAAACAAATCAGCCATTTCCCTGCATGTGCATATACCATACTTATGCTTAAAGGGGCCATATTATGAAAAAAAAATACTTTTTCAGTGCTCGTGTAAATATTTAGGTCTCTGTTGTTCCTGCTAACACACACAGAGATGTTGCTTTCACACCAACAGCAAATGATGCTCACCAAATGGTCCATTCAAACCAGAGGCGCTTAGTTCGGTTCATTTTTGGTGGTGTGAAAGCATCAGGTGCACTAAATCAAACCTCCAGAGACCTCCAAATAGAGGTGGTCTCTGTCTGCTTTGGTGTGGTCCCGCAAATTTGAGCCCACACGAATGATTCGAGATGCGTCATGGGCAGGGATACTAATTATTTGTTTTCCTGTTTGAAGACAGACATTGATGAAACATCAATCAGACCAATTTTGGTTTGTTTGCAGGTGTAAAATCTGACCACACTGGAGTCTATATGCTAATAAGTAAAAAATGTTATTGCTTGGTGCAATTAGTCCAACTAGTGGTGTAAACGTGGAAGTTACCAATTAGCAACATGCAATATGGCTAAATCCTCTTATTCTGCCTGTAAAATGTCATTAAAAGCTTTTACAAATAGTAAAGTAGGTTAAAAAAGTCCAATTACTTATGCTCATTACGTCTGAATGTGCCTGTGGATCTAGGACACTCAATTAGCATTAATTGAATAATGTTGATTTTGAATCCTGATATTGTTGGAAAACATTTGATAACATTCTCTGACCTGCAACAACTTAAGTATACCCAAACTAGAGTGCTGTTATATGCTCTAGGCATTTGGTCTACTGACCTCACTTACAGTAAGATTTGGGACAGGCACCAGTTAAGGAAGTACCCTCTCTTGATCATTGGCTCATGTCTCCAGCATGTCGCTTTGGGTCATGAATCTATTATTTTCCTTTCTTTTCCTCCTGCACTCAAGTATTACCCTTTGGTCAGAGATGTATTGTTTGAACACTGTGTTTTTCTCCTTTTTAGCAATTATAAAGGAAAACTATGATCACTTAAAAATCTTGGACGTTTGATCCGGTCTGTGAGCTGATAGGTTGATTAAACTTCTAGTTAGATGCCACTATTTGTAGAGGCTTTTCCCATTAGTTGAATTTATAGGAGATTCAGACAACTTATGGGCTGGAAATATCAATATAGAACTACATTTATGTAATTGAGGAATTACTTATATTGATAATGGAATAATCTAGTGAATCTGGTTTGTATTGCTGCTCTACAGTTCCCTTCAGGTTTTAAAATATCTGTACCTTATAATAGGGAAAGAAGGGTTTGATGGCTATCTCTTTGTTTAGAGATACACACACACACACTCCCTTCCTCCTGTTATGAATTGATTATGTTCATGAATAAATCATCTTTGTCTGCTGCGAGCTGAAGCTGTGACAGTGATAGTTGCAGTAAAACTGCTCAGTTGTTAATGATTCAAACATGTTCTTTTGCTCTATGGAAGTAAATGTTTTCAGTAAAGGGAATCAAAACTAAACAGATCACAGTTTCTGTAAAATTACCTACGAATAATACCAGGGCTGTAAATGACCTTTGCTGCTTATGCCTATTAAACAATTCCCTAAAGACTAGATGCTCACATCCTGTATTGCATCAGCTTTTTACAGTACTGTATTTATCTCAACAACAGAAATAATATGGTCTTTTCTCTGGATACTATAAACGCTGTCTCTTAGAAATACTGTTTTTATTCTGGGAGAATCACCGTCACATTACTGTTATATTGTTATATAAATATTGCATATTTATGTATTAATGAAGTTAGTAACAGTACTGGGCAAACACTGTTTGCCCAGTAAGACCTATTTGAATCCTAGCTTTTATTTGAGAATTTATATCACCTCAGATTGAAATATATGTAGAAAAAACAGGACATGAACACTCGTATTGTTGTTTGTTTCTGCTCCTGAGTTTCTGCAGGTTTTTAGGGCAGTATTGGAGTATTATGGTATCACAGGGGAATTCGAAATGTTGAAATCCCAAAGGGATGATCTGTAATACCATAAAAAATACAGATACTCCTCTTTCTATAAAACTGATGTAATTTTGGGGTGATGATTGTCATGCACAGCACACGCCAACAGAGATCAGTCTCTGTGGTTTGTCATTACAATGAGAATAGCTGCTCCACCTTAAAGGTACAGTGTGTAGCTTCTGGTGGCATCTAGTGAAGAGGTTGAAGATCACAACCAACTGAGTGTCCCAACTGTAAGAGAACTTACCGTAGGCATGAAAAATGCATAAGACTGATTGCTGTTTTTGGTTTGTCCGTTTTGGGCTCCCGTAGAAATATGTCAGTGCAACATTGTGGGCTTCATAGTAGAACAAAGATAAAAGCATTATTTTGATTGAATTATCTGCTATTTTATCTTCCATTTCTGCAAAGTTTGTCCTGTTAGATGTTGCTAAATGCCACTAAATCTTACAAACTGTACATTTCAGTGAGACTGCGTGTGAAGATGTCGTTAATGTCAGGGACGATATCCTTCACCTCAGCTCAGGGTGGCAGCAGGACACATGAACTTGTCTTTGGTCTTCTTTCACCAATGATCAGCATAAAGTCTAAAGTCTAACATTAAACACACGGCACTGCTACATTCACAGCTACAACGTTATTAATTTCATAGTCACTGTCTCACACACATGCTATGAACACAACCTAGACACACAAGCTATACACTGAGCCTTACAGGTCCCATATCATGCACTTTTTATTTGAAGTTTTGATAGCCCAAACATAACATGTTTTCAATTTGAAGAACAAAAAAATGAACTCAAGAGTAAACTCATGAGCCATAAGTATTTAAACCTAGTAAGTCTCATCTTGATAGGCTTATTACATATTAGACACACACCATTTTAGGCTAAACGATGACTTCTGTCACTAGCAGCTCAGCTTTTATACCCTGCTGAAATGTCAGGAAGGTATAAATGTATGAAAAAATAAACACTGTCCAAGCCTAATGACAACATCCATCACTTTAGCTTTTTGGGAGCAGGTGCTATAGTTTTGGTGACTAAAAAACACTAATGTACGTGTGTGGTGCAGTAACCACTTTATTCCCCCCCGCCCCCCACATGTTGTTAGCACAGTGACACAGGAGGTCCAGCCACCTGCTGAGTAGCAGGGCACCATGAGGACTCAGCTGCTGTGATGTTCTGGCCACATGGGATCTTATCTCGGCTCCACTAGCTGACACAAGCCGTCTACGCACAGCGAAAACTACAACTGCTCTCTAGGATCAGATGTGCATTGAATTGGAGAGGAGCCCTATGGAGGAGGGGGAAGAGGGAGGGGGAGGGGCGGTCTGGCTGGCTCCGACTGGGGGGAAGGAGCTGGTCAAGAGAGAGTGGACAGTGAGACACACAGACGGCTTCTTTTTGTAGGATGACTACGCACGCACGCACACACGCACACTCTCACACACCCACACACCCACACACCCACACTCACACACACCCACACTCACACACACCCACACTCACACACACCCACACACACACACACACCCACACACACACACACACACACACACACACACACACACACACAAACACACACACACACACACACACACACACACACACACACACACACACACACACAGCTAGAAGCCATGAAGGCATGGTGGCAAACCGTATACATGTCAGCATCAGATGCATGTTGACCTTGAGCTGAGATGACTACATTACATTAGAGCTGTTGTGCGTGTGTGTGCAGGAAGCTATAGAAAAGCTTCCTACATACGGCTGGCGGCTGATCTCTACACTGCACCCCTCTGTGGAACAAACAAGGATAAGCAACACATTCACATACATATAATGACACATTAAATTATACATGTTTTTGAACTATACCCACTGTAAAAATGCAGGTATTGATCAAAATAATGTGCAACTGGACCCTTTATTCAAATCGTTTGCATCCTTATACTTAGCTACTTCAGTGTTGAGGCTTGGGTTATGTAACCGAAATTATGATCGACCATGGGCGCAGACACTACGGGGTACATGTCCCCCACACATTTACAGTGACACCGATCTGTCCCCCTCTCCCACACTGTCCCTACATAAGTCGACAAACAGGTTAAATAAAGGAGAAAGTGATCGCCGCGGTGTTTCTGCAACGAGGTGCATTCAGTTGTACTCGTAAATTTGAAGTTTGAAGTCAGAGAAGCACTGAAATCTAGCATCTATACAAGTACAAACGTTGGGGTTTTCCTTTCAGTCAATTAATATCCTTTCTCTTTTATTCTGTATTCAATGATATCCCAGTTTTTAAGCTGGAAAGTGCTTAGTTCTGATGTTATGTTGTTCAGAGCTCCGAGTTCCGACGTCCAATAACACATCATCTCGACCCATGTGTGGTCCTACGAGGAGCTCGTTCTTTTGCCCGTGCCTGATTCAAAACTGATTCAAATGGCTGAATGATTAATTCAAAGAGTATGTGGTGATTTATCTATTGAGCCAGAGAAGGAAACAAAAAATCACAGCGTTTTTTTTCTTTCAAGAAACAAAAGATATAAATATCCAATGCCTGTTGCCTTTCCTAGATGTGGCAACACTTGTTTTAAGTAGCTAGGCTGAAAATAATATAGAGGCATTTGGGTTTCGGGTAGGCTAAATGTAAAATACCAGCATTCTAGGCTGTAGGTGAATATCTATAATGTTTTATTTTTATATAATTTTTATATAAGTGTCGACTGCCACTGCTCATTTAGTTGGAAAACTCATAATTGGAATGTATATTGGAGCTTCAGTACACATATACGTATGCGCGTGCGTGCGTGTATTTGGTCCCCCTCAGGGAAGAGAAAAAGTATTTTCTCCTCCTCATTTTTGTCCAGACGCCAATGAGCCCTGCACTGAAGCTCCAATGAATCAGCTCTGTCTGGTAGTAAGTTTATAAAAATAGAGCATTGTAGGGTTTTCTCTAAAATGAATACACATTTATGTGGCTTGTAGGTTCATTTCTACATGTCTTACCTTCTGACAGATCCAGAGGGCTGCGAGGAGTCTGGGGTTCAGGCAGCATGGGGCTGTGCTCTTTAGGGGCGTCTGATGCCGCCGGGGGTGTGGGCTGCTGAGATCCCGCTATACTCAAAGGTCTCTCTGCTGAGAAGGGGGCTGCACACACCTCCACGTTCATGTCCATTCCTGCAGGCTGGGAGAAACCTGAGAAACAAGAAAAACACACACACACACTAATGTCAGCATTAGGGATTTGACTCTCGCTGTTAGTTTTGTTAAAGAAATGAAAAAGCAAACTGGGCACTTCCTTTTCCATCAAATGCACCTAAGGGCTAAGTCATGTCAACATTGTTACATTGTGATTGTGACATCACAAAAAAAGAGAATCAATTATATCAATTTTAGGCAGCGACTAAATTAATTACATAAGCAACATTGACAAAGCAACGAAAGAGTAAGATAAGAAGGGGGAGTGGGGCAAAAAGAGGACAGAGAAGCCAAATAGTTTAAGGTGCCAGATGAAGACAAGAAGTATTAAGAATGACTCAAAAAAACACCTCATACAATCTGAACACAGTCGCCCATTACATACTGCCTAGGGGTGTGTGTGCGTGCACATGTAAATCTATCTAACAGTGGACAACAGCATTGTTACACTTTCACCAACAGAGGACTACCGAGCCAAAAGGGGACATTTTTTTAGGTCCCCTCTTTTAAATCCTGTCAAATGTGAAAAAAACATCTGGTGATTTTTTTTTTTTAATTTTGCCAAGAGGGGACTAAAATGTGTGTGAGTGCAAATTTGATATTCAGACTCTGCAGGCTGGAGCTGACTCATTTACACACATTGCTTCTTTCTACCCTGACAGTTCCCTGTTGGTAGGGTTTGTTTGTGTGTGTGTGTGTGTGTGTGTGTGTGTGTGTCCGTGTGTGTCTGTGTGTGTGTATGTACAGTATATACAGTTTATTCCCAGAGCCTGGGTCTCAGGACTGTGTATATTTGTATACAGTATGTGTTAGATGTCTGAATACACATGAAAGAGTGAGATTAGTCACAGTTTTTGTGCACAATTGCATATTGTGTGAGCAAATCTGTGTAAATTGGGCTAAAAAGTAATATTGTGTGCAATTGTTGGTGCAAGTGTCAACTGTGTACATGTGTGTACGTGTGTGTGTGTGTGTGTGTGTGTGTGTGTGTGTGTGTGTGTGTGTGTGTGTGTGTGTGTGTGTGTGTGTGTGTGTGTGTGTGTGTGTGTGTTTGTGTCTGTGTTCAAGCCAGGGGCAGTAATTCGGTGGCCCAGAGATGACAGGTCTCATTAAGACAACAATGAGAGGTGGGTATGCAGAGGTTGGCATGGTGAAAGGCATAACGCAGCCTCATAGCTAGCTCATACTGTGTGTGTGTGTGTGTGTGTGTGTGTGTGTGTGTGTGTGTGTGTGTGTGTGTGTGTGTGTGTGTGTTGTGCAGCACCAGCAGATATGACGCCAGTGACAGCTACAGCTCTGTATGCAACTAACAAGCTGCCTCGCCACAAGAGATTTATCAGAGGAATTTACAACCAAAGACTTCAGGACATTTATATGAGCAAACTTTAACGAGCACAGAAAAATATTATTTATGTTTGTTGGAATTATCATCAGTTAAAGAAGGTTAAACACATTTTTAACATGCCATTTCCCAAATACTTGTCTATGCAGACAGTAATTCATGATCTTTAAGAAACCAAGAAGTACAAGCACTGCAGAATATTCTTAGATACCGTCTACTGTATTTTCTTTGGGGCCAAGAACTCAGCGTCTGTCTCGTTTCTCTAAATATTTTGTCGCTAGCATAGCCCGCTCCCTTTCCTTCACATTGTAGTTGACTGATTGAGTTGATAGCTACATGCTCGATTGGTTAAACAAGAACCAGCAATGCTCTTCAGAAGTGTTTTAGGTATCTCTTACACTGAAAAACAGCATGTGCATTTAAAAAGATGTTGAAATCTATGCTGGTAATGCTAGTTGGCTATGTGTTGTGAAGGAAATATGTTTTTTAAATAGTTACATTCCAACTGAAAATTAGATGAATATAATCACAAGGCAGGAGCCTGAGAGCTAACGTTAATTAAATAATAAATGAAATTTTAATATGGATGGATGGCTGCACTTTTAGTTTGACATTTTTGGTATGTAGTTGTTATGCTAAAGCTAAATATTCCTTTAGACATATGCTAGTGGAAAATTGTATATATATATATATATATATATATATATATATATATATATATACATATATATATATATATATATATATATATATATACATATATATATATATATACATACATATATATATATACACATATATATACATATATATGTATACATATACATATATATATATATATAGTTACTCACTTTCTTTCCCAGTTCAGAGATTGATAGCTCTCTCTCTTGTTAAATATTAAGGGTCCCATATTGTTCACTTTTCCTTGGTTTTATTTGAAGTTCTGATATATGGAGCTCTAGAAAGAACAGGTCATTTTGTGTCTGTTTCATTAATATTAATAAGCCACTCCTCTGATTTGCTGATTGCAGGCTGTGTGCATTTCTCTGTGGACTAAATGTTTTGAAACATGGGACAGTATTAATATAACACCTTGATATCAATAAGATATTAAATATAACTTTCTATGATATTGGACCTTTAAGCTATAGACAGTCCATTGTCAGCTTAGCTCATGAAACTTGGTATCAGGCAAAAAAAAAAAAAAAAAACTACTCACCCATTACCTCTTAAGATAATTAATTAGCATGATACATTTTTGTTTTGTTCTAATAATAACTGGCAAGTTATGGTTTTACACAGCGTTATGTGCCAGACTATATTTTGGCAGGGTTGAGTTCCTGTTTCGAGTCTTCATGCTAAACTAATTTAACCTAAACTAATTTCCTAACAGATACTGGATATTCTGAAGATACTGAATTCAGAATAACACCTTCACCTTACAAAGGCTATCACTTAGTTTAAGTTAAATTTTGATGTTGTTGCCGATTAGTATGTAAAACAGAGAGAATAACTCAAACCAGTAGAAGCTGTGTAACTTGGTAAGTAAAGAATACAGAAAGTATACTATGTGCATATCAGGAAAATGGTCCACCATGCCAGTCTACTTCTGGGTTGCTAACCTGCTAAACTACCTAACATGTTAAGAGTACTTACATGGCTTCATCAATAAATTGATTTACCTCCCATGTATGTATACTGGGACAAGGACAGTACTCTGAGTTTAAGGACTAACTGAGCTACAACCATAGCTTAACTTGACCGTGCATGTAAATTTACTGGGTGTTGCTGTGTGGCAGTTTGAGGAGAAACTGGATGTATACCTGAAAAGGCTCCCATCAGGCCAGAATCCATCATGTGAACAGGGCTGTTGTGGGAGCCCAGAGGATCTGAATAACCTGCCATGGAGGCTGGCAGGAGGGAGGGAAAGAACAACAGGAGGGAGCAGAGCGACAGAAAAGAAAGGGAGGACAGTCAGGGAGAATGAAGGGTAGAAGAGAAAATGTAACAAGGAATAGAGAGAAAAAGATGGATGAAGTAGTCAGGGGGGAAAAAGATGAGGTGGCAGTTGGATGGCATTAACGATTTAGAACATGCAAGGTGGCGGTAGACAGCAAAGAGGAAGAAGGCAAGAAGAAAGAAGACATTAACATGAAACACTCATTTAAAACAGGTTCTGAATATATCATTGCTTTAACATTCAATTATGCAACAATACATTCTGCATTTATATATTTTAGATTGTTGGTGGACAACAACAGGGCAACTGGACAATAACATTCATTCAGATATGATGCTAAATTATTTTGACCTCCAGACCCTTGAGGTCATTGTCTTGCAGGTCATACTTTCACATCTTGGCTGTAAGTTCAACTCAAGACCAGCAGGTCTCAAGTCAGATCCTAAACAAGTTATATTTTGTCATTTAAAATGTTTTATTTATTTCATCTATGCTTGCTTGCACCACAAAGCACCATTCCCTTATGGTCCTGCGACATGACTTGCTGTTTTTCGGATTGACTCAAAGTATATCTGTAGCTGACCACACTTATTAATAAAAATCAAATCATTTTATTATCATGCTAAGATTCCCTGAAACATGAAAAAAAAAGTACCTCAAAATACAGATATTAAAAATCTCTACTCATTTTGGGGGTTCTGGCCTGTTAGCTCACCAGCTAAACCAAAACAAAACAAAAAAAAAAAAACAACAACTATTGTTGTACAGGCCTGGAGGCGATCGTTTTTTTTCCCAAATATGTTGTATTTATTTCATCTGGCTTGCAGGCGACCAACACTCTTCATACCTGATAAGAAGTCTGTAGCCAAGGCCTGCTGCTGGTCCAGTGAGCGTGCTCGCACCTCTCCCTGTGGCTCTGGGCGTAACACTGCTGCCGGTCCCCCTGCGGTCAGCTTAAAACCTGCAGGTGACAACACTGATCATCAAACCAGAGTTCTCCCTCCACGCTGATGACGCCCCGCGCTACAACTGGGATTTAAGGACACGAGGCTACTGCTGTCATGCTCTGCTGATTCTCAAAACTCACACTCCGATGCTCACACACGAGCGTTTACAGAACGTAAACACTTAGATATAGTGGACTATATCACATGTAAAATTCTTACATGTACCCGCGTGAACACACACACACACACACACACACACACACACACACACCATTCTCACCTGCCAAATTTATTCCCCAAAAGCAGATATCTGAGTTCCATATAAATCTACATTGAGCGGTGTTTGCTATGTGCTGCTCAGTGGCTCTGTCTCTGTCTGTCTCCACTGCTGCCTCAGCTGGCTCTGAGCTACTAACACTGTGAACCCTCGCACACACACACACACGCACACACACATGCACACACAAGAATGCGATCACAGTCGGGGAGTCTGGGTTTTTTGTGTGACGTTTCACTGTCTGTCTGGTTTAGGTCCCGGGCCCCGGCAGCTAGCGCCTCCCCTTGCCACAGCGCGCTCCCTCCCTCTCCAGTCCAGTAGTCACCCTTCAACTCCTGTCCCAGTCTCCAAGCAGAGGTCCCGAATAAGCTGCAGTGGCCAGACCCCCCGAATGCCCGATTTCACATGGCTTTTTTTTTTGAGTGTGGAGGGAGAAAAAAGGAAGGAGAAATGGGAAGTCGGGAGAGGAGGTAGGAGCAACGGCGCTGGGCAAAGACAGGCAGTTGATTCCGGGAAAGGTCGAGGAGGGGCTCCTCATTGATAGTTACAGGAGGTCAGGTAAGGTAAAAGATAAGAGAAAAAGCAGGAAAGAGGATGCACAAATTGAGTGACGGGTGAGGAAAACAGGCAAACAATATGGGAGTAAGACAGAGGAGCAACGGAGGAAAGGGAGCAGAGGAGAGAAGGAGGAGGCACCAGTGGCGACCCTCTCTCCCAGCAGCGTCCACTCAGGGTGACAGTGAGGCAAACAGACAGGACGCCACCCAAAGTCATAAATGCTTTCATGTATCAGACGAGGGCCATAGTAGAGCGTGCATTGTCTGTCTCGACAAGATGCAGAAAAACTCCGTTGGCAGGGTCACCGAGTGATTCAAAAAAAAAAAAACACACTGCTGCAGCGATGCGCTTCCTCCTGGTCTCACATTCGTCTCTCTGCTCATCTTTGTGTAGGTTTCTATGGAAATTCTCCCTAATTTTGCTTCTTAAATAAGACAGATGTAACAGGTCATTGTTGACTTCCTACACGAGTGTCTTCTGCTCGTCTTCATTAAATCAGTGAAGTAAAGGCGTTTTGCCCACTGCTGTGCTGCTGTCCAAGGTGCTGAAATCAGATTAAGCAGCTTTGAAAGGGCAGTCAGGGGCACTGGTATTAAAAAAAACTCGAATAAGTCTCATCTTTTTGCATATTTTAACCCTTAGTGAACCATCCTTGCTTAATTTTAAGCTGTGGCCAGAGAGTCTTTTTGTATTTGGGGAGGGAGGTTACAGGTTAAATTCTTAACCTCAAAGTTGTTAGCTGTCTGGTGTGTATCTGTCACTCAAATAAAATGTCTCTCAGGCAAATGATCAGCGTGGTGACAGAGCTGGAACAAGTGGTCAGAGGAGACGTCTTTTACAGTGGTGCTTTGTAGGGTCATTTCAGTTTATCGCAACTTGGCTCTTTTGCAGTTTCAGGTCATCATTTTATTAATGATGACATCAAGACCCCAAGTTAACTACTGAGAGTAGGGAATGTGTCAAGATCGCTGTGACAAAGTCAGATTGGCCATTAAAAACAGTCAGTAAGACAAGTCTTAAAAACATCTCAAGCCCAACTTGTTTATTATTATTATTATTTTAATTGATCAAGTCTGATTAAGTTTTATTTCATAACACAACCTGTTTTATGACTGATTTATCAGCTAGGTAATTGCACTTATAATATTTGGGTCTTCTGTTCTGAGCAGTCTGCTTTGTTAACTGTTGACCACAAGACCATGTAACAGCAAAGGATCTTTACATAAAAATGTTGCCAAATGTTTTTTTTTTCTTTTAAAGGTGATGGATGATATTTATGTAAAAAAAAAAAATCTTGCAAGTAAAAGCATACCGTGTTTTGGTGAAATTTGGAATCTCCACAATGATCATGTTTAAAAACTGCCATGGATGACCAAAATTCTGTACATGCACCACAGAATAAGAACGACAGCAGGTAACTAATAAGAGTAAAAGAAGAAGAAACACAGTAAATAGACTCATCAGGATGCTAAGTTGGTCATGAAATGAAGGGCAAAAAGAAGAGATGAGTGTTCAACAGAGACTTAAAAGACCTCTAAGTTCTGAACTCTTTTAAAATGCAAAGGTAGGCTATTACAGATACATCAAAGGGTTGGTTGCCTCTCGTTTTGAGCATAGATTTAGGTACATGTACTGTAGGACAGGAAAGGTCAATGGTGGTCCTATAGAGCTGCTGTTCAGCTAGGTACGGAGGTGCCAGGCTGTATAAAACTTTAAAAATAGACAGAAAAATCTTAAAATCAGGCAGGAATAGCTGTAATGTTTTTTTTGACCAGCAGCATCATTAAGTACTACAGACACTGAAATGAGGACAGATTTAAACCTGCATACAAGGAATTGCAGTAATTAAGCTGAGAGGTTAGAAATGCCTGACCCTCTTCAAATCCTTAGGGAATGGGTAGACCTTGACCTCAGCAAGGAGCGTAGACTAGGAGAAGGCAGCTTTAATAACAGAGATAATTTGTTTGTTGAATTTGAAGGCACTGTTCAAAGGTTAACAAAGGCCCAGAGCACCAACAGAATCATTCAAGAAATATGGATATCCAAATATAATAACCTCAGTCTTAAGGGTATTATTTGAGTTGAAGTTCCGGGTTCTATACTTGGGGTCTGCATATACCAGGATTCACATATACCAGGAGGCCAGATGCTGGGTTTTTAATTATAGGTGACATAATCTGTACCATGACTGATGTGCGATATAAGTAGTTTATCTCGTGTTTTTGTGAGCTGCAGCCATGAATCAGAGTGTTAAAATCATCTGCACTGTCAGCATCACTCTGGAGGTAAAATAAACAAACTGCATAATTAAAATGCAGCTAAAATTATCATCATGTGTTTAGTGTCATAAACGATTAGAAGGAATCTCTGTTTATTTTATAACCAGAGTGGATATAGAACGCTGGAACAATGAAATGTTTCTACTTGACCTAAAAAATCCAACCTAACTTGTTTTGAAGCAGATTTATCCTTAAAAGAAGAAATCTTGGAACGTAAAATCACTAAATATCTACAAATGACTTACTGACGATTACAATGCTTTAAATAAAGAGCCCTTCAAATTCAGTCTAATTTCTTGAGGGTTCAGTTAAGTCCACTGGAGAAGATTTCATGCTAGAGTTACACTGCACTGTGTTTAATGTACCAGTGGTGAACTGCTCAGCTTGAAAGAGGGAGGAAGACCAACTGTGACGCAGATGCATTTTGAGTGTGAGTGTGTGTGCATCTATGCATGTGTGCGTACGTGTTTTTTGGCGAAACGTCCCATGAATTGTTCCTAGTAGGCGAGTCAGTACCGGACAGGAGGCTCATTATTATGTCGTCAGTCGTCATGACGACTTGACCTTTAACAACTGTCTTCCTACAGAGCAGAAATCGAATCACCACTTGGCATCTGTAGCAATACTTTGACAGAACATTTGAATAGTTGGCCCGTTCACCTGTAATGTGCAGGCATACGCTGTGATAGTGGTGTGTGGTTTATATTGCAGGCAAATAGATGTCATATGCTGATTTTATCTGAAGTTTTTATACTGTTGTATCACCAAGAACATGAACACGGATTACCCATCAGGAGATCAGGGTCAGATTCAATGTGACATACTGTCTGACACCCGTCTCCTCTTTATGTCATATGTTAACAGGTTGACATCTTAAGTTATCGTGCTTGGTGTGAAACAGCTGTAAAGTAGCATCTGTCTGTCCCATGTGAGAGGGTCTGAGTGCAAGATCTTTGGTGTAAAAGCATTTGCCTTTTGTTTTGCTACATTGGGTGTGAGGAGTGGAGTGCTACACTTTAACGCACCATTTGTTGAAGTGCACACATTAAAGGTACAGAGTGGAAAATTGTAAGAAAATATAGAAATGGAATATCAAATTCATAGGTATGTTTAAGGTACGTTTAATATACATTTTGGTGCTTTCAAAATTAAATTAACCTGCGCTCATCAACTACAACTAGCAGGCATTTCAATCTTTAAAGGCCATTTGCTCAAAATGACCTTTTGACCATTCATGCCAACTCATTTTATTCAGACTCCAAAGGAGGCATCAATAACATTGATGGTTCACAGGACTTATGTCAAGACTTTTATGAAGCTGTTTTTGAATACCTATAGAGTATTTTAGATTTAATGTGACATTTATGACAATTATGCATAAAATATGGGTAGAATACACATTGAAAATACACACAGTCTGATGAATGTGTTTGATTTCAAAACAAAACACATCAAAACTACTATATTGTAATAGATTTTGCTAAAAAAAATTATTCAGCAGGGTATGTAAATTAGTGCATGTTTAATGAGTTTTACCTCATCTGTATTTAAATTTGTTAATTTATAACACTGTATTCAAACAAGTAATATAAAAAAATGTTTTATTCTATCTTTACTTTCGCTATGTTTCGTCACAATAGGAGTAAATGAAAAATTTTAGCTGACAGTTGATGATCTTGATGCTTTTACTGGAAATTCATAATTTACAGGAAAGAATAATTTCAAATTAAAAAGATTTTAAATACACTTTCAGTATGTTCATTCTACAAGAAAAAAGTGATTAATCCCGTTCCATAAACGTATCTCTGATTCTCCAAACTTGTTGCAATGACAAAGGAGTTTTAATTAGTTTTAATCGACTAATTAGTACATTTGTACATTAGTACATTCAATTGACGGCCCTGATGCAAGTCAAAAATAAGAATTGTTGTTTTTGCTACCTTAAATTGAGCTACTTTTTTATCTACCTGGGAAAAGGGTCTCCGTCCATGGGCTCACCATGTCTCTACAGTAGCCCAGGATGGACAAATGAAACAATCGTTGATTGGTTGATCAATCGGTTGTAATTTGCAACTTCACCATTAGACGCCGCCAGAAACTAAACACTGTCCCTTTAAAATAAGATGCCTATTGCAGGTTGCAAACCAATAAAAAAATCAAATTAAATGTTTTACCTCCAGGAAGTGATGCACATTTTTTAACTGGTATGCAGTTTTTTTAAGGTTTCCTTTTTTGTAGGATTGATTTGTCTTTTGCAAGAGTGCCAGTTTTGTGTGTCAAAAATAGGGAACAAGAAGTTGTGTCTGCTTCTAATGGTCAGCATCACAAATGACTTCCACAAAGATTAAAATATCTTGTGTTTTGTTATGTTTACCATGTTATTTAAGAGCTGCTACATACTGCTGCTACATGCTGTTGCTACATACTGTCAATGACTTTAGTATAAATATCCAAACAGACTGGAGCAGCTATTAGTTTGAAGGACAAATGTACACACAGCAAATATTGATATTATCAATATTTTGATTTTGATTGATAATCAATATCAATATATCAACTTAATATGTTGATATTGATTGAATTAATTAAATCATATTGTATCATTCTAAATACACCAATATCTTTCTTGCATACTGTCTGCCAATGACTTAGTATGTATAGCACAAGTCGGTTTACTTGCCGCCTCGTCCTTCTGCTGCTGTCAATCAAACACAGACAACACACCCCTCCAGCCGCCCATTGAGACAGCATTTCTGATACCCAGATCTTTTTTTCTTACTTTTTATCCTAAAAAAAATCAATGCCTAAACTCTGCTGCTACAATAATATAAAGGGATAAACATAGACATTGCATCAGAAATTGAGATCTTCCACTGTTCATTCTGCTGGAGGGACCCTGTGCCAGCCTATACCAAGACATTGGGACGCACACTTGTTAATCAGTTTCTCCCTCTATGTCTGAACGCTGTATAATTATCTTCTTGCTATTAAGCAGAATGGTAGCTGTCATCACTCTCGGCTGTGATGTCGTCTGACACCAAACTGAACAATGGGAGACCTGGAATTTTGTAGCCGTGTGATCTTCATTAGTGAGCTGGTTTCCTCAGCTGACGTCCAGGCTAGCGTCGGACGGTGTTTATGTTCTCTCCCGACAGCCTGCAGGCTAGTCTACGTCCTCCAGCTAACGCTGACCTAAGCACTCTCTGGGGATTGATGAACCACACTGGCTGGGTCAGGGCCACTACAGGACTGGGGGTAGCTCAATGGTGAACCAGGGTAACATTTGGTAAAGTAAACCTCATTAAACATGGCTGTTTTAAGAAGTCCAGAGATGATATAATGGCTCCTCTGGAAATAAAGCCATGCTCTAGTTTAGAGCCATAAGAAGAGCATTTAAGATACAAACAACAGCCTGTACAATATCATTATGGATGACTGAACTGTATCGTAAAGATATTTATAAAAATAAAAAAAGAGCCAACTCAGTTCATTACTTTATCAAAACAGCTTACTGCCATGTAAGCTTAATACCAAACCTGGCTGCCATGCTCGTGGCACCCTGTGGTTTTGTTTTACCAAAACGGTCTAATCCAGGATGAGCCAACAGGATAGGCAGCTGTCCTCCAGCTGACCCCGGCCTCTCCCTGTTCCTCGGGTTGGGAAAGACTCTGCAAACAGGGTGGGTCAGGCCGGGTCAGGGACAGGTTCAGTGAAAGGACACAGTACTAATTTTCTTGTGAGGAAACCCTCTTTTGGCCTGTTGACTCAGTCATGGCAGAGCATTAATCAGGGACTCTGAATCATCTTGAATCGATATTTACCTTTGTGTCCACATTTACTTGCAACTAATACAAACTTTGTAAACCAAAGTCAGAATGTCTTTGCCGTTGGCATAGAATTGTGTTGTCTTCTTTAATATTCTTCTTGCAATATTTTAGGTACGCTCTTGATGTGACTGGAACAGGAAGAGGCATGGGGGGAACAGATCTGAATAAAGGCTTAGAAAAGTCAAAGTACTCCAGACATTTCCAAGAGATTGAGGCTGCCGTGTAGTGACAACCATATGGCACAAGCTGAGCTACGATATGAACAGTTTCTCTTGTGGCCTGCTATTATAGGAGATGAAAGCTTAGCCCGGTTGTATCTAATCCAGCCAAATTTTTAACAGAAGACTTTTACATTTAGCTGCAGCTGCTGGGACACGTATGCTCTGTAGTCTGATCCTAGAGGGCTGGTGTGGGATTCTACTAACCAACGACAATTGTACTAACCAACAATTAGAGTCCTTGCTATGGACCTTCATTAGCAGAATTAAGTGTGTTAGTGCTTGGTTTGAACACAAGCCATCGGCCCTCCAGAACTAGGGTTGCCCACCCCTTGTTAGACTGGTACTTTACATAGATCTTTTTTATTCATTTATTTTATATACTTTATTAATCCCAAACTCCGCTTTGACCCATGCCCTGAGGTAGTGGTGGGCAGCAGCAGTGCCATGCCGCGCTCGGGAATCATTGAGTGATTTGCCGACTTGCCGGCAAGTCAGCAATGGGTACCGTTTTTACAGTCTTGGGTATGACTAGGCCAGGGATTGAACCTTCTAGTTTAACCTTCTAGTCTCCAGCCAGAAACACAGCACTAGGCCACTGAGCTAGTTACTTATATAATTCTACTCTAGTTATAAAACTGGTAAACAAGTTAAAGAGGGATTGTAATATTCTTATTTGTTCATGTTCATTTGCTCATAATTTTTCACTTAGAAAATGCTACATTTGTGGCCTTCTTTCATTAGTCATTTTCAGGGTATCTGTCATCCTGCTAATAATTGGTGAGGCATCATGACATAAACCAACATAAAAGAAATGATGATGCCTTTCTTTTATCTGTCTGGCCTAAAAAGTAGCATGTGAACACAGCATGTGACTTGCACATGCGTGAGAAGAAATACCACTCCACATCAGCAGGTGGTGATAGTCCGCATTCGTTATTCAAAAAGGGAAACCTTAAGACCTAGGACTGCGGATATAGAAATCAGAAACCGAGCACCTTGGCTTCATTTTGAACACCGCTTTTGCTCACCACTGAGAATACGTCTAAGATGAAGCTGACAAAACAAAGAAGCGGAAGCAAAAGATAAGGAGACATTGCACCATTTGTTCACTTTCATCTCTTCTGTTTCTCTTCTTGTGCACTGATTCACAGCTGAAAAACCAATCGGAGTGATCTCGCCCACTGACAGTTGACACTGATTCAACATTCTCGGCCGTAGTAAATTCTGGGAAATAAACCCTGACGGACTGAAGAGAAGTAAGCTGCATTAGATGTGACAACGATGCAAGGGGTTGAGAGGTTGAGAGGACCTGCAGGTATCTTTAACAAACAGTACATACACATAGCCACCCGTGATCTCCTTCCATTCCTTTGAATCCATGGCTATTATATGTCATTGCAGCTTTCACACCTCCTTTTCCTTGCCTGAAAACAAGCCAGTGTTTTTTCTGTCAGGAAAGAGGAATATAACAACAAGGCAAACCCTCTGTGGCTATTTTAATCCATCCATAACTTTCTCTTGACCTTCTTCACGTCAATGTTTGTTATCTTTTTTTGACAGGATTAAGAAGTTGAGCTACCACGAAGGATTTCTGACTACCCTCAGTGTTTTCCTCCCTCATGTATCCAGCTGTCATGCTTTCCAGCGCATTTAGCTCCCACCAGCAGGGATTGTGCAGTCAGTACCTGTCAAATCAACAGAAGAACTCAACGAACGCAGCATACTTCAAAGTGCAACAGCGAGCGTAAGGATCGCTAGCTGCCCATGATGAAGTTTCCCATCCAGAACATTTCACATTTGACGCTCAAAGGCATGTCTCAGCCCTCCCCTACAGACATACATATATTTGTCATGCAAATAAAGAGGGATACACAGGGGGGTTATACATGAAGACAAACACACACCTTCATATATAAGAAAAGCCTCAACAGCACAGAGGAAGCTTCCTGTCTACAGAGAAGACGTCAGCAAGAGAGGAATTATGTTTTTTTCTTCTCCCAGCTCATGGATTAAAGCACCATCATGAATATTTAAAGCAGATTTTTCCAGCATTTTTACCAAATCTTCAAGTAATGCGACATGTGAGTTTATCAAACATACGAAGATGGTGATGCACACAGCTAAAACTAACTTTGTAGCGATGGCATTTCAATCAAATAAAAAAATAAGGTGAGAAGGAAAAGTAGAGTAGGATGGTTTGATGAAATAAGTCTGACATATGCAACGGTGGTAATACTTTGGAGTCACGCCAGCAGCCATGTGAGATTGTCGTGGTTCGCCCACAAATGAACAAAATTAACGCACTAAAGTGTAAAAGCAAACATCATTTGTAACCACCAGGAATGTTACCTTAGGTCTCTTTTATTTTCTGGCTCCAAATGACGTTGCAAGATGGCAGCTCCCAGAAAAGAGACATTTTGGTTTCACTTTTGCATAGCAGCAAGAAGTGGATAAATGTTATCTACCTTTATTGCAGTCTGGGGTCCCGACAAAGTGAAGTTCTGGTGTATGCAATGTGTGAGCACCCTCCTACAAATCTGTGGGTGGCCCCAAACAGACTAGAACTATGTATAATCATGCAGCCCAACCCTAAAACTGTATATGCAAACCACTATCATTTCACTTCATTTAACAACTATTTTCTTTGGTTTTATCCAGTTTTTCTTTCTCCATTTTCCTCAATCTATCTCTTTTATTTCCTTACCTCCATCTGTCTCAATGTCTCAATTCTAATTATCCAGTCATTATCTGTGTAGTAGTGGAAGTATGTGGTGCTGTAGGATATGACTTATATCTAGAACTGCAACAATGTTGATTGAGTGAACTAATCAATCGATATTCAATAGATTGACTGAAAATAGTTTTTTAGTTGCAGCCCTACTTATATGACTGTACAAGCAGCTTCTTCAAATGTAAAAACATGAAATTTATTTTGATGGCAAAAATGGTAGTAGGAAGGCTGGCTAACATTTGAGTGAACAATCAGTAAAATTTTATTTTTTCCCTATGTCCCTTCATCCTATGTAACATCTTTATAGTTGCATAATGTATAAAACATGCTGAAGCTGTAGTAGCAGCTATAGCAGATGAGGCAACTCAGTTTATATGCAGAAGCACAGCATGTACTACAAGTGCAGGTCGACCTATGCATTATAGACACAACCAAACCTCCCTCTACATTAACAGTAAGCCCTGTTATCACCCACTCCTTTCACCCTTTTTAGGTGTAGTGCATGGGAACAGCTGTTGGCGGTGAGGCTCTCTGGGGTTTGGGATGTGTTGTACCCTTAGAAAGGTACAGGACGATCCCTCCATTGAAAAGCACATCTGCTCACTGTTCAATTCCTTTCCCTCCTCTCATTTTCTCCTTACATCAGCCACGCCACAAGTCTCTGAGTCTAACTAGGCCACGCTGCCCCATATAGACTGTCACACACAAGCAGATGCTGGACATGCTGACAGGGAGGATCACACAGGTCAGTATATGCACTGCAAAAAACAAAATCTTTTTGGTGGTAAATCTTCTATTTAGTACATTTAGTCCATTATTGAATAGAATTATCTCATTCCCTTGGCATAAAATTGTATTAGTTTCAAGTTTTCCAAAGAATTTTGGATAATACATCCATAATATGAGATACAATATTAAGATAAATATAAAAAAAAACAATAATCTATAATAATTTTAAAAGAGCAAGACTAAAAAAATGTCTAAAAAAGATACAAATTTAAACAATTTAATCTTATTTCAATAAAACAAGACTAAATTGACAAAATTCAAGAAAAACATCTTTAAGAAAAACTATAGGCATTGGAATAAGATATTTCAAGATAATTCAACTCAATATTAGACTAATTGTACCAAAACCACTTACGCTTGCTTTTTTGCAGTGTGGTGGATTGCAAACGTGAGCAAAAGCAAAGAACTCATCTCAGAACTACTCTGCTGGGCAGAAACAAGGTCACAGAAGTGTCTACAGGGGATTTCAGAGGATTGCAGCTTACAATCATTATCTGTTGATTTTTTTTTCGATTCAATGGATTTATCAGTAGAATCAAGAGTCAAAAGTGACGTCAAATTAGTGGTTTTGTCTAAACAACAGTCAGAAACCAAAAGATAAGGAGTCTACAAAAGTATATCTATAAGAAAAAAAACAGTATACTTTGGCATTTTAATCCAGGATAGCTGCATGGCTCGAGGGATGGCAACCAGTTTGGTCCAGATGGAAATATCTTCAGTGTTTGAAAGAATCAGAGAAGCTATAAAATACTGATAGCTGGCAAGCTTTTATAGAGAAGGCATGCATCCTTTAGTTCCTTTTCTAAAAGCAATACCTGTTTTTCTTTGTTCGGTTTCCAAAAACAGAAAGAGTAACAAAGAAATCTGTTTTTTTAAGCCAGAGAGGCGCATAGAAAATCCTTTCCTCAGGGCACACACCAATCTGTAAAACCCCAGCGGCTATAAAGGTTACAGCGAGGATGACTAAGGGTCTTGTTCTGTTGGAAACGATACAAGAATATCTAAAAAAAAAAAAAAAGGAAATAATACTGCACATGTTCCAAAAGAGGCTGCTTGGATAAAAACAGACAGGGGACACAAAGCAGTTAAGATCAGACATCAGATAAGCAGTTTAGTGCAGGTCAGTTAGAAGAAGAAAGAGAAAAACAGGTAAGTGTGTGTTATAGATCAGTTTATTAGCACAAGGTGCAGGCAGAAAGAGAGAGAGGCACGTCTATAAAAAAGATATAAGATACCACTTGGAACAAAACACATAACAGAGGTTGGATCTGGCCGTTTGTGGCACATATTTGATGTTTTCATGCATCTATAAAAGGAAAATGGTAAAATATTGTACAATGGTGTATCGCACTGCAGAAGAAGACAAGATGATCATCATAAGAGGAAAACTGAGGTGCTGCTATAATGAATAGATGCGTGGGAGTGTGCTTATCTACTACTGTAAGCCTCATTCACAAGTTATTTCCTTAAAGGGTCAGTTCAACATATTTTTATCTTTCCAGGTTTTGAGATAGTTTGTCTTTGCCTCCCCAGTCTGATTGGAAGATTAATTAGTTCCTATTTCTTTCTTTTTTTATGTCCAATGCTTGTTTTTCCAAAAATAACATAACCCACCAACACTGAGTGTCATTAAATTTCCAGAAGGGCTATTTCTGTGGTCATGAACTAACATTTCAAGCACATCAAAGTAGAAATATGAGCAGAACGACTGCAAAAGAATTTCTAAATGTTTGTTTTGTGCGTTTTTTTTTTATTGTTTTTTTTATGAACGAGGCCCATTAAACCAAATGCTATTCTTTACGAGATTTTTATGAGTCCTTTCAACTTTGTTTTCTGCAAGTTGAAGCATGTGATTTAGGAACTGAATTTATTACATATATGATAATGATACAATACAGCAACAGACACAACAGCAGAGTGAATTATGTAAGTGTGCAAATAGTAAAAAGTAATAAACTAACTGCTTACAGTAGTAAAATGGAACAAAAGACTACTCTCTTTCACAGTTTTTTTACATTACTGATTGTCCACTATCCTTCTGGCTTTAGTTTCCATTCATTGTTGGTAGGGTTTGTTTGTGTGTGTGTGTGTGTGTGTGCGTGTGCGTGTGTGTGTGTGTGTGTGTTGGATACTGAGGGATCAGGCTTATAGAAACTTACTGGTGTTTGTGCCTGTGAGTGTGTAACTTATTGTGTGCCTTATTTTATTTCTATAGCACCTTCCATACAGAAACACAGCTCAAATAGGGTTTTATTCCTTGCTTGTGGAGGGAAATGTTGAATCATTGTAGTTTAAAGGGCCTAGATCGGCTCTGAATGAAAAGTGTCATGATATCATTTCTGTTGTGATTTGCTGCGTGAATAATATAAAATTTACTTAACTGAACGGGTTTTGGTCAATGTGTATTTTATACATCTAAAGGTGCAGTTAATCTGTACATTTTATTCAATATGTGAATAATATAGTTGATTTGCAGCTAAAACCTCCTGAGTCCGAGTGGCTCCAAAGAATCAGACATGCAGAGAACACTTCATCGGACACAGTATAAATCTTGTATTTCTGGGCCTGAGAAGAACTCCAGACAGACAAAATGATAGAAATTGAATTTCAAATGTGACGGTGTCTGGGATGGCCAGTTAGCCCCGCCAAGTGAAACGCGGCGTGCCCACACATAATTTGGAGGAACAGCGTGTGTGCTGATGTCAGAACAGCACGGCTTCGTCTGCATGTGTGTGTATGTGTTTGCTCTTGTCATAACCTCTTCCTACTGGATCGCGGAGGCGTGGAAATAAACGTGTGTGCTGTTTGTGTGCATGTTGCAGAGGGATCAGGGAAGAGGTGCACAGAAGCGGAAGCACAGCTGACTGCCAGGTCGGCATTGGCCATTGGAGGCGGGTTCTAGTCCTCTGAAGCGTGGGGATCAGGGAGAAGAAAGGAGGAGAGAAAGAGAAACAACGGGAAGGAAGAGGGGGGCGTAACGGAAGAAGAACAGAAATGACAGGAGTTATGAAGAAAGGGAAATAAGAGTAAAAAAATCAATAAATAAAATGAGCAGGTGAACAAATAAAGAGTGCATTCATTAAAAGAAAATGAAAGAATAATAACAGAGAGAAATCATGTAAGTAAAGTAAAAAAAAATGTAAAAAAGTAGAACAAGAGGAGGTATAAAGGGGGGAGGGAGGGGGAAAAAGCAGGTTAGTAAAGCTTCACAAAATCAAACTTATGTAACAAAATGTTAAATACTACACCAATGTGGAAAAGTTGGATTTGTTTTTGAACATATTCTTTAACATCTACTTGGTTTTACATGCAGAAAGCAGCATGCAGTGGCAAACATGCAGCATCTTGACACACACACACATATCTCTACATTTGCTCTGTCAGGACTCAGCTGACCCACTTACTCACACCGCCTGCGTCCTTTCCTTTGGATTCTGCTGGGATAAAAGTAGTGAATGGATGTAATCCACCTAAACAGCAGCAGATGACCCGTCTAGTGGAGTAGATTTATTTTACACCTCATTGCTGCTGAGTGTGAGGAGATCGGTGATAGTGATACCAGTGAAGGACCCCAGCCATATTACTGAATCTTAACCATGGTCCTCACAATAGTATCACTCTCTATTACACACACACACACACAGCTCTGTTACCGTGGCAACGGGAGCTGCCCATGCTGTCATGCCATGCAAAGCAGCCAGAAGAGTAAAGCAGAGAACATGCCGGACGCTCCTCCCACCCCCCGACATCTGTCACACCTACAGTGTTGATGATCAGTTTCATTCATCTTCATTTATTCATATACTCCCATACTGTGACAATTAGTCAATTAACCGATTTGTTTACTAGTTAGTAAACTATTTCATTAAGCTCCAACTCTTTTGATAATCAATTGATTGTTTGAATTATATTTAAGAGGAAAATGGCAAAATTCTCTAGTTTCAGCTATTCAAGCCCTAATTATTTCTGCTTTCTTTAGTCTTCTATAATAGTACACTGGTGGTTAATAGATGGTCAACATCATCTTTGAAGGGAGGACAGATATTAGAGCTGCGACGATTATACATTTTATGGACCAAACAACAAATTTTTAAATTGTTTTAATAATCAATAGATTAATCAAAAATCAGTCAGTCAGTCATTTTCTATACCTGCTTATTCCTCATTAGGGTCGCAGGGGTCTGCTGGAGCCTATCCCAGCGCGTTACGGCGAGAGGCAGGGATACACCCCAGATGGTCGCCAGCCAATCGTGGGGCACACACACCATTCACTCACACACTCACACCTATGGGCAATTTAGAGTTGCCAATTAACTTGAGCATGTTTTTGGGAGGACTGTGGGAGGAAGCCAGAGTACCCGGTGAAAACCCACGCAGACACGGGGAGAACATGCAAACTCCACACAGAAAGGTCCCAGACCCCGGACCAAGGAGGTCTTGAACCTGCGACCTTCTTGCTGTGAGGCAACAGCGCTAACCCCTGCGCCACCGTGTCGCCCTAATCAAAAATCAAAATAATCAAAATGTAGCCTCACTGTGTAATCACTGGATGTCATCAATTTAAAAGTCTCATTTTCTTCCGGTCCAAAATAAAAACTAAAACTATATGCTATATGTAAACAGGCTTGATTATATTCTACTAAACATCCCCCTGGCTCTGAACTCTCTGTTGCTATTAGGAGGAGCTCAGGAATGGCAGGTTAACACAGAGGAGCGCACCCCCACTCATATCGCCTACTGGGATAATATAACACCTGCCACTGTAATTATGTTTTTTTTCTCTGATCATGTCGAACAGTTTCACAGATAAGCATCAACAATCTGGAACGGCTCAGAGCAGCAGCACAATGTTTATATTACCAGCATGACTTGTTGCTGCTTTACAAACCATTGAAATACTTTTTTAGAGAGTGACATCAACACTGTACACTATTATTAATGATTATTTTCATAATTGATTAATTTGCCTATTATTTTCTGATGTTTTCTTTTTCAAAAATAGTTCAAATATATATAGATGGCTTTTTTCCTCATAAACACATAGTCACCCTATTAAAATAATGATAATGTAAAGGATTTGACTACCAGCTGTTCATGTTAAGCTATTAGAGAACACTATACTATAACATGGACGAAAAGGCCTGATATTTGTATTTTGTGTGCATCTGCCAGACGTTCTGGACCAGGACTAGAAATATCAGCATTAGCTGACTCATGATTTCAAACAACATCTGTTGTCATCTCCCTTTGCCTGCTCTGCTGTTAACATTATATGGAGTTACCTCAGGCCTCATCCTGGGCATCAGACATGTGCTACACAGGGATAATGTTCAGTGAGCGGGTCATAAATAAAAAATATACCCTAGCAGGATTTTACAATAATGACTCGCTCACTGAACATTATCCTGCTTATTACATGGCTACACGGCCTGTTAGACTATATAGTTGACCAGGGCTATATTTAACAGACTATAGAGTATTGAGTATTTAACACACATATACATATAATTCCCTTGTATTTGGTTATTTTCTATAATGACATTTTTAAGGGAAACTGACATGTAGTAAGCAATGTTGCGCAGCATGTGGTACAGGAACTTGTGTGATGTCAGCGGAGGAGACCAAACAGCCTCCTCCTGCTTCAAACATGCACCGCAGCTCTATAGTTGAACATGGATGGACTGTGACATGACCCGGTGGAAAATGAAAAGAGGATCAGCAGCAAGCATGTTAAAGCTGCAAAGATGAGGGAAGAATTCAGATCACAGATTCTGAAAATCGACCACACATACAGATACTCAAACCCAGCCACATGGGAAACATTTCCCCTCTCAGTCTATTTGGGTATGAGCAGACAGCTGGAAGGGAAGATGGAGGATTTGCTCATTAGGCGCAAAACAGATTCTCTTCTCTGCAACTAATTATCTCCAATAAGAGAGAACACAGCAACAGGGCAGTGATGCAGACGCTGCACTGGTCCGGCATGGTGAAGAAGGATCTCGATTTACCATCAATCCAGTTCCTACCCTCATCTATGGTCACAAGCTTTGCATAGTGACTGAAAGGACAAAATTGAGAATACAAGTAGCCAGAATGAGCTGTCTGAGCTCTCCTTTAGAGATAGGGTGAGAAGCTCGGTCACCAGGAGTCAGAGTAGAACCGCTGGTCCTCCGCATCGAGAGGAGCCAGATAAGATCGTTTGGGCATCTAGTGGGGAGCCTTCTGGACCCCTCTCTGATGAGGTGTTCCAGGCGCGTCCCTCTGAGAGGGGGCTCCGGGGTAGACCCGGGGCATGGTGGAGAGACTAGAGTTGTGTAGGAACCCGGCAACGACCCACTTATGTAGTAGGCAAAAATGAGGAATCCACTACCTAGAATGTCCGAATACCTTAGTAAGCTTTCAACTAGTAGACGAATGGTACCAAGAAGGATTTCTAATTTCTGGTTAAATTACACTATGCTATCCCAGAAGTCAATGGGAGGGGCAAGATGAGGTCCTATAATAGATCCAAACTGTGCCCAAACTTCCGACAGAGAAACTGCTACTGTGGCATTTGAGTTCCTCTGGTGATACTAAGGTTTCAGACACAGACTATGTCTCTTGGCTGGCCTGGGAACACCTTGGGATTCCCCTGGATGAGCTGGATGAAGTGGCCAGGGAGAGGGAAGTTTGGTTCCCTTTACTTTGGCTGCTGCCCCTGGTCCATGACCAGGATTATCGAAAGAAGATAGATAGATGGACGGATGGATGGAAGAGATACCATAACAGTGTTTTCTCATTATGAGCAACAGAAAGACATCTCATAATGGGACTCATGCAATTAACTTGTGGCTTATTAAAAGGATTGGCTGATATTATTTAACATTTAACAATGTCCTTTTGGCAATTAACATTCATATTCCAGCAGTGATTATGGAAATTAACTCATTTGTTTGCCACAGTTCATTGAAAATTGCATCTTTACTAGTGAACACAACTGATGGATTTACTTACTTGTTGTTTAACAGCATGAGCGAATCTTTCATTGGAGCCTAATATGAAGGCTCTACTGTACAAAGTCTCTTTTAAACTGAAAATCTGTGGTCATCTTGAAATTTAAATATCAAAAATAGGTGAAATTATCAAAACAATGGTACAAAATGGTGTCAAAACAGGCATCTCCTGCAACTTTTCCAACTCCAGTCCATGAAACAGAGGAGGAATGTCATCTAAACTGTCGCACCTGCATTTTTCTCTGGAGATCAGGCTGAATAATCAGATAGTAAATCAAATCTGTAGATAAGAAATCAATTTTCTTTTTCCTTTTTTCCTTAAATTCAATGCCATTTTAAAAGTGTCAGCAAATTGTCATCAGCAAATTTAGATTCTGTTTGAAAAACAGGTGTGTGTGTGTGTGTGTGTGTGTGTGTGTGTGTGTGTGTGTGTGTGTGTGTGTGTGTGTGTGTGTGTGTGTGTTCTCTATAGTATAGTGTACTCTTACAGGATCTAAAGACATTTCTAGACTGGTCCTCTGTAATTCTATTTTTTTTCACTGACGGCCCAGAGAATCACATGAGCAGCAGCAGCCTTGTGTTGGATGTTGTGAGATGGAGGGAAGTTCAAGAGCAATGGCAGCAGCTCACATCCTCAAGTAATACTGAGAGTGGACACACACACGTAGAATAGAACTGAGATGAAGAAGGACATTGAAGGAGACGAGGTCAAAAGAAAAGAAAAGATGAAAAGGTCACGAGTCACGACTGGAGGATGAAGATGACCAGGCAGCCGTAGCATATTGACCGACGGCGGAGGGGATTGTGGGATATCTCTTACCAGGCTTTTGCACACCCTGAGCTTCTTGCTCTCCATTCTCCAATGCAGTGTCTACACACACACACACACACATAGAAACAACACATTACTATCCCTCTGAGTGCTAATGGCTGGATGAGGATAACAAACTGCATCATATGACTTTTTACAGCGAAACTCTAAGAGAGCGGAATCAATTAGAAACCACCCACCCACACTTATCAGGCTTTTTATAGGGCACCTGGTTATATTGCTAGAAAACTAGTAATGTGTGTGTGTGTGTGTGTGTGTGTGTGTGTGTGTGTGTGTGTGTGTGTGTGTGTGTGTGTGTGTGTGTGTGTGTTGTGTCTGCTGGCTGCTTCTGGGGGAACCTGCCAGTTCTAGACGGATGGTGTCAGACTGAAGGACGTGACACAGGTTTGTAGCGTAACAGCACACCAACTACACACTGGATCACCACAGAGCTTCAGCAACACACATGCATTAAAAGCTCACACAAAAATACACATGCACTCATGGAGCAAGATAATTTTTGTCTGTTTGATACCAAGAAGCTGGTTTCCTGAGGTACTCAATACCTACTCATTCTTTGAAAAACTTAAAATTAGCTAAATTATCTGACCAAGGACTAAGACAATCCAAGATATTTTTACGAAATTTTGGACTAATTGTACCAAGTACAAGGTAAGTCCCAATCAGAAGTGTAGAAGTTGGGAGTGTAGGCCAAAACATTTTACACTTTATGGATAATTTTCAGATTTAAGGTTTTTACTTATAATTATTTTTACAGAGTATTACTGTGCCTTATATCACTTATAGATATATATTTTAAGTCTGTAATTAAAAAAATGAAATGAAAAATGAATGAAAAATCACTATTTCCACAGTATTAAAATTCCATTGGCTGATAATTTTACACTTTTTTTTCATGAATCTGAGGTGAAAAGACATAATGAGATAAAAAGTCCATAATATCAAATAAAAAAGACATCATTGAGATTACAATTTAATCTTATTTTAAGAAAACAAGACTAAATTGACCAAAAATTATCTGCCAGTGGAATAACATATTTCAAGATATTCTATTCAATACTGGACTAATTGAACTAAAGAAAATATTTTCATGTGTTAAAATTTATTTTTTTGCAGTAACACCTAAAAGCTTAGAGTAAAACAAAGTTCTTACTGCAGCCTAAGCGGAGAGGAAAAGTAAATGTAGTCCAAAAAAAGGTCAGAAGAAAATAAATCAGGGCGTGATATATGTACCTTGGTGATCTAACTCCATTAGAAGTGAATACAGCTCAAACACGGCCTGCTAATCCACTAATCTTGCTTCATGATAAAGGAACCTGGATTTACTTAAACAGAAATTGATGCAGCCACGAAAACATTCTGCAGCCAATATATATGTAAACACAGGCATGTGAAACCCAAAACCACAGACATGCATGCAAAACACACACACACAAAGAGTTATAAACACACAAATAGCACAGCTCAAAATAACAAGCGCAGGACACTGGAGCATACAGTGCATCAGGAAAGTATTCATAGCGCTTCACATTTTCCACATTTTCTTATGTTACAGCTTTATTCCAAAATGCATTCAATTCATTTTTCCCCAAAATTCTACACATAACACCCCATAATGACAACTTGAAAAAAGTTTGTTTGAGATTTTTGCAAATTTATTAAAAATAAAAAAAACTAAGAAACCACACGCACATTAGTATTCACAGCCTTTATTCAATACTGTTAATGCACCTTTGGCAGCAATTACAGCCTCAAGTCTTTTTAAATATGATGCCACCAGCTTGGCACACCTGTCTTTGGGTAGTTTTGCCCATTCCTCTTTGCAGCACCTCTCAATCTCCATCAAGTTGGATGGGAAGGGAGACAGGATTTGTTCACATTGTCATTATGGGGTGATGTGTGTAGAATTTTGAGGAAAAAAATGAATTAAATCCATTTTGGAATAAGGTTGTAACATAAAATGTGGAAAAAGTGAAGCGCTGTGAATACTTTCTAGATGCACTGTACATCACACTGAAAAAAATGTTTTGTTGAAATTACTTAATTTTATTATATATGTAATAGTTTAACTACACTAGATATTTAAGTTAAATCCAATGATTCAATAGCACATTAAAATATATTAAATAAACCAGATAAAAACTTGTAATATTCACAAGGGGTCAGGACATTTGTTTTTTTCACATTACGTGTGCGGCGGGGCACAGAATCAACAACTCTGGTGGTAAAAAACAACGTGTGTGTGTGTCCTCTGTCCAGCTTGCCTTGCTGACAGAGGACAATAACTCGCGGACTGCCTCGCCCTGCTGTTTGGCACTCGGCGTGTCAGCATGTCTGCGTCTGTGCCGCTGCGCGCGGCGTGCCACAGTTGATCACTGGCAACGCTGCCCACGGCCCGTCCCGTGGCCGCCTGTCACTTAGCGCCCACACACAGTCTGACTGTCTGACCAAAGCGTCTGGGGAGCCCAAACAGGCCGAGAGAGCCGAGTCATGGCCGGTTCACTGTCTCTTTATTTCATCTGGTTATTCACATCCAGCTACTGTACTCACCTCCCTGTATGCTACGTAACCAACTGTGGGTTTCTCTGATCTGTCTCAGAAAATAACTGGACAGCTCTTTAAAAGTTATACTACTAAACCCATTATTAGGAGAAAAATATTGAGTATTTGTCTTTTTTGCACTGCACAAAAGGGGGGAAAAATCTTGAATGTAGTAAATTATTCCAATACTGAGTATAATTGTCTTGAATTATCTCATTCCATTGGCAGATACATTTATTTATTTTAAGTTCAAAGAATTTAAGATAAAAAGATTTTGAATTTATTGTCATTTCAGTGACTGCAGTGCAATAAAAAATGTAAAATTATTGACATCATAAAATATAATGAAAACATCATATAAAGGTAAAATCAAAACATTTTTATCTTATAAGGTAAAAGATAAAAACGGCCTCTCTCATTCTTTCCAAGTACCATTGTGACATAAAAAGTTCATAATCTGAGATAAAAAGACAAACAATTTAATTTTTAATTTAAGAAAATAAGACTAAACTGGGCAAACTCATAAAAAACTTAAAGAAAAAAATAATCTGCCAATGGAATTAAATATTTTAACCTAATTAACGTAACTAATGGACCAATTGTGCCAAAAACAAACATTTTTTGCAGTGTGTTATTGTGTTTTTTTACCCTGTAGCAGCTGTGTTTCTCTTACAGATGTGAATATGGGCTCCTTTGAGGTTATTGCTGTTGTAATGATGTAGAATTACTGATTTCTTACTGAGGTGCACGACAGCAGCTAACCACAGAACACAGACCGAATCTGTTAATGACAAACCTACTGACACAGACAAATATCTAGCACAACTGTGTCAGTCTGGTTCTTTAACTGCTCAAACCCAAATTTTATAATGCAGTAGGATGAAAAAAAACAGGGACATACAGCATATGTTTTAATGCTGGCTCTATATTATATCAGTAGAAGGAATTTATTAGCACATAACCTGTTTAATCTGTAGTCAAGGAGTTTAAAAAGTAAGCTTACTTGCTTACTTTTTAAACTCCTTGATTACAATGACCTGGATGAGTGAGAATCTAGACAGACATGTTTAATCTTTACTTATTTCACCCAATTTTTCCTCAATTTTCACATTATTTTCAGTATTTTAGAAGTTTCATATGTAATTATTCACAGGATTATTTTCAATTTACATGTGACTTTCTAATGTCATAGGACCATAGTTATTTATTTGTGTATTCAACACATACAAAATACCTGTGTATGAATATATGGAGGAGATACATGAGACAATATGATGATGCCAATATCATAACTTCTGCTTGATGATGTCTGTGTGTTACAAAGAGAAGAAAGAGTTAAAGAATCAACTAATACAGTAGAGCTGCAACGACTATTTTGATAGTTGATTAATCTATCAATTATTGAAACAACTAATCAATTAGTTTTTTGGTTCATAAAATGGTGTAAAATGTTGATTTTACGTTTAGTTTTAATTTTTAATAGGGAAAAACTGAGATTTTTAA